>CP106725.1:85868367-86520614 GCA_025506655.1 Gossypium rotundifolium
AACCTACTTTGATACCATAAAATGTAACTCCCCAAACTCGGCCTAGGCATTATGGCTGGATCAAGCATGTCATATCAGATGTTGTTTAAAAGCTATGTGTTTAAAACCTGTCTTCAGTTTACAAACATTGTGACTTTTTAAAAGTTTCAGATTTTGATGCTTACAAAACATGATTTGGTTAAAGATATATTCATGCAGAGATGTTATAATTTTAAAAAATCTTGTTAGTTGTAAAGAATCTGACTTAAAAAGTTGCAAAAACGTGATATTTTAAAAATTGTTGTGGATATTTAAAACAAAACATGATTATCTGATTAACAATTATTATCTAGCAAAATTACCAAACGAAAATCTAGAAGTCCAATAGCCTTATTACAACAAATATTAACCCAAAATAATAACATAAAATAACTTAAAACTGAATTTATTAAGTCACAATAAGCGCATCCATCGTATAGCCACATCCAAGTCCTCTGTAGCTCTAAATCCTCTAACGCTGGGGATTACCTGCATGGTTAAAAGAAAAGAGGGGTGAGTTAGGAGAACTCAATGTGTAATCCCCTATATCCATCACGGTATCGGTCTAGGCCGAAGCCTTATAAACATGATAAAGCAAACAATAATGCAACCCACCCCAATCCAACCATCACACCACCCGTACCAACCAATCGCACCATGTGGGGATCGAGTCAACCCAGCCCGCCAAATGCACCAATATTGCAGTCAAGCTGAGCCACCAAACGATATGTGGCATAGCCACTAAAACGGTATATGGCTGATCCACCAGAACTGCACTTCCTCCAATCATCAAACCCAACCCATGCAACATGTTATGAATGAAATGTATTACAAATATGAACAGTATAACTAAAATCACATACACGACATTTACCGTCAATTGAGGGTATAACGGTCATTTTCTCATACAAGGGTACAATGGTAATTTCTACCTCTTTGGGGGTATTGCGGTATTTTACCCATTGAGGGTACTTCAGTAATTTACGCACTAAGGGTATTTAGGTAATTTTCACCCTCTTAGGGTATTTCGGTAATCTTCACCCTTTAGGGGTATTTTAGTAATTCTATCCATCTAACAGCCTCTCTGATACCTCGAGTGACTCGAAACCCCTTTTTGATCAAAACGATGTAGTTGGGCCTAAAACCCAATTTCGGCCCAAATAGGCCCACAAGCTCGTGTGGCCTATTTAATATGATTTCGATCTCAATTTTTCAGACTTCGCAGTCACACCAATTATGTGGTAACCTTTCAATTAGTTTTGCCCGTGTGGCCCATTTAGCCCATTGGGCCCACTTAGCCTGTTTCAGCTCGATAAGGCCTATTCTAGCCTCTGATTCACGAAAAAGTGTTCGTGACCCTCTCAATGGTTTACCACCATCCCTAGTGGCTCGGTTTATCTCTACGAGCGCCCGCACGCTTGAGTGATCATAGTTGTCAATTTTTTGACTTTTTGGCACTTCGACTTCTGGCCGATTCACTAAACAACATTTGTAGCATAAGCGGTAGTGTGAGATTACACACTTGTTACGAGCGTAGATTGAAATTCCCAAGATTACGCACCTATGAAATCAATAATTCTTAAACCATTAGTCTTAATCCTTGACATGACATCTCTTAGAATTGAAATCGATGAATCAATGTACACTACTTACCAACACCCAAGAGATCCACTGCAAAAGAAAATGTTTAGTCAGCTCATTGGTCAAGCAAGACGAGCCCCTAGAAATTTTTCATGACAAAAAGAGGGTGTTAGCAAGAACCCTCTTCATGGTAACAGAAGTGAGAACTTTCTTGGCTAAAGAAAATACAACGAAACTAGAAGAACACCAACCCCATATACAGCTTAAGATATACTTACCAACCAATGGTCGACAAGAATCGATAGGTGGCTAACTACAGGATCCAGCCTTCACAACAGAGAACAAGAGAGATTTAAGATGGAAGAGGGTAAGTAGATTTAGCCTAGCCAATAAGAGTCAAGGTGAGAGTTTCAGCTTTAGTAGAGAGAAAGGAGAGGAAAGAAAGAAAATAGAGGAAGAGCAAACATTACCTTAAACCATGGATGATCCAAAAGGGAAGAAGAGATTCGACAATCAAGTGTAGTAACTGTGAAATAATGGTGGAAGAATTTGGCACTCAGCAGCAAAACAACAGAACCAAATTTGGCTATGGGGATTAAACCGAAATGGAAATCCAATGATGAGAAAAATAAAAGAGATAAGCCGATTAAAGAATAAAAGAAAAAGGGGATAGAAATTTCGTCTATGGAGAAACACAAGAGAAAAAGGTGAGATGAAGTAGAAAAGAACGGATAAAAAGAGGTGTAAAGAAGAGTTTCAGCCAATAAGTGCTTAGGTAACAAGCAAGGAAAGACAATGCATGAAAATAATGCGAAAACAAGGAAGAATGAAGCTGAGAATTCAACAAAGAAAATTCAGGAAAAGAACCCGAAATGCTATAGTTAAAATGCAAGAAGTAACACTCCTCAAGATGAACTTGAGAAAAAACGGCACTACCTTCGCCTCTCAAACCGAATGTGCACACTCAACTGACCACCTTGGCTGGAATTCCTCTCTTACACTTCCCCACATTCGGCCAACACCTCCCCTCTCCTATATCCCCACAATTTCCTCTCCTTTTTCCTACTAACTTTGCTCTCCATCAGCTATTCAAATTGTTTGACCCATTCTCTAGCTCCCATAGCAGAGTTTGATCCCAACTCTGCTTCCTTGTCTCCCAAAGCATAAAATAAATGCATCAGTTTGCTTGCCAAGGGAATTAGACTCCCCTCCTCCCCTGTTTCTTTATGATGCCACACGACCTTGCCACTAGCTCACTTGTGTCAATAAGACACACGCAAATGCCCTTAAGTCTTGCTTCTGATAGCCCTCTCCACTAAAGGGGCAAAAACCAAAAAATTTCTCAAGGCTCTGACTCGAACCCGAGTCTCCCAAGAACCCCTAAAAAACCCAAAAACTAGCTAGACAAGTTCAAAACATGTAATAGTGCAAAAACACAAACCCCTAATTTTTGGGATGTTCCATTATAAGCTCTCCTAAGTGTAAAACATGAAATTAAGGGATTAGGAACATCGAATTCATTAAATTTAATGAAAATTCATCCAAAAATAAGCCAAGCATGGGGTTAAAATAAGTATAAATTATGGTTTATCAGAGGCCACCACGAGCATTCTAGTGCTCCTGGGACGATTTGGTCCTTGTTCGGCTGAAATAAGTTGTGTGGGGCCAATGGGCTCGTGGGCCCTACATGGATAAAATCTACAATAAGTGGTAAATACTAGACTGGGCTATATGTTTCGTATAGCCGTGACTAAATTTGGGCTAAACAGGCCACACGAGCATGTGGGCCCACTTGGGCCGAATAATAGGCCTTGGGCCCATTTACACCGTTATGACCATTTAAATTATCTGTGTTGCTCGAGGTGACTATAGACCTTCAAAGAGGTCGTTATCTGCATCGAGACCCTAAAAGAAGTAAAATGACCAAAGTACCCTTCAAGGGTAAAATTATTCTTTTACCCCTAATAGATGGAAATGACCATTTTAACCCTAGAGGTAGGTTGACTGATGAATATTTGTAAGACTGTACTGAGTAGGACACTTTACATACAGGAAATATTTATGACATGACATACTACATGGCGTTGGGATTCTAATATGGAGGAAGTACTGCACTGGTGCCTCTGCCACATTCACTGTTACTAGCAGCTTTACTGCATTATTATTACTAGTAGCTATGCTGCGATTTTGTTGGGCTGGCTGGGTGGGTTGATTTTATCTCCACATGGTGTGTTGGCTAAGTTAGGGTGGGTTGCATATTTGCACCGTACTGATATTGTATTTGGCTAAGGCCCACATCACATCAGAATGGGCTAAGGCCCACAATGCATTATTCTTGAATAGGACTCAAGCCTGCATCATATCGCATATATTGTTATATACTGACTGACTGATAAGGGATTACACACTGATTTTCATACACTCACCCTTTCTTTTCTACTGTATAGGTAATCCTCAGCCATAGGGAATTTGGTGTTGTGAAGGACTCGGAGGTTGCCACACAACTCAGCTATTTTTGCTTTTACTTAAATCTAGAATTTATGTTGGGTTTTGTTTATGTAATAAGGCCATTGGTATTTGCTTAAGTTTTTAATTGGGCTTCGTTTACTTATTTTTAAACTGCTAGTTTAGGGAAGTCGAGTTCCCAAAATAATTATCGGTTTCAAAGACACGAAATTTGGATATTAAATTTTTCTAAAGCTTCCGCAAATTTAAATCAACCTACTATAACAAAAGCAGATAATAATTTGTTAAATAATAATAAAGAGGTTTCTTTCTTTCTTTTTATCTTAGAAACGAATTTTTACCAACAAGACAAACTTTCAAAAGACACTTCCATGTGATAGCCATATTTGGCCATAGCATCTAGGCCGGGTCTGGGGTGTTACATTTAGTGGTATTAAAGCCGAGTTGCAAAACTCGGCTGTGGAATGTGTTATTGAAAAGTTTTTCTGAAAGTGGATTTTAAAGATTGGAAACGTTTTTGAAGATTCACAAGTGTGGCACACCGAGTCTCCAGCGCTGAATCTGTAAGTCCTCTAATACTTTTTACTATTCTAGACTGAGTCGTTATACTGAGAAACTACTATGGATGGTAGGTCTATATTGTGAAACTCTAGTTAGAGGAAACTGAGATCATAGAAGATTGAAAACTCTAATGAGATCTCGATTTGCGAAAACAAACTCCTAATGACTATCTTTCAAAACTCATTTGTTAATAATTGCTGAAATTATAATCTAATGCATAAGACTTTTAAAATAGATAAAGTGTATATTGAAATGAGCACAAGAGGTACTCACGAAAGGGGTACACGGGGCCGCGGTAGAGGCCGAGGAAGTACTTGGGCTGGGTCTTCGGCATCGGGCCATATGCCTACTAGGGAGGCACCGGCTTCACCGGTGACTGAGACGGGATCATACGATCGAGCGACTGGGGATGATGCACTATCCCAAGCTATGCTTCGTATTTTGGAAAGGTCGCAGGGACCAGTACAAGTACAGTGGGCCGTGGGTCGATTTCAGAATGACTCTGGTCTAACGGAGTGGAAATTTATAGGGGTATTTTTGGAGTAGCCCAAATATGGTAGAATACTGGCTGAAGGCCACTAAAAGAATAATGGACAACCTCGACTGTACTGTGAAACAAAAGTTAAAAGGAGAAGTGTCCTTACAGCGAGACGAGGCCTACCAGTGGTGGCTTATTGTGAGAGAGGGTACGCAGGCCGACCGGTTGTCATGGGATTTCTTTAAGGTGGCCTTTCAGGGGAAGTGTGTTGGCGCAAGTTATGTGGACGCCCGAAGAAGGGAATTTCTGAGCCTGACCAAAGGGAATAAGATAGTGGCGGAATATGAGGCAGAGTTTTTGTAGTTGAGTTGATATGCTCGTGGGATAGTAGCAACTGAGTTTGAACGCTACTTGGATTTTGAAGATAGACTTCGAGATGAGTTACGAGTATTGATAGCTCCACAGAGGGAGCAAGACTTTGCTGCCCTTGTAGAAAAAGCAAAAATTACTGAGGATGTGAAGCGTTCTGAGCGCCAGAACCACAAGAAAGATAGGGGCAGAAATAAGAGGGATTCTGGGCCCTCAGGTTCTTTTGGAAGGCCTATAAAGAAGGCCAAGTTTGATGGGCCAGTTCAGGCTGGAGTTCCTGTTGTTGTTGCTATACCGCACCCTTGCGCTAATTGTAGGAGATCTCACCAGGGTGAGTGCTGGAAGAGGATTGGGGCATGCTTCAGATGCGAGCCCATGGATCATCAAGTTAAGAATTGTCCTCAAAGGCCTGTTCAGATGCAAGCTGTAGGTCAGGGTTATGTTCAGCCAGCGAGAGGTGGTCAGCAGCCACCGAGATGACATACTGCATGGGCTTGGGATTCTGATATGGAGGAAGTACTATACTGGTGGCTCTTCCACATTCACTGTTGCTGGTGGTGTTGCCACATATCTTTATCTTTATTAGCTCATTGCGTTATTATTCTTGGCGGCTATGCCGCAATTTTGTGTCTTTGGTGGGTGGGTCAATTTTATCCTCAAATGGTGTGTTCGCTGGATTGCGGTGGGTTGCTATTTGCACCGTATTGATATTGTGTTAGGCTAAGGCCCACACTATTACAGTAATGGGCTAAGGCCCACAATGCATTTAGCATTGAATAGGCTCAGCCCAAGCTATTATCGCATATATTGCTATATATCGATCGACCGATAAGGGATTACACACTAAGTTTTTTCTAAACTCACCTTTTCCTTTCTACTGTACAGGTAATCCTCAGCCATAGGCGATTTGATGCTGTGAGGGACTCAAAAATGGCCACACAACTGCATCTATTTTTGCTTTTACTTAAATCTAGAATTTATGTTGGGTTTTGTTTATGTAATAAGGCCATTGGTATTTTCTTAAGTTTTTAATTGGGCTTCGTATACTTATTTCTAAACTGCTAGTTTAGGGAAGTAGAGTTCCCAAAAAAAATACCGATTTCAAATACACAAAAATTTGGATATTAAATTTTTCAAAAGCTTCTACGAATTTAAATCAACCTACTATAACAATGGCAAATAATAAGGCAAAGGTTTGACCAAATGATTGTTAAATAATAATAAATAGGTTTTTTTAACATAGAAACGAAATTTTACCAACAAGAAAAACTTTCGAAAGACACTTCAATATGACAGGCCAGATTCGGTAGAAGCGTCTAGGCTAGGTTTAGGGTGTTACAAGTTAGGGGTGTTACAGTTTATTAGTATCAGAGCTACGATTTAGTTGATTCTAGGACTAACGTAGCACATGTGAGTCTAGCTATACTTGCCATATATATAATTGCGATAGTGTGATGAATCCTGACAGTTAAAAATGTGTTTTTATATAGTAAATGGATCTTGATCGAGTAGTTACCAATGATGCTGAGAGTAATGCGCCTGCTCCCACTCAAGGGACAGCGCCGGCCGAATCTAGGCCGATAGCTAGTAGCCATAAGGGAGAGGCTAAGCAAGCCTTCTTCTAAATGATGAGTGAGTGGTTTTTGGAGTTTGTACGAATGAATCTGGCTGCTCAACAACCTACACCCCCATAAGTTCATGTAGTGCCACAAGTGACTGATCTAATTCGATTGAGTAAACCTCTAGTGGATAATATTTGAAAGTATGGGGCCGAAGAGTTTAGGGCCATAGTTGATGATGATGTTGAACGAGCTGAGTTTTGGCTCGAGAATACAATTCGAGTGTTCGATGAGATGTCATTGACTCTTGATGAATGCTTAAAATGTGCTATTTCATTGTTGAGAGATATAACATATCAATGGTGGAAAACATTAATATATGTGGTTCCGAGGAGAGAATCACCTGGGATTTATTTCATGCCAAGATTTAGAAGAAATACATTAGTCAACGGTTTATAGACCAGAAACGTAAAGAATTCCTTGAGCTGAAACAGGGGTGTATGACTATTATGGAATATGAGCGGGAGTTTGTGAGATTGAGCCAGTATGCGCGATAATGTGTTTCAACAAAAATACTATGTGAAAAAAATTTGTTGAAGGTTTGAATAAAGACTTTAAATTGTTGGTTGAAATACTTGATTTAAATGAATTGGTAGTCTTAGTTGAAAGAGCCTGCAAAGCCGAGGATCTTAGTAAAGAAAAGAAGAAAGCGGATTCTGAAGCTAGAGATTCAAGAAAATGATCGACGAGTAAGTCGTATCAACCTTCGTCAAAGAGATTCAGATATGCAGTTAATTGTTCAAATGTTTCGTTTGGACATTCGAGTAGAGATCATGTGAAGCAAAGTGTTGGTCTTAAAACTCAAGTTCCAATTGAATCGAGTGTTGGAGGTGTCAAAAGCAACAAGCCTGAGTGTAGACAATGTGGGAGGCGACATGTTGGTTAACGCTAGGGTAAGTATAATAATAGAGTTTGCTATAAATGTAGATCACGAGATCACTTCATTTAAGATTGCCCAGAGATAGCTGAGAAAGACAAAGTTCAGAGTGCGAGGCCGAGTAATACGACGGCTAGGGGTAGACCACCAGAAACACCAAAAATATGAGTGGAAGTCAGAGAGGGACAACAGATACAGGACGTTATTACTGGTACTTTTACTCTATTTGATTCTGATGTGATTGCATTAATAGATCTAGGATCTACACATTCCTATGTGTGTATGAATTTAGTATCAAGTAAAACTCTACCTGTTGAGTCTACTGAATTTGTGATTAGAGTATCGAATCCCTTAGGCAAGTGAGTCTTGGTTGATGAAGTGTGCATGAACTATCCGTTGATGTTTCGGGATATTTTCTTTCCAACTAATTTGATGCTACTACCATTCGATGAATTTTATATAATTCTAGGTATGGATTGACTAACCATGCATCATGCTATAGTGAATTGTAAATGGAAGAGTATTGATCTGAGAAGTCAGAATGGTGAGATAGTTCGAATTGAATCCAGTGATTTGAATGGGCTACCAGCTGTTATATATCATCAATGAAAGCTTTGAATTATGTGAAAAAGGGTTGAGAACCCTATATTGCATATTTGATAGATACAAAAGTGATCGTGTGTCAGAGTCTTAAAAAATTATAAAAAGAATGATCGAACCTGGAACTAACTAAGACAACGATGGAGGCAAGCACACCTATCGAACAGTAGTATAGTTTAGTTGCAAGACCTGATAGTCGAACCCAAAGGAACCAAAAGTACTAATACGAACTTTTTTTTATTATTTAGACTAAGAATTAAGGGAATTTTTATCTAATCTAAAATTAACTAACAACTAAGTTAAAAACGCTAAGACAGAGAAGGAATTGGGGAAATACTTGTGAGAAAAATTGATTGATTTATACAATGCCCGAGGAAGAATCCACCTAGACTTCATTTGTTATCTAACTCTGAACCAGACGATTTATTCACTTGACTTGATCTGTAGGATTCCCTAAGTAATATTAATACCTCTTTCGAGGCTACTAATGTCTAACCCTAGGTTGATTAATTGAAATTTCTTTCTAATTAAAACCGCTAGAATTGCATTAACTCGATCTATGGACTCCCATTGAAACACCCCAAACCCGGCCCAAAAAGCCTAATCGGATTTGGTATGTTCCTCGAGTAAAACTTTAGCGTAATATCATTTTGTTCAAGAAAACTTGATGATTTTAAGTAAAACGGATTAACTTAAAGATTCAAGTTGGGCTTAGTTGAAAAATAGATTTGTATTTTCTTAAAACATATATATATATATATATATATTACTGACAAAAACCTTTTTAAATTATTTATCGAAAACCATTTAGTTATTTAATTGATAACTGTTCATGGCAGAATTTAAAATAAATCCAAACACAAAAATCTAAAAGTAGTTTATAGTGGCCTTATTACAAAAATAGCAAACCCAAAATAAAGTCTAAGTAATAAAATTTAAATTAATAAGTTTAAGTTGGGAAATCTCCACAATACTTGATACGAGCACTGGCCACTTTGAAATCCTTGCTGACCCAATCCATCGCACTATGAATTATCTGAAAAGTTTATCCCACAAAAGGGGTGAGTCATAAACTCAATGTATAACACATACACTAAAAAGTCCATTTTATCATATGCTTTAAAGTCCAAAAATTTCACATATGGCCATAGGCCCATTTAACTCATATTTAGCCCAAAGGCCCATTTAGCTCATGTTTAGCCCAAAGGCCCATTTAGCTCATGTTTAGCCCAAAGGCCCATTTCATAGTAGATCAAATAATAAACATTCAATATTACATGGTTATGTATATGAAATGAAATGCAAGCCCGACCCACCTAAATATCCATCCGCTACATACCACCCATACCAACCAACACACCGTGGGGATTACTAAATCGACCCTCCATTCGCTACACACCATCGAAGGCGATTCTGTCGGTCAACATGCACATCGCCTTATAATATTGTGGCAAAGCCACCAAAACAGATGTGACCAAGTCACCGATCAAGTCCAAATTTCAAATACGTGACCAAGTCACCAGATTCACATATGTGACCAAGTCAGGGGTTCAAATATGTGACCAAGTCACCGAGTCAAATATGTGACCGAAGTCACGAAGTCAAATATGTGACCGAAGTCACCGTAAATGTGGTAAAACCACCGAATACTTCCTCCTTTATCAACAATACCCATATGCCCATGCACATACATATCAAATCGATTTTCATGCTATTTACCCCACAAAACATAATATAATCATACTTCATTTCATATTTATGCATATAGCAAAAATAAACGAAATATTGGGGTAAACATACACAATTTTGTATACCAATGATTGGTATCCACAAACAAACATATTGTCATAAAATCACTTTTTAAAATATAGATCTATGGAAATTTTAATGTAAGGTTACACACCTAGTGACAGTGAGAACAATGCTCTCTCGTTCGTCAACACCTATTTGATTAACACGCTTGGTTAGTATAAACTATTGCTAATAAAATTGTAATTATTGACGAGAGATCTAATTCCTTACCCTCGAATTCTCGAACAACAGTTATTTGTGGTTTTTCTCCACTAGATGGATCAAGACACGCTGATATTCCACCAACGTAAAGTGGTTCGGTTGTACGCACTACTTCAAATAATCGATCCTCGCTAGCAGAGGGTCCACAACCCGGTGGAAAGTCTCTTACTCCTGATACGGCTCTTCGTTTGTAGTTCGATGGTAAAGGAATACCTCCTCTCTTCCAAACACTCCGTACGGCTCTTTTCTTACCTATCTTGTTGATCTTAAATCGTCCCTAAAATAACGATCGATCAGTAATCTATCTAAATAAATCGGTATGATCTAAATTAATAACCTTACCTTGATGATTTTGAATGGTCACTTAAAGGTTGTCTTCAACAAAGATCTTTGAAAAATCTTTTCAAAAGATTCGCCTAGAGAGAAATAAAAGATTATGATTCTAAATTTGCCACAAGAAAAGAAATGATGAAAGCGATTGACAAAACCTTACTTTGAGTTCTTCAAGGTTGACTTTGAATAAGAAGAAAAGAATATGATGATTCGGCCTTAACAAAAAGAGAAGAGAAATGGTGGTTTCAATATGATGATTTCGGTTTTGAAAAAAAATAAGAAAGAGAAGGAAAAGAGAAGGAAAAAGAGAAGGAAGAAAAGAGAAAAAGGAGAAGAAGATGATGATGGTGATTTCTCAAATGAAAAGAAATGTGTTTAGAGTCTTTGCACATTCGGCCAAGGAGGAAGAAATGAAGAAATTGGCTCTTTGAACTTTGTAGTTTCGGTTTCAAAAAGAAAGATGGGAGAAAGCAAAATTGTATTTGGTTCAAACACAATTGGGGGCTAAATCAAAAGCAAAAGTGTACCAAAGTGCCTAAGGTACATTCGGCCAAAGTGGGAGTTTTTTGGAGAAAATTGGTCAAAAAGAAGAAAGCCAAAACAAAAGAAAGTTTTTACCTAAACTCAATGACAAATTTGGCTAGGAGAGAGACTATTGGAGAAATGAGAAAAGATGGAAAAAAAAAAATGCAAGACTTTTGGCCAACTTTTCCCCCCTAATGGCAAAGCAAAAATTCGGCCAAATCAATGCCAACATTATCCTCTTTTTCCTCCTTGTTTCTTCCCCATCAACTCTTGATTTGCTATCAACAATAAACCACTCCCTTTAGCCCTTCATGTTGTCTAGGTTCATGGTCAAATGACCATGAACAAACTCCCAAAACCTTGCCCCATATCATGCCTTTTGTCCCCCTCATCTTATCATCAACTTATGATTCCATACCATAAGTTCCTAGCTTCCTTTTCACATGGTCAAATAGCCAAAATGAATGAATGCTCATCCACTCTAGAACATTCTTGGCCGACACTTATAGGGAAGAAAACAAAAAAATCCTCCCTTATGCTAGCTAGAGATTCAACCTCACTCCTCAAGCACACATCTATGCATCTTAACCACCTTGCCAATTACTTAATTCATGCTAAAACTTCTTATCATTAATTCTTAAGGCCTAACTTGCTTAGCTCTCTCTAATTAATAGGAATTAAAAGTTTTACTAAGCATGCACTTAATTAATGAAGCTCTAATAACTTCCAAAATACACTTAGTAATAATTAAGCACGCAACATCATTCAATCAAGTAAGATGCATAACCCCCAATTATCAGGATGTTACAGCTCTACCCCCCTTAAAATAATTTCGTCCTCGAAATTACCTGGATGGAATAAGTGAGGGTATTGTTGTCGCATCGCTTCCTCCGGTTCCCACGAAGCTTCTTCTGATCCATGATTACGCCATAATACCTTGACGAGAGGAACCGACTTTCTCCGTAAAACCTTTACATCTCGCTCCAGAATTTGAATTGGCTCCTCTTCATATGACAAGTCTGATCTTAATTCCTCCTCCTCAACTGCCACTACATGAGATGGATCTGACCGGCAACGGCGTAACATTGAAACATGGAACACATCATGCATTTGCTTCAATTCCGAAGGCAAATCTAACTGATATGCCACAGATCCGACCAGCTTCACAATCCGATAAGGTCCAATGAACCTGGGGCTTAGTTTCCCTTTGCGTCCAAATCTCATCACTTTTTTCCAAGGTGAAACCTTTAGGAAAACTTGGTCCCCCACAGCAAACTCTATTTCTTTCCGCTTAAGATCTGCGTACGATTTTTATCTATCAGATGCTTCCTTTAACCGAGCCCGGATTATCTTAACCTTTTCTTCAGATTCAGCCACTATCTCTGGACCCAAAATCTGACGTTCCCCTAATTCTGTCCAACACGTAGGAGTGCGACACTTCCGTCCATATAGTGCTTCATACGGTGCCATCCGTATACTGGATTGGAAATTGTTGTTGTACGTAAATTCTGCCAACGGTAAGAATTCTTCCCAACTTCCCTTGAAATCTATCACACATCCCCTTAACATATGTTCTAAGATTTGGATTACTCTTTCAGACTGACCGTCCGATTGAGGATGAAATGCCGTACTAAAGTCCAATCTGGTGCCCAAATCCTGATGCAATGCTTTCCAAAATAGCACGTAAATCTCGGATCTCTGTCTGAAATTATCGACAACGGCACTCCATGCAATCTCACAATCTCAGCTACATATAACTTTGCCAATTTCTGCAAAGAGTAATCAACCCGAACTGGGATAAAATGTGTAGATTTCGTCAATCGGTCCACTATCACCCATACAGAGTCTTTCTTAGTAGGCGTAAGAGGAAGCCCACTAACAAAGTCTATGGTGATTCTCTCCCACTTCCACTGCGAAATTTTATCGGTTGAAGCAATCCTGATGGTACTTGATGTTCAGCCTTAACTTGCTGACACGTCAACCACTTCCCTACAAACTCCGTAACTTCCCTCTTAAGTCCAGGCCACCAAAATTGATCTCACAAATCTCGATATAATTTACTTTCTCCAGGATGCATAGCATAGGGGCTACCATGCGATTCCTGAAGTATCTTTTGCCTCAACTCCTGATCCTTTGGCATACATACTTTACCTTTGAAGCACAATACCCCATCACTGTTAATACCAAAATCTTCCAATTTCCCACTCTGCACCTGTCAAAGCTTTTCACTCAGATCATCATCTACTAACTGCCTCTCTTTCACTTGACTTAACCATGTCGGCTTAACCTAAAGTTCTGCCAACAAGCTTCCGTCATCGAAAAGACTAAGATGTGCAAACATCGCCCTCAAATCTGACACCACTTTCTGACTTAGAGCGTCTGCCACCACGTTCGCCTTGCCCGGGTGGTACTCGATAGAAACGCTTGTAATCTTTCAACAACTCTATCCACCTTCACGCCTCAGATTCGCTTTTTTTCGAGTCAGAGATATTTCAGACTTTTGTGGTCGTGTATATCACCGACTTCTCCCGTATAAGTAATGTCTCCAAACCATAAGAGCAAAGACTACAGCTACCAACTCTAAGTCATGCGTCGGGTAATTAACCTCGTGCGGTCTCAATCGCCGAGACGACACGTAACTACCTTTCGCCTTGCATCGTAACACATCCTAGTACTACTCTCGCCAAGCATGCTTAATCATGAGTTCTAATGGGATACGTGCAAGAGTCTTTGGTATGATCGCACCCTTATCCCTTTGCGCACACCACATGGCCTAAAATGCAACCTCTTTCACCAAAATTCACACTTGCGAATTTGGCATACGACTTCTTTTCCTTAAAACTCGCAACACAATTCGGAGATGCTTGTCATGTTCCATTTGGACTTAGAATACACCAGATGTCGTCTATGAATACCACAACGAATTGATCCAAGTAGGGCTGGAAAATTTGGTTCATCATATCCATGAACGCATTTGGGCGTTCATCAATCCGAATGGCATTACCAAAATTCATAATGCCCATATCTAGTTCGAAAAGCCGTCTTATGGATATCCGCTTCTTTCACTTTAAGTCGATGATACCCGACCTTAGATCAATCTTTGAGAATACATGACTCCTTTAAGTCGATCGAACAAGTTGTCGATCCTTGCCAAAGGATACTTGTTCTTGATGGTCGACTTATTTAATCGCCGGTAATCTATACACATCCTCATCGATCCGTCCTTCTTCTTCACGAATAGGACCGGTGCTCCCCATGGAGACACACTAGGTCGGATGAATCCACGATCAAGCAACTCCGAATCGAGCCTTAAGCTCAACCAATTCCTTCGGTGCCATTCTATATGGAGCAATAGAAAGCGGCGCCGTTCGTGCAATAAATCAATCCGAATTCTACCTCACGATCCGGGGGCAAACCTGAAAGTTCTTCCGAAAAACATCTACAAATTCCTTCACTGTCCTGACTTCATTAGCAGTTACTTCCTTAGCCTCCAAAGCATTCACTAACATCAGGAAGGCTTCACATCCCTTTCTAACCATCTTTTCTGCCTTAAGAGCGGATACTACATTAGATAAGTAGTTCCGTCTCTCGCCCATCACTACAACTTCCTTTTCATCAAAAGTTCTTAAGGGCATTCTCTTAGCAGCACAATCCACATTTGCACGATATTTCACAAGCCAGTCCATGCCTAAGATTAGGTCGAATTCTCCGAATGGTAACTCTATTAAATCACCAAAATCGTATCCCTTGAACTTCTAAAGGCACTTCCTTAAAAGTTTGTCTACAACTCATCATGCTCATTCTAAAGGACTAAGTACGATCATCTTCCTAGGTACGATTTGAAGTCACATGCAAAGTCCCAGATACTTCACTAGCGATATAGGAATGAGTTGACCCTATATCTATCAAAGCAATAAAGGGCAACCCGTAAATCGAAATGTACCGTGATAACATCAAAAGGCCATCCTTTTCTTCTGATTTAACCGCATACACCAAACCAGTTGTCTCGCCTCAAAGCTACCACTGCCTCTGCCTGAAGTTTCGTGTCCTCTACCAGAACCACTGTCCCTTCCATTTGGGCCACGACCTATTATTTGCTGCTGTCCACTTTTGTCAGCCTGATTAGCACCCTGACTTGCTGGACGGTTCTTCTTCGAGTTCATCGGACAATCTTTGATCATATGATCCTTTGAACCGCACTTGAAACATCCGCCGGTCTTTTTCCAGCATTCTCTCGAGTGCATTTTCCCACATTGAGAACAAGTATGATTTTGTCCACCCGTAGTAGTCTGTTGATTTCGCGGACCATCACTTCTTGATTTCTTCTGAAAATTCCCGGACGACCCTAAGGACCCAAAGCTTCTCTTATTCTTGCTCTGGCCTCTGTCCCGGTTCTGTCTCTCAGTCCGTTTAGCCTCTTCGGCAATTCTTGCCCTTTCTACTAAGATTGCAAAGTCTCTTTCACGGTGTGGAGCAATCATCACTCTTAGCTCATCTCTAAGTCCATCTTCAAATCTGATACACCGTTCATATTCCGTAGCCACTATCCTCCGGCATAACGGCTAAGTCACAAGAATTTCGCTTCATATTCACTATCGACTTGTTTCCTTCGACCAAATTCGAAATGTCTTCCTCGGGAGTCGATGTAGCTAGCTCCAACATATTTTCCTTGAATTTAATCTTAAAATACCCCCAATCCGCACGATCCACGTGGGTACTCTCCTTTATAGTGAGCCACCTTTGGTAGGCTTCATCGCAAGAAGTGAAATAGCACCTTTCAATTTCTCTTCATCAGTGCAGTCTATATCGTCCATGATTCTCTCGACTGCCTCCAACCAATATTCAGCTACATTAGGAGCTACTCCAGATACTCCTCTAAAAACCTCAGCTCCATTCGATCTAAGTCTCTCAGCTACAGACTTTCGAGACCCATTTCCAGAACTAGCTTCCGCTACTCATTCTAAAACTCATAGCACAGCTTGTGATACTGCGTCACCTCCTTCATTTTGTTCTTGAAAGTCCACCCCAACAGCCAGTGGCGGAGCTTCATTCTCGAAACCTTGACCAGATCGAACTGGTTCCGAAACAGTCATCCTTCCTCTTCTATGTCCACGACGACAACGTCCCCTAGAACTCATGTCTACTACGTATCTTATCTATTTTTATGAAAAAGTCTTATGTATTAGAGTCTTTTCACTTCTTATTAAAGGAAAGTTTTATGAAACAGATATTCAGTAGTTTTTCCGTAGTAGCACACATACACCTAAGGTCTATGTCTCTAAAGTATAGTTTAAGTTTAAACTATCATACATATCACATATCGATAAAATACATACCTGATGGATCTGGGCCGAGAACTCGAGTGCCATGCTCTTATAAAATCATTTAACTTAAGAAAACTTTCAAAAAATCATTTGGGCCAACTTTTGAAAACGTTGTGGGCTTCAAAACCCAAGGCCGAGAGTTTAAAACTGTGCTTTGATACCAAGCTGAAACACCCCAAACCCGACCCAAAAAGCCTAACCGGATTTGGTATGTTCCTCGAGTAAAACTTTAGCGGAATATCATTTTGTTCAAGAAAACTTGATGATTTTAAGTAAAACGGATTAACTTAAAGATTCATGTTGGGCTTAATTGAAAAATAGATTTGTATTTTCTTAAAACATATATATATATATATATTTGACAAAAACCTTTTAAATTATTTATCGAAAACCATTTAGTTATTTAATTGATAATTGTTCGTGGCAGAATTTAAAATAAATCCAAACACAAAAATCTAAAAGTAGTTTAGAGTGGCCTTATTACAAAAATAGGAAACCCAAAATAAAGTCTAAGTAATAAAATTTAAATTAATAAGTTTAAGTTGGGAAATCTCCACAATACTTGATACTGAGCAGCAGCCACTCCAAATCCTTGTCAATTCGATCCATCGCACTATGAATTATCTGAAAAGTTTATCCCACAAAAGGGTGAGTCATAAACTCAATGTATAACACATACACTAAAAAGTCCATTTTATCATATGCTTTAAAGTCCAAAATTTCACATATGGCCTTAGGCCCATTTAACTCATATTTAGCCCAAAGGCCCATTTAGCTCATGTTTAGCCCAAAGGCCCATTTAGCTCATGTTTAGCCCAAAGGCCCATTTCATAGCAGATCAAATAATAAACATTCAATATTACATGGTTATGTATATGAAATGAAATGCAAGCCCGCCCACCTAAATATCCATCCGCTACACACCACCGCACCAACCAACACCTTGTGGGATTACTAAATCGACCCTCCATCCGCTACACACCATCGAAGGCAGTTGCTGCAGTCAACATGCACATCGCCCTTATAATACTCTGGCAAAGCCACCAAAACAGATGTGACCGAAGTCACTTGACCGAAGTCACTTGACCGAAGTCTAAATTTCAAATACGTGACCGAAGTCACCAGATTCACATATGTGACCGAAGTCACTGGGGTTCAAATATGTGACCGAAGTCACCGGAGTCAAATATGTGACCGAAGTCACCGGAGCAAAATATGTGACCGAAGTCACCAGAAATGTGGTAAAACCACCAGAATACTTCCTCCTTTATCAACAATACCCATATGCCCATGCACATACATATCAAACCAGATTTTCATGCTATTTACCCCACAAAACATAATATAATCATACTTCATTTCATATTTATGCATATAGCAAAAATAAACGGAATATTGGGGTAAACATACCTGAATTTTGTATACCAATGATTGGTATCCACAAACAAACATATTGTCATAAAAATCACTTTTTAAAATATAGATCTATGGAAATTTTAATGTAAGGTTACACACCTAGTGACAGTGAGAACAATGCTCTCTCGCTCGTCAACACCTATTTGATTAACACGCTTGGTTAGTATAAACTATTGCTAATAAAATTGTAATTATTGACGAGAGATCTAATTCCTTACCCTCGGATTCTCGAACAATAGTTATTTGTGGTTTTTCTCCACTAGATGGATCAAACCCCGCTGATATTCCACCAACGTAAAGTGGTTCGGTTGTACGCACTACTTCAAATAATCGATCCTCGTTAGCAGAGGGTCCACAACCCGGTGGAAAGTCTCTTACTCACGATACGGCTCTTCGTTTTTAGTTTGATGGTAAAGGAATACCTCCTCTCTTCCAAACACTCCGTACGGCTCTTTTCTTACCTATCTTGTTGATCTTAAATCGTCCCTAAAATAACGATCGATTAGTAATCTATCTAAATAAATCGGTATGATCTAAATTAATAACCTTACCTTGATGATTTCGAATGGTCACTTAAAGGTTGTCTTCAACAAAGATCTTTGAAAAATCTTTTCAAAAGATTTGGCCTAGGAGAGAAATAAAAGATTATGATTCTAAATTTGCCACAGTAAAAAGAAATGATGAAAACGATTGACAAAACCTTACTTTGAGTTCTTCAAGGTTTGTCTTTGAATAAGAAGAAAAGAATATGATGATTCAGCCTTAACAAAAAGAGAAGAGAAATGGTGGTTTCAATATGATGATTTCGGTTTTGAAAAAAAATAAGAAAGAGAATGAAAAGAGAAGGAAAAAGAGAAGGAAGAAAAGAGAAAAAGGAGAAGAAGATGATGATGGTGATCTCTCAAATGAAAAGAAATGTGTTTAGGAGTCTTTGCACATTCGGCTAAGGAGGAAGAAATGAAGAAATTGGCTCTTTGAACTTTGTAGTTTCGGTTTCAAAAAGAAAGATGGGAGAAAGAAAATTGTATTTGGTTCAAACACAATTGAGGGCTAAATCAAAAGCAAAAGTGTACCAAAGTGTCTAAGGTACATTCGGCCAAAGTGGGAGTTTTTTGGAGAAAATTGGTCAAAAAGAAGAAAGCCAAAACAAAAGAAAGTTTTTACCTAAACTCAATGACAAATTCGGCTAGGAGAGAAACTATTGGAGAAATGAGAAAAGATGGACAAACAAAAAAAAATGCAAGACTTTTGGCCAACTTTTCCCCCCTAATGGCAAAGCAAAAATTGGGCCAAATCAATGCCAACATTATCCCCTTTTTCCTCCTTGTTTCTTCCCCATCAACTCTTGATTTGCTATCAATAATAAACCACTCCGTTTAGCCCTTCATGCCGTCTAGGTTCATGGTCAAATGACCATGAACAAACTCCCAAAACCCTGCCTCATATCATGCCTTTTGTCCCCCCTCATCTTATCATCAACTTATGATTCCATACCATAAGTTCCTCGCTTCCTTTTTCACATGGTCAAATAGCCAAAAATGAATGAATGCTCATCCACTCTAGAACATTCTTGGCCGACACTTATAGGGAAGAAAACAAGAAAAAAACAAAATCCTCCCTTATGCTAGCTAGGAGATTCGAACCTCACTCCTCAAGCACACATCCATGCATCTTAACCACCTTGCCCATTACTTAATTCATGCTAAAACTTCTTATCATTAATTCTTAAGGCCTAACTTGCTTAGCTCTCTCTAATTAATAGGAATTAAAAGTTTTACTAAGCATGCACTTAATTAATGAAGCTCAAATAACTTCCAAAATACACTTAGTAATAATTAAGCATGCAACTTCGTTCAATCAAGTAAGATGCATAACCCCCAATTATCAGGATGTTACACCCATATTAGGTTTGACCCTAATCTAGCAGATTTACGTAATCCTATTTCTAGGGTTGCGTTCAACTCCGCTTCACTATGCTAGATCTACTCTTAGGTATGTACTTTTACTCCACCACCTAAGCAGATCAACACTTGTATCAATATCTCGGAAATACCAAAATAAGAATTAATAACACATAGTTAAGAAAAAATCAGGTATTTATCATACAGCTCAGATAATAATAACAAGGTCTGTCTTAGGTTTCATCCCCCTCAGGTATCTGAGAGGTTTAGTTCATAATTGTAAAAGAATACATCTCAGAAGAAAATATAAAACAAAAAATAAAGAAAACCCTAAATCCCCCTGAAGGGATTGAAGGAGAAGTCCTCAATCTTGAGTATGATTCTGGCTTCTTAAGATGAATCAACTGGCTTTCCTCGAGTAAATCTCTATATTCAGCTTCTCTGGCTCGGCTCTTTGGCCTAGCTGAACGCGCCCCTAAAGGTTGGCCTCTAGGGTCTTTATATAGGCTTTTGGAATATGTTTATTTGCCTCTAAGTACCCTAATCCGAATAGACTTCTTCTTATCTGTGGAAGAGTCACGCCCATGGCAAATGCCCGTGAAAATCGTGGCCAGGCTGTGTTCGGGTCTATTGATGAGGTACAGCCATGTATTTCGGGGTCCAGGCCGTGGTCAGCTCTTCTTATGGGGCACGACCGTGTGGTCTTTGGCCCAGGCAGTGTCAATTCTGTGATATGGCCCATTTTCTCCGTTTTGGCCCGTTTCATGTTTTTTTCATCCTCTGGTGCTCTCCTGATTATAAAACAGGAAAACAAAGGATTAGGAGCACCTATTTCCATAATTAAAAGGAAAAAATCATCCAAAAGTATGCTAAATGTGGTTTTAAAATATATTCATTTTACGGTTTATCAAATACCCCCACACTTATGCTTTTCCTTGTCCTCAAGCAAAATTCTCAACTCACAATTAAAACAAACTCCTCTATTCATAATATTCATCAATAATGTTTCATCATAACTCATAGATAATTTATACATGGATAATTTAACTAAAAGAGTCCTGAAGATTTAAACAATCAAAGTCATAGTTTGATATACGAAAAAGATAGGTGTTTCCCCTTACCTAAATAATCACCTTTAATTCAAAATTGACAAAAGTTGACATCCTCACTAAAGATTCACTCAAATCACTCAAGGTGTTTAAGGTTCAAAAATTAAGTGCTCAAAAGTCGAACATGAAAAGTTAATCCCATAGGCTTGCTTGAAAATCAAATCTCCACCACTGTAACATGAGATGATACACAAATTAAAATGTTTTTAAAAGGGTTGTAACGGGGCATAGGTTAACGGTGTGGATAAATGTTGAATTAGAAGGGTTAGAATTGAGATTTATTTGAGAATTACCTAACTAGAAAAAATAAATAGCTAATAACCTGCATAATTACACCAATTTGAAAACTTGTAATACTAATAATACGAGCGTCTTCTTCAATATATTGAAATTAAACGTATAGGCTCGCTTAATCACAAAACTAATACTGAATATACTTCAATTTTATTTTTTTATTTTTTAGAACAAATCAATATGAGATAAAAATTTTAACAACTGAAATAATATAATTAGACAACTGATCAAATCAATTCTCGATAGAAGGGTAGTCAAAAGGAATGGTGATAACAAATACAAGGTGAGTTTTGGGTTAATATTAGTGGGTTGAGTCAATAAAAGGGTTGATACGATCAAATGGGTCCACTAGGGGTTAATTTTGAGGATAGGCTTTTAGTGGAGTAAGTGGGTTAAATCCTATGTGCGTTAATCATCTCTGTATATCAAATCAATAGTGTGGTCTTGACATGTATAATCGAAGCAAGTTTTAGAATAACGAATCAATGTTGACATACTCATAATCAATAAAAATGAGCACGAAAAAAATGTATGCTCTAAAAGGCTCAAAATCTCACAAAAAATTATGGGTTTTTGATATCAACTTTGTAAATTTCAAATTTCAAGGTAACAATTAAATTCAGGTAGACAACCTAAATTTTTTTTTTCTAAAAATAGAGTCATCATGCTTAATTCTCTAGCATCTTGAAGTTTAAATCATCATTGCCCAATTAACAATGACTTAATCTAAAACATATCAATAAAAATCAGGAATTAACAGGGATTTCATTCTAATTAGTGATATGAGTTTCCCAACTATGAGTTTCCCAACTATCATTGACTTAATCTAAAACATATCAATAAAAATCTGGAATTAACAGGGATTTCATTCTAATTAGTGATATGAGAAGATTACTTTAAGACAGAATATCATTCAGGGATTTGAGAATAATGCAAAAAGTTAGGCACTTTTTTTCTAAATAATTTTCACCCCACCCACACTTAAGATGTACATTGCCCTCCATGGACAAAGATATATAATAAATCATGAGATATAGGGAGAAGTGAAACTTCTTGATTTTTGGATGGATTCCTTGAGTTGGCAATGGTCGTGGTGTGGTGGTCGTCGACAATCTCTATGCTAGATTAAGAAATTTGGGATCTCATAAAGAGTTAGCCAGGAAATAATAAGAATACTTTAAAATATACTAATTATATATTTTAAAAAAAAGAAAAATAAAAAGAAAGAGTGTAAAAAGGGAAATAAGGCTAAAAGAATTGATTAATGGACCGAAAGGTCCTTATTATTAGATGGTTCTCGAGGTGGGTGTGATTTCTATGGCCGTGGTGTGTGATTCCCAAGTAGCCTGAAAAATCTAAAACCAAAAAAAACTAAAATAGAATAAACTAAATTAAGCATAAGAGAGTCAAAGAGAAGGAAAATAAAAGAGATGATAAAAGAAAAATAAAAGTTAAATGGCCTCAAAGACCCTTGACTTGTCGAGTGGATGAAGCTGCCGGCATGAACTTATGTTGATTTGTCTCGCACAGGTAGACTGGGCTAGGATCTTTCCGTTTCTTCGACACTGCTAAAGCGTAGGTCAAGACTTTAGAGAATGAAGAAGGATGAAGGTGAAGATAGAGGGGGTGAAGAGTGAATGGGGAGTGGGTAAAGGGAGGAGAGGGTTGTTTTAAATAGAAATTTTTAGTTCTGGTATGTAACACCCCATACCTGGTCTAGACATTACGACCAAATTTGGTATGTCACAGGGAAAGGTTATAAAAAAGACTTTGGAATTTTAAGGAAAAACCGTAAGTTTGAAACTTTTCATTTAGGTGATGTTATAAAAACAGTGGCTTGTAGATTTAACAAAAATTTCTGAGTTGGGTTAATCAAGTATTTGATATCTTTGTCGGCACTTGAGAGAAAACGGTTGTTTAGGTTACTTATGTTTTGAAAACACCATTTTAAAGGTTTCATGTCTAAATATATATATTGATGTCATATCATAAATAAAAAAAACCAAATATCAACTTAAAAAGGCCTTATTACATAACAATATCCCCAATTAAAATAATTTATAGAAAGGAAACGAGTTTACGTAAAAAAAAAAAACATCTTATGGCCTCCACGAGTGCGTCTTGGCTCCCAGACCCACGATCTCGACCGACACCGCAGTTAAGCGTAGGGTGAGTCACCAAGACTCAGTGTGCATTTTCCCTTATAACACATCAACGGCTTCGAGCCCACAATTGCACATTGGGCCTTAGCCCACTTAATATGACATACACAAAATATGAATGTAATGTGTTCCAGCCCAACCTAATTTTCCATCCTTTACATGCCACCTGTACCAGCCCAACGCACCGTGGGGATTTCCCCTCCATCCACTACACGCCATATATGTGGAACCAAGCCACTGGTGACAGAGTCCCTAATTATATCACGTGGGGCCAACCCACTTGTGGTACCAAACCACTGGGACAAGTCACAGAATCAACATATATATATATATACGTGGTGTCAAACAACCGTGGTACCAAACCACTGAGACTTAGTCACTAAATCAGATATGTGGGGTCAACCCACTGTGGTACCAAACCACTGTGACAGTCTTTAATAGCACTTCTCCTTTCACATCATAAACCGAACCCATGCATAACATACATATCAAATGAATGCAACATGCTATCAAGCAAAGTAACGGATTACAACATACATTTATATACTCATAAATAGAACGTTAACGTCACTTACCTGGTATCCCCAACTATACCCACAAGGGTTTTGCGACTACCTTTCCAGTCACTTCGGCTTTATAGCCCAAATAGTTAATAGCATAAACTAATAGCAGAGTGTGAAATCTACACACCTGTAAACACGAAGAACTAAACTATCGATCTCGTTAACACCTTCACTCGCAGGGATCACAGCGATCTGCTTATCCCTCTCCGAAGTCGGCCCACAACCCGGTGAAAAGTCTCGAACAGTCGACACCGCTCGTTTTTTGAACTTAGAGGTAGGGACTACGAGTCCAACCCCCTCCTTTGCTTGGTTGGTATTCGATTCCATGAAAGAGGTCTTGGTCAAAAAACCGGGTTAAGGCATTGCATAAGATAAAAGTAAGAGTGTACGCTCAATCTGAAGAGGTTTCTTACCTAGATAGACAGAAACTGGAGGCTACTAAACTTGGATTAAAGAACCGCCGAAGTCCCTACACATTCACCAAATTAGATTCAGTTTCCCAATAAATCCAAAAGTAGTGGACTTTCGGCCAAACAAGTTGTTAAAGAACCCCATACCACCCATTCATTCAACACTACTTACCAAACTCCTCTTGTAACTCGGCCACACGGAAAGAAATAATGGAAACACACCCTTCAAGACAAGAGTGCGCCAAAAGAGTGTCTTGCAATTAGCTACTATAAAAACAATGGAAAATGCCTACATTAACGCAACAAGAGAATTCGACTTTCAAAGAAACAGAAAATAAAGATGAGAGAAAAGAGGAAACATAAAGCAAATGAATGGGATTTGATTACGACACTTACAGGTTCGGCAATGAAAAAGAAACAGGTAGCAATGGTCTAAGAAAGATTGGCTATGAAGGAAAATAAGTAGCAGTGGAAAGAAATAGGAATAGAGGAACCCCAAATACCAATATGCTATTCGGCTATCACCAAAGAACATGAAAGAGAAGAAACGAGACTAGAGAGTGCTTCGGTTTTGGTAGATGAGAAAAAAATCAAATGAGAGAAAAAATGAGAAAAGATGAGAAGGAAGAGAGTGCCCACAAGTTTTGGCTTAAGAGCAAAATAGGAGAAAGTGACGAAAAGAAAATAAGAGAATAGAAGGGGAAAGATTCGGCTAAGGTTTTAAGGTGTCAAAGAAAGTGGTTGACTGTAGGAGGTGATTCGGTCAAGAAAACAAATGGAATGAAAAGAAGGTGACCTTAATTGGCACAAAAGAAATGATGTGAACAGAAGAGGAATCAACTAGGAGATTCGACAATGACCATAAGTGAAAGAGAACGAAATAGAAAAATAAAGCAAAGAAAAGGAACCTCAAGCACCTATTTGGAAAACAACTTTCAGCACCTCCCCTAGTTGACCAAAAATGCAAACCCTAAAAACCAAAAACAAAAGAATATTCGACACCTAGCACTAAGCTTCAACCTCACATGCCACCTTCCCCACCTTTCCCCAATTCGGCCACCACTCTCCCTCTCTCCAAATCCCTCAATTTCTTCTACACTTCACTCTCTATCCAACATTTGAATTGGTTTGAAAGATTCAACTCCACCTTTCTCTCATGGCCACCCACTAAAATATTTGACTTGTTCAACTCCCACTCTTCAAGGTCCAAACTGAATCCACCACCTCTCCATCCCAACGCCAAAATAAACTCCAAAAAGGTAGACTATGAGACTCGAACCTACTCCCATCTGCTCCAAGCTGCCTTTGAGGCGTCATCCCCCTTGCTTCCTAGGCGCCACCTTGCCACTTTACCACTCACTTCTTGTGTCATCCAACATAAGCACTAATCTTTAAAGTCTGTCCCAGCTAGCTCTCCCCTAAAGGTGCCCAAAAATGAAATTTTTATCAAGCCTTCAGCTTAACCCCGGGCCTTCCTAGGGCCCCCAAACACACTCACACAACAAGTAAAGCATACCAACTACACAGAAGCATAATCAATGCAAAGCCCCTAATTCCCAAATGTTACAGTTCTACCCCCTTACAGAAATTTCGGCCTCGAAATTTACCTGGTCAAAAGAGATGAGGGTATTATTGACGCATAACATCCTCTTGCTCCCAAGTGGCCTTCTTCAAACCGTGATTCTGCCACAAAAATTTGACCAACGGACTGATTTCTTTCTTAGCACCTTAACGCCTCGGTCCAAGATTTGCACAGGTTCCTCTTTGAAAGATAGGTTTGGTCTTATCTCAATCTCCTCTACTGGTACAATGTGTGTCAGATCCGAACAATAGTGCCTCAATATTGAGACATGGAACACACATGTATTTATTTCAATTTTGAAGGCAGCTCAAGCGATATACCACTAGTCCCACACGTTTCAATACCCGATAAGTCCCGATAAACCTAGGACTTAGTTTACCCTTTCGTCCAAACCTCATCACCTTCTTCCACGTAGAAACTTTCAGGAAGACTTAATCACCCACTACAAACTCTATCTCCTTCTACTTCAGATCCACATATGATTCCTGCCTGTCAGACGCTTCCTTAAACCTAGTTTGAATCAATTTAACTTTTTCCTCTATCTTTGAAAACAATTTCGGACCCAAGATCTGACGCTCACCCAATTCTGTCCAGCAAGTAGGAGTACGTCATCTCCGTCCATACAATTCTTCGTAGGGCGCTATCTGAATACTAGACTGGTAGCTGTTGTTGTATGCGAATTCTGCCAACAATAGAAACTCTTCCCAACTACCCCTGAATTCTATAACACAACCTCTCAACATATCTTCTAAGATTTGAATTTCCCTCTCAAACTGACCATCAGTCTGTGGATGAAAAGCTGTGCTGAAGTCTAATCTTGTACCCAGTGCTTGATGCGTGCCTTCTAAAAATGCGACGTGAATCTCGGGTCTCTATTTGATATGATCGACACTGGTACCCCATACAACCTCACAATCTCTGCCACATACAGCCTAGCCAGCTTCTGTAGAGAATAGTGGACACGAACAGGTATGAAATGGGTGGACTTCGTCAATCGATCAACAATCACCCATACTGAATCTTTCTTAGTAGGCGTGAGAGGCAGCCCACTAGCAAAGTCCATCGTGATCCTCTCCCATTTCCACTGTGGAATTTTCACCGGCTGTAATAACCCCAAAGGTAACTGATGCTCTACTTTCAACTGCTGACACGTTAAATACTTTCCCACTAACTCGATGATTTCTCACTTTAATCCAGGCCACCAAAACTGTTCGCGCAGATCCTGATACATCTTACTCCCACTAAAATGCATAGCGTATGGGCTGCTATACGCCTCCTGAAGAATCATTTGTCTCAACCCCACATCCTTTGGCATGATAACCCTCTCACGGAAACACAAAACCCCATCATGGTTCAGGCTATAATCCTCTACCCCACCATTCTGTACCTGCAGAAGTCGAGCACTCAAGACATCGTCTATCAACTGCTTCTATTTAATCTGGCTTTTCCACATCGGCTTCACTTGGAATGCAGCTAACAAACTCCCATAATCATACAGGCTAAGATGGCAAGCATCGCTATTCAATCCGATATTACCTTTCAACTTAACCCTTCTGCCACTACGTTAGCTTTACCCGAATGGTATTCAATCGAGAAATCATAGTCCTTCAATAGCTCAATCCACCTCCGCTGCCTTAAATTCAACTCCTTCTTGGTAAGGAGAAATTTCAGGCTCTTATGGTCAGTGTAGATGATGGACTTCTCCCCATACAGGTAGTGTCTCCAAATCTTCAGAACGAACACTACCGCAGCCAATTCCAGATCATGCGTGGGATAGTTTATCTCATGCGGTCTTAACTGCCGAGATGCATATGCGACTACCTTCCTGTCTTACATCAGCAAACACCCTTGCCCTGTGTGTGACACATCACAATAAACAACGAATTCTTTTTCAGGCTCAGGCTGAATCAAAACCGGAGCCTATGTTAAGATCCTCTTTAGCTTCTCAAAGATTTCTTGTTGCTTGCCAGTCCAAACAAATGGTACCCCTTTCTGCAACAACTTAGTTATGGGTGCCACAATTAAGGAGAATCCCTCAACAAACCTTCTGTAGTATCCTGCTAAACCCAAGAAACTTCGAATCCCCACAACAGACTTCGGCGGTTTCCAGTCCAATATAGTTTCAATCTTCCGGGGATCAACACTAATCCCCTCAGAAGACACAACATGGCCCAGAAAGGTAACTTTTTTCAACCAAAATTCACACTTATTGAATTTGACGTACAGCTGCTTCTCCCTCAGTATCTGCAGAACCACCCGAAGATGTAAACCATGCTCTTCTTCCATCTTAGAATATACCAGGATGTCATTTATGAATACTACAACAAATCGGTCCAGATAGGGTTGGAATACTCGGTTTATCATATCCATAAACACAGCTGGTGCATTCGTCAACCCAAACGGCATCTCTAAAAACTCATAGTGACCATAGCGAGTTCAAAACGCTGTCTTATGAATATCCGCTTTCTTGACCTTAAGCTGATGATATACTGACTTCAAATCTATCTTTGAGAAGGTTGAAGCCCCCTTGAGCTGATCAAACAGACCATCAATTCTCGACAGCAAGTACTTGTTCTTGATGGTCAACTTATTCAACTGACGGTAGTCAATGCGCATACGCATCGTCCTGTCCTTTTTCTTCACGAACAATACCAGCGCTCCCCACAGAGATACAATTGGTAAGATAAAACCAAGATCCAACAGCTCTTGGATTTGAGCTTTCAGTTCCACTAACTCCTTCGGTGCCATTTTGTATGTGGAAATAGACACTGGCGCTATTCCCGAAAGAAGATCAATTCCAAATTCCACGTTGCGATCCAGAGGTAACCATAGAAGTTCCTCTGAAAAAACATCAGTGAACTTCTTCACAGTTCTGACATCCTTCGCCGTCAACTCCTTTGCATCCAACGCACGAACAAAAGTTAAGAAAGCCTCGCATCCTTTTCTCACCATTCTTTCCGCCTTTAAAGCGGACACTAAATTAGACAAGTAGTTCCTCCTTCCACCTATCACCACCACCTCATCATCCTCAGGAGTCCTTAACACCATGTGCTTAGCAGGACAATCCAAGTTTGCTCGATACTTCACTAGCTAGTCTATACCCAAGATTACATCGAACTCCCCGAATGGCAGTTCCATCAGATCAGCCGGGAAAACCATCCCTTGAACTTCTTGAGGCATTTCCCTAAAGAGTTTATTCACCACTACAAATTATCCTAAAGGGCTAAGTACAGTTATCTCCCTCGAAGCAATCTCAGAGTCTATGTTCAGAGTTTCTGATATAGTACTAGCAATATAAGAATGTGTTGATCCAATATCAATCAGTGTAATATAAGGCAACCCATAAATAAGAAACGTACCAGTTATGACGTCCGATACCTCGCCCTCCTTTCAATGTCTAGCTGCATAAACCAATTTAGGCTGTCTTGCATTTGTGTTCCCAGCACTTCTACCTGGTGGTCCATGTCCCCGACCGAAACCATTACCTCCTCTGGTTGGACCACGACCTCTCTGTGGTTGTTGACCATCTCTACTAGACTGAACATAACCCTGGCCCACTGGTCGTGCTCTGCCCAACTCCTGTGGACAGTCTCTTATCTGATGATCAGTAGACCCATACCTAAAACATCCTCTATTACTGGTCCAACACTCACCCGAATGAAATTTACCACATTGAGCTCACCTTTGAGGCTGACCATCAATAACAGGTCTTGCAACATGACTCGGCCCATCCAACCTAGGCCTCTTCTGAAAACCCCCAGCTGAACCTGACGATCTAAAATTCCTTTTATTTCTACCTCTATCCCTCTCTTGATTCTGCTTTTCAGTCTGCTTCACCTCCTTGGCTATCTTAGCCTTTTCCACTAGAACAGCAAATTCTCTTTCTCGATGCGGAGCTATCAACACTCGCAACTCGTCCCTGAGACTATCCTCAAACCGAACACAACGCTCATGGTCTATGGCAACAATACCCCGTGCATAATGGCTTTGACGTAAGAATTCTGCCTCATACTCAGTCACCGACTTATTCCCCTGAACCAAGTTTAGAAATACCTTACGTTGCGCTTCCACATAACTTGATCCAATGTATTTCCCCTGGAATGCAGTCTTGAAGAAATCCTAGGTAATACGGTCAGCCACTATACCATCCCTAACCGTAAGCCACCACTGATACACCTCATCCGATGAAGAGACACAACTCTTTTAAACTTCTCTTCCACCGTAAAATGAAGGTCATCCATAATATACACAACCGCTTCTAACCAATACTCAGCTACATTAGGAGCTACACCAGAAATACTACTAAACATTTTCGCTACACTGGCTCGGAGTCATTCAGACACAGATTTTGTGAGCCCCTGATCCCGTGCTCGTTCAAGCAACTCTCTCCAACACATGTAACATCGCCTGAGACATAGCATTGTCTCCACCTGTTTGATCCTAAAAATCCCCTTCTGCAACTGGAGGTATTGGCATATCATTTTCTAACCCACGTCTTGATTCCAAGGGTTCAGATCCAACACTCCAACCTCTACCATGACTGCACACAGTATGTCCACGTCCCCTAGTACTCATGGATACTGATACGTCTTAATCTAATTAAGAGTTTTTTTATAAATTAGTATTTTCCTTCACTTGTTTAATACCGATCAGTCTTATGAAAAATAGCATTAAAAAGTAATTCTCACAGATTCATATCTATACCTAGAGGTTTTGGTCTCTAAAGTTTGGATCTCTTAATACTAGTAATCATAACACAACATAATTATTTCATGCAAAACAACCAACAATTAGAATACTTACCGCATGGATTGGGTGCCAGTAGACTCGAGTGCCATACATCAACTAAAATATTTCCTTAAATAATATTTTAAATCGACTTTATAAAATGTTATTGAACCCATTTCACAGTCAAGTTTTGTAACCTGGCTCTGATACCAAAATTGTAGCACCCTATACCCGGTCTAGACGTTACGACCAGATATGGTATGTCACAGGCAAAGGTTATAAAAAGGCTTTAGATTTTTAAGGAAAAATTGTAAGTTTGAAACTTTCCATTTAGGTGATGTTATAAAAACAGTGGCTTGTAGATTTAAGAAAAATTTTCGAGTTGGGTTAATCAAGTAGTCGATATCTTTGTCAGCACTTGAGAGAAAATGGTTGTTTAGGTTACTTATGTTTTGAAATCCCCATTTTAAAGGTTTCATGTCTAAATATATATTGATGTCATATCATAAATAAAAAAACAAAATATCAACTTAAAAAGGCCTTATTACATAACAATATTCCCAATTAAAATAATTTATAGAAAGGAAATGAGTTTACGTAAAAAAAAAATCTTATGGCCTCTACAAGTCCGTCTCGGCTCCCAGACCCATGATCTACTGATTACCTGCAAGGTTAAGCAGAGAGGTGAATCACCAAGACTCAGTGTGCATTTTCCCTTATAACACATTAACGGCTTCGAGACCAGAATTGCACATTGGGCCTTAGCCCACTTAATTTGACATACACAAAATATGAATGTAATGTGTTCCAGCCCAACCTAATTTTCCATCCTCTACACGCCATTGCATTCAAACCAACACACCGTGGGATTTTCGCAATCAACCCTCCATCCGCTACACGCCATATATGTGGCACTAAGCCACTGGTGACAGAGTCCCTAATTATATCACGTGGGGCCAACCCACTTGTGGTACCAAACCACTGGGACAAGTCGCAGAATATACATATACATATATATATATACGTGGTGTCAAACCACCGTGGTACCAAACCACTGAGACTTAGTCACTGAATCAGATATGTGGGGTCAACCCACTATGGTACCAAACCACTGTGACAGTCTTTAATAGCACTTCCCCTCTTGCATCATAAACCAAACCCATGCATAACATACATATCAAATGAATGCAGCATGCTATCAAGCAAAGTAACATATTACAACATACATTTATATACTCATAAATAGAACGTTAACGTCACTTACCTGGTATCCCCAACTATACCCACAAGAGTTTTCCGACTGCATGTCCAGTCAGTTTGTCTTTACAGCCCAAATAGCTAATAGCATAAACTAATAGTAGAGTGTGAAATCTGCACACATGTAAACATGAAGAACTAAACTATCAATCTTGTTAACACCTTTACTTGTAGGGATCACAGCGATCTGCTTATCCCTCTCCGAAGCTGGCTTACAACCCAGTGGAAAGTCTCGAACGACTGACACCGCTCATTTTTTAAACTTTGGGGTAAGGACTACGAGTCTAACCCCCTTCTTTGCTTGGCTGGTATTCGATTCCATGAAAGACATCTTGGTCAGAAGACTGGGTTAAGGCATTGCATAAGATAAAAGTAAGAGTACACGCTCAATCTGAAGAGGTTTCTTACCTAGATAGACAGAAACAGGAGGCTACTAAACTTGGATTAAAGAACCGCCGAAGTCCCTAAACATTCACCGAATTAGATTCGGTTCCCCAATAAATCCAAAAGCAATGGCCATTCGGTCAAACAAGTTGTTAAAGAACCCCTCACCACCCATTCGATCAACACTACTTACCAAACTCCTCTTGCAACCCAGCCACACGGAAAGAAATAATGGAAACACACCCTTCAAGACAAAAGTATGCCAAAAGAGAGTCTTGCAATCTGCTACTAGGAAAACAATGGAAGAATGCCTACATTAACGCAACAAGAGAATTCAGCTTTCAAAGAAATAGAGAATAAATATGAGAGAAAAGAGGAAACATAAAAGAAAAAGAATGGGATTTGATTACGGCACTTACAGGTTTTGTAATGAAGAAGAAACAAATAGCAATGGTCTAAGAAGGTTTGGCTATGAAGGAAAACAAATAGCGGTGGAAAAAATAGGAATAGAGGAACCCCAAATATCAATATGCTATTCGGCTATCACCAAAGTACATGAAAGAGAAGAAATAAGACTAGAGAGTGCTTCGATTTTGGTAGATGAGAAAAGAATCAAATAAGAGAAAAAATGAGAAAAAATGAGAATGAAGAGAGTGCCCATAAGTTTCGGCTTAAGAGCGAAATAGGAGAAAGTGACGAAAAAAAATTAAGAGAATAGAAGGGGAAAGATTCAGCTAAGGTTTTAAGGTGTCAAAAAGAGTTAATGATTGTAGGAGGTGATTCGGTCAAGAAACAAATGGAATGAAAGGAAGGTGACCTTAATTGGCACAAAAGAAACAATGTGAACAGAAGAGGATTCAACTAGGAGATTTGGCAACGACCATAAGTGAAAGAGAACCAAATAGAAAAACAAAGCAAAGAAAAGGAACCTCAAGCACCAATTTGGAAGACAACTTTTAGCACCTCCCCTAGTTCACCGAAAATGCAAAACCTAAAAACAAAAAAAAAAAAAAAAGAAGATTCAGCCCCTAGCACTAAGCTTAAACCTCACATGCCACCTTCCCCACTTTTCCCCAATTCGGCCATCACTCTATCTCTCTCCAAATCCCACAATTTCCTCCACCATTTACTCTCCATCCCACATTTTAATTGGTTTGAAAGATTCAACCCCACCTTTCTCCCTTGGCCACCCACTTAAAATATTTGACTTGTTCAACTCCCAGTCTTCAAGGTCCAATCCAAATCCACCACTTCTCCATCCCAACGCCAATATAAACTCCACAAAAGGCAGACTATGAGACTTGAACCTGCTCTCACCTACTCCAAGCTCCCCTTGAAGCGTCATCCCCTTACTTCCTAGGCGCCACCTTGCCACATTACCACTCCACTTCTTGTGTCGTCCAACACAAGCACTAATCCTTAAAGTTTGTCCCAGCTAGCTCTACCATAAAGGTGCCCAAAAATGAAATTTTTACCAGGCCTTCAGCTTAACCATGGGCCTTATCGAGGCCCCCAAACACACTCACACAACAAGTAAAACATACCAACTACACAGAAGCATAATAAATGCAAAGCCCCTAATTCTCGAATGTTACATGGTACATCACCATGTCCATGTCTCACGCGCGTGTTGTGTCTCACGGCCATATCGCACGATTTTGTGGTGGTTTAATCGCTTATCCCACGCATTGTATTTGATTGCCATGCCCGTGTTGGTTCAACAGTGTCGACCATGGCTGTTTCGTACGATCGTGGTGTTAGTTGAGCCCGTGATTTAAAGATATTTTTCTCATCCTGTCTCGTACTATCCCTGCATGCCAGAGCTGACATTCGTACTATCCACACGACCATGACCACGGTTGTGTGTAAGGCCGTGTGGTGCAAAAATCTACGCTTCATTAACTTGGTTAGTTTGTAGTTAGGTGGTTAAAGGAAAAAGAAATGAAAATAAATAGGGTTAGTGCTCGGGTTGCCTCCCGAGAAGCACTTGTTTAAAGTCTTAAGCTAGACTTATTCGTACTTTCACGGTTGTTTAAGGAGTGAAAAGTCCTTTCCCATGCTATCATTATATAGTTTGGGTCGAGTAGAGTTTACTTTAAAAATACCGAATGTAGAATTACTTACCTCGACTACTCTGTAAGGGAAAACATTAAGTACCATAAAGGAGATTTCTTCGTTTGTCTTCAGGTTTGATTTGGTGATTCGTGGGTCTATTTTATCTAATAGTACTCGATCTCCTATTTTAAAGTGATTTGATGTTTCTTTAAATTCTTCTGGGGGTTCTTTCGGTTTCACTTCGTGTGGGTTTGATTTCTCTTTGAAATGTGTCTCCCACTTATCTAGCTCATTGGTCTGAAGCCGTCGTTCCTCATGAGATAATTCCTTGTTGATGCGAGCTATTGGATCTACCTCTATAGTGTAGTTCTTCGGTGTTTCCTGAAAAGAAGGTTTAATCGAATAATTATCGATAGAATTTACGTCCTCACCTTTCTCGCTTGATGTCCTAGCTTAGTCGAGAGCTTGAAGACTGATTGATTCTTCACCTACACGAAGCATGAGTTCACCTGTACTAACATCAATTTTAGATCTGGCAGTTGCTAGAATTTGTCAACTTTAACTAGTACATCTTTAATTATACCCTTAGGGATTCAAATAGTCTTATCAACTAGTTGAATACTCATCCTAGTTTACTTGGGTTTTCCTAGACCTAGCTATTTAAACATTTTAGATGGCATAACATTGATGCTTGCCCTTAAATCAGCTAAAGCATTATCAACAGATAAACTACCAATTAAAATGGAATTGTAAAATTTTTTTATCTTTTAATTTTTATGGTAGTCTATTCTGTAATATTACTGAGCATACTACATTTAATTCCACATGTGACTTCTTGTCTAACTTTCGCTTGCTCGTTAAGAGCTCTTTTAAATATTTCCTTCAATCTGGCATCTGCGAAAGAGCTTCAACAAACGGTACGTTAATATGTAATTTCTGTAAGAGTTTAAAGAACTTACTGAACTGTTCTTCTATGTCGTCTTCCTTTATTGCATTGGGGTAAGGTATACGAGGTTTCTATTCATTAATTAACGGTTTTGGCTTTTCTTGGCTTAACTCAATCTTACCTTCACTTACCATAAGTTCTTACCTTGGTTCAGATTCAGATTCTACAAACCCTCCACTGTCATGAGCTGTTATGGTTTGAATTTGCTACTTTAGATTAGTCTCAGTGTTACTTGGCAAGCTACCTACTGGTCGTTCAGAGATCAACTTTGCGAGTTGCCCTAACTGGTTCTTGATTCCTTAAATCGATGCTTGTTGATTATTAAGTGTTGTCTCAGTGTTCTAAAAATGAGTTTCAAACACCGCTATGAATTTTGTCACAATCTCTTTAAGGTTCGGCTTCTTTTCCTATGGATAGGGCTGTTGTTAGAAGTTTGGAGGGATGGTTGTTGTCTCTAATTTCCTTGGCCACCCCACAAGAAATTGGGGTGGTTCCTCCAACCTGGATTATAAGTATTACTATAAGGGTTATTTTGAGATCTGAAATTGTTACCCGTATTGTTTATCTGTTCGCTTTCCATTCCATGATTGTAGGGTGCGTACTCAGGATTTGCCACACCTCCTAGATTTAAGTCACATTGCATAACTGGATGTACCTGAAAAGAACCACACAAACCATCAATCTTTTTATTCATCATCTCTACCTGACTTCACAGCATGGTGACTGCGTCAAGATTGAAAACTCTGACAGCTTTAGTTGGCTTTGTCCTTGCAACTTGCCACTGATAGTTATTCAGTGACATCTCCTTTATGAATTCATAAGCCGCTTCAGGAGTTTTGTTATTTAGGGTTTTACCGGTTGCTAAGTTAATTAACTATCGGGTTAAGAGGTTCACATCGTTGTAAAAAGTTTAGACCGGTAACCACAAGGGTAAACCATAGTGTGGGCACCTTCTCAACAGATCCTTGTATCTCTCCCATGCATCGTATAATGTTTCTAAATCCATATGCACAAAAGAAGATATATTGATAAACCGTAAAAGCAACATATTTTTATCCCACATTTAGTATGCTTTTGGATGAATTTATCCTCGATTTATGTAAAAAGGTGCTCTTAATCCCTTCTTTTCGTGTCTTATGCTCAGGAAAGCACCTAAGGATAAAAAGAACGTAAAATGGGCTTAAAACGGACCAAATTATGACAACTCAAGAAATTGACACGGCCTGGACTTCAAGCTGCACAGCTGTGCCTTGCCATTCACTTCACACAGCCATGCCACGATTTACACGGCCATGCCCCAATTGATAGACTCGAAGCACGGCCTATACCTCGACGTGCACGGTCGTGCCACATCCACGCCTAAATCAACAGAATAGTGATACAGGCTAAAGATGACTTACACGGGCGTGCCATGACCGTGCCCCTGCCGCGGGAAAGAGCAATTTCACTCGGATTAGGATGCTTAGAGCCCAAGAAATGCAATCCTAAGTCTATGTAAACACCTAGGAATGAATTATGCTTGAATTATGAGTATTTAGGAGCCAAGTAAAGCATCACAAAAGTATATATAAACACCCCAAGGCGGCTATTCAAGGGCGTCAAGTTTTAGCAGAGTTTTCTGCCAGAGCTTTACTCATTTAGGGAATTACTCAAAGATAGCCAGTTGATCCATCTCGAAGAGCCGTAATTCTGCTCAAGACAGAGGATCTCTCCTTCAATTCCTTCAGGGGATTTTAGGGATTTCTAATGTTTTGTTTTATCTTTTCTATTGAGATGTTTTCTTATTTATTTATGAACTAAACCCTTCAGATACCTAAAAGGGATGAAACCTATGATGGATTTTGTTATTGTTTCCTGAATTTATAAGATAAATACTTAGTTTGTTCTTAATTATGTTGATTAATTTAATCTAATGTGCTTAGGTGGAGGAGGAATAGACCCTGTCTGAGAGTAGATCTATCATAATTAAGCGGAGTTGATCAGGCGCCTAGAGATAGGGTTACGAGATTTTGTCGAATTAGGCTGAAACCTAATATGGGAATCCATTGATCGATTTACTGCTTCCTTAGGGGGTTATTATAAGAGAACGAGAGTTCCACTAATTAACCTAATGTTAGACATTACTCACTTCGAGAGAAGGTTTAATATAGGTTAGGGAGTCTCACGGATCAAGCTAAGTAAAGAAATCATATGGTTTAGTGATAAATAATGAGTGAAGTCATAGGTGGATTCTTCCTGAGGGTATTGTCTTTATCAACTGAGTTTTCCAAAGTCTTTTCCCAATTTATTCGTTTATCTTTGCATTTTAGTTTAAAATATTTCATTAGTTTTAGATAAATCAACCAATCACTCCATATTTCAAACTAAATAATAAAAAGAAAGTGAGTAGTAGTACTTTTAGGTTCCTTGGGTTCGATATGATATTCTTGCCTTAACTATACTACTGTTCGATAGGTGCACTTGCCTCTATCATTGCCATAATTAGTCTACAGGCTCGATCATTCTTTATAAGTAAGTATCTTAGCACGGGCAGACCACGCCCGTGCATTCCAATCGTGCTCCTATACTGGCTTTTTAGGAACTGGTGTGCGAACCAACAAAACGGGTGTGGAAGGACAACACACCCCACAACACGGCCGTACGATCGGTCGTGTGAATCGACACACCCTCGGTACACGGGCGTTGGAACGTGCCAGATTTGAAATCCTATTTAAATCCCCACAGCCAGTTCTCTTTGTCCCATCTTCTTTCTTATTTCTTCTTTCTCTTTTCTTTCAAATTTTTCTTCATATTCACAGAAAAGATCCAAGAAACTTGAGCAACACAAAGATCATGCCGAAGAAACGTAAGCATCATCTCCTTAGAAGAGACCTCAATATGAGTTCATGCCGGCAGCTTCACTTAATTGACACGCCAAGGGTCTCAGAAACCTTTTCGGTTCTATTTTCTTTTCTTGCCTCCTTTATTTTCCTTATCTATACTTCTTTTATGCTTAATTTAATTTATTTCATATTAGTTTCTTGGTTTTAGGTTCTAAAGGCTGCTAGGAAATCACACACCACAGCCTTTGAGGTTACACCCACTTCGCAAACCATCCAACAATAAGGACTCCTTAGTTCATTAGTCTTTTCTTTCAATTTTAGTTTTCTTCTTAGTCTCCTTCTTTTTATTTCATTAATCTTTAAATTTATTATTAGTATATTATTATTATTTCTCTAGATCTCTTGGCTATATCTTCAAAGCTACCCAATTTCTTCATCTAGCAAATTGCTTCTCAAGAGTAACTCCACTGTGCCCATAGAAAACACCATCATCGCCACCAAAGATGCGTGGATCATCCAGATTTCGTGGAGTATTACTTTCCCACTTCTTTTTTAATTTGGCACATAAATTTCATTATCTATCTTTGTACATTGAGGGCAATGTACACCTTAAGTGTGGGGGTAATAGTGCCTAACTTTTTGCATAATTCTCAAAACCCTGAATTTAGTCTTGATCTTAAGTATTTTTCTCATATTATTAGTTAAGGTGGAATTTCTAATGATTTATGATTTTTATTGATATGTTTTAGAGTAAGTCATAGTTAATTGTGCATTGATGATTAAATTTGAAGGATGCTAGAGAATCGAGCATGATAAGTGTACTTTCTAAAATTAAAAAAATTGATGGGTTGTTGAACTAAATTTGAGTATCACCTTGAAGTTCAAAATTTATAAGGACTGATGTCAAAACACCCATAATTTTTGTGAGATTTTGAGCCTTGTAGAGCATATATATTCTTTTTCGTGCTCACTTTATTGATTATGAGTGTGTCAACTTTGAACTGTTATTATAGAACTTGCCTTGTTTATACATGTCGAGACCACATTAATGATTTGATATACTAAAATGATAAAGGCACCTAGGTTTTAACCCGATTCACTCCACTAAAAAGCCTACCCATACAAATTAACCCCTAGTGAACCCCGTTGAATCCTAACAACCTCTTTATTGACTCACCCACTAATATTAACCCAAAATCCCTTTGTATTTGTTATCAACATTCCTTTGACTACCCCTCTATCGAGAATTGATTTGATCAATTACCGAATTAGGTTATTTCAATTATCAAAGTACCTTCTATTACATTTATTTTAGTTTGTTCTTAAAAAAATACAAGTTTATTCAATATTAGTAGTATACAAATGAGCTTAGAGCATTTAAATTCCAATTGTTGAAAAAGCTCGTATTAAAGTATTATCAAAATACTCCTTATTATAGAGTAATTAACAATAGTGATATTATTAATTTTCATTCAAGTCAATATTCATATTTAGTTCAGTGTTTCTAGTTAGACAATTTGTCAAGTTAGTCTCAATTCTAACATTCTAATTCAGCCTTTATCCACACCTTTTAACCCAAGCCCCGTTGCAACCCTGATTAAAGACCTTTTGATTTGTGTATCATCTCATATACAGTGGTGGAGATTTGATTTTCAGACAAGCCTATGGGATTAACTTTTTAGGTTCGATTTAGAGTGCTTATTCTTGAACCTTAAACACCTTTGAGTGATTTGAGTGCATCTTTAGTGAGGATGTCAGTCCTTGTCGATTTTGAATTAAAGGTAATTACGTAGATAAGGGGAGACACCTATGTTTTCATACTACAAAGGTATGACTTATCGTAATTGAATCTTTAAGACTCTTTGAGTTTAATTATCCATGTATAAATTATCTATGAATTATGATGAGACATTGTCAATAGGAATTATGAATTGTGGGAAGTTTGTTTTAATTATAAATTAAGAATTTTGCTTGAGGACAAGCAAAAGCTTAAGTGTGGGGGTATTTGATAAACCGTAAAAGTAACATATTTTAATCCCACATTTAGTATGCTTTTGGATGAATTTATCCTCGATTTATGTAAAAAGGTGCTCGTAATCCATTCTTTTCGTGTCTTATGCTCAGAAAAGCACCTAAGGATAAAAAGAACGTAAAACGGGCTTAAAACGGACCAAATTGGGCCAACCCAAGAAATCGACACGGCCTGGACTTCAAGCTACAATGCCGTGCCTTGCCATTCACTTCACACGGCCATGCCATGATTCACACGGCCATGCCCCAATTGACAGACTTGAAGCACACGGCTGTACCTCGGCGTGCGCAGTGGGTGCACAATCGTGCCTAAATCAACAGAATAGAGACACGAGCTAGAAGACGACTTACATGAACGTGCCATGACCGTGCCCCTGCCGCAGAAAAGAGCAATTTCACTCGGATTAGGATGCTTGGAGCCCAAGAAACGTAATCCTAAGTCAACTTAGACACCTAGGAATGAATTATGCTTGAATTATGTGTATTTAGGAACCAAGTAAAGCTTTCCAAAAGTATATATAAACACCCCAAGGCGGATATTCAATGGCGTCAAGTTTTAGCTGAGTTTTCTGCCAGAGCTTTACTCATTTAGGGAATTACGCGAAGATAGCCAGTTGATCCATCTCGAAGAGCCAGAATTCTACTCAAAACGGAGGATCTCTCCTTCAATTCCTTCAGGAGGTTTTAGGGATTTCTAATGTTTTGTTTTATCTTTCCTCTTGAGATGTTTTCTTATTTAGTTATGAACTAAACCTTCTAGGTACCTGAAGGGGATGAATCCTATGATGGATTTTGTTATTGTTTTCTAAATTTATATGATAAATACTTAGTTTGTTTTTAATTATGTTGCTTAGTTTAATCTAATTTGCTTAGGTGGAGGAATAGACCTGCCTAAGAGTAGATCTAGCATAATTAAGCGGAGTTGATCGGGCGCCTAGAGATAGGGTTACGAGATTTTTTAAGATTAGGGTGAAACCTAATATGGGAATCCATTTATCAATTTACTGCTTCTTTAAGGGGTTATTATAAGAGAATGAGAGTTCCACTAATTAACATAAGGTTAGACATTATTCGCTTCGAGAGAAGGTTTAATATAGGTTAGGGAGTCTCACAGATCAAGCTAAGTAAAGAAATCATATGGTTTAGGGATAAATAATGAGTGAAGTCATAGGTGGATTCTTCCTGAGGGTATCATCTTTATCAACTGAGTTTTCCAAAGTCTTTTCCCAATTTATTCGTTTATTTTTGCATTTTAGTTTAAAGTCTTTCATTAGTTTTAGATAAATCAACCAATCACTCCATATTTCAGGCTAAATAATAGAAAGAAACTAAGTAGTAGTACTTTTAGGTTCCTTGGGTTCGATATGATATTCTTACCTTAACTATACTTGTAACACCCCAAACTCGACCTAGAAGTTAGGCCCAAATCTGGCGTGTCACATTAGGGTGCTTTTCGAGAAACCATGGTTCCATTTGAAAACCTTTCTTGATATTAAAAACTAAAGTCCCAGTTTGCGTTTATTCATTATTAATCGACATTTATTAAAAAGTTATTACCAAAAAAACTTTGTTGGTTGCGAAAACTTAATTAAAATGACTGACTTATGAAAATGTGATGTTTACGACCTATTCACGAAAGCGTAGTATTTTGAAAGTAGATATTGTTTTGGAAAACCGTGATACAAAGTTTAGCAGATTTAGAACATAATAAACTAAAAATCCAAAACTAAAACCAGAATTTAAGAGAGGCCTTATTACAAAATATTAACCCAAGTTAAAAATAAGTAAAATACTAGAGTCCAAAACTGCTCGTAGTGTGGCCACCTCCGAGTCCTCCAGCACGTCGAACCGCTTACTGAGGATTACCTGAGGAAAAAATATTAAAAAGAGGGTGTGAGTTTACGAAAACTCAGTGTGCATAACCCTCATCAATAAGAACATGAATCACAACAGTTCGGGCCGAAGCCCATTTCAGTAACGGTGGCAATTGGGCCTTAGCCCATAAAAGCCTCAGTTGGGCCTTAACCCATAAATGTCACAAATCATATTTATCTGGGCCTGAGCCCATCTCAAATAAAACCACATATGCAATGCATTAATTCCCGTACCAACCCTGCACTCCATCTCCTGTCCAACCTTGCACTCCAGTGGGGATTTAATCGACCCACCCATCCCTACAATTCTTATGTAGCACCGGTTGCGGCACTAACTTATCAGTGCAGCATAGCTGCTCGATGGCTAAAAGCCTTCAGTGGATCTATAGTCGTCAAGCGACCATGCGATCCTATCTGCACTTCTTCTTTCGAATAATCCCATCCCCATGCAACATAATAACACATGAATGCAACATACAATAATAACCATATGATAACAATCATAAATCACATACAAGAATAATCATATAACATGTAGGGGCGTTTTCGTCATTTTTGCCCTCCAGGGGCATATCGATCATTTTACCCATCGAGGGTATTTTTGTAGTTTACCTACCAAGGGTATTTTTGTAATTTACCTACCAAAGGTATTATCATTACTTACCTACCAAGGGTATTTTCGTAATTTTACAAACTAAGGGTATTTTGGTAATTTCGTAAATCGGGGTACTTTGGTAATTTCACAAATCGAGGGTATTTTGGTAATTTTATAAATTAGGGGCACTTAAGTAATTTTAAAAATCGGGGGTACTTCGGTAATTTCATAAACTGGGGGTCTGTTGGTAATTTCGCAAATCGGGGGTACTTTGGTAATTTTACAAATCGGGGTATTTTGGTAATTTCACAAATCGGGGGTATTTCGCTCCCTTTCGGGCTTTAGCTATGAGCTTTGGCCCATCAACAAGTCTTCGCGGCTAAAGTGAACAGGCACTATGCACCTGGTAGGATTCCAGAAAATAGGAGGTGGGCCACTAGGGCCTCTTAAGTACCAAGCTCTCCCTAGATCCAATCCTTGACATGCGATGCAGTTTGCCACACCCTAACCCAAATGACTTGTTCACGAGACATTTTAATTAGAGAAATTAAGTCTTATGGAATTTAAGAGTTGTTCAAACTAGACCTAGGGTCCAAAAACCCTAACATACATGTCTATGTCCCCAAAAGCCCATCAAGCCCAAATCACTCCCTTACGACCCATTAGGCCCAAATCTCATCATATGACCTATTAGACCCAAAACAAATCCAATTCATGTATCATGCGTGACTAATTCAATTCGTATGACCAACCAAACCGTTTCATCAAACTTAGCCTTAAGGCTTACCGGGCCCATTTAGCCACTTTCAGCTTTTCAGCTTTTTGGATTTTTGGCATTACCGATATCGTGTGTAGTGTTTGTACACACCTGGTAACCTAGCGTACTGTAAACCCCTTAGTCACGAACCTACAATCGACATCACCTAATGATTAATCATAACTTAATATACACTTATCGGAAACCGAAACTTCACCGTAACCTTACTGGTACCTCACGTTCTAGTAGCCCTTCCTTCGCTACTATTGGCGATTATCCTCTAGGTCTGCACCCAAATGCCCACCAAGGTATATTAACTCTCCTCATAGAATGCTCTATATATATCTAGCTTCTCACCTTCCTTCTTTGTATCTTACCGATGTGGGATCCCTCCGTTAGCAGAGTTTAAATCTAACTCAAACTCTTCTCGTCCAATCCGCAAGATAAATAATACCTTGCTTGTCATGAGATTCAAACCCAAGCTCCCTTACACCCTTAATAATGCCTTGCCACTAGACCACTCACTTTCTTGTGTCTAAAATCATGCACAACTAAATATAACCCTATGGCAAAATTCTAGAGTCCATTTAAAAAGAAATCCAAAATGCAAGAGCCAAGACTTGACCTTGGACCTCCTTCCTTCCTTGTGGCATCACCCCCTTGTCTCTTATATGGTATCACTTTGCCACTACACACCACACACTCCACTTGTGTCATTTTTCTCCACATTTTATTCTTAAAGCCTACTACTAACTCTCAGGGTTTTATTCACCTAAAACTAAAATTTTTCCTATAGCCTAACTTTAACCCGGGACTTCATAAAAGCCCCCTAACCTTCCCAAATCACTCACCTAATAGGTTCAACTTGCCTTAGTACCATTCTCTTGTTCTCAAAAATTTTAAACGCTACTACCCTTAAGGCCCATTGGGCCCAATCCTACTAGGCCCAGTTCCAGGATGTTACAATACTAAAATATTACATCATAAATGATAAATGTACTTACTGATATGGAGGAAGTACTATACTGGTGGCTCTGCCACATTCACTTTATTCTTTGGTGGTGTTGCCACATATATTTACATTATTAGCTCTCTTTGCGTTATTATTCTTGGCGGCTATCTTGCAATTTTTGTGTCTTTGGTGGGTGGGTCAATTTTATCCTCAAATGGTGTGTTGGCTGGATTGCGGTGGGTTGCTATTTGCACCGTATTGATATTGTATTAGGCTAAGGCCCACACTATTACAGTAATGGGCTAAGGCCCACAATGCACTGTTACTGAATAGGGCTCAGGCCCAAACTGTTACTGCATATATTGCTATATACTGACTGACTGATAAGGGATTACACACTAAGTTTTTTCTAAACTCACCCTTTCCTTTCTACTGTACAGGTAATCCTCAGCCATAGGCGATTTAATGCTGTGAGGGACTCAAAAATGGCCACACAACTGCATCTATTTTTGCTTTTACTTAAATCTAGAATTTATGTTGAAACACATTATCGCGCATACTGGCTCAATCTCACAAACTCCCGCTCATATTCCATAATAGTCATACACCCCTGTTTCAGCTCAAGGAATTCTTTACGTTTCTGGTCTATAAACCGTTGACTAATGTATTTCTTCTAAATCTTGGCATGAAATAAATCCCAGGTGATTCTCTCCTCGGAACCACATATATTAATGTTTTCCACCATTGATATGTTATATCTCTCAACAATGAAATAGCACATTTTAAGCATTCATCAAGAGTCAATGACATCTCATCGAACACTCGAATTGTATTCTCGAGCCAAAACTCAGCTCGTTCAACATCATCATCAACTATGGCCCTAAACTCTTCGGCCCCATACTTTCAAATATTATCCACTAGAGGTTTACTCAATCGAATTAGATCAGTCACTTGTGGCCCCATACCAATGGCCTTATTACATAAACAAAACCCAACATAAATTCTAGATTTAAGTAAAAGCAAAAATAGATGCAGTTGTGTGGCCATTTTTGAGTCCCTCACAGCATCAAATCGCCTATGGCTGAGGATTACCTGTACAGTAGAAAGGAAAGGGTGAGTTTAGAAAAAACTTAGTGTGTAATCCCTTATCAGTCAGTCAGTATATAGCAATATATGCAGTAACAGTTTGGGCCTGAGCCCTATTCAGTAACAGTGCATTGTGGGCCTTAGCCCATTACTGTAATAGTGTGGGCCTTAGCCTAATACAATATCAATACGGTGCAAATAGCAACCCACCGCAATCCAGCCAACACACCATTTGAGGATAAAATTGACCCACCCAGCCAGCACACAAAAATTGCAGCATAGCTGCCAATAATAATAACGCAGCAGAGCTAACAGTAACAGTATATGTGGCAACACCACCAGCAACAGTGAATGTGGCAGAGCCACCAGTATAGTACTTCCTCCATATCAGAATCCCAAGCCCATACTAAAATTTTAATACGAGCTTTTTCTTCAACAATGGGAGTTTAAATGCTCTAAGCTCTTTTGTATACTACTAATATTGAATAAACTTGGATTTTTTTTTAAGAACAAACTAAAATATTACATCATAAATGATAAATGTACTTACTGAACTAATATAATTTGGTAATTTAATCAAATCAAACCTCGATTAAAGGGTAGTCAAAAGAATGGTGATAACAAGTACAAAGGGATTTCGGGTTAATATTAGCGGGTGAGTCAATAAAAAGGTTTGTTAGGATTAAAAAGGGTTCACTAGGGGTTAATTATGTGGGTAGGCTTTTAGTTGTGTGAATAGGTTAAAACCTAGGTGCCTTTATCATCTCGGTATATCAAATCATAGATGTGGTCTCAGCATGTATAAACGAGGCAAGTTCTAGAATAACAGTTCAAAGTTGACACACTCATAATCAATAAAGTGAGCACGAAAAAGAATATATGCTCTATAAGGCTCAAAATCTCAAAAGAACTATGGGTGTTTTTTACATCAATCGTTATAAATTTCAAATTTCAAGGTAATACTCAAATTCAGTTCAATGATCTATTAATTTTTATTTTTTTTTAGAAACTAGACTTATCATGCTTGATTCTCTAGTATTCTTCAAATTTAATCATCAATGCACAATTATCTACGACTTACTCTAAAACGTATCAATAAAAATCATAAATCATTAGAAATTTCATCCTAATTAGTAATAAGAGAAAAATACTTTCGAATAAGTTTAAAATTCAGGATTTTTGAGAACAATGAAAAATTAGGCATTAATTTGAGAATTATGCAAAAAGTTAGGCACTTTTATCCCCCCACACTTAAGATGTACATTGCCCTTAATGTACAAAGATAGGTAATAATAATTAATATAAGATCAAAGGAGAGGGATAGAGTACCACTTCCTGAATTTTGGGTTATTTTCGGAAAGATGACAGAGAAATATAAGTTTGAGGGGACGGTCTGGTGGGGTGTCTACCGATGATCTTTGTGCTAGATAAAGAAATTGGGTAGCCTGCAAAGATATAGCTAAGAAATCTAAAGAAACATTAATAATATACTAATATTATAATTAAAGATAAAGGGAATAAAGAGAAGGAGACTGAGAAGAAAACTAAAATTGAAAGAACAGACTAATGGACTAAAGATTCCTTATTGTTGATGGTTCGCAAGGTGGGTGTGACCTCTAAGGTTGTGGTGCGTGATTCCCAAGCAGCCTTTAGAACCTAAAACCAAGAAACTAAATTAAAATAAACTAAACTAAGCATAAGATTGTTAAAGAGTAGGAAAATGAATGAAAAGAGAAAAAGAAAATAAAAACTATATGGTCTCAAAGACGCTTGGCTTGTTGTTTGAATGAAGCGGCCGGCATGAACTTATATTGATCGGTCTCCCATAGGGAGATTGTGATTGGCCTTTCATGCTTCTTCGGCATGATTTTAGTGTAGATCAAGAGTTTGAACACCTTTTCTAATGCAAGACAGAAAAATTGAAAGAAAAAGAAGGAGGAAAGAGGGTGGGGGAAAGGGGAAGGGCTGTGGGGTTTAAATAGATTTTTGATTCTGACGCTGTCCCACGCCCGTGTATCTATGGCGTGTTGTTTTACATGACTGTATCACACGGCCGTGTTGAGAGGTGTGTTGGAGATTAAACGCCCGTGGTCGATAAGTCATGCTCATGGTCGATAAGTCAGTATCTTCACAAGGTCGCGTCGCAAGACCGAGTTCTAGGCATGTTGGAGTGCCACGCCTGTTTCTAAAATGGCAGTGTTTACCCATGACCGCCTCGCACAGCCGTGGTCGGGTTGGTGAGACCGTGACTTTGCAGTTGGTTAGGGCAGGATTCGCACGGCCTCTGCTATGTCAGTAGGGTGATTCAGAGTACCCACACGGTTACGGCCACGGCCGTGTGCTAGACCGTGTGGCCTGGGACTCTGTATTTTTTTTCAATTTTTTTTAATTCTAAAAGAGAAAATAAAGATAAGAATAAAACTAAAACTACAAAATAGAAATTATTGTTAGTACTCGGGTTGCCTCCCGAAAAGCGCTCGTTTATAGTCTTAAGCTAGACTCTTCGAAAAAAACTTTTAGGGAGGTTTAAAGGTTTGAACATCTTCCCTCATGCTTAAAATTCTATTTTCTTGACAAAGTTTAGGTCAAGAAGCTTTTACCTTAAAAGATCTGAATATTGATTTGCTTACCTCGACTGTTTCATGCGGGGAGATATCATGTACCTTAAGCGGGACTTCTCCCTTCGCTCTAAGGTCTGTTGAAGAGATGTGAGGATCGTCTTTGTCTGATAGTACCTGGTCTCCAATTTTGAAGTAGTTTGATGTCCATACGAGCTTGTCTGGTGGTTTCTTTGGTTTTATTTCGTGTGGATCCAGCTTTTCTTTGACTTGTATCTTCTGCTCTTCAAACTTGTCAAGCCTAAGGTCTTGTCCCTTATAGGATTCTGCATTGTTGCTTTAGGACTTATGAGTCGGCTCAGGGTTGTCTTTATGTGGTGTTCCCTGTGATAAAAGTTGAACAATTTGATTATATATTGAAGTGACTTTCTTACCTTCATCATCTGTTGTTCTGGCGAAGTCGAGAGCTTGAAGCTTAATTGATTCATCTCCTACGCGAAGTATGAGTTCACCTGTGGCAACGTCAATTTTAGTTCTAGCAGTTTCTAGGAAAGGTCTTCCTAGAATTAAGGGGATTGAATTATCCTCAACCATGTCTAAAACAACAAAATCTATTGAGAAAACAAATTTATCGATTTTTACAAGAACGTCTTCAATAATGCCCCTAGGAATTCTAACAGTTTTATCAGCTAGTTGAATACTCATCCTAGTTTGTTTGGGCTTCCCTAGACCTAGTCGTTTAAACAATGCATAAGGCATGACATTTATACTGGCACCTAGATCAACTAACGCATTATCAATAGTTAAACTACCAACTAAGCATGGAATCATAAAACTCCATGGATCTTTTCATTTTTTGTGGTAGTCTATTCTGTAACATTGTCGAGCATGTTGCGTTTAGTTCCACGTGGTGCTCTTCATCTATTTTGCGTTTATTTTTCAAGAGTTGTCTTAAAAATTTCCACGCGTCTGGCATCTGGAAAAGAGCTTCAAGAAGGGTAAGTTAATATGTAATTTCTTTAAAAGTTTAAGAAACTTACCAAACTGTTCGTCTGAATCATCTCCCTTCAATGCTTCGGGATAAGGTATGTGAGGTTTGTATTCCTTGATTATTGGTTTTGGCTTTTCATGTGCTACCTCTATTTTACCTTTTTCTTCCTTGGTTTCTTGTGCCGTGGTGGGCTCGTCTACCTTTATACCCTCTTGAGCTGTGATGGCTTGGATCTGCTCTCTCGAGTTTATTTCTGTGTTTTCTGTGTTGCTTGGTAGACGTTCTTGTTGACATTTAGAAATTACCTTTGTGAGATTTCCCACTGTCCTAGTAAGTTCTCCAACTTATTCTCGATCCCTTTGATCGATTTTTGTTGTTCATCAAGTGCTGCTTCAGTCTTTTGAAAATGAGAATCTATGGCTGCCATGAATTTCGTCAGTATCTCTTCAAGGTTTGATTGCTTCTATTGTGGATATGGCTAATTTTGATAATTTGGAGGAGGTTGCTGCCTTTGATTTCCTTGTTTTCCTTGTCCTCCCCATGAAAAATTTGGGTGGTTCTTCCAACATGCGTTATAGGTGTTACTATAAGGATTATTATTGGATCTGAAATTGTTACCTATATAGTTTGTCTGCTCATGTTCTGCTCCTGGTTGGTAAGGTGGGTACTCAGGATTCGCCACATTCCCACTTGCTTTGCATTGCATTATTGGGTGTACCTGCAAAGAACATAGATTATGAAGCTTTTTATTAATCATCTCCACCTGTGTTGACAGCATTGTTACTACGTCTATGTTAAAAACTCCGTTTGATTTGTCGATTTGGCCCTTGTAATTTGCCATTGATAGGTATTCAACGACATCTCTTCAATAAAGTCCGGCTTCTTGAGATGGATCAACTGGTTATCTTCAAGGAATTCCCTTAATAAAAGTTCTGGCAGAAAACTATGCTCAAAACTCCCTACTTCAGAACGACTACCTTAGTTTGTTTATATAGGCTCCTTAGATGCTTTTCTTGGCTCCTACGTACCTCTTTCAAGTAGGATTACTATTAAGGTCTTTAAGTACACTTAGGAGTATGTTTGTTTGGCTTCAAGCATCCAAATCCGAGTGAAATTGCTCATTCCCATGGCAGGGCCATGGCCATGGCACACGGCCGTGTATGTCGACTTCAGACCGTGTGTCGATTCTGTTGATTGAGGCACGGCCGTGGCACGGCCATGTAAGTCAGGATTCAGGCAGCGCTTCAGGTCTATCGATTGGGACACGGCTATGCAAATCATGCCTGAGGCTTGTCTTTGAATGATTGGCGAGGCACAGCCATGTGACTTGAAGTTTGGGCCGTGCCAATTTCTTGGGTTGGCCCAATTTTGGTCCGTTTTAAGCCCGTTTCTCATTTTTTTCATTCTTGGGTGCTTTCCTGAGTATAAGACATGAAAATAAAGGATTAAGAGCACCTTTTTACATAAAATTGAAGGCTAAATCATCCAAAAGCATACTAAATGTGGGATTAAAATCTGTTACTTTTACGGTTTATCAAATACCCCCGCACTTAAGCTTTTGCTTGTCCTCAAGCAAAATTCTCAACTTACAATTAAAACGAACTTTCCATAATTTATAATTCCTATCGACAATGTCTCATCATAATTCATAGATAATTTATACATGGATAATTCAGCTCAAAGAGTCCTAAAGATTCAATTACGATAAGTCATATCTTTGTAGTACGAAATCATAGGTGTCTCCCCTTATCTGAATAATTACCTTTAAGTCAAAACCGACAAGGATTGACATCCTCACTGAAGGTTCACTCAAATCACTCAAAATGTTTAAGGTTCAAGAATAACCACTCATAAGTCAAACCTAAAAAGTTAATCCCATAGGCTTGCCTGAAAATCAAATCTCCACCACTGTATATGAGATGATACATAGGTAAAAAGGTTTTTATTAGGGTTGTAACAGGGCTCAGGTTAAGGATGTGGATACAGGCTGAATTAGAGGGTTAGAATCGAGATCGAATTGACTAATTACCTAATCTAAAAACAATGAACTGAATATGAATATTTACATCGAATGAAAACTAATAATACCGCTATTGATAATTACTATATAATAAAGAGTATTTTCATCACTTAAAATTTGATAATACTTTAATACGAGCTTTTTCTTCAACAATTGGAGTTTAAATGCTCTAAGCTCTTTTGTATACTACTAATATTGAATAAACTTGGATTTTTTTTAAGAACAAACTAAAATATTACATCATAAATGATAAATGTACTTACTGAACTAATATAATTCGGTAATTTAATCAAATCAAACCTCAATTAAAGGGTAGTCAAAAGAATGGTGATAACAAATACAAAGGGATTTCGGGTTAATATTAGTGGGTGAGTCAATAAAAAGGTTTGTTAGGATTAAAAAGGGTTCACTAGGGGTTAATTATGTGAGTAGGCTTTTTGTGGTGTGGATGGGTTAAAACCTAGGTGCCTTTATCATCTCATTATATCAAATTATAGATGTGGTCACAACATGTATAAACGAGGCAAGTTCTGGAATAACAGTTCAAAGTTGACACACTCATAATCAATAAAGTGAGCACGAAAAAAGAATATATGCTCTATAAGGCTTAAAATCTCACAAGAATTATGGGTGTTTTTGACATCAATCCTTATAAATTCCAAATTTCAAGGTAATACTCAAATTCAGTTCAATGACCTATTAATTTTTAATTTTTTTAGAAAGTAGACTTATCATGCTCGATTCTCTAGTATTCTTCAAATTTAATCATCAATGCACAATTATCTACGACTTAATCTAAAACATATCAATAAAAATCATAAATCATTAGAAATTTCATCCTAATTAGTGATATAAGAAAAATACTTTCGAATAAGTTTAAAATTTAGGATTTTTGAGAACAATGAAAAATTAGGCATTAATTTGAGAATTATGCAAAAAGTTAGGCACTTTTACCCCCCCACATTTAAGATGTACATTGCCCTCAATGTACAAAGATAGGTAATAACAATTAATATAAGATCAAAGGAGAGGGATAGAGTGCCACTTCTTGAATTTTGGGTGATTTCCGAGAAGATTGCAGAGAAATATAAGTTTAAGGGGCCGGTCTGGTGGGGTGTCTACAAATGATCTTTGTGATAGATAAAGAAATTGGGTAGCCTGCAAAGATATAGCCAAGAAATCTAAAGAAACATTAATAATATACTAATATTATAATTAAAGCTAAAGGGAATAAAGAGAAGGAGACTAAGAAGAAAACTAAAATTGAAAGAAAAGACTAACGGACTAAGGAGTCCTTATTGTTGATAGTTCGCGAGGTGGTGTGGCCTCTAAGGTTGTGGTGCGTTATTCCCAAGCAGCCTTTAGAACCTAAAACCAATAAACTAAATTAAAATAAACTAAACTAAGAATAAGATTGCTAAAGAGTAGGAAATTTAATTAAAAGATAAAAAGAAAAGAAAAACTATATGGTCTCAAAGACGCCTGGCTTGTTGTTTGAATGAAGCGGCTGGCATGAACTTATATTGATCGATCTCCCATAGGGAGATTGTGATTGGCCTCTTGCGCTCCTTCGGCATGATTTTAGTGTAGATCAAGAGTCCGAACACCTTTTCTAATGCAAGACAGAAAAATTGAAAGAAAAAGGAGGAAAGAAGGTGGGGGAAAGGGGAAGGGCTGTGGGGTTTAAATAGATTTTTGGTTCTAACATTGTCCCATGCCCGTGTATCTAGGGCGTGTTGTAACATCCTAGATCGGGGCCTTTGTATTTTGTGTGATTGCATGTAGATAGTATGTTTTTCATGCTAGTTTAGGGTACTTTAGGGTTCAGGAGTGAGTCAGGGATAAGCCAAAACCTTGGTCAAATCTTTTCTTTCTGGGCACCTTAGGGGAGAGTTGGATGGGATATGACTTAAGGGGTGTTCTTGGAAGTATTTGACACAAGAAGTGCCTTGGTAAGGTGGCAAAGAGGCACCACTTAAAGCACAAGGAAGTGACGCCTCGAGGAAGTTGGTAGGGACTTGGTTCGAGCTGCGGGAATTCCCCTTTTGTGTATTTCTTTTTTACGCCAATACAAGGGAGAGTTGCACTCAGCTTGGACTCTGGTGGATGATTATTGAAGGGGTCAACATCTTTAAATAAGTGGAGGAGAGTAATTCAAAGAGTTTGAAGCATTCAAACAAGTTTGAATATGTAATCAGGAGAAAAACAATGAGGAATAGAAGGGATTGAATAGGGGTGTGTGTTAGCCAAATTTTGAAAGGAGTTAGAAGGGGTTGGGCATTCGATTTTTATGTGTAGCTTAGGGGGGTGGCCGATTGTTGGTGTTAGCCTTTGGGGGTGTTGGATAGTCGACTAGTTAATGAACACCTAAGGTCTTTTGCTTCTCTATTTTTTTTGTTTTGTGTCAAAATTGAATCACTCCCACACTTGATATTTTGCATTCTTTCTTCTCTCTCAAATTCCAAAACTGAATGGTCTCCTAAGCCTCTTCTTCTTTTCCTTTTTTGTTTTACTTTTTAGGGTTTGGTAAAAACTTACATTGCTCTTTACTCATCATCTTCGTTTATTTCCTTTGCCAATAGCATCAAAGCCAAACACCCCTTGCCTGTACCTTTTTCCTCCATAGCTAAATCTCCTAGCCATTCTCTCTTGCGTTTTCCCTCAATCTCCTTAAGAGCTGAAACTTGTTTCTTATTTTTTCTCCTTCTCTATTTGTGCACTCTCAAAACCGAAATCTCAAACTCTCTTCCCCTATTTCACTTTTCCTTACAAACTAAAACCCCTAAGCCTCCATTTGACGGTCTGTATTCCTATTTTTGACTTTTCTATTAGACCCTCTCTTGTTTTAGCCTTTGTCGAATCTTCTTTAGGGTGGTGTGGTACCGATTCTTGCTAGGTGTTAACCGAATCTGTTGAGTTAAGGTAAGGGGTGATTTCTTTTATTTTGTAGTATCTCTTTCGGGTTTTCATACCAAAGCCAAAGGGCTACTTGGCCTAATGGTGGGATGTTTGGTCGTATATAGGTGGAAGTGGTGTCGCATTCTTTTGGAGATCTCTGGTATTCGTTTGGTTTGCGAATCAAGCTTAAAGCTTTGGGATTTCTCGATCTAGGTGAGGGCCTTAGCCTTAAGCGTTAATCACTTTTGATTCATTTTCACTGTTTAATGCGGTTTAGTGACCAAGGTGTGTTCATGGACTCAAATGCCAGCCAAGCAATAGGAGGGGTCGGATCTGTAAACCCAGCCCCTAAGTTTAAAAAGCGCATGGTGTCTGCTGTTTGGGATTGGCCACCGGGCTGTGGGCCAGCATTTGAACGGAGTAGAGGGCAGATAGCGGTAGTACCTATCAACGAAAGTGTCGACGTAGAAATTATCGTGTTACGAGTTATCAGGTGTGTAACCTTGACACGCTTCATATGCTATATATGTTATTAGCTGTGTTTGGCTAAAAGCTGAAGTGACGTTGCCGTCATTAAAAAACCTTTGTGGGTAAAAATGAGGACTCAGGGTAAGTCTATTATGTTTTGCTATCAATGAATGCATATGCTAAAAGCCTAAATGTGCCATGTTAATTAATCATTGAGCATGATCATAACGTTTAACTATTGAACATGAGATTGGGATATGAGATGAAGAGGGAGGAAACATGATCTTTTAGATTGTCACTAGTGGTTAGGTACCATAAGTGGGTTGGCCCCACATGATCTCATTATTTGTGACTAAGTCTCAATGGTTTGGAACCACCAGTGGTCAAGTACCACATATATATTATTTCTGTGACTCGTCCCAGTAGTTTAGTACCACAATGGGTTGCCCCCACATATTAATCTAAGGGATTATCACCAGTGGTTAGGTACCACAAGTGGGTTGGCCCCACATACGATTATTTGTAACTTCGGTCACCAGTGGTTTGGAACCACCAGTGGTTAGGTACCACTAGTGGCTAGGTGCCATAAGATTTGGGTAGACACGGGAGATGCGGATGGACATCTAGGTTGGTTGGGTTGCATGGCATACATATTCTGCATATGAATCTGTGCGAGAGTCTAAATGCTTGTGGATGGGGATTTACACGCCGAGTCTCGGTGACTCACCCCTCCGTTAAAATTTTACAGGTAATCCTTAGACCGCAGAGATGGAACCGGGGTGGACTCGAGGTGGCCATGCATGATATTATGAATCTAGCTTAATTAGTTAATTTGGATTACTTTGCTTTAATTTGGATTTTGGTAATGTAATAAGGCCATTTAAACGTAAATTTGGGTTTTATTTATTTTTGTTAACCTTCTTTATAATATTTTGGTTTATTAAGATAGGTCTAATAAATTATGAAATGGATGATTTCCAAAACTTAAAAAATTGTGAAACTTTAGAATTGGCTAACTAAAATTTGGGTTTTAGTAGTAAAGTAACTAAATTTTCAAACTATGATTCAAAATTGTTCTCAATTAACCGCTCAATGAAAATTCTGTTTTTATACAATCAAAGATTTTTTTCAACTCATGATGTTAACTCGATTTTCAAAATTTTTCTTTTTCTTGTGACATGCCAGATTCGATCGTAGGATTTTGACCGGGTTTGAGGTGTTACAATTTTGGTATCAAAGCTAGGTTCAAAAGCTCGGCTATGGGTATAAGGCCCAAATTAACTTTTCAATAGAGGATTTGCAAAATGGTTTTGATGAAATACATGTTTTCGGTAAGCATGGCACCTGAGTCTCTGGCACTAATCTGCGACGGTAAGTCTTCTAATTGCTAATTGTATGATTTAAATGTTTTGTTAGATGAATGTTTGTATTAGGGAATTCACCTTAGAGACTGAAGCCCGTAGGACTGTGTGCATTTGCGAGAACAACTACTTGGAATACATACTCATAAGACAATTCTATAATAAATAGTGGAAGAAGCTAATCCATAATTTTTCCCTAAATCAGATTAAATCGTAAGCGTTAGAGATGAATAGTAGGGGGCTCGGATGTAATATGCGTGGTCGTGGTAGGGGTAGGACTACTGTGTTAGAACCAGTAGGGTCTGGCCATGGGTCAGAGGATGAGGTACCGCCACCGCCGACTGTGGGTGCAGAATTTTAGGATCAAACGGGTGGTGATGACGCGGTGTTGCAGGCAATGCTACGGGTCTTGGAAAGAGTTGCGGGAGCAGGCGTGGGTAGCGGGGCTCAGAAATCTGTGTCTTAACAACTCCGAGCCAATGAAGCGAAAGTATTTAGGGGTGTTTCTGGTGTAGATCCCAACGCAATTGAATACTGGTTAGAAGCGACTGAGCCCATAATGGACGATCCTAACTTCACGGTTGAGGAGAAGTTGAAGGGGATAGTATCTCTTCTACTGGACGAATCCTATCAGTGGTGGCTTATAGTTAAGAATGGTGCGATGGCTGAGGATATCACCTGGGATTTCTTCAAAGCGGCATATCAGAGGAAGTATGTTGGGTCCAGTTATTTGGATGTGCAGCGTAAAGCATTCTTGAATCTGGTTCAGGGGAGTAAGTCGGTGTCCGAGTACGAGGGGAAATTCTTATAGTTAAGTTGATATGCCCGGGGAATTATGGCCACGAACCATGAGTACTGTGTTAGGTTTGAGGATGGGCTAAGAGATGAATTGCGGATGTTGATTGCTCCGCAGAGAGAGGAATTTGATGTCCTGGTGGAAAAGGCCAAGATAGCCGAGGAGGTGAAGCAGTCCGAGAAGCAAAATCAAGACAAAAATAGGAATAAAAGGAGTTTTGGGCCATCAGGGTCTACTGGGGGTTTTCAGAAAAGGCCTAGAATAGGTGGGTCAAGTCAAGCTGCGAAGCCTGTTGCTGTTTAATGGCCATTGCAGTGTGCTCGATGTGGGAAGTTTCATTCGGAAGAGTATTGGATATGTAGCAGAAGGTGCTTCGAGTGTGGGTCGATGGATCATCGGATTAGGGATTATCCGTGGAGGCCAGTTAGGACCCAGTCTCACAGTCAAGGATGGGTACAATTCAGAAGGAATGGTCAGCAACCACGGTGGGGTCGTGGTCTAGCCCGAGGAGGTAATGGTTTCAGTCGAGGCCGTGGAGCACCGGGTAGAGATGCTGGGAGTTTAGATATAAGATAGCCTGGGTTGGTCTATACGACTAGGCGTCGAGAGGAGGGCGACGCACCAGACGTCATAACCAGCACGTTCTTAATTTATGGGTTGCCTTATACTGCCTTGATTCATATTGGTTCGATGCACTCTTACGTTGCTATCTCTATAGTAGGGACTTTTAACTTAAACTATGAGATTTCTTCTAGGAAGATGACTGTAGTGAGCCCTCTGGGACAAACGGTAGTGGTGAATAAACTATATAAAGATGTACCCCTAGAACTTCAAAGGGTAGTATTTCTGGCTGATCTAATGGAACTGCCATTTGGGGAGTTCGATCCGATCATAGGTATGGACTGGCTAGTAAAATATCAAGCAAGTTTGGACTATGTAGCCAAGCGGATGGTGTTGTGGATTTCAAGGGTGAAGAGATGGTGATGATAGGTGATAGAAGGGATTAACTATCTAATGTGGTATCCGCTTTGAAGGCCGAGAAAATAGTGAGAAAGGGATGTAAGGCATTTGTGGTTCATGTTTGTGCTTTAGGGGCCAAGGAATCAGTTGTGGGGAATGTCTGAACGATAAAGGAATTTTCTAATGTTTTCCTAGAAGAGCTATCGGGATTGTCTCCAGATTGCAAGGTTGAATTTGGTATTGATCTTCTACCCAGAACAACGCTACTGTCTATTGCCCCATATAGATTGGTACCGAAGGAGTTAGTGGAGCTGAAAGCGCAGATTCAGGAATTGCTGGATCGGGGTTTCATCTGGCCAAGTGTATCGCCTTAGGGAGCACCCGTGCTTTTTGTGAGGAAGAAGGGCAGATCGATGTGAATGTGTATTGATTACCGTCAGCTGAATAAGTTAACGATTAAGAATAAGTATCTATTACCGAGGATCGATGATTTGTTCGATCAACTTAAGGGAGCATCAGTCTTCTCCAAGATAGATTTGAGGTCAGGCTATCATCAGCTTAAGGTCAAGGAGGCAGACATTCATAAGACGGCGTTTCATACTCTTTATGGTCACTACGAATTCTTGGTGATGCCGTTTGGATTGACCAATGCACCGGTAGCATTTACGGACATGATGAATTGGGTTTTTCAACCGTATTTGGATCAGTTCGTCGTAGTGTTTATAGATGATATTCTGGTGTACTCAAAATTCGAGGAGGAGCATGATGCACATCTACGTGTGGTTTTACAAATTTTGAGGGAGAAGCAATTATTCGCAAAGTTTAGTAAGTGCGAGTTCTGGCTGAGGGAAGTTACCTTTTTGGGTCATGTGGTGTTACCTAAGGGGATTAAGGTTGATCCTCGGAAGATTGAAACCGTGTTAAATTGGAAACCACCTAAGTTTGTGGTGGAAATTCAGAGCTTTTTGGGATTGGCTGGGTATTACTGAAGGTTTGTGGAAGGATTCTCTTTGATTGCAGCGCTTTTAACCAAGTTGTTAAGGAAAGGAGTTCCGTTTGTGTGGTCAGACAAGCAACAAGAAAGTTTTGAGAAGTTAAAGAGGATTTTGATAGAGGCTCCGGTGTTGATTCAACCTGAGGCAGGAAAAGAGTTTACTATCTATTGTGATGCGTCGCATACAGGGTTCGGATGCTTGCTGCTGTAAGAGGGGAAGGTGGTATCGTATGCTTCTTGACAGCTGAGACCTCACGAAGTGAATTATCCGACGCATGGCCTGGAGTTGGCTGCAGTGGTTTTTGCCCTGAAGATCTGAAGACATTACTTGTATAGGGAGAAGTCGATCATCTACGCAGATCACAAGAGTTTGAAATACCTCCTTACCCAGAAGGAGTTGAATTTAAGGCAGCGGAGGTGGATCGTGTTGTTGAAGGATTATGACTGCTCGATTGAGTACCATCCGGGTAAGGCTAATGTGGTGGCAGACGCGTTGAGCCGTAAGGTAGATCAGACTTAAGGGCGATGTTTGCCCACCTAAGATTGTACGACGACGGGAGCTTGCTCGCAGAGTTGCAAGTGAAGCCGACATGGGTAGATCAGGTTAAGGAGAAACAGTTGGTAGATGATGTTTTAACTGCTGAACTTCTACATGTGCAAGAGGATGGAATAGAGGAGTTCCATTTAAACAGCGATGGAGTTTTATGTTTCCAGGGGAAGGTTTGCATCCCAAAAGATGTGGAATTAAGGCAGAAGATTCTTCAGGAAGCACATAGCAGTCCATACGCTATGCATGTACCGGGATTTGCGGGAGCAGTTTTGGTGGTCGGGTCTAAAAAGAGAAGTAACCGAGTTTGTGGGTAAGTGTTTGATGTGCCAGCAGGTAAAGGCAGAATATCAGTTACCTTTGGGATTGTTGCAACCGGTCATGATTTCGCAGTGGAAGTGGGAAAGGATCACGATGGATTTTGTTAGTGGGCTTCCTCTTACGCCTACTAAGAAGGATTCGGTTTGGGTAATCGTTGATCGGTTGACGAAGTCAGCTCATTTCATACCTGTGTGTGTGGATTTTTCTCTTCAGAAGTTGGCTAGATTGTATATAGCGGAGATTGTAAGGTTGCATGGGGCACCAGTGTCGATCATTTCAGACAGAGACCCTAGATTTACATTAAGATTTTGGAATGCGTTACATCAAGCTTTGGGTACAAAGTTGGATTTCTGTATAGCATTTCATCCACAGTCTGATGGGCAGTCGGAGAGAGTGATTCAGATCTTGGAAGATATGATGAGGGGCTATGTCTTGGATTTTAGAGGTGGCTGGGAAGAATTTCTACCGTTGGTGAAATTCACGTATAATAATAGCTACCAGTCGAGTATTCAGATGGCACTATATGAAGCGTTATATGGGTGGAAGTGTCATACCCCTCGTGTTGGACAGAGTTGGGTGAGCATCAATTACTGAGTCTAGAGTTGGTGGCTGAAACAGAAGATAAAGTTAAGCTGATTCGAACCCGTTTGAAAGAAGCTTCAGACAGGAAGAAGTCTTATGCTGATCTTAAGCGAAAGATATAGAATTTACAGTGGGTGACAAGGTTTTCTTAAAGGTGTCACCGTGGAAGAAGGTGCTAAGATTTGGTCGGAAGGGCAAGTTGAGCCCCAAGTTTATCGGACTTTATCGAGTGTTGAAGCGTGTGGGACAAATAGCTTATCAGCTCGAGTTACCCTCAGAGTTGAGTCAGATCCATGACGTATTTCATGTTTCGATGCTTAGACGTTATTGTTCAGACCCGTCTTATGTTGTGCCAGTAGAGAAAATTGAAGTAAGCCCGAACTTATCTTTTGAAGAGGAACCAATGCAGATCTTGGATCGGGATGTCAAGATATTGCATAGGAAATCAGTTCCTTTGGTGAAGGTGTTGTGGCGGAACCATGTATCAGAAGAAGCTATGTGGGAGCCAGAGGATGTTATGCGGCAACAATGACCAAGTAATTTTGAGGCTGAAATTATTTTAAGGGGGTAAAACTGTAACATCCTAGATTGGGGCCTTTGCATTTTGTGTGATTGCATGTAGATAGTATGTTTTTCATGCTAGTTTAGGGTACTTTAGGGTTCAGGAGTGAGTCAGGGATAAGCCGAAACCTTGGTCAAATCTTTTCTTTCTGGGCACCTTAGGGGAGAGCTAGATGGGATATGACTTAACGGATGTTCTTGGGAGTATTTGACACAAGAAGTACCTTGGTAAGGTGGCAAGGAGGCACCACTTAAAGCACAAGAAAGTGACGCCTCAGGGAAGCTGGTAGGGACTGGGTTCGAGCTGCGGGAATTCCCTTTTTGTGTATTTCTTTTTGACGCCAATACAAGGGAGAGTTGCACTCAGCTTGGACTGTGGTGGATGAGTGTTAAAGGGGTCAACATTTTTGAATAAGTGGAGGAGAGTAATTCAAGGAGTTTAAAGCATTCAAACAAGTTTGAATGTGTGATCATGAGAAAAACAAGGAGGAAAAGAAGGGATTGAAGAGGGGTGTGTGTTAGCCGAATTTTGAAAGGAGTTAGAAGGGGTTGGGCATTCGATTTTTGAGTGTAGCTTAGGGGGTGGCCGATTGTTGGTGTTAGCCTTTGGGGGTGTTGGATATTTGGCTAGTTAAGGAGCACCTAGGGTCTTTTGCTTCTCTTTTTTTTTTATTCTGTGCTGAAATTGAATCACTCCCACACTTGATATTTTGCATTCTTTCTTCTATCTCAAATACCAAAACCGAATGGTCTCCTAAGCCTCTTCTTCTTTTCTTTTTTGTTTTACTTTTTGGAGTTTAGTAGAAACTTACATTGCTTTTTACTCATCATCTTCGATTATTTCCTTCGCCAATAGCATCAAAGCCAAACACCCATTGCCCATACCTTCTTCCTCCATAGCCAAATCTCTTAGCCATTCTCTCTTGCGTTTTCCCTCAATCTCCTTAAGAGCCGAAACTTGTTTCTTATTTTTTCTCCTTCTCTATTTGTGCACTCTCAAAATCGAAATCTCAAACTCTTTTCCCTTATTTCACTTTTCCATAGAAACCAAAATCCCTAAGCCTCCATTTGAAGGTCTGTATTCCTATTTTCGGCTTTTCTATTAGACCCTCTCTTGTTTTAGCCTTGTTGAGTTAAGGTAAGGGGGTGATTTCTTTTATTTCTTAGTATCTCTTTCGGGTTTTCATGCCAAATTCGAAGGGTTACCTGGCCTAATGGTGGGATGTTTGGTGGTATATAGGTGGAAGTGGTGTCGCATTCTTTTGGAGATCTCTGGTATTCGTTTGGTTTGGGAACCAAGCTTAAAGCTTTGGGATTTATCGATCTAGGTAAGGGGCTTAGCCTTAAGCGTTAATCTCTTTTGATTCATTTTCACTGTTTAATACGGTTCAGTGACCAAGGTGTGTTCATGGACTCAAATGCCAGCCAAGCAATAGGAGGGGTCGGATCTATAAACCCAGCTCCTATGTTTAAAAAATCATGTGATGTCTGTCTCATTGTTTGGGATTGGCCATGTGTGTGGTAAGCATCCGAATCTGAGTAATGGCAGATAGCGATAGTTCCTATCAACGAAAGTGTCGGCGTAAAAAGTATTGTGTTACTAGTTATCAGGTGTGTAACCTTTACACACTTCATATGCTAGATATGTTATTAACTGTGTTTGGCTAAAAGCCGAAGTGACGTTGTCGTCATTAAAATACCCTTGTGGGTAAAAACGAGGACTCCGGGTAAGTTTATTATGTCTTGCTATCAATGATTGCATATGCTAAAAGCCTGGATGTGCCATGTTAATTAATCATTGAGCATGATCATAACATTTAACTGTTGAACATGAGATTTGGATATGAGATGAAAAGGGAGGAAACATGATCTTTCAGACTATCACCAGTGGTTAGGTACCACAAGTGGGTTGGCCCCACATGATCTCATTATTTGTGACTAAGTCTCAATGGTTTGGAACCACCACTGATTAGGTACCACATATATATTATTTCTGTGACTCGTCCCAGTGGTTTGGTACCACAGTGGGTTGCCCCCACACATTGATCTAAGGGATTGTCACTAGTGGTTAGGTACCACAAGTGGGTTGGCCCCACATATGATTATTTGTGACTTCTGTCACCAGTGGTTAGGTACCACCAGTGGCTAAGTGCCACATGATTTGGGTAGAGACAAGAGATGCAGATGGACATCTAGGTTGGTTGGGTTGCATGGCATACATATTCTGCATATGAATCCGTGCGAGAGTCTAAATGCTTGTGAATGGGGATTTACACACTGAGTCTCGGTGACTCACCCCTCCGTTAAAATTTTGCAGGTAATCCTTAGACCGCAGAGATGGAGCCGGGGTGGACTCAAGGTGGCCATGCATGATATTATGAATCTAGCTTAATTAGTTAATTTGGATTACTTTGCTTTAATTTTGATTTTGGTAATGTAATAAGGCCATTTAAACGTAAATTTGGGTTTTATTTATTTTTGTTAACCTTCTTTATAATATTTTGGTTTATTAAGACATGTCTAATAAATTATGAAATAAATGATTTCCAAAACATAAAGAATTGTGAGACTTTACAATTGGCTAACTAAAATTTGGGTTTTAGTAGTCTAGTAACTAAATTTTCAAACCATGATTCAAAGTTGTTCTCAATTAACCACTCAATGAAAATTCTATTTTTATACAATCAATGATTTTTTTTCAACTCTTGACGTTAACTCGATTTTCAAAATTTTTCTTTATCCTGTGACATGCCAGATTCAGTTGTAGCATTTTGACCGGGTTTGGGGTGTTACACGTGTTGCTTTACACGACTGTATCGCACAGCTGTGTTAAGAGGCGTGTTGGAGATTAAATGCCCGTGGTCGATAAGTCAGTATCTTCACAAGGTCGTGTCGCACGACCGTGTTCTAGGCATGTTGGAGTGCCATGTCCGTTTGTCACTGATGCCATGCTCGTTTCTAAAATGGCAGTGTTCACCCAAGGCTGCCTCGCATGGCTGTGGTGGGGTAGGTGAGCCCGTGACTTCTACAGTTGGTTGGGGCAGGATTCGCACAACCTCTGCTATGTCAGTACGGTGATTTGGAGTACCCACACAGTTACGGCTACGGCCGTGTGCTAGACCGTGTGGTCTGGGACTCTGCATTTTTTTAATTTTTTTAATTCTAAAATGGAAAATAAAGATAAGAATAAAACTAAAACTACAAAATAAAAATTATTGTTAGTACTTGGGTTGCCTCCCGAAAAGCGATCGTTTATAGTCTTAAGCTAGACTCTTCAAAAAAAAAAATTAGGAGGTTTAAAGGTTTGAACATCTTCCCTTATGCTTATAGCTCTATTTTCTTGAGAAAGTTTAGGTCGAGAATCTTTTACCTTAAAAGTTTCGAATGTTGATTTGCTTACCTCGACTGTTTCGTGCGGGGAGATATCATGTACCTTAAGCGGGACTTCTCCCTTCGCTCTAAGGTCTGTTGAAGAGATGTGAAGATCGTCTTTGTCTAATAGTACCTGGTCTCCTATTTTGAAGTGGTTTGATGTCCCTACGAGCCTTTCTGGTGGTTCCTTTGGTTTTACTTCGTGTGGATCTAGCTTTTCTTTAACTTGTATCTTCTACTCTTCAAACTTGTCAAGCCTAAGGTCTTGTCCCTTGTAGGATTCTTCTTTGTTGTTTTGGGACTTATGAGTCAGCTCAGGGTTGTCTTTATGTGGTGTTTCCTGTGATGAAAGTTGAACAATTTGATTATCTATTGAAATGACTTTCTTACCTTCATCATCTGTTGTTTTTGCCAAGTTGAGAGCTTGAAGCTTAATCGATTCATCTCCTATGCGAAGTATGAGTTCACCTGTGGCAACGTCAATTTTAGTTCTAGCAGTTTCTAGAAAAGGTCTTCCTAGAATTAAGGGGATTGAATTATCCTCATCCATGTCTAAAACAACAAAATCTATTGGGAAAACAAATTTATCAATTTTTACAAGAACTTCTTCAATAATGCTCCTAGGAATTCTAACAGTTTTATCAGCTAGTTGAAATCCTAGTTTGTTTGGCCTTCCCTAGACCTAGTCATTTAAACAATGCATAAGGCATGACATTTATACTTACCCCTAGATCAGCTAACGCATTATCAATAGTTAAACTACCAACTGAGCATGGAATCGTAAAACTCCATGGATCTTTTTGTTTTTGCGGTAGTCTATTCTGTAACATTGTCGAGCATGTTGCGTTTAGTTCCACGTGATGCTCTTCGTCTATTTTGCATTTGTTTGTCAAGAGTTGTCTTAAAAATTTCCACGCGTCTGGCATCTGGAAAAGAGCTTCAAGAAGGGTAAGTTAATATCTAATTTCTTTAAAAGTTTAAGAAACTTACCGAACTGTTCCTCTGAATCATCTCCCTTCAATGCTTCGAGATAAGGTATGCGAAGTTTGTATTCCTTGATAATTGGTTTTGGCTTTCGTGTGCTACCTCTATTTTACCTTTTTCTTCCTTGGTTTCTTGTGCCGTGGTGGGCTCGTCTACCTTTATACCCTTTTGAGCTGTGATGGCTTGGATCTGTTCTTTTGTGTTTATTTCTATGTTGCTTGGTAGACGTCCTTGTTGACGTTCAGAAATCAACTTTGTGAGATTTCCCACTGTCCTAGTAAGTTCTCCAACTTTCTTCTCGATCTCTTTGATCGATTTTTGTTGTTCATCAAGTGCTGCTTCAGTCTTTTGGAAATGAGAATATGTGGCTGCCATGAATTTCGTTAGCATCTCTTCAAGGTTTGATTGCTTCTCTTATGGGTATGGATGATTTTGATAATTTGGAGGAGGTTGCTGCCTTTGATTTCCTTGTTTTCCTTGTCCTCCCCACGAAAAATTTGGGTGGTTCCTCCAACCTGCGTTATAAGTGTCACTATAAGGATTATTATTGGATCTGAAATTGTTACCTATATAGTTTGTCTGCTCATGTTCTACTCCTGGTTGGTAGGATGGGTACTCAGGATTTGCCATATTCCCACTTGTTTCGCATTGCATTACTGAGTGTACCTACAAAGAATATAGATTATCAAGCTTTTTATTCATCATCTCCACCTGTGTTGGTAGCATTGTTACTGCGTCTATGTTAAAAACTCTGGCTGATTTTGTCAGTTTGGCCCTTGTAATTTGCCATTGATAGGTATTCAATGACATCCCTTCAATAAAGTCGTAAGCCGCTTTAGGAGTTTTGTTATTCAAAGTTCCACCGGCTAATGAGTCAATCATTTTCCTTGTTGAAAAGTTCACACCGTTGTAAAAAGTTTAGACTTGAAGCCACAAAGGTAATCCGTGGTGTGGACATCTTCTCAAGAGATCCTTATATCTTTCCCATGCATCATATAATGTTTCTGCGTCACTCTGCGCAAAAGAAGATATGTCATTCCTAAATTTGGTCATTTTGGCTAGTGGAAAGAATTTTAAAAGAAATATTCCGGTGATTTGATCCCATGTGGTGATTGACCCTCATGGTAACGAGTTCAACCACTGCTTTGCTTTATTCCTTAATAAAAAGGGAAATAACCAAAGACGTATGGCATCATCAGAAAGCCATTTATTTTGAAAGTATCACAGAACTCTAAGAAATTAGCTATATGAGTATTTGGATCTTCGTCCTGCAAACCATCAAATTGAACAAACTATTGAATCATTTGTATTATAATCATACATAGTACGCGGAGCATTCTGCTCCTGACAATACTAGATTCTGCTCCTGCCAAATTAGGTTTAGCATAATCATACATAGTACACGGAGCATTCTGTTTTTGCACATTTGGCGGTGGATTGTTTTCGTCCATCCCTTCAGTAAGAGTGGATCTGTCTTGTTCTTCTCTTTGGTAGTCTAGAGCTCATCTAATTTCTCTGCGATTTCTGCGAGCGGCAGCTTCAATGTCACTTTTGTACGCTAAAGGTCCTCTCGAGTTCCTTCTAGTCATAAACTAGAGGTACCTGCTAGGAGAAGAAAGAAAGAAATTTGGTTTAAATAAAAATCTAAAGTAAAAATAAAAGTAAATCGTGGGAAAAATGCTAAAGTAATAAATAGAGCTTTCTTAATATTTTAGTGTTCCCCGGCAAAGGCGCCAAAAACTTGATCATGTCAAATAGTTGAGTTTTAATATTTATAAAAAGAATGATCAAACCTATAGACTAACTATGACAATGATAGAGGCAAGTGCACCTATCGAACAGTAGTCTAGTTTAGGCAAGAATATATTATCGAACCCAAGGGAACCTAAAAGTACTACTACTCACTTTCTTTCTATTATTTAGCCTGAAATATGGAGTGATTGGTTTATTAATCTAAAAAAATAATGAAATACTAAACTAAATGCAAAGACAAAACAACGAAACTTTGGGAAAAGACTATGGAAAAACTCAGTTGATTACGACGATACCCTCAGGAAGAATCCACCTATGACTTCTCTTGTTATCTAACTTTTAATTGATATGACTTCTTTACTTAGCTTGATCCGTGAGACTCCCTAACCTATATTAAACCCTCTCTCGAGGCGAATAACGTCTAATTTTAGGTTAATTAGTGGAACTCTTGCTCTCTTATAATAACCCCCTAAGGAAGCAGTAAATCGATCAATGGACTCCCATATTAGGTTTCACCCTAATGCGGTAAAATCTCGTAACCCTATCTCTAGGCGCTCGATCAACTCCGCTTAATTATGTTAGATCTACTCTTAGGCAGGGTCTATTCCTCCTCCACTTAAGCACATCAGATTAAATTAAGCAACATAATTAAGAACAAACTAAGTACTCATCATATAATTTAGAAATCAAATAACAAAATCCGTCATAGGTTTCATACCCTTCAGGTATCTGAAGGGTTCAGTTCATAACAAAATAAGAAAACATCTCAAGAGAAAAGATAAAACAAAACATAAGAAATCCCTAAAACCCCCTGAAGGAATTGAAGAGGAGATCCTCTGTCTTGAGTAGAACTCCAGCTTCTTGAGATGGATCAACTGGCTATCTTCATTCCCTTAATAAAAGTTTTGGAAGAAAACTCTACCCAAAACTCCCTTCTTCATAATAGCTGCCTTGGTTTGTTTATATAGGCTCCTTAGATTCTTTACTTGGCTCCTAAGTACCTCTTTCAAGTAGGATTACTATTAAGGTGTTTAAGTAGACTTATGAGTATGTTTCTTTGGCTTCAAGCATCCAAATTTGAGTGAAATTGCTCATTCCTGTGGTAGGGGCACGGCCATAGCACACGCCCGTGTATGTCGACTTCAGGCTGTGTGTCAGTTCTGTTGATTGGGGCACGGTCGTGGCACGGCCGTGTAAGTCAGGATTCAGGCCGTGTTACAGGTCTGTCGATTGGGACACGGCTATGCAAATGATGCTTGGGGCGTGTCTTTGAATGATTGGCGAGGTACGACCATGTGACTTGAAGTTTAGGCCGTGCCAATTTCTTGGGTTGGCCCAATTTGGTCCGTTTTAAGCCTGTTTATCATTCTTTTCATTCTCGGGTGCTTTCCTGAGTATAAGACATGAAAAGAAAGGATTAAGAGCACCTTTTTACATAAATTGAGAGCTAAATCATCCAAAAGCATACTAAATGTGGCATTAAAATATGTTACTTTTACGGTTTATCAGTTCTCGATGCCCTCACTAAGGGACTATATGGTTATTTTTGAATATGAATGAATTATATTTGACTAGGTGTCGTGAAATGGATACAAAATGTTCTGATTGTTTGTTAATGCCTCTTAACCCTATTTCAGCGACGATTTTGGGTTAGGGGTGTTACATTTTACTAGTATCAAAGCCATAGTTTTGTCGATTCTCAGACTAATGTAGCACGTGTAAGTCTAGCTATACATGCCATATATAGAATTGTGATAGTGTGATGAATCCTGATAGCTGAAAAGGTGTTTTTATATAGTAACAGATCCTGATCGAGCAGTTGTTGACTATGTAGAGAGTAACGCACCTGCTCCCGCTTAAGGGATAGCGCCGGCTACATCTAGGACGAATGATGGTAGCAAAGAGGGAAAGGCTAAGCAAGCCTTTTTCCAAATGATGAGTGAGTGGTTTTCAGAGTTCGTTCAAATAAATCTGGCTATTGCACAACCTCCACCCCCACAAGTGCATGTCGTGCCATAAGTTACAGATCCGATTCGATTGAATAAACCTCTTATGGATAAGATTAGAAAGTATGGGGCTGAAGAGTTTAGGGCCATCGCTGAAAATGATGCTAAGCGAGCTGAGTTTTGGCTTGGGAATACTATTCGAGTGTTTGACGAGATGTCATTGACTCCTGATGAATTTATAAAGTGTGCAATTTCTTTGTTGAGGGATACAACTTATAATTGGTGGAAAAGATTTATTTCTGTGGTTCCGAGAGAGAGAATCACCTGGGATTTAACCTTCGACGAAAAGATTTAGAGATGCAAGAAATCAATCAAATTCTTCAATTGGACATTCGAGTAAATACCATGCAAGATGAAGTGTTGGTTCAAAAGCTCAAATTCTGACTGGATCGAGTGTTGGAAGTGTCAAAAGTAACAAACCTGAGTGTAGACAGTGTGGAAGACGACATATGGGAGAATGCTGGGGCAAGGAAAATAATAAAACTTACTACAAATATGGATCGTGAGATCATTTCATACGAGATTCCCCAAAGTTAGCTAAGGAATAAAATGTTCAGAGTGCGAGACCGAGTAATATGACGGCTAGGGGTAGACCACCCAGAAACACCGGAAATGTAAGTGGAAGCCAGAGAAGGACTTCCAATAGAGCTCTGAGATCCGAGGCAATAGCACCTGCCCGAGCCTATGCTATACACGCATGAGAGGAAGTGTCCTCTCTAGACGTCATCACTGGTACTTTCACTCTATTTGATATTGATGTGATTGCATTGATAGATCTAGGTTCTACTCATTCCTATGTGTGTGTGAATCTAGTATCAAGTAAGACTCTACCTGTTGAGTCTATTGAATTTGTGATTAGAGTATCGAACCCCTTAGGCAAGTGTGTCTTGCTGGATAAAGTGTACAAGGACTGTCTATTGATGTTTTGGGATGTTTTTTTTTTTGGCTAATTTGATGTTGCTACCATTAGATGAATTTGTTATAATTCTGGGTATGGATTGGCTCACTTTACATAATGCTATTGTGAATTGTAAAAGAAATAGTATTGATTTGAAAAGTCAAAATGGTAAGATAGTTCGACTTGAATCTAGTGATTTGAATGGGTTACCAGCCGTTGTATCTGCGATGAAAGCTCTGAACTATGTAAGGAAGGGTTACGAAGCTTATCTGGAATATGTGATTGATACAAAAGTGACAGAAAACAAATTTGAATCTGTGCTTGTGGTTTGTGAATTTCCTGATGTGTTTCCTGAAGAGTTACTGGGATTACCTTCGATCCGAGAAGTTGAGTTTGGTATTGAATTTGTACCGGGGATGACTCCTATCTTGATAGCTCTGTATAGACTAGCACCGATAGAATTGAAAGAGTTAAAGTCTCAGTTGCAAGAGTTGAAAGATCGAGGATTTGCACGGCCGAGTTTCTCGCCCTAAGGTGCTCCTGTGTTGTTTGTGAAGAAGAAAGACAACACTATCAGGATGTGTATCGACTATAGACAATTGAACAAAGTAACGATAAAGAATAAATATCCGTTGCCTCGTATTGATGATTTTTTTGATCAATTGAAAGGAGCTACAGTATTTTCTAAGAAAGATTTGAGATTGTGCTATTATTAGGTACGAGTCAAAGAGTCATATGTATCGAAGACTGCTTTCAGAATGAAGTACGGACACTATGAATTTTTAGTTATGCCTTTTGGACTAACAAATGCTCCTACAGTGTTTATGGACTTGATGAACCAGATATTCAGGCCATATTTGGATCGTTTTGTTATGGTGTTTATTGATGATATTTTGATTTACTCAAGTGATGAGATACAGCATGCCAAGTATTTGAGGTTGTGTTACAGACTCTGCGCGAGAAACAATTGTATACTAAGTTTAGCAAATGTGAGTTTTGGTTGTGTGAGGTTGAATTTCTAGGGCATATTATATCAGCTACGGGAATACGAGTTGATCCGAGTAAAATCTCAGCCATTTTAGAATGGAAGCCTCCGAGAAATGTGTCTGAAGTCTATAGTTTTTTGGGACTAGTGGGATACTATAGACTGTTTGTGAAAGGTTTCTCGATGATTGCAACTCTATTGACGAAGTTCCTGCAGAAAGATGTTAAATTTGAGTGGTCAGAAAAGTGCCAAAAGAGTTTTGAGCAGTTAAAAGCCTTGTTGACAGAAGCGCCAGTGTTAGTTCAACCTAATTCGGGTAAAGAATTCATAGTTTACAGTGATGCATCATTGAATGGTTTGGGTTGTGTGCTAATGCAAGAAGGTAAAGTTATCACTTATGCTTCGAGGCAGTTAAAGCCGCATGAAAAGAACTATCCGATGCACGACCTCGAATTAGCCACGATTGTGTTTGCATTGAAGATTTGGCGTCACTACCTATTTGGTGAGAAATGTCATATTTATACAGATCACAAGAGTTTTAAATATTTGATGACTCAGAAAGAATTTAATTTGCGACAAAGAAGATGATTAGAGTTGTTGCAAGACTACGAACTTGTGATTGATTATCATTCTAGTAAAGCTAATGTAGTTGTTGATACTTTGAGCCGAAAGTCTATATGTACTTTACAAGCAATGAATTCTCAGATAGATTTGTGTAATGATTCAGTTTTGGTCGAGTTGAAAAGGAAGCCGATGTTCGTACAATAGATTTGCGATGCCTAGAAAAATGACGTTGAAATGATGACCAAAAGAGATCAGTGTGAATTGAATGTTGATTTAGAATTTTAAGTTGATAGTGATGATTGTTTGAGATTCAGAGATCAGATTTGTGTTCAGAAAAATTCAGGGTTGATTCAAATGATTTTGAATGAAGCTCACAATAGTTGTTTGACTGTGCATCCGGGAAGTACAAAAATATATAATGATTTGAAACAATTTTATTGGTGGCATGGTATGAAACGGGACATCTTTGACTTTGTGTTGAAATGTTTAATATGCCAACAAGTTAAAGTTAAAATTAGGTTCCATCCGGTTTGTTACAGCCGATAATGATGCCTGAGTGGAAATGGGAGACTACCGCGATGGACTTTGTGTCGGGATTACCTTTATCTCCAGAAAAGAACAAATAGATTGACAAAATCAGCCCATTTTGTTCCAGTGAGAATAGATTATTCACTTAATTAGTTAGCTGAATTGTATATTGCAGAAATTGTGAAATTGGATGGGGTGCCACTATCTATTGTGCCTGACAAAGACCCGAGATTTACTTAGCGATTTTGGAAGAAATTGTAAGAAACTTTACGCACAAAGTTTCATTTTAGTATTGCTTTTCATCCGCAAACGGATGGACAATCCAAATGAATCATTGAGGTTCTCGAAGATATGTTGAGATGTTGTATTCTTGAGTTTGAAGGTACGTGGGAAAAGCATTTACCATTGATTGAATTCGCATAGAATAACAATTTTAAATCTAGTATTAAAATGGCATTGTATGACGCTCTTAATGGTAGAAAATGCCGAACTCCACTGTATTGGACCGAACTGAGTGAGAATAAGATTCATTGGGTCGATTTGATAAAAGAGACTGAGCAGAAAGTAAAGGTGATTCGTGATAGTTTGAAAGCGGCCTCAGATCGTCAGAAGTCTTATGTAGACTTGAAACGAAAAGATATTGAATTCGAATTTGGTGACAAAATGTTTTTGAAAGTGTCTCCATGGAAGAAAATACTTCGATTTGGCCAAAAAGGTAACTGAGTCTGAGGTTCATTGGACCATATGAAATCATCAAAAGAATTGGACCGGTTGCTTATAGATTGTTGTTGCCATCTGAGTTAGAAAAGATTCATAACGTATTTCATGTGTTGATGTTTTGACGGTACCGATCTGATCCGTCTCATGTGATTGATCCTACTGAGGTTGAGATTCAGTCAAACTTGTCGTACAGTGAAGAACCAAATCAAATTTTGGCACGAGAGACCAAAGAGTTGAGAAAAAAAAAGAATTTCTTTAGTGAAAGTATTGTGGCACAAACACGGAGTAGAAGAGGCTACGTGGGAGCCTGAAGATACTATGAGAGACCAATATCCACAACTATTCACTGGTAAGATTTTCGATGACAAAAATCCCTAAACGGGGAGAGTTGTAAGAGCCCAGTTTAGACCTTAGTCGGAATAGTGGTTTTGAGACCACAAATATGAGGTCTAAAACATATATTAATAATATTTTTTATGTTTATAATATGTGATAGAACATGTGTAAAAGTTTTGTGTGAAAATTTTATCGATTGAGTGCCTAAATAAGAACAATGACTTAATCACATAAAATACAAAAGCTGTGTACTGATTTATAAGTGTCTAATTGTTGTTGTCTTTTTAACATGGAGGCTTTATGATGCAACTTGGCCATTATTAGTGATAATGGGTGGCAATGGACTAGAATAGCCTTAGTATATAAAGGTTATATATGTTTAATAATAAGGTTAAATTTGTTATTTCATAAATATTATATATGTAACAACAAAACAAAAGAAAAATGTGAGTGGATTGTTCATCCATCCACCACAGAATATTGAAGAAAAAGAAAGAAGAAAATAAGCTTTAAGGGTCGGACTAAGTTGAAACAAAATTAAGGTATGATAATTGTTCGATTTTTGATAGTTTTTATGTTTTTATGATCGATGCTTCGTGTTCTTTCAAACCCATGCTTTAATTTTAGAAATTGATAGTGATTTTGAGATATGCCATTGATGACTATGTGAGCTTTGTGTTGTTAGTTGGTGGAATATGAAAGCTAAGTGTTGGGTTAACATAGTTTGTATTTCAATTTTTGATAAATTTGAGTAATTTGGATTTAATTGTGAAAATGAGAAATAAGAGGTCTAATATGTGAAATAAATGAAATGTGTGGGCTTGTATGAGCATAGTGAAAATTCAGCTAAGTATATGTGAATGGAGATTTTGTGTATTTTGTGATTTGATGAATTAGGTAATAAAGTGTCGAAATGTGAAAAATGTGGGGCTATTTTGTAAAATGTCCTAAATATGTGTGTGTGGATGAAATTGAATGAATTAGTGATTGAATGAGTTAATTTTTAATATGTATAGACCAAGAAAGGAGAGATTCGGATCGAGATCAAGGTAAAGACAAAGTGCTCGATTAATCGATCGTTTCGATACTTCGACGTCTGAGGTAAGTTCGGAAATAATACTTGCCATTAAACTTGTATTTATGTGATAAGAAATGAATGATTATTTATTAATGAAATGGAAATGTGTTATATATATATATGAGTTCGAGTATTGAGGCAGTAATTGTGCGAATTTAGAAATGAGATAGAGCTAATTAGCATTGTGTGTGCGAAACAATAGAAGCTTCGGATTAATGAGTTGGCACTGTGTGTACGATACCGATTTAAGATCGGTTCGATATGGAGGCACTAAGTGTGCGATGTTGCTTAAGCTTCAGCTATTATTTGGACACTAAGTGTGCAATTGAATCAAAGGAATAACGAAAGTTGATCGAAGTGAAATATTGAGTAATGAGTAGCATGTGTGATCGATAACTAAGTGTCGGCTAAGGTACGTTCGAAACCTATGTGGTTGATGAGATTATAAAAGAGTTTATGAAATGTTAATTGGGCATATTAGCTTTGGATGGTGTGGTATATGTGATGGTAGATTAATCTATATGATGGATTGTATTTTTGTATAATGTAATTGTATTAATGAGTTAATTGTATTATATTACGAACTTACTAAGCTTTTGAAAGCTTATTGTGTGAATTCTTTTCTCTGTTTTACAATGTCAGTAAAGCTAGCTCGGATCCGGGGATCATCAGCATCTCTATCACACTATCGGCAACTTATTTTGGGTACTTTTGAAAGATGTATATAGTTGGTATATGGCATGTATAGGCTAGTAGATATAGGGTATGTTTTTGATGCGTGAACCTTGTCATGTGATTTGGATTGGAAGTTGAATGATGTTGATGCTTATGTATGAGTTATAATAATGATGAATATGGAAAAAGTGGTAAGGTTTAAAATGGTATATTTCATGCTTGTGTTAATTGATGGAAATGGTGTATTTATTGTGATTTGTGGCTTGACTAAACGATATTTAGTTTACATGAATTAAGTTGTGGAAATGGTACTTTGAAATGGATCTTTTTGAGTCGGAATTGAGTATAAGGATGGATGGTATTGTTAGAGATTAATTGGTGCATGAAATGGTATGTTTGGATGCATTTAAGGTATGGTTTGGAATTGGTTTGATACTTTTAGGTAAATTCAAAGTGTGGAGGGTAATTTGGCCTTGAAAATGGCATATAATTGCCCACACGGTTGAGCACCGGGAGTGTGGCTCGACCATGTGGTTTGAGTCTACGAAGTGAAACTAGTCAGATCGACCACGGGCTAGACACACGGGCGTATGACTAGTCGTGTGGTGCAAGTCAAGATCGACCACGGGTGAGGCACACGGGCATGTATCAGGTCATGTGGACAAGTTAGTAGGTATGCCCTATTTTGCCACGACTTGGACATATGGGCGTGTCCGAGGCCGTGTGAGGCATGCGGCTTACCCACATGGGCATGTGACCTCTGTAACTTAGAAAAGTGTTTGAACTTTAGAAATTTTTGTAAGTGTTCGGTTTAGTCCCGGCCTTGTTCTAAAGCATGTTTAAGGTCTCGATGACCTCACTAAGGGACTATATGGTTATGTTTGAATATGAATGAATGATATTTGACTTGGTGTCGTGAAATGGATACGAACTGTTCTAATTGTTCTGTAATGCCTCTTAACCCTATTCTGGCTACCGTTTCGGGTTAGGGGTGTTACAAATGATTACTGAAGGTTGATCAAAATTTGGTATTGAGCATTGAGTAGCAAAAGTATTCGTTAATTAAGTGTTGGAAAAGGTATGTACGAAACCTATGTGGTTGATGGCTTTGGAATTTGATGAATGGATAGTTATGTGAGTATTGGATATGGATGAGATTGAGCATTCTTGTGACATAATCTATGCGATGTTTTTTTTTTTTGTATATTGATTTGAATTATTGAGTTAAATGTATTATATTACGAACTTACTAAGCTGAAAAGCTTACTGTGTGAAATTTTCTCTATTCTACAGTATATTTAAAGCTAGCTCGGATCCAGAGATCGTCAGTGACTCAATCACACTACCGGCTATCTATTTTGGTAATTTTGGAAGATGTATATATTTGAATATGGCATGTATAGGCCAGTGATTATGACATGTTTTGAAGTGTATAAGCCTTGCCATGTGATTTGACTTGGTAGTTTTATGGTTTGGTATATGTTTTGAACATGTGAAAAGAATGACCTATATGTGTATGTGTGTGTTCTCTGTGAGTGATCATTATGGCATAAATTAGCAAAATGGAAATGGTGTGTTTTATGATAGATTTGGTTAGAATTGAATGATGAATAGATTATATGATTTGGGATGTTAAATTAATATTTTAGATGGACATGTTTGATTTGAATTTGAGTATGGAAATAAATGGTTTAGTTGATGATTGATTGGTACATATATTGGTATATTTTGGTTTCCATTTGAGGCATAAATGCATATGGTTTGATGCTTGTAGGTAATTCAAAAGTGTGGGTGGCAAACTGGCCTTGCAAATGGCCTATAATTGCCCACACGATTGAGCACACGGGCATGTGGCTCGACCGTGTCATTTAAGTTTTCAAATTGAAATAAGTCAGGCTCGTACATAGGCTAGACACACGGGCGTGTGACTCACCGTGTGGTGCAAGCTAGTGTTGACCACGGGTGAGGCACCCCGGCGTGTCTCCGACCGTGTGGACAAGTTAGTATGTATGCCCTATTTTGCCATGGCTTAGACACACGGTCGTGTACGCACACGGCCTAACCACACGGGCGTATGACCCCTGTAGCTTAGAAAAATGTTAAGTTTTAGAAAAAATTTGTATGTGTTCGTTTTAGTCCCGATCCCTTTCTAATGCATGTTTATGGTCTCATAGACCTTATAAAGGGACTACATTATTACATTTTATTATGTTTTGGCAATGATCTACTTTGTGTTGTGAAATGGTTGTTAAAAGTTCTGATTTGTCTAGTAATGCCTCTTAACCCTAGACCGACGATGGTTACGGGTTAGGGGTGTTTCAAAGGTCCTATACATGCCATACCCAAAATAAATCAACATTACTATACCAAAAGAATAGTTGATAGTGTGATCCGAACTCCAACGTTCTACGATTCTCGAGTTAGCTTGGCGATACTACAAGGAAAAGGGAGAAGAGAAAGGTAAGCATAAAGCTTAGTAAGTTTGCATGAAATAAATAGCAACATAAAGACTTATGATAGCATCCATTCATCTCATTAAATAATAGCAACACAAGTCCTCAAACACATAAACATAACTTACTCATGAATAATCTTACCAAATCACACATCACATTATGGATTTATATCTCGTAATTTACTTATGGGTACCTGTATCATTTCATCACACAACTTTATCACTTTTATTCTCATAAACATAGACTTAGCTCTTTGTTATGTGTACATAAACTTAGCTCTTTTCTCATCGAACTACTGGGAATTTCGAAGGATACTCAATCTCATCATACATGTATCATGATGCCAATGCCATAACCCAATTATGGTCTTACATGGGATCACATCTTCATCCGATGCCATATCCCAAATATGGTCTTACACGGGATCTCATATCTCGATGTCAATGCCATATCTTAGATATGGAATTATACAAGATCATATATAGATGTCGATGCCATGTCCCAGACATGGTCTCACACGAGATCTTTCTTTGGTGACGAAGCCATGTCCTAGACATGGTCTTATACGGGACCTTACTTATTTGCTTGCAATGCCATGTCCGAGACATGGTCTTGTATGAGAGCTTCCTTATTTGATGTCGATGCCATGTCCCAGACATGGTCTTACACGGGACCTGCTTTATTTGGTGCCGATGCCATGTCCCAGACATGGTCTTATATGGGACCTCCTTTATTTGGTGCCGATGCCATGTCCCACACATGGTCTTATACGGGACATTCCTTATCTTAGGTTGTGACATAGGTACCGTTGCTATTCTAAATGTTCAACCGTGACTTCTACTTAACATTATTTCATTATAATTTCATCGAGGCATCATTAATCAAGTTCACAGAAATAATATACATTTCTCATAATATAAAGTAATTACAAACATAATAACATTATGTAGCTTTAATTTCACACAAACTTATCTCGGTACTCAAAATACGTATAGTTGTTCGATTTAGTCCACAACCTTATTCTTGCCTCGGTTTCAGTCCAGGCTTCATGTTTCTTGATCTATAATAACAATTTCACTTGTTTAATACTCACATTGACTAAATTAACCCATGAATCATATTTTGGAAAAATTATGATTTTGCCCCTAAACTTTCACATAGTACAATTTTGCCTCTAGGCTCATAAAATGATTTTTATTCAATTTCCTTGTATTTTAGGCCTAACTAAATCATTTTCATAACTACAACAGCCCCTAATTTCCACTAATACACTCATGTATGACCATTTTCATGACTTTTACAATTTAGTTTTTTTGTTATGAATTTCCATGAAAATCACTTAGAAAAAGATGTTTATCATAAGTCAAACTTTCATATTCTTCCATAAATCATCAAAATACATGCAATTCATACTTGGGTAAATTTTTGAACATAAACCCTAGCTCAAAATATAGCTACAAATAACCAAATCGAGCTAAGAGGATCTTAAAAATACGAAGAACATTAAAAATGGGGCGAGGAGGTACTTGCAATTAAGCTTGAAAGTTGAAGAAACCCTAGCTATGGAGACTTGTAATTTGTGGCTATGAAGGATGAAGATGGGCATGACTTTTAACTTATTTTCCCTTTTAATTCTTTTATTAACCAAATGACAAAAATGCCTTTAAGGCCTCTTTCTTGAGATATGTTCTTCCCATGTCTATTTTTGTCCATCTTGACATATATTGGTCTAATTGCTAAATAAGTACTTCTAATAATTTTTATAATGCTATTTTACACTTAATCTTCCAGAATCTCATATTTTCCAATCTTTTCAATTTAGTCCTAATAGACAAATTATTCACTAATGTATAAAATTTCTTCATGATTTTTTCACACAATCATGAATACATGCTATAGGCCTCATAACAGTCATAAAACACATATTTTTACCTCAAATTTATGGTCTTACAACCACTATTTCGTTTAGGCCCTAAATTAGCTGTTACAATTCTCCTCCATTAGGGATTTTCATCCCTAAGAATCTTACCGGTAAAAGGGCTTGGATATTGGTTTCTTATACCCTCCTCGGGGTCTTATGTAGCCTCTTATACCCCGTTTCTTTTCCACAGTACTTTCACAAGATCTATACTTTTGTTTCTTAATTTTTTGACTTATCGTGCCAAAACCTTAACATGTTCTTTGCCATAAGTCATGTCGAGTTGAATTTCAACCTCTGTCGGTGTAATCACATGCGAAGGATCTGATCGATAATGACGTAACATAGACACGTGAAACACATCACAAATCTTTTCCAACTCAGATGGCAAAGCCAATCGATAAGCTACTGGTCCTATCCTCTCGGTAATCTTATATGGTCCAATAAAACGCGGACTCAATTTGCCTTTCTGGCCAAATCTGAGAACTTTCTTCCATGGTGACACTTTCAAGAATGCCTTATCACCAACTTAAAACTCGATCTCTTTCCGTTTCAAGTCCGAGAAGGACTATTGTCTATTGAAGCAACTTTTAAACAATCATGATGTAACAGCTCGATTTAGACCCTAGTCGAAACAGTGGTTCAAGACCACAAATTTGAGGTTGAAATGTTAATTTAATACTATTTTCTATGTGAATAGTATGTGACATAGTCTACATGAAAATTCTGTGTGATGATTTGATTGTTTTAGGGTCGAATTACGAGAAAGGACCTAATCGCGTAAAGAGTAAAAGCTATGTGTTGATTTATAAGTACTTAAGTGTTGATGTCTTCATTATATGATGTCCTTAAGAGGCAATTAAGTCATTATTAAAGATGGTGGATGACTAAATGACAAATTAGCCTTGATTTATAATTATTTTATGTGTTTAATAGAAGGGCAAAATGGTAAACTATGTGTTAATGTTATTATAATAAAACATACAGGAATTAAATGGCCATTTTTATCATCTTATTTGGCTGAAAGTTGAAGAAAAAGAAAGAAAGAAAGCTTTGTGAAATTTGGCTAGGGATTAGCTTAGTTGAGGTATGTTTTTGACTCAATTTTTGATAATTTCTATGCTTTTGTGATCGTTGCTTCGTGCTCTAGCTAACCCATGTAGCAATTTTATGAATTGATGATGTTTTTGAAATGTGCCATTCATAAACATGTGAGTTCTTGAATGTTTGATGGTAGAAAATGAAAGTTTGGTGTGGGATTAACATAGTTCGTATTTGAGTTTTTAATGAAATTGAGTATTTAGGGCTAATTTATGAAAAGTGTAAATTGAGGGACTAAAATGTGAAATAAATGAAACGTGTGGGGTTGTATGAGCATAGTGATATTTTGGCTAAGCTTATACTAGGTGAAATTGTGTAAATTAATGATTCTGTGAATTAAGGACTAAAGTGTCAAAATATGATGATGTGAGGGCTATATTGTAAAAATTCCCTAAATATGTGTGTTTGGATTAAAATGAATGAATTAATGATTGAATGGATTGAATTTGAATGTGTATAGACCAAGAGAGGAGAGGTCCAAATCGAGATCGAGGCAAAGATAAAGTGCTCGATTAATCGACCGTATTGATAGTTCGACATCCAAGGTAAGTTCAGACATAATACGTATATTTAGTTGTGTTTAACATTATGAAATGAATGGTATGATATTGTTAAATGTGGATGCTATGTGATAGATTGAGTTAAATGGCACTAAGTGTGTGAATTCAGAAATGTGATCGAGATAAATAGCACTATGTGTGTGCGGAGTAATATAAGCTTCGTCTATTTGGTTGGCACTGTGTGTGCGATACTGATTCAAGATCGGTTTGATATGATGCACTAAGTGTGCGATGCTAATTAAGCTTCGGTTAACTATTTGGGTACTAAGTGTGCGAATGAACTGAAGAAGGGACGAATGTCAATCTATGTGATTCATGAATATTGGGTAGCTTAAATATTTGACAACTAAGTGTTGGCTAAGGTATGTTCGAAACCTATGTGGTTGATGAAATTTCGGATGATTTTGCGAAAGGTTTATTGAACTTACTAGTTTTGGATGTTATGAGATATTAGATTGTGAATTAATCTACGTGATGACATGTTTTGATTTAATATATTTTGTTATGAACTTACTAAGCTTTGGGAAGCTTATTGTGTGAATTGTTTCTCTACCTTGGAGTGTCAGTAAAGCTAGCTCAGATCAAGGATCGTTAGCTTCTAAATCACACTATCGGCATTGTATTTTTGTACTTTTGAAAGGATGTATATAGTTGAAATATGGCATGTATAGGTTAGTTGTGTGTATATGTTTATGAAATGAACTTAGCCATATGTTTTGGCAAGTTTTGAGATGATGAATGCTTGGTTGAATAAGTTATGTGATTACATATTTTGGTATGGTATGATGCATATGAAATGGTTAAGTTTTGGATATGCAAATGAATGTTTAATGCTTGTGATGATGTGAGTTTGAGTCTTTGAAATTGTCATGGTAGGAATTGGTATTGAATGCATGGGTTGAATGACTATTTTTGGTATGTTCTTGGTGGTAATATGTGCATAAGATGTTTTGGTTAATATGGCTTGTAGGTTTGACCCTTATGGGTGGCATTTGGCCTTGTAAATGGCGAGAATGTCACAGTTGCCAGGCACACAGCGTGCCTATAGATCGTGGGTGAATTGGCAGAATGTAGCTTGGTAGCACACGGCCTCTGTAACAGATCGAATTTGACCCTAATCAGAACGGTGGTTTCGAGACCACGAATCTGAGTCCGAGAAATATTTTAATATTATATTTTGTGTTTATTTTATGTGAATTAATGTGTGTGAAAGCCTCGTAGAAAAATTTTATCATTTGTATGCTTAATTAAATAAAAAGGGCTTAATCGCGTAAATTATAAACTTGATAGTTTAAAGTGTAAGGACTAATTTAAAGTTGTTTTTTCTAATTGGGACCATTAAAAGTGCAAATTTCCCCATTCAAAATGTAGTGGACGGCAATGACTAGTGGTGTATCATTACATTATATGTTTATTTCATTTATAAAATAATTAAAGTTATATTTTAATTATTTTATAAAGTTATGTTTATACTAAAATAAAAGAAATATAGAAAGTGGTCTCATTTGCATTGTTCTTGCCGAAACATACAAAAAGAAAATAAAAGAAAATAAGAACAAGGTTTAGCATTCGGTCAAGAGAAATTTGGTGATTTAAGGTTAGTTTTTGGTCAGTTTTCGATAATTTTTACGTTTTTGTAATCGTTGCTTCGAGAGCTTTAAAACCCATGTCTTAATTTCATGAATGGATGATGTTTATGTAAAATGCCATGGTTATATGTTTGTGTTTTATGATGTTTGTTGGAAAAATATTAAAGTTATGTTAGATAGTAATAAGTTTTGAATGGGAAATTTTGGTGAAATAAAGTATTTAGGGCTAAATTGTAAAAAAATAAATTTTTTGAGGGGCCCAATTACAAAATAAATGAAATGTATACATTTGTATAGGTATGTGGAGCATTCGGCCCTTGATATGTATAATCAAATTTGGTGTATTTCGTGTTTTATACAAATTGGACTAATTTGTTAAGTTGTAAAATATAAGGGGTAAAATGGCAATTTTTATGTTTATGTGTTTTGGGACTAAATTGAATTGAAACGTACTTGAATGAGCTGAATTTAATGTGTTTTAGATCAAGACCAAAGAAAAACGGAATTGGATTGGAAGAATAAAGTTCTGCAAGAAATACATTAGTCAGAGATTCATCAATTAGAAAGGGAAAGAATTTCCGGAATTAAAACAGGGCCGCATGACTATGACAAAATATGAGCGAAAGTTTGTCAGATTGAGCCGTTATGCGCGGGAGTGTATATCTATCGAAGCCATTATGTGTAAAAGATTTGAAGACGGCCTGAATGAAGACATAAAGTTACTTGTTGATATTCTTGAAATCAAAGAGTTTGTGACATTAGTCGAGCGAGCTTGTAAAGCCGAAGAGCTCAGAAAGGAGAAAAGTAAAGCTGAAGTAGAAGCTAGAGACACTCGAAAAAGATCATCAAGTAAAATTTTCCATTCTGCGCATAAGAAGTTCAGGGATGACCCCAGTCAACATAAAGCCACTTCAGACTTGCCTAGACGTGATCAACCTCCAGCGAGATCCCGAGCCACGTCGATAGCTAGTGTCGGTAATGTTCCACGGAACCGGGCCGAGTGTAAACATTGTGGGAAATGGCATCACAGGAGTTGTAGAGTTCGTGATCGGTCCCGCTTTAAATGTAGATCGTCGGACCATTTTATTCGAGAGTGCCGATGTTAGCCGTAAGCGAATCGATTGTAACACTAGACCGAGCGAACGACGCAAAGACGGGGCCGACCACCCAAACATTCCAGCAATGTAGGTGGTAGTCAGAGAGGGATGAAAGACACTGTAGTTTGATCAGAGGCCCGAGCACCAACTATAGCTTATCTTTGTCACGAGCGGAGAGGATGCTTCTTCCCAAATGTTATTCTTGGTACTTTCATACTTTATGATACTCGTGATCGCGTTGGTGATCTGGTTCAACTCATTCATATGTGTGTGAAACCTTAGTATCCGAGAAGACTCTACCGTTGAGTCTCTTGAGTTTGCGATTCGTGTGTCCGATCCTTTGGGTCGTTTGTAATGGTTAATAAAGTATGTAAAGGTTGCCCATTGATGATTGATTCTTGCTTCCCGGTGATTTGATGTTATTGCCTTTTGACGAGTTTGATATAATTCGGAATAGACCGTTAACTTTGTATGATGCAGTGGTGAATTGTAAAAGAAAGGTTCTTGAATTGAGATGCCAAAGCGGCGAGATTATCCGGTTGAAACTAATGATGTGAGTGGGTTTCTACTATAATAACCTCGATGTTAGCCCAGGTATGTGAAAAGAGGATGAAGCTTATTTGGCGTATGTCTTTGGATAATAAAGTAGTAAAAAGCATTGAATCTGTACAGGTTGTGTGTGAATACCCAGATGTGTTTCCTGAAGAATTACTGGGTTTACCACCAGTACGAGAGATTGAGTTTGGAATTGAATTAGTATCGGGGATGACTCCGATCTCGATAGCTCCATATCGGATGGCACCTATTGAGTTAAAAGAGTTGAAAGCACAGTTGCAAGAGTTAACAGACAGGGGCTTTGCACGACCGTGCTTCTCTCCTTGGGGTGCACCGGTTCTTTTTGTGAAAAAAAAGATGGAACGATGCGAATGTGTATTGATTATCGGCAACTGAATAAAGTAACTATAAAGAATAAGTATCCGCTACCACGTATTGATGATTTGTTTGATCAGTTGAAATGGGCTTCAGTATTTTCGAAGATAGATTTGAGATCGGGTTATTATCAGTTGCGAGTGAGAGACACAGATCTGCCAAAGACTGCATTCCTGACGAGGTACGGACATTTTGAATTTCTGGTTATGCCTTTTGGACTCACTAATGCACCTGCTGTTTTTATGGATCTAATGAATCGGGTCTTTAGACAGTTTCTGGATTGGTTTGTAGTAGTGTTTATTGATGATATGCTGATCTACTCCAAAGATGAAACCGAGCATGCCGAGCATTTGAGATTAGTGCTACAAGCTTTGCGGGATCAACAGTTGTATGAAAAGTTTAGTAAATGTGAGTTCTGGATGAATGAAGTCAGCTTATTGGGTCATGTTGTTTCAGCATCAGGTATTCGGGTGGATCCAAACAAAATAGCGGCTATACTCGATTGGAAACCACCAAAGAATGTTTCTGAGATTCGAAGTTTCTTAGGTCTTGCAAGATACTACAAATGGTTTGTAAAAGGTTTTTCTGTGATAGCTACACCTTTGACAAAGCTATAACAGAAAGATGTCAAGTTTGAGTGGTCAGAAAAGTGCCAGAAAAGTTTCGAGCAGCTGAAAGCCCGTTTGACCGAAGCTCCAGTGTTAGCTCAGCCTGAATCGGGTAAAGACTTTGTCATTTATAGTGATGCTTCTCTGAATGGATTGGGTTGTGTTTTGATGCAGGAAGGCAAAGTTATAGCCTACGCTTCGAGGCAACTAAAGCCGCACGAAAGAAATTATCTGACTCACGATCTGGAATTAGCAGCTATTGTCTTTGCATTGAAAATTTGTCGTCATTATTTATTTGGCGACAAATGTCACATTTATTCGGATCATAAAAGCCTAAAGTATTTGACGACTCAGAAAGATCTGAACTTGAGACAACGCAGATGGTTAGAACTGTTGAAAGACTATGAATTGGTGATTGACTACCATCCGGGAAAAGCTAACGTTGTTACAAATGCGCTAAGTCAAAAATCATTGTTTGCTCTTCGTGCGATGAACACACAGATGGTTATGTCTGGTGATGGTTCGATCATAGCCGAGTTACAAGCAAGACCGATGTTTATTCAGCAAATTTGTTATGCACAGAAAGCTGACAAGGATTTGATTGCTAGGCAAATTCAGTGTGAAAAAGATGCGGGATCAGAGTTTCAAATCGATGTTAATGACTGTTTGAACTTAAAAAATCGAATGTGTGTTCTGAAGAACTCGGATTTGATTCAGATAATTCTGAGCGAGGCTCATAGTGGTCGATTATTAATACATTCGGGTAGCAGAAAAATGTATAACAATTTGAAACAGTTCTATTGGTGGTCTGGCGTGAAGTGGGATATATCCGAATTTGTTACAAAGTGTTTAATTTTCAGCAAGTAAAAGCCGAGCATCAAGTGCCTTCTAGGTTGCTTCAACTGATCATGATACCTAAATGGAAATGGGATAGAATCACTATGGATTTTGCATCTGGTTTGCCTATGACACCGAGAAAGAAAGATGCAGTCTGGGTTATAGTAGATAGATTGACCAAATCGGCTCATTTTGTACCGATTTGAATGGACTATTCACTTGAAAAACTTGCTGAGTTGTATATATCACAGATTGTGAGGTTGCATGGTGTATCGAGTTCCATTATTTCGGACGGAGACCCGAGATTCACATCACGATTTTGGGAGAAGTTGCAAGATGCTTTAGGTACTAAACTTTACTTTAGTACAGCCTTTCATCCACAGACAGACGGCCAATCTGAACGAACTATTCAGATACTTGAGGACATGTTGAGATGCTGCGTTCTTGATGGGTTGTGTTTTGATGTAGGAAGGCAAAGTTATAGCCTACGCTTCGAGGCAACTAAAGCCGCACGAAAGAAATTATCTGACTCACGATCTGGAATTAGCAGCTATTGTCTTTGCATTGAAAATTTGTCGTCATTATTTATTTGGCGAGAAATGTCACATTTATTCGGATCATAAAAGCCTAAAGTATTTGACGACTCAGAAAGATCTGAACTTGAGACAACGCAGATGGTTAGAACTGTTGAAAGACTATGAATTGGTGATTGACTACCATCCGGGAAAAGCTAACGTTGTTACAGATGCGCTAAGTCAAAAATCATTATTTGCTCTTCGTGCGATGAACACACAGATGGTTATGTCTGGTGATGGTTCGATCATAGCCGAGTTACAAGCAAGACCGATGTTTATTCAGCAAATTTGTTATGCACAGAAAGCTGACAAGCATTTGATTGCTAGGCAAATTCAGTGTGAAAAAGATGCGGGATCAGAGTTTCAAATCGATGTTAATGACTGTTTGAACTTAAAAAACCAAATGTGTGTTCTGAAGAACTCGGATTTGATTCAGATAATTCTAAGCGAGGCTCATAGTGGTCGATTATTAATACATTCGGGTAGCAGGAAAATGTATAACAATTTGAAACAGTTCTATTGGTGGCCTGGCATGAAGCGGGATATATCCGAATTTGTTACAAAGTGTTTAATTTGTCAGCAAGTAAAAGCCGAGCATCAAGTGCCTTCTGGGTTGCTTCAACCGATCATGATACCTAAATGGAAATGGGATAGAATCACTATGGATTTTGTATCTGGTTTGCCTATGACACCGAGAAAGAAAGATGCAGTCTGGGTTATAGTAGATAGATTAACTAAATCGGCTCATTTTGTACCGATTTGAATGGACTATTCACTTGATAAACTTGCTGAGTTGTATATGTCACAGATTGTGAGGTTGCATGGTGTATCGAGTTCCATTATTTCGGACAGAGACCCGAGATTCACATCATGATTTTGGGAGAAGTTGCAAGATGCTTTAGGTACTAAACTTTACTTTAGTACAGCCTTTCATCCACAGACAGACGGCCAATCTGAACGAACTATTCGGATACTTGAGGACATGTTGAGATCTTTGCGTTCTCGAGTTTGAAGGTGCGTGGGAAAGATACTTACCTCTGATTGAATTTGCCTATAATAACAGTTTTCAATCTAGTATCAAAATGGCGCCCTATGAAGCCTTATGCAGGCGAAAGTGTCGAACACCATTATCTTTGGTGAGCTCGGTGAGAATAAGATACACGGGTTGATTTGATTAAAGAAAAGCGAGAGAAAGTAGCTATTATTAGAGACAATTTGAAAGTCGCCGGATCGTCAAAAGTCCTATCTTGATTTGAAGCGTAAAGACATTGAATTTTAGGTCAGAGATCGAGTATTTTTAAAGGTTTCTCCGTGGAAGAAAGTACTCCATTTTGGTCGGAAAAGCAAGTTGAGTCCGAGATTCATCGGACCGTATAAAGTCATCGAACGTATTGGGCCCGTTGCTTATAGATTGAGGTTACCCTCTGAATTAGAAAAGATACACAATGTATTTCATGTTTCGATGCTTCGTAGATACAGATCAGATCCGTCACATGTGATTGCTCCATCTGAGATTGAAATCCAATCCAATATGACGTATGAGGAAGAACCGATCCGTATTTTAACTCGAGAAATGAAAGAATTAAGAAATACAAGAATTCCATTAGTAAAAGTACTATGGAATCAGCACGGAGTTGAAGAGGCTACGTGGGAGCCTGAGGATTCAATAAGGCAACAATATCAGACTTTGTTTCATGGTAAGATTTTCGGGGACAAAAATCCTTAAGGGGGAGAGTTGTAACAGACCGAATTTGTCCGTAATCAGAATGGTGGTTTCGAGACCACAAATTCGAGTCCGAGAAATATTTTAATATTATATTTTGTGTTTATTTTATGTGAATTAATGTGTGTGAAAGTCTCGTAGAAAAATTTTATCGTTTGTATGCTTAATTAAATAAAAAGGGCTTAATCGCGTAAATTATAAATTTGATAGTTTAAAGTGTAAGGACTAATTTAAAGTTGTTTTTTCTAATTGGGAGCATTAAAAGTGCAAATTGCCCAATTCAAAAGGTAGTGGACGGCAATGACTAGTGGTGTATCATTACATTATATGTTTATTTCATTTATAAAATAATTAAAGTTATATTTTAATTATTTTATAAAGTTATGTTTATACTAAAATAAAAGAAATATAGAAAGTGGTCTCATTTGCATTGTTCTTGTTGAAACATACAAAAAGAAAATAAAAGAAAAGAAGAACAAGGTTTAGCATTCGGTCAAGAGAAATTTGGTGATTTAAGGTTAGTTTTTGATTGGTTTTCGATAATTTTTACGTTTTTGTAATCGTTGCTTCGAGAGCTTGAAAACCCATGTCTTAATTTCATGAATGGATGATGTTTATGTAAAATGCCATGGTTATATGTTTGTGTTTTATGATGTTTGTTGGAAAAATATTAAAGTTATGTTAGATAGTAATAAGTTTTGAATGGGAAATTTTGGTGAAATAGAGTATTTAGGGCTAAATTGTAAAAAAATAAATTTTTTGAGGCGCCCAATTACAAAATAAATGAAATGTATACATTTGTATAGGTATGTGGAGCATTCGGCCCTTGATATGTATAATCAAATTTGGTGTATTTCGTGTTTTATACAAATTGGACTAATTTGTTAAGTTGTAAAATATTAGGGGTAAAATGGTAATCTGCATGTTTATGTGTTTTGGGACTAAATTGAATTGAAACGTACTTGAATGAGCTGAATTTAATGTGTTTTAGATCAAGACCAAAGAAAAACGAAATTGGATTGGGGAAAGACGAAAGTTCTCGAATAGCCGGTCTAAGTTGTCCGTCGACAGTCGAGGTAAGTTCTTAAGTTAAATTTCATTAAAGAAATAATTATGAAAGTGTGAAATGAAATTAATTGATTAAATTGAGTAAGATATAGGTGTTAGCCGAATGTGTATGTTCTATATTGGGATGATTATGTTTTGCAAGATAATATGAATTAGTATATTGGGTTTGACAAGTGAATTGGTTTTTGTGAATATGAATTGATAGTGATGTATGTGTTAAGAAATGTGAATTGATGAATTGAGTTGATAAATATATTCAGGCTTCGTGCCTAGCAGGCTTAGTGCCGGTGATTTATTCAGGCTTCGTGCCTAGTAGGCTTAGTGCCGGTGATATATTTAGGCTTCGTGCCTAGCAGGCTTAATGCCGGTGACATATTCGGTCTTTGTGCCTAGCAGGCTTAGTGCTAGTGATATATTCAGGCTTCGTGCCTAGTAGGCTTAGTGCCGGTGATATATTCGGGCTTCGTGCCTAGCATGCTTAATGTCGGTGAATTGCTATACGGAAAATTTGAGAATCAAACGAGATGAGTCACATATAATGCTATGTACTGAAAGCTCGGGTAAGAGTTAGCCTACTATGTTAGTAAGGAATGAAGTGAGCAAATTTCTTATCGTTTTGTATAAATATGATGTGATGAAATGGACAATTCCATAAGTACTTTATTTTATAATGTTGAGCTTTTCATTAATGTGAATGTACGTTACTTATATGTGAAGTTGGGTTATATATATATATGTCATAGTGAGAACTCGTTTATAAAATGGAAAGGTCAATGGTGAAAGAGTCAGATGAGTTTTGCATATGTGTATAAGTAGATAAAGAAGATCGATGCCTAAAGTTGGTTCATGTGATTCAGAATTTGTGATATAATATGATATTTGTGTGATTTGATAATGTACATGTTCATGATGACATAGTGATAATATTTAAATCAAGTGTGTCACTAGTATTTGGCTATGTGTATTATATATATATTGAAATATTTATGTTCAATATTATAAGCTTGGAGATTAAAATGTTTACATGTATGTTCATTACGATTATATGCGCTTAAGACTTACTAAGCTAGTGAGCTTACTTTGTGTGTTTTCGCTGTTCGTTTTATAGATTTTGGTCAAGCTACAGGCTCGAAGGATCGTTGGTGAAGTCAACCACACTATCATCTCTTTTTGGTACTATCCAGTTAGTTGATTTCGAATTAAAGGCTTGTATAGGCTAGATAAACGATTGAATGATGTTCTAATGTGTATATATATATAGCCATGCGAAAATGGCTTGATCGTGTTGTTTAAGTTGGTTTTATTTATTCTTGGTTATGAGTATGGTATGTTGGTTTCAATAGTTTGGTTATGGTCGTTTCTTTACTTAAATCTTATGCTTTTTATATTACTGTTTGATCGTAAAACAAATGTTGTATTAAATTAGTCGGGTAGTTTGGCATTTAAGTTAGTACTATATATATATATATATATATATATATATATAAGTCAAGTTAGTTGTATGATAGTTGAGCTTTAGTCGGGATTTATAAAAGTGTGACAATTTCAATTGATTTGGTAAGTGGGAATTATGTGAGTAATGCATGTATGTGTATTCGGCCAAACCTAGGTGATAGTGGCAAATGTAGTTAACATGCTTGATGAATCATTTGTTTAGGCTCATAGTCGAATATGAAGATATGTATAATTAGGGTTTATAAATATTTGTTTGTAAAGTCACGTATTTCATTTGAGTACATGAAATTACCAAACTTGGTTTGTGCTAAGAAATCAACATGAAATGTTGTAAATAAGGTCTTGTATATTTGGCCAAATTTATAAGCATGTATGTGTTGTGAAATATGTTGTATACGACTTGGAACAATATATCAAAGTAGATGTTACACTTGTAAAAATTTGTTGTATTATTATTAAAGCATTTGATAAAGATGAGCAATTAAGTTTCAATCGAGCGAATTGAAGTTTTTAACTTACATGGTAATACTCGTAACCCTAGTTCGCGACGAACACAAGTTCTGGTGTTATTTTAACTGTATCGAGCTATGGTTTAGTCGATTCTAGGACTACTGTAGTGAGTAAAAGTCTAGCTATGCATGCCTTAATTGTATATATTTGATAGTGTGGTGACTTCTGACCTTTCGAACTGTGTTTTATATAGTAAATGGATCCTGATCCCGATAGAGCCGTAGCAGATGATGTGGAGAGTGTAGCGCCTGACCGGCACACGAATCAGCGCTAGTAGACTCTCGACCGGTTCGAGTAGCCACGAGGGGAGGCTAAACAAGCCTTCTACCAAATGATGAATGAATGGTTTACCGGTTTGTTCGAATAATCCGCTGTACAATAACCTCCACCCCGAATAATCCAACTCGGTACCTTGACTTCCGATGATAGATTCGATGAGATCTAGCGAGGCCTCCCGTTGATAAAATCAGAAAATATGGGGCCAAGGAATTCACGGCCAATGATGATGATGACGCAGAGCGAGCTGAGATGTGGCTTGATAACACTATTCGGGTACTCGATGAGTTATCTTGTACCCCAGATGAATGCATAAAGTGTGCTATATCTCTGCTTCGGGACACTGCCTATCACTGGTGGAATACACTAGTATCAGTGGTTCCAAAAGAAAAAGTGATGTGGGATTTCTTTCAAATAGAGTTCTGCAAGAAATACATTAGCCAGAGATTCATCAATTAGAAAGGGAAAGAATTTCTGGAATTAAAACAGGGCCGCATGACTATGACAAAATATGAGTGAAAGTTTGTCAGATTGAGCCGTTATGCTCGGGAGTGTATATCTACCGAAGCCATTATGTGTAAAAGATTTGAAGACGGCCTGAATGAAGACATAAAGTTACTTGTTGGCATTCTTGAAATCAAAGAGTTTGTGACATTAGTCGAGCGAGCTTGTAAAGCCGAAGAGCTCAGAAAGGAGAAAAGCAAAGCTGAAGTAGAAGCTAGAGACACTCGAAAAAGATCATCGAGTAAAATTTTCCATTCTGCGCATAAGAAGTTCAGGGATGACCCCAGTCGACATAAAGCCACTTCAGACTTGCCTAGACGTGATCAACCTCCAGCGAGATCCCGAGCCACGTCGATAGCTAGTGTCGGTAATGTTCCACGGAACTGGGCCGAGTGTAAACATTGTGGGAAATGGCATCCTGGAAGTTGTAGAGTTCGTGATCGGTCCTACTTTAAATGTAGATCGTCAGACCATTTTATTCGAGAGTGCCCGATGTTAGCCGAACAGAATACGATTCAAAACACTAGACTGAGCAGCACACCACCACGGGGCCGACCACCCAAACATTCCAGCAAAGTAGGTGGCAGTCAGAGAGGGATGAAAGACACTATAGTTTGATCAGAGGCCCGAGCACCATTACGACTTATCTTTGTCTGAGCGAGAGGATGCTTCTTCCCTAAATGTTATTCTTGGTACTTTCATACTTTATGATACTATGTGATCGCGTTGGTGATCTGGTTCAACTCATTCATATGTGTGAAACCTTAGTATCGATAAGACTCTACCGTTGAGTCTCTTGAGTTTGTGATTCGTGTGTCCGATCCTTTGGGTCGTTATGTAATGGTTAATAAAGTATGTAAAGGATGCCCATTGATGATTGATTCTTGCTTCCCGGTGATTTGATGTTATTGCCTTTTGTGAGTTTGATATAATTACGGAATGGGTGGTTAACTTTGTGTGATGCAGTGGTGAATTGTAAAAGAAAGGTTATTGAATTGAGATACGAAAACGGCGAGATTATTCGGGTTGAAACTAATGATGTGAGTGGGTTGCCTACTGTAATAACCTCGATGTTAGCCTAAAGGTATGTGAAAAGAGGATGCGAAGCTTATTTGGCGTATGTGCTGGATAATAAAGTAGCCAAAAAATAGATTGAATCTGTACCAGTTGTGTGTGAATACCCAGATGTGTTTCCTGAAGAATTACTGGGTTTACCACCAGTACGAGAGATTGAGTTTGGAATTGAATTAGTATCGGGGATGACTCCGATCTCGATAGCTCCGTATCGGATGGCACCTATTGAGTTAAAAGAGTTGAAAGCACAGTTGCAAGAGTTAACAGACAGGGGCTTTGTACGACCGTGCTTCTCTCCTTGGGGTGCACCGGTTCTTTTTGTGAAAAAAAAAAGATGGAACGATGCGAATGTGTATTGATTATCGGCAACTGAATAAAGTAACTATAAAGAATAAGTATCCGCTACCACGTATTGATGATTTGTTTGATCAATTGAATGGGGCTTCAGTGTTTTCGAAGATAGATTTAAGATCGGGTTATTATCGCCATGAGTCGAGAGACAGATGTGCCAAAGGCGCATTAGGATGAAATACGGACATTTTGAATTTTGGTTATGCCTTTTGGACTCACTAATGCACCGCTATTTTATGGATCTAATGAATCGGGTCTTTAGGCAGGTTCGGATCGGTTTGTAGTAGTGTTTATTGATGATATCTTGATCTACTCCAAAGATGAAACCGAGCATGCCGAGCATTTGAGATTAGTGCTACAAGCTTTGCGGGATCAACAGTTGTATGAAAAGTTTAGTAAATGTGAGTTCTGGATGAATGAAGTCAGCTTATTGGGTCATGTTGTTTCAGCATCAGGTATTCGGGTGGATCCAAACAAAATAGCGGCTATACTCGATTGGAAACCACCAAAGAATGTTTCTGAGATTCGAAGTTTCTTAGGTCTTGCAGGATACTACAGACGGTTTGTAAAAGATTTTTCTATGATAGCTACACCTTTGGCAAAGCTATAACAGAAAGATGTCAAGTTTGAGTGGTCAGAAAAGTGCCAGAAAAGTTTCGAGCAGCTGAAAGCCCTTTTGACCGAAGCTCCAATGTTAGCTCAGCCTGAATCGGGTAAAGACTTTGTCATTTATAGTGATGCTTCTCTGAATGGATTGGGTTGTGTTTTGATGCAGGAAGGCAAAGTTATAGCCTACGCTTCGAGGCAACTAAAGCCGCACGAAAGAAATTATCTGACTCACGATCTGGAATTAGCAGCTATTGTCTTTGCATTGAAAATTTGTCGTCATTATTTATTTGGCGACAAATGTCACATTTATTCGGATCATAAAAGCCTAAAGTATTTGACGACTCGAAAGATCGAACTTGAGACAACGCAGATGGTTAGAAGCTGTTGAAAGACTATGAATTGGTGATTGACTACCATCCGGAAAAGCTAACGTTATTCTGAGATCGCTAAGTCGAAAATCATTGTTTGCTCTTGATGCGATGAACACACAGATGGTTATGTCGGTGATGGTTCGATCATAGCCGAGTTACAAGCAAGACCGATGTTTATTCAACAAATTTGTTATGCATGAAAAGTCGACAAGGATTTGATTGCTAGGCAAATTCGATTAATGAAAAGATCGGGATCGAGTTTCAAATCGATGTTAATGATTGTTTGAACTTAAAAACCGAATGTGTGTTCGAAGAACTCGAATTTGATTGAGATAATTACGGCGAGGCTCATAATGGTCGATTATTAATACATTCGGGTAGCAGGAAAATGTATAACAATTTGAAACAGTTCTATTGGTGGCCTGGCATGAAGCGGGATATATCCAAATTTGTTACAAAGTGTTTAATTTGTCAGCAAGTAAAAGCCGAGCATCAAGTGCCTTCTGGGTTGCTTCAACTGATCATGATACCTAAATGGAAATGGGATAGAATCACTATGGATTTTGTATCTGGTTTGCCTATGACACCGAGAAAGAATGATGCAGTCTGGGTTATAGTAGATAGATTGACCAAATCGGCTCATTTTGTACCGATTTGAATGGACTATTCACTTGATAAACTTGCTGAGTTGTATATATCACGGATTGTGAGGTTGAATGGTGTATCGAGTTCCATTATTTCGGACAGAGACCCGAGATTCACATCACGATTTTGGGAGAAGTTGCAAGATGCTTTAGGTACTAAACTTTACTTTAGTACAGCCTTTCATCCATAGACAGACGGCCAATCTGAACGAACTATTCAGATACTTGAGGACATGTTGAGATCTTTGCGTTCTTGAGTTTGAAGGTGCGTGGGAAAGATACTTACCTCGATTGAATTTGCCTATAATAACAGTTTTCAATCTAGTATCAAAATGGCGCCTATGAAGCCTTATGCGCGAAAGTGTCGAACACCATTATCTTTGGGTGAGCTCGGCGAGAATAAGATACACGGGTTGATTTGATTAAAGAAAGCGAGAAAGTAGCTATTATTAGAGACAATTTGAAAGCGCGCCGGATCGTCAAAAGTCCTATCTTGATTTGAAGCGTAAAGACATTGAATTTGGTCAGAGATCAAGTATTTTTAAAGGTTTCTCCGTGGAAGAAAGTACTCCATTTTGGTCGGAAAAGCAAGTTGAGTCCGAGATTCATCGGACCATATAAAGTCATCGAACGTGTTGGGCCCGTTGCTTATAGATTGAGGTTACCCTCTGAATTAGAAAAGATACACGATGTATTTCATGTTTCGATGCTTCGTAGATACAGATCAGATCCGTCACATGTGATTGCTCCATCTGAGATTGAAATCCAACCCGATATGACGTATGAGGAAGAACCGATCCGTATTTTAACTCGGGAAATGAAAGAATTAAGAAATAAAAGAATTCCATTAGTAAAAGTACTATGGAATCAGCACGGAGTTGAAGAGGCTACGTGGGAGCCTGAGGATTCAATAAGGCAACGATATCCGACTTTGTTTCATGGTAAGATTTTCGGGGACAAAAATCCTTAAGGAGGAGAGTTGTAACAGACCGAATTTGACCCTAATCAGAATGGTGGTTTCGAGACCACAAATTCGAGTCTGAGAAATATTTTAATATTATATTTTGTGTTTATTTTATGTGAATTAATGTGTGTGAAAGTCTCGTAGAAAAATTTTATCGTTTGTATGCTTAATTAAATAAAAAGGGCTTAATCGCGTAAATTATAAACTTGATAGTTTAGAGTGTAAGGACTAATTTAAAGTTGTTTTTTCCAATTGGGAGCATTAAAAGTGCAAATTGCCCAATTCAAAAGGTAGTGGACTGCAATGACTAGTGGTGTATCATTACATTATATGTTTATTTCATTTATAAAATAATTAAAGTTATATTTTAATTATTTTATAAAGTTATGTTTATACTAAAATAAAAGAAATATAGAAAGTGGTCTCATTTGCATTGTTCTTGCCGAAACATACAAAAAGAAAATAAAAGAAAAGAAGAACAAGGTTTAGCATTCGGTCAAGAGAAATTTGGTGATTTAAGTTTAGTTTTTGGTCGATTTTCGATAAGTTTTACGTTTTTGTAATCGTTGCTTCGAGAGCTTTAAAACCCATGTCTTAATTTCATGAATGGATGATGTTTATGTAAAATGCCATGGTTATATGTTTGTGTTTTATGATGTTTGTTGGAAAAATATTAAAGTTATGTTAGATAGTAATAAGTTTTGAAAGGGAAATTTTGGTGAAATAGAGTATTTAGGGCTAAATTGTAAAAAAATAAATTTTTTGAGGGGCCCAATTACAAAATAAATGAAATGTATACATTTGTATAGGTATGTGGAGCATTCGGCCCTTGATATGTATAATCAAATTTGGTGTATTTTGTGTTTTATACAAATTGGACTAATTTGTTTAGTTGTAAAATATTAGGGGTAAAATGGTAATTTGTATGTTTATGTGTTTTGGGACTAAATTGAATTGAAACGTACTTGAATGAGCTGAATTTAATGTGTTTTAGATCAAGACCAAAGAAAAACGGAATTGGATTGGGGAAAGACGAAAGTTCTCGAATAAGGTCTAAGTTGTTAAAATCGACGATCGAGGTAATTTCATTAAAGAAATAATTATGAAAGTGTGAAATGAAATTAATTGATTAAATTGAGTAAGATATAGGTGTTAGCAGAATGTGTATGTTCTATATTGGGATGATTATGTTTTGCAAGATAATATGAATTAGTATATTGGGTTTGACAAGTGAATTGGTTTTGTGAATATGAATTGATAGTGATGTATGTGTTAAGAAATGTGAATTGATGAATTGAGTTGATAAATATATTAGGGCTTCGTGCCTAGCGAGCTTAGTCTTGGTGATTTATTCGAGCTTCGTGCTTAGCGAGCTTAGTAGGTGATATGTTTAGGCTTCGTGCCTAGCGGGCTTAATCTTAGGTGACATATTCGGTCTTTGTGCCTAGCGAGCTTAGTCTTTGTGATATATTAGAGCTTCGTGCCTAGCGTGCTTAGTCTTGGTGATATATTAGAAGCCGTGCCTAGCGGGCTTAATGTCGGTGAATTGCTATACATGGAAAATTTGAGAATCAAGCGAGGTGAGTCACATATAATGCTATGTCTTGGCTTCGGGTAAGAGTTAGCCTACTATGTTAGTAAGGAATGAAGTGAGCAAATTTCTTATCGTTTTGTATAAATATGATGTGATGAAATGGACAATTCCATAAGTACTTTATTTTATAATGTTGAGCTTTTCATTAATGTGAATGTCGTTACTTATATGTGAAGTTGGGTTATATATATGTATGTCATAGTGAGAACTTCGTTTATAAAATGGAAAGGTCAATGGTGAAAGAGTCGGATGAGTTTTGCATATGTGTATAAGTAGATAAAGAAGATCGATGCCTAAAGTTGGTTCATGTGATTCAGAATTTGTGATATAATATGATATTTGTGTGATTTGATAATGTACATGTTCATGATGACATAGGGATAATATTTAAATCAAGTGTGTCACTAGTATTGACTATGTGTATTATATATATATTGAAATATTTATGTTCAATATTATAAGCTTGGAGATTAAAATGTTTACATGTATGTTCATTACGATTATATCGCTTAAGACTTACTAAGCTAGTGAGCTTACTTTGTGTGTTTTAATTTATTCGTTTTATAGATTTTGGTCAAGCTACGAGGCTCAAAGGATCGTTGGTGAAGTCAACCACACTATCATCTCTTTTTGGTACTATCCAGTTAGTTGATTTCGAATTAAAGGCATGTATAGGCTAGATAAACGTTTGAATGATGTTCTAATGTGTGTATATATATATATATATAGCCATGCGAAAATGGCTTGATCGTGTTGTTTAAGTTGGTTTTATTTATTCTTGGTTATGAGTATGGTATGTTGGTTTCAATAGTTTGGTTATGGTCACTTCTTTACTTAAATCTTATGCTTTTTATATGACTGTTTGATCGTAAAACAAACATTGTATTAAATTAGTCCGGTAGTTTGGCATTTTAGTTAATACTCGCATATATATATATATATATATATATATATATATAAGTCAAGGTAGTTGTATGATAGTTGAGCTTTAGTCGGGATTTATAAAAGTGTGACAATTTCAATTGATTTGCTAAGTGGGAATTATGTGAGTAATGCATGTATGTGTATTCGACCAAACCTAAGTGATAGTGGCAAATGTAGTTAACATGCTTGCTGAATCATTTGTTTAGGCTCATAGTCGAATATGAAGATATGTGTAATTAGGGTTTATAAATATTTGTTTGTAAAGTCACGTATTTCATTTGAGTACATGAAATTACCAAACTTGGTTTGTGCTAAGAAATCAACATGAAATGTTGTAAACAAGGTCTTGTATATTCGACCAAATTTATAAGCATGTATGTGTTGTGAAATATGTTGTATACGACTTGGATCAATATATCAAAGTATATGTTACACTTGTAAAAAATTGTTGTATTATTATTATTGAAGCATTTGATAAAGATGAGCAATTAAGTTTCAATCGAGCGAATTGAAGTTTTTAACTTACATGGTAATACTCGTAACCCTAGTTCGACGACGAACACGGGTTACGGGTGTTACAGCCTCGACACGGGCGTGCTTGGTGGAAGTGTGAGAAATGGTAGTATATGATGTAGTAGTACACGGCCTTAGCACATCGGCGTGCTTGGTGGCCGTGTTAATTTTGGCAGTATATGACCATAGGGAGGACATATGGGTGTGTCAAGTAGCCGTGGGTGAGGCACGGCCTACCCCCAGGGGCTTTATCCCCTGTATTTTGGTTAAGTTTTTATGTTTTTGAGAACTTCTTTATGTGTTTTTGATCGTGTCAAACAGTCAAGTTTTAATATTTATAAAAGAGTGATCGAACCTGTAGACTAACTGTGATAATGATAGAGGCAAGTGCACCTATCAAACAGTAGTATAGCTCAGGCAAGAATATCTTATCGAACCTAAGGGAACCTAAAAGTACTACTACTCACTTTCTCTCTATTATTCAGCCTAAAATTTGGAGTGTTTGAATTATTAAATTAACGAAATACTTAGACTAAATGCAAAGACAAAAGATTGAATTGGAGAAAGACTTTAGGAAAACTCAGTTGATAAAGATGATACCCTCAGGAAGAATCCACCTATGACTTCACTTATTATTTATTCCCCAAACTATATGATTTCTTTACTTAGCTTGATCCGTGAGACTCTCTAACCTATATTAAACCCTCTCTCGAGGTGAATAACGTCTAACCTTAGGTTAGTTAGTGTAACACAATTTAAGACAAAGAAGATGGGTAGAATTATTAAAGGATTATGATTTCTCAATCGAATATCATCCTGGAAAGGCTAATGTGGTAGCTGACGCGTTAAGTCGTAAGGCAGTATCTGAATTGAGAGCATTGTTTGCTCATTTGAGTTTGTATGAGGATGGAAGTTTGTTAGCAGAACTTCAGGTGAAGCCGCTGTGGCTGGAACAAATCAAGGAAAAACAGACATCAGATGAAAAGTTGGGACCTTTACTTCAGCAAGTTGAAAATGATGAAATCGAGGATTTTGAAATAAACACGGAAGGTGTGTTGTGCTTTCGAGGAAGAGTATGTATGCCTAAGGACTCAGATCTGAGGCAAATGATTCTACGGGAGGCGCATAGTAGCCCTTATGCTATGCATCCCGGAAGAAATAATATGTATCAAGATCTCTGTGAACAGTATTGGTGGCCAGGGTTAAAGCGGGAGATTTTAGAGTTTGTGGGAAAATGTTTGACTTGTCAGCAAGTGAAGGCAGAACATCAATTACCGTCTGGATTGTTACAACGGTAAAATTCCTCTTTGGAAATGGGAGCGGATAACCATGGATTTTGTTAGTGGGTTACCTTTAACACCTACTAAGAAAAATTACATTTGAGTAATTGTTGTCGTTTGTGAAGGCTGCTCATTTCCTACCGGTTAAATCTGATTATTCATTTCAAAAGTTGGCAAAGGCATGCGTGTCTGAAATTGTGAGGTTGCATAGGGTTTTGTATCTATTATATCAAGCAGAGATCGGTTACATCACGATTTTGGGCAGCTCTGCATGAAGCCTTGGGGACAAAGTTGAATTCGATCGACTTTTCATCCTCGGTCGATGGTCGATCGGAGATGGTAATTGAGATATTGGAAGATATGTTAAGGGGATGTGTAATCGACTTTAGGAGTAGTTGGGAGGATTATCTACCACTGGAAAAATTTGCATATAACAACGACTATCGATCTAGCATTGGATGGCACCTCGAGGCATTGTATGGTCGTAAGTGTCGTTCTCCTATTTGTTGGGTGAGTTGGGTGAGCAACAGATGTTAGGTCTTGAGATGATATATGAAACAGAGGAAAAGGAAAAGTTATTCGAGCACGGTTGAAAGAAGCCTCAGATAGGCGAAGTCATATCGGACTGAAGCGAAAGGATATCGAGTATGATGTGGGGATCGGGTTTTCTTGAAGGTCTCACCTTGGAAAAAGATTTTCGAGTTTGGAAAGAAGGGCAAGTTGAGCCCTAGATATATTGGACCATGCAGGTGTGGTGAAGCGCGTGTCCATCATACTGTCATAACATCTGGGTATAATGAATGCCATCGAATGCTAGACTAATAGTTGTTGTTATGTAAATTGCGATGGTAGATAATTCTTCAAGAAGTCGATACATCCCTAACATATCATCATGCCTACTAATTCAATGAATCCAAACAATTTGAATGTAGTAAATGAATATGCCTTCAAACAATCAACAATTACCCAAACAGTAATATCCAGGTTATTTTGTTATGGAATGGTTTGCATGTGTTTGGTCTGATTATGTTGTTGTTTTGAGGTTTTGGGGCTTAGTTGTAAGCTAGGTGTAAGCCTGAGTGGTAGGAGAAATCTTTATTTTTAAGCTTAGGTGAGAGGAGCTGAAGGAGCTGGGGTTTATAAATATTTTTAGGTGAATTTTGGCATATCAAATAAGCTGGTGGAGTGGCAGGATAGGCGCCACTTGAGGCTTGTGTGTGTGACGCCACTTGCAGGGAGGAGGTCCTATGTTCAAGCTGCAAGATGCTCACATTTTGGCTTCTATTTTGACGGCTTGGAGGGGAGGAGTTGTAGGCAGTTCAAACTCTGCCATGGACCAAGTCAACCACTTTGAATGGTGGGTGGAGAGTGAATTTAGGATGAAGACTAGTTCAAACTAGTTTGAATGGGTGGCTTGGAGTGTTTGGGGGAGTTGTGGCCGGATTTTGGAGAGATTTTGGGGGGGTGAGTGGCCGATTTTGGTGTAGTAGGAGTGTGCCGAAATGCACTTTGCATTTTGGTACATTTTTGGTCAAGTTTAGTAAGCAAAGTTCTTTTCTTTTTTTGTCAATAGCCTAAGCCGAAATTTCAAGTAAATTCCTTCATTTTTCTTTTTCTGAGACCGAAAGTTCAAGCATCTTCTTGCTGAATTTTGCACTTGGTTTTTCTGCATTTTGTGTGTGTGTGGCCGAATGCTCCATTCCAACTCTCTCTCTTTTGTTTATTTGTGCTAAGCCGAAATAGCCATTTTCCTTCCTCACATATTTTGCTTCCTCCATTTCTTTTTCACTCAAACCGAAAGCACCCTCCCTCCATTCATCTTTTATTTTCTTTCTTTTCCAAAACTACTTAGCCGATTGTCATCATTTGTTTCTTGCCATTTCTCCTAAGCCGAAACCCTCTCAACTTGTTTCTTCAAACCTCATTTTTCTTCTCTTAAACCCCATTGCCGTAGCTTCTACTTCTTCTCACCTCTACTCTCATTTTCTTCCCACTCAAGGGCCGAATCCTCTTCTCCTTTCTGTTAAAGGTGTTAGCCGAATCTTTCCTCTCCTAGTAGCATCTTGTGGTCGATTTCTGTGTATGGTAATAATATTGATTGGTGGTTCAAACGGTTGAAGAAGGTGAGTTTTGGCCAATGGCCATCTCTTTTCTCCCTTGTTTGCTTGTCGATTTTGGTTTGGTTAAAGCTGATGCTGGTTTGGTCGGAAGGAGTTAACTTTTGTTTAATCATTTTGTTAGGGCCTTTGGATTTTGGAAGCAAGCAAGAGGAGTCTTCCTTCTCTGTTAATCGTTGGGTAAGTGGTGGTAAGAGGTTGCTTTAATGGTCTTTCTTTTAGAGTTTGTTATGCCAAAGGCTTATGAGGCTAATTGTTTGTGTTTTAGGGGAGGCCGATTGTCATTAGAACCATTGTTGGTTCGGGTTTGGTAGAAACCAAACCATTTGCAAAATAAAGGTTTAATGTTAACCCTCTTGATTTATTGGTTTTGGCGAATGGTATAAGTGACTAATCTCGTGTTTGGTCGATTTTAGGAGCAAGATAATCAAGGGATTTAAACCGGTTCTTTGGGATTAAGCGTGCGTTTTAACAGGTGTGTAAACTAACATACCTTTTCTTGAGTAATATGTTAATAACTTTGATTGTGTAAAGTGAAGCAGTATGGTTGGTGATATAATACCCAATGAGGTATGGATACGGTTTGGGCAAGTTCGTTTCATTCTGAGATCGTAGTGATATATGATATCATGATTTATGGTGTATGTATTATGAGATGCCATATTGAGCACGTGAGCATGATTGCATGATTTGCACGATTTGCATTAGTATGATATGTATTGGGTGATATGAGTGGAGGGAATATGATATCCGTGTCTTTGGGACACGGAGGTTTAGCACCTCCGGTGGTTTGGTACCACAGATGATATTTTGTGACTTTGGGTCACGGAGGTTTAGCACCTCGCGTCTCGTCCCGATGGCTTAGCACCACGATGGGTTGGCCCCGGTTGATTTCTGAGATTAGCGCTAGTGATTTGGTATCACACGATGGGTTGGCCCCATCATTGGATTAAATGATTGCGGTCACCGGTGATTTAGTATCACACTTGTGTCTTTGGGACACGGAGGTTTGGCACCTCATGGCGACTCGTCCACGTGGTTTAACACCACCGTGGGTTGGCCCCACTTTTAGGATACGAGATAAATCGCCGGTGATTTGGTATCACCGTGGGTTGGCCCCCAGATTGATTATTCGTGACTTTGGGTCACCGTGGTTTAGCACCACATTGATGGATATCGTGACTTTGGGTCACCGGTGGTTTGGAACCACCGGTGGTTTGGTACCACACGGGGAGAAAAGGTGTTACGGATGGTTAGGATCGGTGCATTAATTGTATTGCTTTGTTATGATGTGTGTTAGTATGTTGCATATCTGGGAGGATTTATGCATTGAGTCTTGTGACTCACCTTCTCCCTTATCATTTTAGGTGACACTTAGATCGCGGACACGAAGCCGGGGTGGACTCGAGGTGCCCATGCCAAAATTAAAAGTCGGATTTGCACTGATTTTAAACTTGGTACTTTGCTTTATTTATTTTTCGTTTGGATTTGTTGGGTTTGTAAATGGCCTTTTTAAATTTTACTTTGGTTATCTTTATGCTTAAATTTACTTTCAAGTATGCCCTAACAAACTAATTGGGTTAAAATTTGCTAAAACTTGGAAAGATAAAGTTTTCTTCAAACTGCAAAGCGAGATGTTTTAAACGTTACCATCGGGTATCTGCTGTAATTCAAAATAAATGAAACTCAATTGTCTTCCAAACTTGAATGTGATTTCTTATTAACTTAAAAATGTGTTTAAGCAACAACAAGGGTTACTTAAATTTCTAAATGAGATAAACTTGTTTTACTTACATATCTGATTAAGTTTTCAAAATTTTTGGGTTTTCAAATTCACTATCGCTTTTTAAACAATCATGCTCAAGTTTTCTAAAAGAACAAAACATATGAAAGAGTTTTCATCAAACTTTTAAACGTAAACCTAAATCTCTCAAATACCTTTTTCCCTGTAACATACCAGATTCAGTCGTGGTGTATTGACCAGATTTGGGGTGTTACAATTGTGGTATCAGAGCCAAGTTCAAAGGCTCAGCTGTGGGCCCGATGCCCAAAATGTTTTAAATACTGGTTTTAAGTGTTTTGTTTTAAAAAGCATGGTTTGAAAGGCATGGCACCGAGTCTCCGGCACCAATCCGCCAGGTAAGTACCCCTTACTATTGCTTCTAATTTTGATGTTGATATGATTGGATGACTAGCAATAGTGGATTACTTTAGAAACTGAAACTGATAAGACTCTGTGAACTTGCGAAAACAAAAGCTTCTTTAATATTCATAAGACTTTGCTTTTTAAACAGTGGAATAATTATTTATGCATAAAATTCTTTAAATCAGACAAGATTTTAGTCATGAGTACACGAGGTGGACGTGGTCGTCGTGGGCGTGGTCGAGGTAGGATGGCAGTTTGAACCCATAGCTTACAGTGGGGGTCAAAGAATGAGATACCGATCGCCACCACTAGAGGTGGTGAGTTTCGAGGAAGCGGGATGGGATGGCCAGCGATGTCATGACGATCTTCTGAGTTTGAAAAGGGTAGGTGGAGTAGGTGGGGCACAGGAGCTAGGAAATCATGCACAGGCGACTCAGAGCAAGCGAAATTTGAGGTATTCGGGGTGTGTCTGGTGTGGCTCCCAGCATGACGGAGTATTGGCTGGAAGCGACGGAGCGAATCATGGATGATCTGGACCTGACTGCTGAAGAGAAACTAAAGGGGATAGTATCACTTCTTCGAGATGAGTCATACCAGTGGTGGCTCACGGTTCGAGACAGTGCTGCAGCGGAAGATCTTACTTGGGATTATTTCAAGGCTGCATATCAGAAAAAGTACATTGGAACTAACTACATTAATGAGCAACGGAAAGCATTTTTGAGGTTGGTTCAGGGGAGTAAGTCGGTGTCAGAGTACAAGGCCGAGTTCTTGAGGCTGAGTCGGTATGCTAGGGGTATGGTGGCTACTGAACACGAGAGGTGTGTTCGTTTGAGAATGGCTGCGAGATGAATTAAGGTTCTTGATTGCTCCCAGTGAGCGTGAATTTTTGTCTGGTTGAGAAGGCTAAGGTGGCCGAGGGTATTAAGGAGTCTGTGAGGCAAGGCATGGATAGGAACCGACATAAGAGGAGTTTTGGGTCTTCTGGGTTGGCAGGTAATCCTCAAAAAAGGGTTAGACCAAGTGGGCGAATCGATCAGTAGGTTTGTTCTTTGCTAGTCGGGGACCTTGTGATGTAACCATTATGGGAAAGCTCATTGGGGAGGATGTTGGGTGGTGGTAGAGGATGTTTTGAGTGTGGCTCATTTGGACCACCGTGTGAGGGATTGTCGCGTAAGTTGGCTAGATTCGGTCCGAGAGTCGGGCCGTACTCGATTCAGAATAACGGACCACCATGAGAGAGGGCCGTGGTAATGGCGGAGGAGGTAATGGTTACAGTGGTAGTGGGCGCCAGGCGGGAGCGAGTAGTTCGAGGCCAACGGACTGGCTAGTGTATGTAGCAAGACAGAGAGGAGGGTGGCCTTGCGGGACGTCATAGCAGATGCGTTCTTAATCTTTGGTTCTCCATTTCTTGCTTTGATTGATGTGGGTTCAACGCATTCATATCTTGCAGGTAGCATAGTGAAGACCATGGACTAGACTCTGAGATATCTTCTAGGCAGATGACCGTAATAAGCCCTCTGGGTCACTCTGTAGTTGTAGATAAGCGTATAGAGATGTACCTCTAGAACTCAAGGGGTAGTGTTTGTGGTCGATCGATGGAGCCGCCGTTTGGGGAGTTCGATCTGATTCTTGGGATGGACTGGTTGGTTAAGTACCAGGCAAAGTTGGATTGCGTGCGGCTAAGCGCATGGTTCTGAAAATAGCTAAGGGAGATGAGGTAGTCCTGATCGACAATAGAAGGAATTACTTGTCCAACGTGGTATCTGCTCTGAAGGCTGAGAAAATGGTCAGGAAGGGCTGTGAAGCATATGTGGTTCACGTGTATGCCTTGGAAGCTAAGGAGTCTGCTGTGGGGGAGGTTCGGACAGTTAGGGAATTTGTTGATATATTTTCTGAGGAGCTTCCGGGTTTGCCACCGGATCGTGAGGTGGAGTTTGGGATAGATCTGTTACCCGGAACTGCGCCAGTGTCTATTGCTCCGTATAGGATGGCGCCTAAAGAGTTAGTAGAGCTTAAGGCTCAGATCCAGGAGTTGTTAGACCGAGGCTTTATCAGGCCAAGTGTTTCACCTTGGGGAGCGTCGATACTCTTTGTTAAGAAGAAAGACGGTACTATGCGGATGTGTATAGACTACCGCCAATTGAATAAGCTGACGATCAAAAACAAGTATCCGCTGCCCCGGATAGATGACTTGTTTGATCAGCTGAAGGGTGCATCGGTATTCTTGAAGATTGATTTAAGGTCTGGGTACCACCAGTTAAAGGTGAAGGAGGCAGATATCTGCAAGACGGTGTTTTGTACTCGGTATGGGCACTATGAGTTCTTAGTAATGCCGTTTGGGTTGACCAACGCGCCGGCAGCATTCATGGATATGATGAATAGGGTGTTCAGTGATACTTGGATCGAGTTCATCGTGGTTTTATTGGCGACATCTTGGTGTATTCAAGGGTGAGGAGGAGCATGATGCACATTTTGAATTGTGTTCTGATTTTGAGGAGAAAGCATTTCTACGCTAAGTTTAGTAAATGCAAGTTACGGCTTAGAGAGGTGATGTTCTTGGGTCATGTAGTGTCGGCTGAGGGGATTAGAGTGGATCCTCGAAAGATTGAGGCGGTTTTAGGTTGGAAGCCGCCTAGGTCGATGTCGAGATTCGGAGTTTTATGGGCTTGGCAGGATACTACCGAAGATTTGTAGAGGATTTTCGTTGATCATGACCGGTGACCAAACTTTAAGAAAAGGGTTCCGTTCATTTGGTGAGAAGCGGCGGAGAGCTTCGACAAGTTGAAAAAGATTTTGGTGAAGCTCGGTTCTAATTCAACTTTGGCGGAAAGGAATTCACAGTTTATTGCGATGCATCACATCTGAGTTTTGGTTGTGTCTTGATCACGAGGAAGGAAGGTTGTGGCTTACGCATCTCGGTAGTTGAGGCCACATGAGGTCAATTATCCGACGTACGATCTGGAGTTAGCGGCTGTAGTCTTCGCCTTGAAGATTTAGAGGCATTACTTGTACGGAGAGAGATCGATAGTCTACACAAATCACAAGAGTCTGAAGTACCTTTTGACTCGAAAGATTTGAATCGAGGCGTATGAGATGGATTGAGTTGCTAAAGACTATTTGTTCGATTGAGTATCATCGAGCAAGGCTAATGTAGTGGCAGATGTGTTGAGCCGTAAGGTTGTTTCGGACTTAAGAGTAATGTTTGCCCATTTGAGTTTGTACGACGATGGAAGTATTCTGGTAGAGCTACAGTTTAAGCCAACTTGGGTTGAACACATCAAGGAAAAGCAGTTAATGGATGAGGTTTTGAGTCTGTGAGAGGTCACAAGTGCGAATGGTGGTTTGGAGGGTTCTGATTTGTCTAGTGATGGAGTGCTGTATTTTCAGGGGAGAGCTTGTATGCCTAGGGATTTTGAGTTAAGGCAGAAGATTTTTCAGGACGTACATAGCAGCCCCTACGCTATGCATCTGGAGGTAGCAAAATATATAGGGATCTTAGAGAGCGATTACGGTGGTAAGATGCGAAGAGGAAGTGACGAGTTTGTAGGGAAGTGTCGACATGTCGGCCAGGTCAAGGCGAACATCGGATGCGTCGAGGTTGCTTGACGATGAAGATTCCACGATGGAAGTGGGAAAGGATAACTATGGATTTAAATGGGTGGATTACCTCTTCGCCAAGCAAGAAGGATTGATTTGGGTAATTGTGGATCGTCGACTAAATTAGCTCACTTTATTCGGTGAGGTGGATTACTCACTTGAGGTTAGCGAAGCTATATGTGTCGAGATAGTTGGTACAGCACGGTGTGCGATGTCGATCATCTCGACGAGGATCCCATTTATGTCGAGGTTACGAAAGCGTTGCATCGAGGCTCTAGGTGCAGCGTTTGGATTTCAAAGACGGACTTTTCACCCGATCGGCGAGGCGATCGGAAAGGGTTATCTGATCTTAGAGGATATCTTTGAGAGGTTGTATTACGGACTTGAGGTAGTTGGGAGGAGTTTACGCCATTGGTGAGTTCGCCTACAACAATAGTTACCAAGCAAGCATCAAGATGGCACCTTATGAGGCGTTGTAAGGTAGGAAGTGTCGCTCACCTACTTGCCGGGTCGAGTTGGGTGAGCGTCGGTTGTTGGGACGAGTTGATTCTGAGACCGAAGACAAGGTTAAGTTGATCTGAGCTCGATTGAAAGAAGCTTCGGACTGCGAAGTCTTATGCCAATCTTAAGCGAGAGATATTGAATTTGCGGTGGGGATCAAGTTTTTACGAAGGTCTCACCATGGAAGAAAGTGTTAAGGTTCGAAGGAAAGGCAAGCTAAGTCCGAGGTTTATTGGGCAGTATAAGGTTACGAGGCGAGTGGGACCCGTAGCATATCGACTTGAGTTGCCGTGAGCTAAGTCGATTCACGACGTATTCCACGTTTCGATGCTTAGGCGGTATCGTTCTGATCCATCACACGTGATAGCAGTGGAAGAGATCGAGGTAAATCCAGATTTGACCATGGAGGAAGAACCTGTGCAGATTCTAGATCGAGATGTAAAGGTTACTGCGTGGGAAGTCTGTGCCTTTGGTTAAGGTACTATGGCGAATCATGGCGTGGAAGAAGCTACATGGGAACCCGAGGATATGATGAGACAGCAATACCCGCAACTCTTCTGATCAGGTAATTTTGAGGTCGAAATTATTTTAAGGGGGTAGAACTGTAATATCCCGGGTTAGGGGTTATTTTGTTATGGCATGGTTTGCATGTGTTTGGTCTGATTATGTTGTTGTTTTGAGGTTTTGGGGCTTAGTTGTAAGCTAGGTGTAAGCCTGAGTGGTAGGAGAAATCATTGTTTTTAGGCTTAGGTGAGAGGAGCTGAAGGAGCTGGGGTTTATAAATATTTTTAGGTGATTTTTAGCATAACAAATAAGCTGGTGGAGTGGCAGGATATGCGCCACTTGAGGCTTGTGTGTGTGACGCCACTTGCAGGGAGGAGGTCCTATGTTCAAGCTGCAGGATGCTCACATTTTGGCTTCTATTTTGACGGCTTGGAGGGGAGGAGTTGTAGGCAGTTCAAACTCTGCCATGGACCAAGTCAACCACTTTGAATGGTGGGCGGAGAGTGAATTTAGGAGGGAGACTAGTTCAAACTAGTTTGAATGGGTGGCTTGGGGTGTTTGGGGGAGTTGTGGCCGGATTTTAGAGAGATTTTGGGGGGGTGAGTGGCCGGTTTTGGTGTAGTAGGAGTGTGCCGAAATGCACTTTGCATTTTGGTACATTTTCGGTCAAGTTTAGTAAGCAAAGTTCTTTTCTTTTTTTGTTAATAGCCTAAGCTGAAATTTCAAGTAAATTCCTTCATTTTTCTTTTTCTGAGACCGAAAGTTCAAGCATCTTCTTGCCAAATTTTTCACTTGGTTTTTGTACATTTTGTGTGTGTGTGGCCGAATGCTCCATTCCAACTCTCTCTCTTTTGTTCATTTGTGCTAAGCCGAAATAGCCATTTTTCTTCCTCGCATATTTTGCTTCCTCCATTTCTTCTTCACTCAAACTGAAAGCACCCTCCCTCCATTCATCTTTTATTTTCTTTATTTTCCAAAACTCCTTAGCCGATTGTCATCATTTGTTTCTTCCCATTTCTCCTAAGCCGAAACCCTCTCAACTTGTTTCTTCAAACCTCATTTTTCTTCTCTTAAACCCCATTGCCGTAGCTTATACTTCTTCTCACCTCTACTCTCCTATCCTTCCCACTCAAGGTCGAACATAGGTGTGTTAATCACCTAGGGCCGAATCCTCTTCTCCTTTCTGTTAAAGGTGTTAGCCGAATCTTTCCTCTCCTAGTAGTTTCTTGTGGCCGATTTCTGTGTGTGGTAATAATATTGATTGGTGGTTCAAACGGTTGAAGAAGGTGAGTTTTTGCCGAATGGCCATCTCTTTTCTCCCTTGTTTGCTTGTCGATTTCGGTTTGGTTAAAGCTGATGTTGGTTTGGTTGGAAGGAGTTAACTTTTGTTTAATCATTTCGTTAGGGCCTTTGGATTTTGGAAGCAAGCAAGAGGAGTCTTCCTTCTCTGTTAATCGTTGGGTAAGTGGTGGTAAGAGGTTGCTTTAATGGTCTTTCTTTTAGAGTTTGTTATGCCAAAGGCTTGTGAGGCTAATTGTTTGTGTTTTAGGGGGAGGCCGATTGTCATTAGAACCATTGTTGGTTCGGGTTTGGTAGGAAACCAAACCATTTGCAAAATAAAGGTTTAATGTTAACCCTCTTGATTTATTGGTTTTGGCGAATGGTATAAGTGACTAATCTCGTGTTTGGTCGATTTTAGGAGCAAGATAATCGAGGATTTAAACCGGTTCTTTGGGATTAAGCGTGCATTTTAACGGTGTGTAAACTAACACACCTTTTACTAAATAATATGTTAATAACTTTGATTGTGTAAAGTGAAACAGTATGGTTGGTGATATAATACCCAATGAGGTATGGATCTGATTCGGGTAAGTTCGTTTCATTACGAGATCTGTAGTGATATATGATATCATGATTTATGGTGTATGTATTATGAGATGCCATATTGAGCATGTGAGCATGATTGCATGATTTGCACGATTTGCATTAATATGATATGTATTGGGTGATATGAGTGGAGGGGGAATATGATATCCGTGTCTTTGGGACACCAAAGGTTTAGCACCTCCGGTGGTTTGGTACCACAGATGATATTTTGTGACTTTGGGTCACGGAGGTTTAGCACCTCGCGTCTCGTCGGTGGCTTAGCACCACAAGTGGGTTAGCCCCACGGTTGATTTTCTGGGATTGGCGCTAGTGATTTGGTATCACACGATGGGTTGGCCCCATCATTGGATTAAATATTGCAGTCACCGGTGATTTAGTATCACACTTGTGTCTTTGGGACACGGAGGTTTGGCACCTCATAGCGACTCGTCCACGTGGTTTAACACCACCGTATGTTGGCCCCACTTTTGAGATACGGGATCGTCGCCAGAGATTTGGTATCACACGGGGGTTGGCCTGATTGATTATTCGTGACTTTGGGTCACCGGTGGTTTAGCACCACATTGATGGATATCGTGACTTTGGGTCACTAGTGGTTTAGCACCACCGGTGGTTTGGTACCACGGGGTAGAAAAGGTGTTACTGGATGGTTAGGATCGGGTGCATTAATTGTATTGCTTTGTTATGATGTGTGTTAGTATGTTGCATATCTGGGAGGCGATTTATGCATCGAGTCTTGCGACTCACCTTCTCCTTATCATTTGGTGACACTTAGATTGCGGACACGGAGGCAGGGGTGGACTCGAGGTGCCCATGCCAAAAATAAAAGTCGATTTGCGATTTTAAACTTGGTACTTTGCTTTATTTATTTTTCGTTTGGATTTGTTGGGTTTGTAAAGCCTTTTTAAATTTTACTTTGGTTATCTTTATGCTTAAATTTACTTTCAAATATGCCTTAACAAAATAATTGGGTTAAAATTTGCTAAAACTTGGAAAGATAAAGTTTTCTTCAAGCGCAAAGCGAGATGTTTTAAATGTTACCATCGGGTATCTGCTGTAATTCAAAATAAATGAAACTCAATTGTCTTCCAAACTTGAATGTGATTTCTTATTAACTTAAAAATGTGTTTAAGCAACAACAAGGGTTACTTAAATTTCTAAATGAGATAAACTTTTTTTACTTACATATCTGATTAAGTTTTCAAAATTTCTGGGTTTTCAAATTCACTATCGCTTTTTAAACAATCATGCTCAAGTTTTCTACAAGAACAAAACATACGAAAGAGTTTTCATCAAACTTTTAAACGGAAACCTAAATCTCTCAAATACCTTTTTCCCGGTAACATACCAGATTCGGTCGTGGTGTATTGACCGGGTTTGGGGTGTTACATTTTCTTAGTAGGTGTTAAAGGTAACCCACTGACAAAATCCATGGTTATCCGTTCCCATTTCCAAAGAGGAATTTTACCGGTTGTAACAATCCAGATGGTAATTGATGTTCTGCCTTCACTTGCTGACAAGTCAAACATTTTCCCACAAACTCTGAAATCTCCCGCTTTAACCGCCACCAATCACATTCACGAGATCTCGAAGCATCTTATTTCCTCCGGGATGCATAGCATAAGGGCTACTATGCGCCTCCCGTAGAATCATTTGCCTTAGATCTGAGTCCTTAGGCATACATACTCTTCCTCGAAAGCACAACACACCTTCCATGTTTATTCCAAAATCCTCGATTTCATCATTTTCAACTTGCTGAAGTAAAGGTCCCAACTTTTCATCTGATGTCTGTTTTTCCTTGATTTGTTCCACCACGGTGGCTTCACGAAGTTACGCTAACAAACTTCCATCCTCATACAAACTCAAATGAGCAAACAATGCTCTCAATTTAGATACTGCCTTACGACTTAACGCGCCAGCTACCACGTTAGCCTTTCCAGGATGATATTCGATTGAGAAATCATAATCCTTTAATAATTCTACCCATCTTCTTTGTCTTAAATTCAACTCCTTTTGGGTAAGGAGGTATTTAAGACTCTTGTGATCCGTGTAGATGACAGATTTCTCACCGTAGAGACAGTGCCTCCAAATCTTTAAAGCAAAGACCACAGCAGCTAACTCCAAATATCGAGTAGGGTAGTTTACTTCGTGCGGTCTCAATTGACGAGAAGCATAGGCCACCACTTTTCCATTTTGCATTAACACACAACCTGGACGAGTGAGGCGCATCACAATAAGCAGTGAATTCTTTTCGACCTCCTATTTGAATCAAAACTGGAGCTTCGTCGATTTTCTTCAATTTCTCAAAACTCTCTTTCTTTTCGGTCAATTATCGGAACTCCCTTCCATAGCAGTTTAGTTAGGGTGCAGCAATCAACGAAAACCCTCTACAAAGCGTCTATAGTATCCACCAAACCCAAGAAACTCGAATTTTAGCTACCGATGTTTGTGGTTTCTAATCCAGAATAGCCTCAATTTTTCGAGGATCCACCCTTATTCCTTCGGTTGATACCACATGACCAAGGAAAGTCACTTCCTTTAGCCAAAATTCGCATTTACTAAATTTGGCATCGATTGCTTATCACGAAGTAGCTGTAATACTATCCGCAAATGCTTGTCATGCTCCTCCTCATTTCTTGAATAAACCAATATGTCATCTATGAACACTACCACAAACTGGTCTAAATATGGTTGAAAGACTCAGTTCATCATGTCCATAAATGCGGTGGTGCATTGGTTAATCAAGCAGCATCACTACAAACTCATAATGTCCGTAACGAGTCCGAAATATCGTCTTATAAATGTCCGCTTCTTTCACCTTGAGTTGGTGATAACTTGACCTCAAATCAATTTTAGAGAAAATTGAAGCTCCTTTTAATTGATCAAACAGGTCATCAATTCTCGGCAGAGGATCTTGATTCTTGATCGTCAATTTATTCAATTATGCGTGATCATTGCACATACGCATCGATCCATCCTTCTTCTTGACGAACAAAGCTGGTGCTCCCCGGAGACACACTTGGTCGAATAAATCCCGATCCACAATTCTTGAATTTGAGCTTTAAGCTCACCAACTCCTTGGTGCCATTCTATAAGGAGCAATGGACTTTGGAGTCGCCCCTGCAAAAGCTCAATGCCAAATTTTACTTCCGATCCGAGGTATACCGGGAAGTTCTTGGGAAATACATCGGAAATTCCTTCACCGTCCTCACATCATTCACAGATAACTATTTGGCATCCAAAGCACGAGATAAAGGCTAGGAATGCTCCATATCCTTTCCGAACCAACTTCTACGCCTTTAATGCAGATACCACATTTGCCAAGTAGTTCCTTCGCTCACCAATCATTATGATTTCCTTATCATCAGAGGTTCTTCTCGACATTCATTGTTCAAAGACAATCCAATTCCCGATGTTTAACCAACCAATCCATGCCCAGAATAAGATCAAACTCGCCGAAAGGTAGTTCCATCAAGTTTGCCAAGAATACCTCTTCTTGAATTTCCAAGGGCACGTCTTTAAACATTTTATTAACAATTACCGAACATCACGAAGGACTAATTCATCATCATCTCACTATCGGTAATTTGATTCTAAATTCAGTTTCGGATATGGCACTAGCAACATATGAGTGGGTAGAGCCAATATCTATTAAAGCAATAACAGGTACATCGAAGATGAAGAACGTACCAGTTATCACATCTGGTGCATTGCCGTCCTCGCAGTGTCTAACTGCATAAACCAGTCCAGGCTGTCTTGCATTTGTATTTCCTCTAGGACCATTGCCTCAACCCGGTACACCTTGACCACGACCAATCCCATTACCACCACGACCTGGTCCACGACCTCTCGGTGGCTACTGAATACCTCTGACCGGCTGTGCATCATTACTACGAACTTCTTGAGTCGTATCCATACGTCGAGGACAATTTCTATACTGATGATCCATCGAACCGCATTTGTAACAAGCGTCCGTTTTCCTTCAACACTCTCCAAAGTGTATTTTTCCACATTCGGCACAGTCTCGACTTCGATTATTTGTTATCGGTGTTCTACCTTGAACTGGTTCATCATTTCGAGGTCTCTTCTGAAATTTCTTTGAAGAACCAGACTGCTGTGTCTCTCTCTTGTTTCTAAATCTTTCTCGGTTCTGACGTTCTGAGTTCTTAGCCTCCTCGGCTATCTTGGCCTTCTCCACAAGTGTGGAAAAAGTTCTAACTTGCTGTGGGGCAATCAGAACCCTCGGCTCATCATTAAGTCCATCCTCGAAACGCACACAACGTTCATGATCTGTTGATACAATTGTCCGAGCATAGCGGCTCAAACGTAAAAACTCAGCTTCATATGCTGCCACTGTTTTACTCCCTTGTACAAGATTCAGAAATTCCTTCCTTCGGGCATCTACATAACTTGTTCCAACGTATTTTCCTTGGAAGGCAGCTTTAAAGAATTCCCAAGTAATCGGTGCGACCGTTGCCTTTTGAGCAGTGAGCCACCATCGACACGCTTCGTCTCTTAACAAAGACACGGCTCCTTTTAGTTTTTGCTCAACGATGCATTCCATATCATCCATAATCCGTTCCACGACTTGAGCGATGATTCACCACATTCGAGCTACATGGAGACTCCTCTAAAACTTCGCATTATTGGACTTAAGTCGTTCGAAATTGACCCACGAGTTGTTGGCCCAATTCTAGTTCGATGACCCTTTCTAGGACTCGCGGCATGGCTTGAGTCAAAGCATTGTCTTCTTCCATGTGATCGCGTGATCTGTCTCACTCTCAATTGATGCAGTGCATCCATTTTGACATATGATTTGGTGCTTGATTGTAGCACCTCGGCCTCTACCACGCCACGTCTCATCGCGCCCACGACCACGTCCTCTAGTGCTCATGATGGCTTATTCGTTTTTATCTGATTACAAGTTTTATGAATTAGAAAGTTTGTTTCAGTGTTTATTAACGATGTTTTATGAGATTTGAGAGATAAAGTTGCTTTTCGCAACATATCCTATGGTCTCAATCTCTACGATTTTTTTTTTTCACATCTAAAACTAGAAGTTCTAGAGTGTTCCTATGATCATCATAGTAATCATTAAGCAATAAATACTTACTTGACTTGTTGCTGGATGCTTGTGGTGCCATACTGATCTTTAAAATATAATTAAACGATTTCATACAGAAATTATTTGCGAACCCAAACCACAGTCGAGTTTTTGAAACTGGCTCTGATACTATTTAAATGTAACACCCCAAACCCGGTCTATACATTAAGACTAGATTTGGTTTGTTACATGAATCGAGCTATCTTAAAATCTTCGATAAGTTGAAATCTACAATATTATTTTTAATTACAAGGTTTAATTAAAATCGGAAGAGTATTTTAATTTGATGTATATTAGAAAACATTAGTTGAAAAACATCATTAACATTGTATTATCAAAACCCTTAGGTAATTTATTTAAGAGTTAAAAATAATAAAATATTTATAAAGGAATTTCGTATATTTGAAAACCCAATTTATTTTGATAAAAACATCATATAATCATAAGCCCATATTTAAATGTCCAAAATATAGTTTAAAACCAAACACACATAAAAATCCATAAATTATTAATAGAGGCCCTAATTACATTAACCCAAAATAGTAAAATACTTATTAAAAAGTTCAGAGTTTAATAAACCCATGTTTTGCAGTATGGCCTCCACGAAGTCATCCTCGGCCCAAGTCCACGTCAATTTCCATTACATGGGATGGAAAATTTGAGGGAGTGAGTTACTTAGAACTCAGTGTATAACTCACTTACTTTGTCCACTGGGCCAGATTTTCAAATTATGGATTTGGGCCTTGAGCCCATAAGCATAATTAACAACATAATTAATAACATAATTAATAGCATAATGAATAACATAATTAATAATATGCATGTAAAATGAATTTTCCCTCCCAAACCTAATTCCATCCGCTACACACCCCGTACCAACCATCACACCTGTGGGATCAAGTCAACCCACCCCGCCATCACACCAATCGTAGGCATTAAGCCATTTTATATTTGTGGCGAGCCATTGAACTAGATTGTGACAAAGTCACCGAACTAGAGGCATTGAGCCAATTATTATTTTGTGGCGAGCCACCGAACTAGAGGCAAATAGCCATTTATAAATTTTGTGGCAGAGCCACCGAACTAGAGGCAATTAGCCATAATTTTGTGGCAAAGCCACCGAACTAGATTTTGGCAACAGGCCTTTCTTCTCTTCATCATTTTCCCAACCCATGCAATATGTATGCAAAGTAGTCTATGATCATATAATGATTTTATTAAAAAGGCCCATTAACAAGAGTCAATATTTCAGATTTTTATTAAGGCCCAAACATTTGGCCCATTTTAGCAATTTAATATCTTAGGCCCAAAATTACGATCTAGCAGGAATTTGGCCCATTTAACGATCTAGCAGGGATTTCAACCCGTTTAACAATTTAATAGAGATTACGGCCCATTTACGATCTAGTAGAGATTTTAGCCCGTTTAACAATTTATCAGATATTACGGCCCATTTACGATCTAGCAGAGTTTTCGGCCCATTTATCGATCTAACAGAGATTTCGGCCCAATTATCGATCTAACAGAGATTTCGGCCCAATTACTAATTATTAAATTTATCGGTCCATTTTACGAAGACATGAAAATTTATATTTTTCCATCTAACTCATCGAGGGCTTTTTCGTAATTTTCACCATATTATCCATTTTCATGTAATTTCACCAAATACCAATTATTACGTTTTATACCGATGTAGTTGTTTTTACGATTTAACATCATACCACGAATAACATCCAAACCCGAGAAAAGTGTGAAGTTACACACCTCGATATCGTGAGTACTAACCCTTCCCGCTCTTCAACACCTAAACATAATACGATCTTATTAGGACATTATCATGAACAAAATATGTTATAGACATTTGATCCAAAACCTTACCCTCTTGATTTTGGATCACTTTAATTTTCGGTTTCTCCTCGTTTATCGATTCGTTATTCGCTGAGAATCCACTAACGTACAAAGGCTCGGGAGTTCTTACTACTTCGAATAATTGATTTCCTTCGGTAGATGGTCTGCAACCCGGTGGAAAATCCCGGACTACCGAAATCACCCTTCGTTTATACTTAGGAGGAATAGTGGATCCGCCCCTCTTACGATAACTAAACACCGCCCTTTTATTCCCTATTTTGAAGATCTTCAATAACAAAAGATAGTTAATCCTAATAATATATCAAAATAAGAATTCTAAAGATCTTGAAGGCGAAATTTCCTTACCACAAATATTCTTGTTCCACAAGGAGAATCGATCCAAACGTTCTATGTCACTCACGACCACTTGATTTCCAATCTTCCGTTATCACACTAAAATATAACATAAATAAGCGTTAATAGAATGAGCGTTTATTTCGATCTAAGAAAGCCTTCATACCACCATCAATATTAACCATGACTACTTCTAACTAAATGAAACTAAAAAGAATTCTTACCCTTTTGTCCACGGTTGAAAAGAAAGGATTGAAAATGATGTCTCTAAGTGATGGAGGATTCGCTATGATAACCAAAGAAAAGAAAAAAATGATTCGCTATGGCTCACTAACATTCGCCATGGAGAAAAACAATGGAGAAAAGATGAGTGAAAAGAAATAAAATAAGAGAAGAGATGATAATGAAGATTTGGTTTTCAAAGAGAAGAAAGAGAAAGGAAAATATGTATTAGAGAGCAAGGTACATTCGGCAATGGAGAAAGAAAACAAAAGAGAGATATGGTCTTTTGGTACTAACAATTCGGCACTAAGAAGAGGCACAAGAGAATATTCAAAAGATGAACAAAAAAATGACCAAATGGTCAAAAGAATTAGGCTTTACCAAATGCACAAATTCGGCCAAGGGAGAAAAGTTGAGAAAGGATTGCAAAACTTTGCACATATGCTAAGAATGACCAAAAAGAGACTTCAAATCCTAGCCAAACTAACACCAAAAATTCGGCTCCCCCCTAGACCATATTGCTTTCCAAATGCATGGTCAAATGGCCATGATTTTGTTTCCAAAACATTCTCCTTGATACTTGCCCCATGTCTCCATATCTTTCCATAAGTTCTTGATTCCATACCATATGTTAATACTTACCTTATTCCTTTGATATACTAACCAAAAATAACAAGGTCAACACTTACCATAAATAAGCTTGGCCGACACTTACCATAGAAGAGTAAAATAAAAGTTGTCCAAATGCTATTTAAGGGATTCGAACCTCTTCCCTCATGCACCAATTCATGCGCCAACACCACCATGCCATGTACTCATCTTGTGTCACTTATTAACACTTAAATTAACTTAAGTATTAATGACACTTGCTTTTCTTCAATAAATTCTCAAATATAAAATTTATTCCTTACCCAAATTATGCCATACTCTTCTTCAGGACTATAATAAACACAAAAATAAAAGTAAGAAAATTTTCCTTCATAATCAAAACACCAAATCATGCAATATATCAATACTCGGATTTTTAAGGTGTTACAATTAGTGGTACTTTCGTTCTCTTATAATAACCCCCTAAGGAAGTAGTAAATCGATAAATGGATTCTCATATTAGGTTTCACCCTAATCCGGCAAAATCTCATAACCCTATCTCTAGGCGCCTGATCAACTCCGCTCAATTATGCTAGATCTACTCTTAGGTAGGGTCTATTCCTCCTCCACCTAAGCACATCAGATTAAATTAAGCAACATAATTAAGAACAAACCAAGTACTTATCATATAATTTAGAAATCAAATAACAAAATCCATCATAGGTTTCATCCCTTGGTGTATCCGAGGGGTTTAGTTCATAACTAAATACGAAAACATCTCAAGAGAAAAGAATAAACAAAACATAAGAAATCCCTAAAACCCCCTGAAGGAATTAAAGGAGAAATCCTCCGTATTGAATGGAGTTTCGGCTTCTTGAGATGAATCAACTGGCTATCTTCAAGTGATTCCCTAAAAGATGAACGCTCCGGCAAAAGCCTCTGCCAAAAAGCTCCCCTTTAATGTTTGCCTGGGTTGTTTATATAGGCTCTGGGATGCTATACTTGGTTCCTAAGTATCTCTTTCAAGTAGAATCACTATTAGGGTGTTGGAGTAGACTTAGGACTATGTTTCTTTGGCTTCAAGCACCCAAATCCAAGTGAAATTGCTCTCTCCTGCGGCAGGGGCACGGCCATGGCACACGCCCTGTAACACCCCAAACCTGACCCAAACACCACGACTGAATCTGGTATGTTGCTACGAAAATTTAATAAAACATGTCGCATTTTTGGAAAATATTTTCCTTCAGTTTAACCTTTTATTCGAGAAAAATTAATAGGTTGTTAATTTAGATAATCTATAAATTCTATGAGATGTTTTTATGAATTAAAAACCGAAACTTGAATACATGCCTTAGAAAAAAAATGTAAACTTAAAATGTCTGATAATAATAATAAAAGCCCAAAATTAAAAGCTCGAATGAAATATAAAGCTAATGTTCGTGGCCTTATTACATTGAAATTAATAAAACATGTCGCATTTTTGGAAAATATTTTCCCTGAGTTTAACCATTTATTTGGGAAAAATTAGTAGGTTATTAATTTAGATAAGCTATAAATTCTATGAGATGTTTTTATGAATTAAAAACCGAAACTTGAATACATGCCTTAGAAAAAAAATGTAAATTTAAAATGTCTGATAATAATAATAAAAGCCCAAAATTAAAACTGAACTGAAATATAAAGCTAACAGCCTGTGGCCTTATTACATTGAAATTTAAAACCCATTAAATAAAGATATAAAATAATAAACTAAAGTCTTTTGCTGAATCCAAATGTTCTTTTGCATGGCCACCTTGCGCTCCTCTACAGCCCGGTCCGATGCACTAGGTGCTACCTGAAAAAATATTAAATAATAGGTTGAGTCTCGAGACTCAGTATGCAACCCTCGTGCACCATCAGATTGGGTCATAGCCCCACAAATTAGAATAACAGATATCATATAATAAAATATATGCAAAAACCCAACCCAATCCTAGGTTTCCATTCGCTACACACCACTCTTACCTGCCAATCACACCATTGGGAATTTCTACAATCAACCTACACCGCTACACACCATCGATGGCAGTCATGCTGCTCATCGTCAGATCATGGCAATAGCCACTACAATAGATCATGGCAAAAGCCACTACAACAGATCATTGCAAAAGCCACTACAACAGATCATGGCCAAAGCCACTACAAAAAAACACTTCCCTTTTGATCAAACCCAACCCCGTGCAATCACAGAAATCGGAATACTTATAAAACATATCATCTTAACAGGAACATTCACTGATGAATGACGAGATCACTAACCTTGTGATTCGCTTTTACCCTCCTTGAGTTTCGAACGTTATGACGGGATTTCGGCATTTAATAGAATATAAACAGATTTATTAACACATATTAACAGACAATCTAATGGTGTGAAAAGTTACACACCTGATAACGCATAATACTACTCTCTATGTCGATACTCTCGCTAATTTGATCTACTGCCTTTTGTCTACAACCTTGCTCAAAAGCTGAAAGAACACAAGGATAAGGCCTCTCCTATATTCGGCCAAGGTTAGTGCTTTGCCCAATTCATACATTTAAATTAACAGATCTCCTTACCTTAAAATCACAAAAGTAATTCGATCTGCGTGCTATTGAACTCTAGCTTAGAAATCTAAGCGATTGGACCCCCTTCAAATCTCAGAATGCCTCAAATGAGAGAAAACACCCGATTAGTTAACCATATAGCCATTCGACTAAGATCTCTAAAAGCCGAAAAAAGATTGAAATCTCACGAATCGACACTTACCTTTATAAATGGTTTCGGCTACCCCTTGTAGAAAGATTTGGTAATCACAGCAGAAGATCGAAGCGTAAAAGATTAGAGATATAAGAATTTTAGTTTTTAAGAAAATCCCAAAAAAGATGGACAAGAGGAAGATTTTGGCTATAAGAACAAAAAAGAGTGTAGTTTCAACTTTTAGTGAATGGGAGAAGAATAACAATGGAGATCAGAAGATTCGGCCAACAGGAAATTTTAAAGAAAGAAGAAAGGGTGAAGGAGGTGGTGATTTTCAGCTTTTTGAAAGAAAGTTGACAGAAATTGTGGAGGGAAAGACTGAGAATTTTGGCACAAAGAATGAAGAAAAAGTAGGGTTCAAATGCCGAAATTGATGAGCATTTACCCCTATTTATTGAAAATTCGGCACCCCCTATGGCTATTAGAAACCGATTTCTTTACTCCTCTAGGTGATGGAATTTCGGCCAACTCTGCTATCAACAGAAAGCTTCTAATTTTTCTCCTTTTATCTTCCATATTATCAACTATATTATCTACATTATCCCATTCACATAAATCCTCCTATTTTTGAGCCTTGTAGTCGTCCACTCCTCCTAACCCTAATGCCGAAAATTAGCTAACATGAATCCAAGGAATTGGGCTCCTTGGCCCCCTAACACCCTGGTGTGGCGTCACCTCCTTGTTCCCTAAGTGGCGCTACTGACCACTGGGCCACAAGCCCATTTTGATATTTTAAACATAGGTACTACCTTTTAAGTCCTATAATGCCCAAATAGAAAAATTTAATCAAGGCCTCTGCCTAAGCCTGAGCCTAATTTAGACCCTTAACAGTTAAATTAACACTTTAAACATATACACACACTAAACGTGTAGGCCCAAAAATTCAGGATGTTACATGCCCATGTAAATCGTGGTTGGAACGTGTCTCGATTCTGTCATTTTGGGCACGGCCATGTGAGTCAAGATTCAGGCCGTACTTCAGGTCTGTCGATTTGGGCATGGCCATGTAGATCACCAAGCACGTCCGTATGATGAATAGATGCTGCACGGTCATGTGTTACATAGTTGAGGCCGTGCTCTAGGTAATTGGCGAGGCACGGTCGTGTGGGCTTTGGGCCAGCCGTGTTGATTGCTTGCTAAGGCCCAATTACTCCGTTTTAAGTCCGTTTTGTGTTCTTTTTATCCTCAGGTGCTTTCCTGAGTATAAACATGAAAAGAAAGGATTAAAAGTACCTTTTTACATAAATCAAGGGCTAAATCATCCAAAAGCATACTAAGTATGGGGTTAAAATATGTTACTTTTATGATTTATCAGTTTTGATTTAGTCCCGACCCCTCTTTAGCATGTGATAAAGGTCTCCTAGACCTTGATATAGGACAACAAGTTTGTATATGAGAGTGATCAAAGATGATTGACTATGTGTTGTAAACTTAGATGTAAATGTTCTAAATGATCGGTAATACCTCTAAACCTATTTCGGCGATGATTTTGGGTTAGGGGTGTTACATTTTATTTGTATTAGAGCTACGGTTTAGTCGATTCTCAGACTAATGTAGCGTGTGTGAGTTTAGCTATACATGCCATATTATGAAATTGCAATAGTGTGATAAATTCTGGCAGTTGAAATGTGTTTTAATATAGTAATGGATCTCGATCGAGCAGTTACTGACGATGTAAAGAGTAATGTGCCTGCTCCCGCTCAAGGGACAGGACCGGCCACATCTAGGCCGAATGAAAGTAATTAGGGAGGAGAGGCTAAGCAAGCCTTCTTCCGTATGATGAGTGAATGGTTTTCAGAATTTGTTAGAACGAATTCGACTACTCCACAACCTCCACCCCCACAAGTACCAATTGTGTCGTAAGTTGTAGATCCGAATAGAATGAATAAACCACCAGTAGACAAGATTCACAAGTACGAGGCTGAAGAGTTTAGGGCCACATCTAATGACGATGCTGAGAGAGCCAAGTTTTGGCTTGAGAATAAAATCAGAGTATTCGATGAGATGTCGTTAACTCTGGATGAATGTATTAAGTGCGCTATTTCATTGTTGAGAGATCCGACATATAATTGGTGGAAGACATTGACATCTATAGTTCCGAGAGAGAGGATCACCTGGGATTTCTTTCAAACTGAGTTCAGAAAGAAGTATATCAGTCAATGCTTCATTGATCAGAAACGTAAAGAGTTTTTAGAACTAAAACAAGGTCATTTTTCTGTTATTGAATACGAGCGGGAATTCAGACGATTGAGTCAATATGCTAGAGAATGTGTTTCTACTGAAGCTACTATGTACAAATGTTTCATAGAGAGATTGAATGAAGACATTAAGTTGTTGGTTGGGATATTGGATATAAATGAATTTGTTGTGTTAGTTGAAAGAGCATGCAAAGCTGAGGAGCTCAGTAAATAAAAGAAGAAAGTTGATTTTGATGCTTGTGATGAAAGAAAGAGATCGATGAATAAATTCTCTCAACCTTCAACGAAGAGATACAAAGATGCAAGCAATAGTTCAAAGGCTTTATTTGGACATTCAAATAGAGATCGTTTGAGACAAAGTATCGGTTTACGATTCAAGCTTTGAATGAATCAAGTGTTGGCAGTGTTAAGAGTAACAAGCCCGAGTGTAGACAATATGGGAGATGACATGTGGGAGAGTGCTAGGGCAAGTGCAACAATAGAGTTTGTTATAAATGTGGATCCTGAGATCATTTTATTTGAGATTGCCCAAAGATGGTTGAAGAAGAAAATGTTCAGAATGAAAGACCGAGTAATGTGACAGCTAGGGGTAGACCACCCTGAAACATCAGAATTATGAGCGACAGTTAGCGAGGGACAACTGATACAGTTGTGAGATCAGAAACAAGAGCACCTGTCTAAGCCTATGATATATGCGCACGAGAGGAAGCATCATCTCAAGACATCATCACCGATATTTTCACTTTATTTGATACTGATGTTATTACATTGATAGATCCAGGATCAACTCATTCCTATGTTTGTGTGACTCTAGTATCGAGTAAAACTCTACCTGTTAAGACTACTGAAATTGTGGTTAGAGTGTCAAACCCCTTATGCAAGTGTGTTTCAGTGGATAAAGTGTGCAAGACTTGCCCATTAACGTTTCGTGATTTATGTTTCCGGTTAATTTGATGTTGTTACCATTCGATGAGTTTGACATAATTCTGGGTATGGATTGTCTTACTTTACATAATGCCATCGTGAATTGTAAGAAAAAGAGTATTGAATTGAAGAGTCAGAATGATGAGATAGTTTGAATTGAGTCTAGTGATATGAAAGGATTGCCATCTGTTATATCTGCGATGAAAGCTATGAACTATGTGAGAAGTGTTGCGAAGCTTATTTGGCATATGTGATTGATACAAAAGTGTCAGAAAAGCAACTCGAATCTGTGCCTGTGGTATGTGAGTTTCCAGATGTGTTTCCAGAAGAGTTACCGGGATTACCTCAGATTAGGGAAGTTGAATTTGGTATTGAGTTAGTGCCGGGAACTGCTCCTATTTCGATAGCTCTGTACAGAATGGCACCAATAGAATTGAAAGAGTTGAAGTCTTAGTTACAAGAATTGGCTGACAGAGGGTTTGCATGACCGAGTTTTTCACCCTGGGGAGCTCCTGTATCATTTGTGAAAAAAGATAGATGGAACTATGGGAATGTGTATTGATTATCGACAATTGAACAAAATGACGATAAAGAAAAAAATTTGTTACCTTGGATCGATGGTTTGTTTGATCAGCTGAGAGGAGCTACGGTATTTTCTAAGATAGATTTGAGATCAGGCTACTATCAGTTAAGAGTTAAAGAATCCGATGTACCAAAAATTGCCTTTAGAACGAGGTACGGACACTACGAATTCTTAGTGATGCCTTCTGGACTAACCAATGCTCCTGCATTGTTTATGGACCTAATGAATCAGATTTTCAGACCGTATTTGGATCGCTTCGTGGTAGTGTTCGTTGATGATATTTTGATCTATTCGTGTGATGAGATGCAGCATACTGAGCATTTGAGAATCGCGCTACAAACTCTGTGTGAGAAATAGTTGTATACAAAGTTCAGTAAGTGTGAATTTTGGTTGCATGAGGTCAGATTTCTTAGGAATATCGTATCAGCTACTGGGATATGAGTTGATTCGCATAAAATCTCTACTATTTTTGAGTGGAAACCTCCGAGAAATGTGTATGAAGTCTGCAGTTTACTGGGACTAGCGGGATATTATAGACAACTTATGAAAGGCTTCTCGTTGATTGCAACTCCGTTAACAAAGTTGTTACAGAAGGATGTTAGATTCGAGTGGTCAAAAAAGTGTCAATAGAGTTTTGAACAGTTGAAAGTGTTGTTAACAGAAGCACCAGTATTGATGCAACCTGAATCAGGCAAAGAATTCATAGTTTATAGTGATGCATCGTTGAATGGTTTGGGCTGTGCGCAGATGCAAGAAGGGAAAGTTATTGCCTACGCTTCGAGACATTTAAAACCGCATGAAAATAACTACCCAACACATGATCTTGAATTGGATGCGATTGTGTTTGCATTGAAGATTTGGTCACTATGTATTTTGAGAGAGGTGTCACATTTTTATTGATCATAAGTGTTTAAAGTATTTAATGACTCAGAGAGATTTGAATTTGCGACAAATAAGATGGTTAGAATTATTGAAAGATTACGAACTTGTGATAGATTACCACTTGGGTAAAGCTAATATTGTAGCGGATGCCTTGAGTCGTAAATCATTATATGCTTTACAAGCTTTGAGTAATCAAATAGATCTGTGTGATGACGATGTGGTTATAGCTGAACTGAAAGTAAAACCGTTGTTTTTACAGTAGATATGTGAGGCTTAGAAGATTGATAATGAGTTGTTAGCAAGAAGAGTTCAATGTAATTCGAATGCTGAATCAGAATTTAGTGTTGATAGTAATGATTGTTTAAGATTCAAAGATTGAATTTGCGTTCCAAGAAATTCAGATTTGATTCAATTGATTTTGAATGAAGCTCACAATAACCATTTGACTGTACATCCGGGAAGTACAAAAATGTATAATGATTTGAAACAGTTCTATTGGTGGCATGCTATGAAAAGAGACATTTCTTACTAGGTGTCGAAGTGTTTAGTTTGTCAGCAAGTTAAGGCTGAACATCAAGTTCCATCTGGTTTATTACAACCAATTATGATTCCTGAATGGAAATGGAAGAGAATCACGATGGACTTTGTGTCGGGTTTGCCCTTATCTCCGAGCAAGAAAGATGCGATCTGGGTGATAGTGGACAGATTGACGAAATCAGCTCATTTCGTTCGAGTGAGACTGATTATTCTTTAGATAAATTAGCTGAACTTTATATCGATGAGATTGTGAGTGTAACACCCCAAACCCGGCTTAACGTTACGACCAGATCCAGTGTGTCATAGGGAAAGGTTTGTAAAAAGACTTTGAAATTTTGATGAAACCCAAAAGTTTGCGGCTCTTTTTGTTTTTCTCTTCTAGCTTGTTTTAGGTGATGTTTTGAAACCAGTGGGTTATGGCTTAAGAAAAATTCTCAGGTTTAATTGATCGTTAATTCATTATCTTTATTAGCACTTGTGGGAAAACAAACGTTTAACATTAATGCTGTTAAAAAAAACTTAGTTTACTTTCGGCTTAAAAGAAAACATGTTAATGTCGTGGCATAAGTAAATGCTAAAGATTAAAACCCAAATATCAGTTTAAAAAGGCCTTATTACAACAACTAAAATCCCCAAATTAAAGCAGTTTTAAGAAAGAAACTGAGTTTATGGAAAATGACATGCTATGGCCTCTAAGAGTCCACTCCGGCTCATTGATCCATGATCTACTGATTACCTGCAAGGTTAAGCAGAGGGGGTGAGTCGCCAAGACTCAGTGTGTAAATCCCCCTTAAAATAACATGAATGGCTCCAGGCCCACAATCACATATTGGACCCTAGCCCAGTCAAAATAACATACACAAATATGAATGCAGTATACCCAGCCCTAACCTAGATTTTCCATCCTCTACACACGACCCATACCAACTAATCACACCGTGGGGATTTCTACAATCAACCCTCCATCTGCTACACACCTTATGTGGCACCTAGCCATTGGTGACAGAGTCACAAAATGTCCTGTCTAGGGCCAACCCACTTGTGATACCAAACCACTAGTGACAATCCCTAATAATCATGTATGTGGGGCCAACCCACTGTGGTACCAAACCACTAAGACGAGTCACGAAATCATATACATGTGGTACCAAACCACTGGTGGTTCCAAACCACTGAGACTTAGTCACAAAAGCAAGAATGTGGGGCCAACCCACTTGTGGTGCCAAACCACTAGTGACAGTCTTAAGCACTTCCCCTCCTTACATCATATCCAACCCATGCGTAACATGTGTAAACCAAATAAAAGTATCATGCTATTTAAAAGATCTATATTATTATGGCATACTTTTATTACCTCATACATAACAACAAGGTGCAACAAGGTACTTACCTGGTATTTCAACCATACCCATAGAGGCATATCGACTATCCATGTAGTCACTTAGGCTTTTCAGCCCTCAAACGATTAGTATCACATATTAATATCAAAGTGTGAAGTTTTACACACCTGATTACAAACAGCACTATGCTATCTATGTCGCCACTATCACTAGCAGAACCACGCTATCGCCTCTCGTTACGCTTCGGAAGGCGGCCAACAACCCAGTGGCCAATCTCGAACAGCAGACACCGTGCGAAATTTAGGGGTTAGGATCAAGGGTCCAACCCCTCCCTTCGCTTGGCTGACATTCGAGTCCATGAACGATCTTGGTTAACAATGATCGCTTAACGAAACACAGAGTTAAGATACGAGTAACGAAAGGAAAACCCATCGAATAACTTAAAGAGAAATGAAACCCTACTTGAGATCTCAAATGAAGAGATAGGGTTCACTTGATTCCTCGACTTGGAGTTCGATTGCTTCAACTAATCAAGATTCCCAGAGTAGGTGCCCCGAAGAGAAAAGAAAGATAAGAAAGCGTAAACCCAAAAGTAAAACTCTAAGCCAACTAGCCATTACGCTTTGGCAACCAGAAACTGAAAGAAAATAAAAAAAGAGATGATCGAATCCCTCTTACCTTTATTTGACAGGAACCAACTCCCTTTCAGCCCCTTGAAACGATTGCCAAATGCCAGAAAATGCAAAGATAAGGGCCCTCCTTCAATCGACCAAGAAGAAATATAGAAGGGGTAAGAAGGAATGAGTGATTTGGATACAAAAGAAACTTATGAGAGGATGAGGGATATGTTTCGGCTAAGTCAAATACTGGTTTAGAGAAGAGAATAATGAAATACAGAATGTTCGATTTTAGCAGGAAATAGAGAAGGGAATGGGAGTAGACAGGGGTTTTGGCTTTGAGATAGAACAAATAGAGAAGAGAAAAGAAAAGTGATCACAAACGAGATGGTGGATTGCTTTTGGTTGTGAAGCTTACGGGTACGAGTGGGGAGAAAGAGAGATTCGGTGGAGGCTAACAAAGTTTCAGCTTAAGAGGGGAAGGAAAGAAGAATGGAAACAATGGAAATGGTGAGTGGAATGATGCTAAGGTACGGCTTGAAAGTCTTAGATGGAGAAGGTAAAAATTAAAGAGAAGAAAGTGCACTTATGGTCTGCCACATTGGGCTAAAGAGCAAAAGAAGTGGAAATGAAAATTAATCAAAGCAATTTGGCACACCAATAAAATAGACTCAAACAAAAAAGAAAAAAACTAAAACCCCTTAATGCGTTTCGGCACACTTACCCCCCTTAGCTCTCAAAACCAAAATCTCCCCTTCCATCCCACAAAATTCGGCCACTAACACTCCACAAGCCACCACCCCTTGATTACCTCCTAAACTCACTCTCATTCACCCATTTAAAAATGTTGACCCATTCAAATCCCACCATCTTCTCTTGGCCAACCATTCAAATATCTTGACCAATTCAATGTCCACACTCCAAGGTTCCCAACCGAAACCAAAACTACCCCCCTTAACGCCAAAAAGAAGTTCACAAAATAAAGATTTCGTGACTCAAACCTACTCCCAACTCCTCCAAGCTCCCCTTTTTGAGGCGTCAACTTCCCCTTCTCCTAGGTGTCACCTTGCCACTCCACCACCTCACTTCCTGTGTCAACAAACTACAAGAAAAACCCTTTAAAGCCTACCCCAGCCAGCTCTCCCCTAAAAGTGTCTAAAATAGAAATTTTTAGCAAGGTTCAGGCTTAACCCCAAGCCTTCTCGGGACCCTTAAACACCCTAAACTAACACATTACACATAGCATACACACAGAAATACATTAAATGCAAAGCCCCCAAGTCAGAATGTTACAGTGAGATTGCACGGAGTACCATTATCTATAGTGTCTGACAGAGATCTGAGATTTACTTCGCGATTTTTGAAGAAATTACAAGATGCTTTAGGCACAAAATTGCATTTTAGTACTGAGTTTCATCCACAAATGGATGGTCAATCCGAGTGAATCATTCAGATCCTCAAAGACATGTTGAGATGTTGTATACTCGAATTTGAAAGCACGTGGGAAAAGCATTTATCGTTGATAGAATTTACGTACAGCAATAGTTTTCAATCAAGCATCAAAATGGCACCATATAAGGCTCTTTACTGTTGAAAGTGTCAAACTCCATTATATTGGACTGAACTGAGTGAGAACAAGATACACGGGGTTGATCTTATAAAAGAGACTGAGCAGAAAGTGAATGTAATTCGTAACAGTTTGAAAGCGGCCTCAGATCGTTAGAAATCCTATGCAGATTTGAAACTAAAAGATATTGAATTTGAGATTGGTGACAGAGTGTTTTTTAAAGTATCTCCGTGGAAAAAAATACTTCATTTTGGCCAGAAGTGTAAGCCGAGTCCGAGGTTCATTAGACCTTATGAGATTATCGAACGAGTTGGGCCGGTTGCTTATAGATTGAGATTGCCATCTGAGTTAGAAAAGATTCATAAGTATTTCATGTGTCAATGCTTCGACTATACAGATCAGACCCGTCTCATGTGATTGCCCCTACTGAAGTTGGGATTTAGTCATACTTGTCATACAATGAAGAACCAATTCGAATTATGGCACGAGAGACCAAAGAGTTGAGAAATAAGAAAATTTCTTTTTTGAATGAATTGTGGCACAAACACGAAATTGAAGAGGCTATGTGGGAGCCTGAAAATGTTATGAGAGAGCAACATCCATAACTATTCACTGGTAAGATTTTTAGGGACGAAAATCCCTAAGGGGGAGAGTTGTAACAGCCCGGTTTAGACCCTAGTCAGAACAGTGGTTTGAGACCAAAAATCTGAGGTCAAAATTTTAATTTAATATTATTTTCTGTGTGAATAGTATGTGACATAGCCTGCGTGAAAATTCTGTGTGATGATTTGATCGTTTTAGGGTCGAATTACGAGAAAGGACCTAATCGCGTAAAGAGTAAAAGCTATGTGTTGATTTATAAGTACTTAAGTGTTAATGTCTTCATTATAGGATGTCCTTAAGAGGCAATTAAGCAATTATTAAATATGGTGGATGACTAAATGACTAATTAGCCTTGATTTATAATTGTTTTATATGTTTCATGGAAGGGCAAAACGGTAAACTATGTGTTAATGTTATTATAATAAAACATAATGGAATTAAATGGCCATTTTTATCATCTTCTTTGGCCGAAAGTTGATGAAAAAAAAAGAAAGAAAGCTTTGTGAAATTCGGCTAGGGATTAGCTTAGTTGAGGTATGTTTTTGACTCGATTTTTGACAATTTCTATGTTTTTGTGATCGTTCCTTCGTGCACTAGCTAACCCATGTAGCAATTTTATGAATTGATGATGTTTTTGAAATGTGCCATTGATAAACATGTGAGTTCTTGAATGTTTGATGGTAGAAAATGAAAGTTTGGTGTGGGATTAACATAGTTCGTAGTTGAGTTTTAATGAAATTGAGTATTTAGGGCTAAATTGTGAAAAGTGTAAATTGAGGGACTAAAATGTGAAATAAATGAAATGTGTGGGATTGTATGAGTATAGTGATATTTCGGCTATGGTTGTACTAGGTGAAATTGTGTATATTAATGATTTTGTGAATTAAGGACTAAAGTGTCGAAATGTGATGATGTGAGGGCTATATTGCAAAAATGCCCTAATTATGTATGTTTCGATTAAAATGAATAAATTGGTGATTGAATGGATTGAATTTGAATGTGTATAGACCAAGAGAGGAGAGGTTTGGATCGAGATCGAGGCAAAGATAAAGTGCTCGATTAATCGACCGTATCGATAGTTCGACATCCGAGGTATGTTCTGGCATAATATGTATATTCAGTTGTGTTTAACATTTTGAAATGAATGGTATGATATTGTTAAATGTGGATGTTATGTGATAGATTGAGTTACACGGCACTAAGTGTGCGAATTCAAAAATGTGATCGAGATAAATAGCACTGTGTGTGTGCGGAGTAATATAAGCTTCGGCTATGTGGTTGGCACTGTGTGCGATACTGATTCAAGATCGGTTTGATATGATGTACTAAGTGTCCGATGGTAATTAAGCCTCGGTTAACTATTTAGGCACTAAGTGTGCGAATAAACTGAAGAAGGGACGAATGTCGATCTATGTGATTCATGAATATTGAGTAGCTTAAATATTTGACAACTAAGTGCTGGCTAAGGTATGTTTGAAACCTATGTGGTTGATGAAATTTCAGATGATTTTATAAAGGTTTATTGAATTTACCAGTTTTGGATGATATGAGATATTAGATTGTGAATTAATCTGCGTGATGACATGTTTTGATTTAATGTATTTTGTTACAAACTTACTAAGCTTTGGGAAGCTTATTGTGTGAATTTTTTCTCTACCTTGCACTGTCAGTAAAGCTAGCTCGGATCAGGGATCGTCAGCTTCTAAATCACACAATCGGCATTGTATTTTTGTACTTTTGAAAGGATGTATATAGTTGAAATATGACATGTATAGGCTAGTTATGTGTATATATTTATGAAATGAACTTAGCCATATGTTTTGGCAAGTTTTGAGATGATGAATGCTTGGATGAATAAGTTATGTGATTACATATTTTGGTATGGTATGATGCATATGAAATGGTTAAGTTTTGGATATGCAAATGAATGGTTAATGCTTGTGATGATGTGAGTTTGAGTCTTTGAAATTGTTATGGTAGGAATTGGTATTGAATGCATGGGTTGACTGACTATTTTTGGTATGTTTTTGGTGGTAATGTGTCCATAAGATGTTTTGGTTAATATGGCTTGTAGGTTTGACCCTTATGGGTGGCATTTTGGCCTTGTAAATGGCCTATATTGTCACAGGATTGTGGCACATGGGTGTGCCTATAGACCATGGGTGAATTTGAAACACCCCACACCCGGCCCATGAGAATGGACTGGATCTGGTATGTTCCTCGAAGTAACCCGGTTCAAATTCATTTGATTACTTTGAAAACTGTGAGTTTTGGAAGATAGTTCGTTGTGGGTTGGGCTTGAGTTGAAAACAAATTTATTTTTATAACAAAAACCCATTTGCTTCAGGTGACAAATTATTTAAACTTATTTCATACTAAGTGGGCTTACTGTTTATAAAGCCCTAAATTCATAACATAGTAATTATAGTAGAAATAAAAATTCGTCACGGTGGCCTTATTACATAAAATGAAACCCAAAATAATAAATTGTACAGTACTTAAAATAAATATTCAAATTAAACTGAACTTCAAGTCAATCATGGCCACCACAAGTTCTGCCGTCCCGGTCCATTACTGCTCATCACCTGAAACATATTCCCACAACGGGGTGAGTCGATAGACTCAGTGTGTAACCAACACTAAACATAATAGAGATAGGCACACCATAAAAAAAAATCATATGCATATAAAAATTCAAGATCATGATGCAAACCCGAACCCAAACCTATATGCCATCCGCTACACTCCACCGTACCAACTTTGTATAATCGTGGGGACTACTAAGTCAACCCTCCTTCCGCTACACTCCATCGAAGGCGTCATTGCGGTCGGCGTGCTCATCGCCCATCGATAATATTGTGGCATAGCCACCATTGTAGTGTAACCGGTTACCACTTAGTGAGACCAAGTCATCACATTCACTTAGTGAGACCAAGTCATCACATTCACTTAGTGAGACCAAGTCATCACTTTCACTTATAACGTTGGTGAGACCGTAGTCAACACCTTCTTCCCTTTCACATAAATCCCGAATGCCCCAAATTATAAATATCATGCATAACATATTTTTATTTCACTTTCACATCACTTTTCACTTGTATAACATTTATTTCGTAATCCTAGTAGAAGTAGGAAAAGCGTGCCTTGGCACTTTGTACCATAATATGGCACTTTAGCCACTCTCTTTCACTTTCACATTAACATATATAGCATATTTAAACCATAAAACTATTAAGAATAGTGTGGAATACACACGGTACCTTAGCCATATTATTACACTTTCATATTAACACACATAATGAATTAAAGCCGTAAATCTATCAAGATTTAGTGTAGGGTACACACCTGATTTGTTTAACGATTCCTTGAGAAAGCTAGATCTAAAGTTTAGATCCTCAGTCCCTACATTTGATTCATCATTTATTACTTAGCATAAATTCTATTTGGCTATGATATCCAAATCCTAGTAGGATTTGTAAAAAGACTTACCTTTGATGCCGATTTGGTGTTTATTCAAATGCCGAAAACTTGGTTTTCCTTCACTTGATATTCAGCCAACCTTGAATCTCAATATGGGTTAGTTTTCGGCTTTTTAATAATTAAAGAACTGATCTAGATAATCATACAAGCCTTGGCCGAATACTTTTAGGTGCTTACCTTGTGGATTTTAAATCCCGAAATTCACCGAATAACTAGGGAACACGTGGCCTATGGTGTACTTTCGGGAAAAGAACTTCTCCTTCCATGATTCGACCAAGATTAATAATCGAAATTAGTCCCTAAATTTCGATAAGTCTAAAATATAAAAGAATGGAAAACTAAACTTGGATCTTACCCTTATTTGAAGGAATCGATTGCACCTTCACTTCAACCTTCAGAGATTCGGCTTAGAGACTTGATGAACAATCGGCTATGATTCCCTTATGTATTTGGTTTCAAAGATGAAAGAAGAGAGGAATAATAGGCTTAGAAGGAAATCGGCTAGGAGGCTTAAAAGAAAAAGAAGAAAAGAATGGATGCTCAAGAAGAATATTGGCAGAGGAAAGAGAGGAGAATGAATAATGAATGGCCCTAGTCCCTCCTTTTATAGCCGAATTTACTAGGCCAAGAATCCTTTGCTTGGCCACCACTCTTCCTCATTCTCCTAATTAAAGAATAATTCTTCATTTATCCACCTATTTAGTCGAAATTCTAAAGGGAATAAAACTCTTCTCCTAAGAGTCCCTATTGCCGTCCATTGCTTCCTTTCTAAGTAATTAAATAAAAAAAATCACTTAAAGATTTAGTTAGGTGCCGTCCAATTCTCCACTCATGGAGGCAAAATTTTATTTCTTTTATTTGCTTCCTGGATGACTTGAACTCAGGCCCAAAACCTCTTGCATTTGGGCCATTTCCTAAAGCCTTAGGTGGCATCTTCAGGCCACATTTCCAAGTCCGTTATTGGGTCATAGTTTATGTTCTTTATATTTTTAGGGTCACTTGGCCCTAAGCTCCCCTTTGGGCTCTTAAATTCGACATTCCGAGGTCATTTTTAAGTTTCCTAAAATTTTCGCGCGGCTCTGTATTTTCCAAGTTTCCAAAATGTTTAGTTTCCTATTTTGGTTTGGTTTCCAAAATGTTTATTTTCCTATTTTGGCTTGGTTTCCAAAATGTTTAGTTTCCTCTTTTGGCTTGGTTTCCAAAATGTTCACTCTCCTAATTTACTTCGGTTTCCAAAATGGTCACTTTCCTATTTTAGTTTAGTTTCCAAAACTTAACATTTCTAAAGCATTTCTTACATTTCCATACATCTCTTTACATTTCCACACATTTCCGTACATTTCCATACATTTCCTTACATTTCCATACATTTCCATACATTTCCATACATTTTCATACATTTCCATACATTTCCTTACATTTCCATTCATTTCCTTACATCTCCATACATTTCCATACATTTCCATACATTTCATTTCATTTCCTTTCATTTCCTTACATTTCCTTATATTTCCTTACATTTCCTTTCATTTCCTTTCATTTCCTTTCATTTCCTTTCATTTCTTTTCATTTCCTTTCATTTCCTTTCATTTCCTTACATTTTCCTTATATTTCCTTACATCTCCTTTCATTTCCTTTCATTTCCTTACATTTCCTTTCATTTCCTTTCCTCTTAGGGTTCTTGAAACTCTTCAGAACACATCCAACACACCCACTGATCCCACTATCTCATGAATTATGCACGAACGCATAACCCCTAATCTAGGATGTTACAGTTCTACCCTCCTTAAAAATAATTTCGTCCTCGAAATTACTTACTATCGTTCATCCGTACCGTCTAACTCACCACACTACGCTATTGCTGCGCACTCTGATCTTTAAAGAACTATCATATTTTCTAGGCACATTCTCTAAGTTCACAATCGAGGTTCCATACACTTCATTAGCAACATAAGATCGAACTAATCTTATAGCGAGTAAAGTAATGAAGTATAATCTATAAATAAGAAACTTACTCATTGTCTCGTCTAGCGTCACTATCCTCATGACGGCCGATCGCATAAACTAACCTTGGTTGTCTTGCTTCGAACCTTCAATGCCTCCACTTGGTGCTCCACGACCTTGGCGGAACCATTACCTTTGTTATTGAACCTCGACCTTGTTGAGGTTCTTTGTCCTCCCCCTGGCTGATTAACATTACGAGTTCTTTGGTACATCATCATTTGATATCTTTGGACGGTCCTTGAGCATATGGTCCTTAGACCCACATTTAAGACATGCTCCTATCTTTTCCAACACTCACCGAGTGCTTCCTTCCACAATACTCACAAGGACGATCATCGTCCTCGGTATCAACTTGCGACCTTTTGACCCTCGATTTCGGGCCTTTTCGCTCATTTCCGACGATCCATAACCTCTCTTGGGTCTATTCACGCCGAGTTACGCTGGTCGAGTCCTTGATTCCTTCACTACCTTAGCCTTTTCAACCAACGTGGAGAACTCCCGCCTCGATGTGGAGCTATCAATAACCTTAGGTCATCCCTTAATCCGTCCTCAAGCGGACACGGCGTTCATGTTCGATCGCGACTACTCCTCGAGCATATCGGCTTAACCTCGAAATTCACCTCATATGCCGCCACCGATTTGTTCCCCGAACTAGTCCTAGAAAAGCTTTCCTCTGCTCATCAATATACCGAGTGTCGACATACTTCTTACGGTATGCCTCCTTAGCATACTCCCCGTCGAGATCCTCTGCCGTGGCACCATCCTGAACAGTTAGCCACCATTGGTATGCTTCATCACGTATGAGGCTACCATTCCTTTCAACTTCTCCTCGGGGTCGGTCGAGTTCATCCATAATACGCTCGATTGCTTCCAACCAATACTGGTGATCTTGGGTGCCACACCGGACACTCCACGAAACACCTCGGCCCGTTGGCTCGGAGTCGCTCGGTGCTGATTTTGAGCTCCGAATTTCCACCGCACCAGACCACCATTTCCAATACTGCAACATAACTGCGACACGGCCTCATCCCCGTCTGAGCTCGCGCTCGACATTAACAGCTGGGGGTGGTGGTGGCGGTGGTAACTCATTGTCAGAACCTTGACCTGATCTAACGGGTTCTGACACGGTTATTCTTCCTCTACCGCGTCCTTGACGACCGCGTCCTCTAGAACTCATTTTCTAGCGTCGAGATCTGATTAAGAATTTTTTTATGGATTTAGTCTTTGTTTCACTTATTTATCGGCGAAGAAGTTTTATGGAAAGGTATTTAAGAGTGGTTCTTTCGTATTCATACAAACACACAGTCTTTTTCATTCATTCAGTCATCAAACAAGTATGAACTTTCGTTCATTCAGAGAAATGTTGTAGTTTTTGCTGTTGTTGTTGTTGTCCTCTACCCGGGGGTATTTCCGTAATTTTGTCCTATAAGGGCATTTTCGTAATTTTTCAGAAGAAACACGTCCCTTGGTGTTTTTGTCAAAATTATTTTGAAAATTTTGAAGTCTAGGGTAATTTGGAAAAATTTAAATCAGGGTTATTTCGGTAGTTTTTAACCTCAGGGGTATTTTGGTAATTTTTCACAAATTAGGGCAAATTTGTAAAATTTAATAAATCAGTGGTATTTCAAAAGTTGTAAAACTCTGAGGGTTCTTTTCGAAAATTGTTCCTTCAAAATGGGAATGTTGCAAAAATTTTGAAAATCAGGGTCATTTTGGTAATTTTGTAAGTTAGGGGCAATTTTGTAATTTTCCAAAATCAAGATATTTTTGATAGTTTTGCAAGTTAGGGTTTTTTTTTTGAATATTTATAAAATAATGAAATTTTGGTAAAACTATTGAATAGTTGAATCATTTTATAAACTAAGGGCATTTTGGTAATTTTACCACTAAGGGCATTTTTGTAATTTGTATGGATCAAAAATTTTTCGAAAATAATTGTGTACAGAAATATTTTTCGTGAATTAAGGATAAGAGAAAGAAAGTGATTTAAGAATTTTAATTTAATATTAAGTGTTAAAAAAATGGCTAATTCCCTTTCGGGTTTTAGTTATTGAGTTTAGCCTATGACTGAGCCTTCTTGGTCAGGGTGAACCAAAGCTACGCACCAGGCAGGATTCGAGTGGAGAGGAGGTGAGTCACGCGGACTGCTTAAATACCAAGCTCCCACTGAAACCATTCCTAGACATGCGTACAAGGGTTACCACACCCGCTAAGTCCTCTAGGTTAGGGTGAGCCGAAGCTACGCACTGGTAGGATTCAAGAGGAGGTGAGTCACTAGGACTGCTTAAATACCAAGCTCTTGGGATCCACTCCTAGACATGCGTACCATGGTTGCCACACCCTAGCTTAATTGACTTAGCCATAGGTTGGTTTAGTGCCTTAAGTCTTATGTGTTTGTGTTTGAGTACACTAATCCTAGGGTTCAAGTTCCTATCATGCTATTCTACGTTCCATGCCTTTTCTACCCTTATAAAAATTCACAGAATCACACATAGAGTTAGGGGTACTTACCTGGTGGACTGCGGGTCGGAGACTTAGGGGCCATGTCTTTATACCTGTCCATTTGTAAAAATACTTTCATAAAACTCATTTGGCCTTGTTAAAAGAAAATGTTTTGGGCCTTAGGCCACAGGCCGAGAGTTTGAACTGGGCTCTGATACCAAATTGAAACACCCCACACCCGGCCCATGAGAATGGACTGGATCTGGTATGTTCCTCGAAGTAACCCGGTTCAAATTCATTTGATTACTTTGAAAACTGTGAGTTTTGGAAGATAGTTCGTTGTGGGTTGGGCTTGAGTTGAAAACAAATTTATTTTTATAACAAAAACCCATTTGCTTCAGGTGACAAATTATTTAAACTTATTTCATACTAAGTGGGCTTACTGTTTATAAAGCCCTAAATTCATAACATAGTAATTATAGTAGAAATAAAAATTCGTCACGGTGGCCTTATTACATAAAATGAAACCCAAAATAATAAATTGTACAAGACTTAAAATAAATATTCAAATTAAATCGAACTTCAAGTCAATCATGGCCACCACAAGTTCTAGCCGTCCGGTCCATTCTTGCTCATCACCTGAAACATATTCCCACAACGGGGTGAGTCGATAGACTCAGTGTGTAACCAACACTAAACATAATAGAGATAGGCACACCATAAAAAAAATCATATGCATATAAAAATTCAAGATCATGATGCAAACCCGAACCCAAACCTATATGCCATCCGCTACACTCCACCCGTACCAACCTGTACACCGTGGGGACTACTAAGTCAACCCTCCTTCCGCTACACTCCATCGAAGGCAGTCGCTGCAGTCGACGTGCTCATCGCCCACTGATAATATTGTGGCATAGCCACCACTGTAGTGTAACCGAAGTTACCACTTAGTGAGACCGAAGTCATCACATTCACTTAGTGAGACCGAAGTCATCACATTCACTTAGTGAGACCGAAGTCATCACTTTCACTTATAACGTTGGTGAGACCGTAGTCAACACCTTCTTCCCTTTCACATAAATCCCGAATGCCCCAAATTATAAATATCATGCATAACATATTTTTATTTCACTTTCACATCACTTTTCACTTGTATAACATTTATTTCGTAATCCTAGTAGAAGTAGGAAAACGTACCTTGGCACTTTGTACCATAATATGGCACTTTAGCCACTCTCTTTCACTTTCACATTAACATATATAGCATATTTAAACCATAAAACTATTAAGAATAGTGTGGAATACACACGGTACCTTAGCCATATTATTACACTTTCATATTAACAAACATAATGAATTAAAGCCAGTAAATCTATCAAGATTTAGTGTAGGTACACACCGATTTGTTTAACGATTCCTTGAGAAAGCTAGATCTAAAGTTTAGATCCTCGGTCCTACATTTGATTCATCATTTATTACTTAGCATAAATTCTATTTGGCTATGATATCCAAATCCTAGTAGGATTTGTAAAAGACTTACCTTTGATGCCGATTTGGTGTTTATTCAAATGCCGAAAACTTGGTTTTCCTTCACTTGATATTCACCAACCTTGAATCTCAATATGGGTTAGTTTTCGCTTTTTAATAATTAAAGAACCGATCTAGATAATCATACAAGCCTTGGCGAATACTTTTAGGTGCTTACCTTGTGGATTTTAAATCCGAAATTCATAGAATAACTAGGGAACACGTGGCCTATGGTGTACTTTCGGAAAAGAACTTCTCCTTCCATGATTGGCCAAGATTAATAATCGAAATTAGTCCCTAAATTTCGATAAGTCTAAAATATAAAAGAATGGAAAACTAAACTTGGATCTTACCCTTATTTGAAGGAATCGATTGCACCTTCACTTCAACCTTGAGAGATTGACTTAGAGACTTGATGAACAATCGGCTATGATTCCCTTATGTATTTGGTTTCAAAGATGAAAGAAGAGAGGAATAATAGGCTTAGAAGGAAATCGGCTAGGAGGCTTAAAAGAAAAAGAAGAAAAGAATGGATGCTCAAGAAGAATATTGACGGAGGAAAAGAGAGGAGAATGAATAATGAATGGCCCTAGTCCCTCCTTTTATAGCCGAATTTACTAGGCCAAGAATCCTTTGCTTGGCCACCACTCTTCCCTCATTCTCCTAATTAAAGAATAATTCTTCATTTATCCACCTATTTAGTCGAAATTCTAAAGGGAATAAAACTCTTCTCCTAAGAGTCCCTATTGCCGTCCATTGCTTCCTTTCTAAGTAATTAAATAAAAAAAAATCACTTAAAGATTTAGTTAGGTGCCGTCCAATTCTCCACTCATGGAGGCAAAATTTTATTTCTTTTATTTGCTTCCTGGATGACTTGAACTCAGGCCCAAAACCTCTTGCATTTGGGCCATTTCCTAAAGCCTTAGGTGGCATCTTCAGGCCACATTTCCAAGTCCGTTATTGGGTCATAGTTTATGTTCTTTATATTTTTAGGGTCACTTGGCCCTAAGCTCCCCTTTGGGCTCTTAAATTCGACATTAGAGGTCATTTTAAGTTTCCTAAAATTTTCATGACTCTGTATTTTCCAAGTTTCCAAAATGTTTAGTTTCCTATTTTGGTTTGGTTTCCAAAATGTTTATTTTCCTATTTTGGCTTGGTTTCCAAAATGTTTAGTTTCCTCTTTTGGCTTGGTTTCCAAAATGTTCACTCTCCTAATTTACTTCGGTTTCCAAAATGGTCACTTTCCTATTTTAGTTTAGTTTCCAAAACTTAACATTTCTAAAGCATTTCTTACATTTCCATACATCTCTTTACATTTCCACACATTTAGTACATTTCCATACATTTCCTTACATTTCCATACATTTCCATACATTTCCATACATTTTCATACATTTCCATACATTTCCTTACATTTCCATTCATTTCCTTACATCTCCATACATTTCCATACATTTCCATACATTTCATTTCATTTCCTTTCATTTCCTTACATTTCCTTATATTTCCTTACATTTCCTTTCATTTCCTTTCATTTCCTTTCATTTCCTTTCATTTCCTTTCATTTCTTTTCATTTCCTTTCATTTCCTTTCATTTCCTTACATTTTCCTTATATTTCCTTACATCTCCTTTCATTTCCTTTCATTTCCTTACATTTCCTTTCATTTCCTTTCCTCTTAGGGTTCTTGAAACTCTTCAGAACACATCCAACACACCCACTGATCCCACTATCTCATGAATTATGCACGAACGCATAACCCCTAATCTAGGATGTTACAGAATTGGTAGGATGTAGCTTGGTAGCACACGGCCTCGACACGGGCGTGCTTCGTGGCAGTGTGAGAAATGGCAGTATATGATTAGTAGTACACGACCTTAGCACACGGGTGTGCTTGGTGGCCGTGTTAATTTTGGTAGTATATGACCACGGGGAGGACACACGGGTGTGTCAAGTAGCCGTGGGTGAGGCACGGCCTCCCCCATGGGTGTGTATCCCCTGTATTTTTGTTAAGTTGTTATGTTTCCGAGAACTTCTGTATGTGTTTTGATTTAGTCCCGACCCCTCTTTGGCATGTGATAAAGGTCTCCTAGACCTTGATAAGGGACAACATGTTTATATATAAGAGTGACTGAAGATGATTGGCTATGTCTTGTAAAGTTAGATGTAAATATTCTAAATGATCGGTAATACCTCGTAACCCTATTTCGGTGACGATTTCGATTAGGGGTGCTACACAAGAATTATTTTTACCTTCTTTTCGGTTTCTCTAACCATACTATGAATCTGATTTTCTTTCAGTTCGGTCCAATACAAAGGCATTCGACACTTCCACCCATACAATGCCTTATAAGGCGTGATTCTTAAACTCTACTGAAAATTGTTATTATAGGCGAACTCTACCAAACAATAAGTACTTTTCCTAGCTGCCCTGAAACTCAAGAACACAACACCGGAGCATATCCTCAAGTATTTGTATTAATCTTTCCGACTGTCGTCAGTTTGCGGATAGAAAGTTGTACTAAAACTTAGCTTTGTGCCCAAACCTTCTTGCAACTTTTCCAAAATCGGGATGTGAATCTCGAATCTCTATCTGATATAATTGACAAGGGCACTCCATGTGGTCTTACAATCTCTAAAATATACAAGTCTACCAACTTATCAAGTGAATAATCAACGCGTACAGGTGTGAAATGGTCCAACTTCGTAAGTCTATCTACCACAACCCATACGGCATCTTTCTTGCTCGGTGTCAATGGAAAACCCGTTACAAAGTCCATAGTAACATGGTCCTATTTCCACTTGAGAACCATAATAGGTTGAAGTAAACCTGAAGGTGCTTGATGTTCAGCCTTCACTTGCTAACAAATCAAGCATTTTGATACAAACTCAAGAATATCTTTCTTCATACTTGGCCACCGATACCATTTCTTCAAGTCATTATACATTTTTGTTCTGCCCAGATGTACAGATAAACATCCAATATATGCCTCGTGTAAAATTTTTTGAATGAGCTCATCATCTCTTGGTACAGAGACTTTATTTCGGAATATCAAACATCCATCAGAATTAATCCGAAAATCTGATTCAACACCTGACTCACAGTGAACTCTTTTGGCTTGCAAGTCGCTATCACCTTTCTGAGCTTCACAAATCTCTTGGAGAAACATCAGTCTAGCTCTCAATTCAGCTAGGATAGAGCCAACATCTGACCAAGTCATCTATTTATTCATGGCTCTCAATGCAAACAAGGATTTTCTACTTAAAGCGCCGACGACTACATTCGCCTTTCCTGGGTGGTAGCCAATCACTAGATCATAATCCTTTATCAACTCTAACCATCTTCGTTTCCTTAAGTTCAATTCATTTTGAGGCATCAAGCACTTTAGGCTTTTATGATCGATGAATATCCGACATTTTTCACCATACAAATGGTGTCTCCATATCTTCAATGCAAACATTATGGCAGCCAACTCTAAATCATGTGTAGGGTAATTCTTCTTGTGCGGCTTTAGCTGTCTGGAGGCATATGCTATCACATTGCCCTCTTGCATAAGCACATAGCCCAATCCATTCAAGGATGCATCACTATAAACCACAAATTCTTTTCCCCGTTCAGGTTGCACTAGAACTGGAGCTTCAGTCAACATTGTCTTTAGTTTCCCAAAACTTTATTGGCATTTTTTTCTGTCCATTCAAACTTCACATCTTTTTGTAACAACCTCGTCATTGGAGTCGATATCATGGAAAATCCCTTGACAAATCGTCTGTAATAGCTAGCTAGGCCCAGAAAACATCTAATCGTTGATATATTTCTCGGTGATTTCCTATCTACAATAGAAGAAATCTTGCTTGGGTCAACTCAAATTCCATCTCCCGAGACAATGTGCCCCAAAAACCCAACTTCTTTAAGCCAAAATTCATTTTTGCTAAACTTCGCATATAACTGATTATCTCGCAAAATTTGCAAAACCATCCTTAAGTGCTTGACGTGCTAATTCTCATCACAAGAATAAATCAATATATCATCAATAAAAACAACAATAAATTTATTCAAAAATGACCGAAAGATGCGGTTCATTAAATCCATAAACACAATAGGGGCATTTGTTAAACCGAAAGGCATGGATAAAATTTTATAGTGCCCACAACTTGTTCAAAATGTTGTTTTCGGCACATTTGAGACTTTGACCCTCAACTGGTAATAACCAAACCTCAAGTCTATCTTGGAAAACACAGTGGCTCCCTTCAATTGATCAAACGAATCGTCAATCCTTGTCAATGGTTACTTGTTCTTCACGGCTACCTTATTAAGCTGCTGATAATCTATACATAATCTCATGGAACCATCTTTCTTTTTCACAAATAATACTGGAGCACCCTACAGATAATAACTCAGTCGTTCAAAGCCTTTGTCCGTCAACTTTTTTAACTATGCCTTCAATTCTTTCAACTCAGTTAGAGCCATTCTATATGGAGAAATTGATATAGGTGCAATACTAGGGGCTAACTTAATGCCAAATTCAATTTCTCTAACCGGGGGCAACCCTGGAAATTCTTCTGGGGATACATCTGGATACTCACATACTATCGGCACTGATTCAATTCTTAACTCAGTTTCTTTGGCATTCATCACAAAGGCAAGATAAGCTTCGTATCCCTTTCTTACATATTTCTGGGTAGACAAATGAGAAATCACTACAGGCGATTTGTCCTGCTCATCTGATTCAACACGAAGAGTGTCCTCATTTTCACATCTCAATTAAATGTATTTCTTTCAACAATTTACTGACACATCATGAGCGGTTAACTAGTCCATACCAATAATTATATTGAATTCATCAAATGGAAATAGCGTGAGATTCGCCTTAAAATAATGACCTCTAATCATCAATGGGTAATCTTTGCATACCTTATCAACTATTACACATTTGCCTAAAGGATTGGACACTTTTATCACGAATTCTGTAGACTCTATAGGCATACTCATACTAGATACTAATTTCATGCAAATATATGAGTGGGTAGATCCCGGATCACTTAAAGCAACAATATTAGTATCATAGAGAGAAAATGTACCCATAATTACATCAGGGGATGACGCCTCTTTGCGAGCATGAATGGCAAAGTCCTCGCAGGTGCTCTACCCTCAGATCTTAAAGTCCTCTATTTGGGTGTACTCTTACTACTTGTTCCACTTCTCAGGTTTCTCTAGTGTCTCCCTCTAGTAGTACTTCCCGATCTTGTACTCTAAATTTTCTCTTTTTCAACCATCTCAGGGCATTCTATAATAAAATGATATTGGGAACCACACTTAAAACAGGCTCTCTCATGTGCTTGACACTCACCGGGGTGACGTCTGTCACACTGTAGACATTCCTATCTATTTGGTCGAGCATTCCCAACACGAGCAACTGAAGTGGTCTGAGCTTTAGACCCCGAGTACTGTTTACCCTTACTTCTACTTGGAAACCCAGCTGAAGTAGCTGATCGAGTAGTGAAATATCTTGAATTTTAGATGAGGATTGAAATGGCTTGTACAGTTGTCTCTTTCTTGAGTCATGAGATTCCATTTCAGCTTTTTATTTTCTCTTTAACTAACCCATCGGCTTTGCAAGCCCTGTCCACTAGCACAACAAATTTCTTCAATTCTAGGACACCAACAAATAATCGGATATCTTCATTTAATCTGTTCTCAAACCTTTTAGACATAATGGCTTCAGTGGATACACACTCTCAAGCATATTTGCTGAGCCTTACGAACTCATGCTCATACACGGTTACTATCATCCGACCCTACATTAATTCAAGAAATTCTTTTCTTTTCTGGTTGATAAACCTTTAGCTAATGTACTTATTCCGAAACTCTTCTTGGAAAAACTCCCAATTATCTTTCTCTTTTGGTAATACCGACAAAAGGTTGTTCCACCACTGATATGTTGAATCTCTCAAGAGAGACACCACACATTTCATGCACTCTTCAGGTGTGTAAGATAATTCATCAAATACCCTGATGCTATTTTCAAGCCAAAATTCTACCCTCTCCAGATCGTCATCTTTCCTAGCTCTAAAATTCCTTGGCTCATTCTTTCCAAATTCTATCGACCAGAGGCTTTTTTTCCTTACCATTTCTACCACTTGGGGAGCTACAGGGGTAGGCTGAGGAATAGGTGGGGGTGGAGGGGGTTGCGCATTTGGGTTTATACTAATGAACTTCGTATACCAGACATTCATCATGTGGAGAAAGGCTTCCCTAGCCTCTTCTCCTCCTCTTTGACTTATAGTCACTGATCTATTCTCTTTCTCAGTCAGCACCATCCTTTGAGCGGGACCAGTGCGTTACTTTCTACATCATTCGCCACAGCTCTATCGAGAACCATTTACTATATAAAAACACAATTTAAATCGTCAGGAGTCGTCACACTATCATTAGTTAAATACTTATGCATACGCTACGTTAGTTCAAAAATCGACTAAACCGTAGCTCTGATACCAGTAAATGTAACACCCCTTACTTGTATTTAACGTCAAAACTGGATACGAGGCATTACCGAACTTAACTTGCTCAAACATATAACATTGGGCCATAAAATTTCGTTTCAACTTAAAACTTTTTCATTCATATTCATAACGTCCCTATTATGGGTCTACGAGACCCTAAACATACATACAGAATGGTTCGAGACTAAACCAAAAATTTTCGTACACTTAGAAAACTTTTACTCAAAATAGGGCTACACGCCCGTGTGGAAAGGAACACGCCCATGTGGGCAGGCTGTGCGGTCACACACGCCCATGTTCCTAACCTGTGTGGATTTTATTTTTCATTTCGAACCTACAGGGGTTTTCACATAGCCTGGCACACGCTCGTGTCTATGGCCCGTGTCCTTCACACAGCCCAAAAATGCCCGTGCCCTTACCCGTGTGTGAAAACCTTAGTATTCTGTTTATGATGTCAGCAAACACTGAGAGGCATATGGCCTAGTCACATGCCCGTGTGCTAGCCCGTGTGATGAACTGAATTTTCACAAATTTGATGCAGGGGACACACGACCTATCAACACACCCATGGGGTTGACCGTGTGTGACACATGGCCTAGATACACGCCCGTGTGTCTACCCATGTGGACAATTAGAAGGTTGTTGACCAAGCCAATTGCCACCTTGAAAAACAAACACACTTATACCACCACAAGCAACACATAATATAGCAATAATACACTATGAAGATCACTAATTCATCATGCATACACTTCACATTTTTCTTGATCAATTACATGAACTTACACATCATGAATATCATCGTCATTGGATATATATATAAAACTTATCAAGTATTAGCCAATTCCCAATTACCATTTACAAAATGAATGAGTAACAATAATAGCCAACACTTCGGCTAACAAAAATGACATAACAGAATGACCAAATTCCTATATATGCCATTCCCAAAATAAATCAACTATACTATACCAAAATAATAGTTGATAGTGTGATCCAAACTCCGGCGTTATACGATCCCCGAGTTAGCTTGGCGATACTATAAGGAAAAGGAAGAAGAGAAAGATAAGCATAAGGCTTAGTAAGTTTATACGAAATAAATAGAAACATAAATACTTATGATAACATCCATTCATCTTGTTGAATAATAGCAACACAAGTTCTCAAACACATCAACAAAACTTACTCATGCACAATCTTACCAAATCACACATCACATTTTGCATTTATACCTTGTAAGTTACTCATGGGTACCTGTATCACTTCATCACACAACTTTAGAACTTTTATTCTCTTAAACATAGACTTAGCTCTTTGTTATGTGTACATAAACTTAGCTCTTTGCCCATTGAACTGCTGGGAATAACGAAGGATACTCAATCTCATCATACATGTATCATGATGCCAATCCCATATCCAAGATATAGTCTTACATGGGATCACATCTTGATGCCAATGCCATATCCCAGATATGGTCTTACACGGGATCTCATATCTCGATGTCGATGCCATATCCTAGATATTGTATTATACGAGATCATATATAGATGCTGACGCCATGTCCCAAACATGGTCTTGCACGAGATCTTTTTTTGGTGCCGAGGCAATGTCTCAGACATGGTCTTATACGGGAGCTTCCTTATTTGGTTCCGATGCCATGTCCCATACATGGTCTTATATGGGACCTCCTTTATTTGGTATCGATTCCATGTCCCAGACATGGTCTTATATGGGACCTTCCTTATCTCATGTTGTGACACAGGTATCGTTGCTATTCTGAATGTTCAACCGGGACATCAACTTAACATGATCTCATTATAATTTCATCGAGGCATCATTAATCAACCTCATGGAAATAATATACATTTCTCATAATATAAAGTAATTAAAAACATAATAACATTATGTAGCTTTAACTTCACACAAACCTACCTCGGCACTCAAAATACGTATAGTTGTTTGATTTAGTCCACAACCTTGTTCTTACCTCGATTTCGGTTCGGGCTTTGTGTTTCTTAATCTATAATAACAATTTCACTTGTTTAATACTCCCATTGACTAAATTAACCCATGAATCATATTTTGGAAAAAATATGATTTTGCCCTTAAACTTTCACATAATTACAGTTTTGCCCCTAGGCTCATAAAATTATTTTTATTCAATTTCCTTCTATTTTAGGCCTAACCAAATCATTCTCATAACTACAAGAGCCCCCAATTTCAACTAATTCACTCATGTACGACCATTTTCATGACTTTTACTATTTAGTCCTTTTTATGAATTTCCCATGAAAATCACTTAGAAAAACATGGTTATGATACATCAAACTTTCATATTCTTCCATAAATCATCAAAATACATGCATGTCATACATGGGTAAATTTTTAAACATAAACCCTAGCTCAAAATATAGCTAGAAATAACTCATTCGAGCTACAGGATCTCAAAAATATGAAGAACATTAAAAACAGGGCTAGGAGGTACTTACAATCAAGCTTGAAAGTTGAAGAAACCCTAGCTATGGAGTCTTGTAATTTTTGGCTATAGAGGATGAAGATGGACATAATTTTTAACTAATTTTCCCTTTTATTTCTTTTATTAACCAAATGACAAAAATGCCATTATTGCCTCTTTCTTGAGATTTTTCCTTCCCATGTCTATTTTTGTCCATCTTGACACATATTTATCTAATTGCTAAATAAGGACTTATAATAATTTTTATAATGCTATTTCACACTTAAATCTTCTAGAATATCATATTTTCCAATCTTTGAAATTTAGTCCTAGTAGAAAAATTGTTCACTAATTTATAAAATTTCTTCATGAATTTTTCACACTATCATGTAAACATGATATATGCCTCATAACAGTCATAAAACACATATTTCTACCTCAAATTTGTGGTCTCGTAACCACTATTTCGACTAGGCCCTAAATCGGGCTATTACAGACGATTCAGGTTAGGGGTGTTACAACAGTTTAGTTGGTTCTCGGACTAAACGTAGCATATATGGAGTCTAGAAATACTTGCCATTATATAACCTGTGATAGTGTGATATCTCCAGACTTTGATTGTAACACCCCTAACCCATATCTGTCTCCTAAACAAAAGCATTACTGGAGTTTACAGAATAATTGAATATATTTTATATCGTTTACTATTCAAAATCAAAATTAATCTTATCGTCTCTTGGGTAAACCCTCGAGGCCCAACATAAATATTAGAACCGATTCGGGACTAAATCGGGAACTCAAAGAATTTTTCATGAAATTTTCAATTTTTTCCTAGATACAGGGCACACACGCCTATGTGGTGAAGGGACACGCCCGTGTGACCAAAGGACATGCCCGTGTTGTAGGCCGTGTCTGACCCAGTGTAACTCTCTGACTTGTGTCACACAGCCAACCACACACCCATGTGCTAGGCCGGTGGTCAATTTAATTTTTCCAAAATTAAGTGTAGATTTCACACGGCCAAGACACATGCTCGTGGTATGGACCGTATAGCACACACGTCTAAGACACATGCCCATGTCCCTGCCTGTGTGCTCAATTATTAGAATTCTGTTTCTCAAATTTAAGATGCAGGGGACACACAGCAAAACCACAGGCCTATGTGATAGGCCGTGTGTCACACATGGTTAAGACACACGCCTATGTGTATACCTGTGTGGACAAAATAAAGCCATTTTCTAGGTTCATTTCTCACCCAAATTTTTTCAATAACCTACACCAAAACTTAGAATCATATAACAATCAATTACAAGCATTATAACCAAGCCAAATCTAACATCTAACATGGTATATCATTACATGCAATCATATACTCATTTAACAAAACTCAATTAAACCATAATAAGTACTTAGTCTATTACTATGAGATAACCTTAATAGATATATATATCAAAACATAACCATCACTGGCCATTCCAATGGCTATACTACAAGGATCCATTTACAAGCCATCAACAGACCAAGTTAACTTATACTTGCCATTATTTCAAAACAGGTTTACTATATGTACCAAAACAAACTAGTGGATAGTGTGATGACGCTCCGACCGACCTCAAACCTTCGCGAGCTATCGAGCACTATAAATTAGAGAAAATAAAACCTAGTAAGAATTTAATGCTTATTAAGTTTGCATAACAGGAATTAAACTTACCAATTTCATTTATTAACATTAAGCATACAATAACATACTTTCCATCAATTTTGACAAATTTACCTAAACACATACACTCAATCAACAAGTTAGTCACATAATTCACATGTACATCAAATAAGCATAGATGAGCTCATCATGCAACATTTCGTCAGATAATCCACAAATATTCAAGACATAGTTCTATTTATTTCATCATTTTCTCTTGTTCGGGTTTTTATTCGTTAAATTATTGAAATATTAATGGATACTCAAATTGTACACTTAAGGTGTACAAATCTATAAACCGTCAATTCATAATCAAGGGTACCCATTAGGGTACTTAATCAGTTGAGCCATGAATTCATTTAATAGGACACTTATCCGGGCTAATCAGGCAACTTATAAGAGTTTTACTGATGAAGCTCATGGAGCGTATCAGATATCTCCGAAGAGATAATATCAGGGAGCATTGGATAAGGTAGAAAAGAGTTCAATCGAGCTTAATGGGATGCTCATGAAGAACTGCGTTTGTGTCCACATTATATATAGGATCACAATCGATCAAATCATGTAACAGGATGCTCACAAAGAGCAGCAGTAGTGTGCAACACATGCTAAATCACTACCGATCAGAATGCTCACAAGAACTATACATCAGAATGCTCGAGAGGGCTATATAAGGATTACTCTTTTGACCTAAATCCTGTCTGCAACATATGCAGAATCACATTCACATACGAAAAATCATACGTATCCATCGATTTTCATTGTTCAAATGGAACTTAACATTTCAATACATTTTCAATCATGTGATCATTTTATATATTCACAATGTTCACATAAATCACATAAAAATATACCACATTCAAACCAAATACATCCTTCAATTGAAACATATTAACATGCATAATTAAGTTACACGAACTTACCTTAATATTTGTCCGTACAAGAAATTCTACTAATCTGAAACTTTTTCTTTTCCTCGATCTAACTTCGAATTTGAGTTGTCCAGATCTATATAAATGAATTAAATCATTAATTTATCATATTTCATATTCCATTGAGTTCTATTTGCACTCTAGGCAAAATTACCATTTTGCCCCTAATCTTTTCCTAAATTCCAATTTCCTCCTTAGGCTCGAAAAAAGAAATTCATGAAATTTAATCCTTATTCCAAGCCTAACTAAAATTTTAGTATAACATTTAAAACACATGTATTCTATAAAATTTAGAATTTTTCTTTAATTTTCATAACTTTACAATTTTGTCCCTAAATAACAATTTCATCAAAATTCACTTTGTAAAAGTTGTTTGTCTATCTACAACCTTTCATTTCTACCATAAATTTCAAATTTTTAGCATATTCATCCATGGTAAAATTTCTATACTTTGATAACTTTTCAAATTGATCCCCAATCTAAATAGATTAGGTTATCATGATCTAAAAAATATAAGAATTACTAAAAATGGGACACGAATACTTACCCAATTAAGCTTGATTAGTTTCAGTTCTCTCTCCTAGGGTTTCCATGCAAATATTGAGGAAGATGATGAAAATAAGATGATATTTTCTATTATCATCTTTTAATTAATTCAATTTCCAATTTAATCCTTGCCCTTTTTTTAAATTTCCATGGATGAATCGTCCTAATATATCTACTAACTTTTTGCCAATGGTCTAATTACCATATAAGGACCTCATGTTTTGAATTACATAGTTATTTGATCCTTCTAGCTACTAGAATTAAACTTTTGCATTTTATGTAATTTGGTCCTTTCCACAATTAAGCATATAATCGATAAAATCTTTTTATCAGAATTTTCATATGACATTCCTATTACAATGCAGATCATGCAATAATATTAAAATAAATTTTCTTTCCTGCTTAGATTTGTGGTCTGGAAACCATTGTTCCGATTTCCCTGAAAATGGGCTATTATACTTATGAAATATGATTTCAAATAATTAAAGATGTCTTCTAGTTGAGCTAATTCCGATGATGCTGGAAGCAATAATCAAGTCTACGATTAAAAGGACTTAAATGACGCGCAAAATTTATTAAGGTTAGAATAGAGATTCTAGTGTTTATGTTAATAATGAATGCTATATTTGATATGTATACATGCAAATTAAATTTTGTGGCTATATGATCTCCACCCCCTCGTTCTCAAAATTTTATATCACGGAATGTCTATAGTATTCTACTATAGAAAGTACTCAAGTGTGAAGCCGAAGAGTTCAAAGGTTGATTGAGTAAGAACGTGTCAAAGTCGAGAGCTGATTAGCAAATTAATAGAGTTTTTTTATGAGATATTAGATCTTTCTGATGCTTATTCGGGATGTGTAACGTCACTGTTAAAGAAGAAGTTATTCTCTAGTGATCGACTTTAACTTTTATAGTATCTAAAGAATGGGTTAACTGGAATTTCTTTTAGATTGATTACTTTAGCAAACAGAATAATGTGGGATCATTGATGACTTTAGTAGTCAATGGGATAGTGTTTGAACTGCAGATATATCTTAATGCATATATTATGGCCGAGTATCTTACAACGATCTCCTTTAGGTGTTCTATATGTTGTTTTATCCTTAGAGACATATGCAATTGTCTATCTTCAGATGTAATTCTTATCATATGGGAATGCTGGCTAACCATAACATTAGATAGAGGTATTGTTAGTATTGTTGATTTATGATCAACATTGCTATATTGTTCTTTGGCATTTTATTCAATTATGCTTGGCAGAATATTCGACAATAAGACTCTCATGATGCTATTTTTCCACTTCTACTGGTTTTTGCTCTACTTTATATATATGCAATTTATGTTGTCTTTGTCACAGCTGGTTCCAATGCACATAAGGGATACTCTTCTTCTGGATCTTCTTTGGGCTATCAGCAATCTCTTTAACAACATGGTCTTCCATAGAATAGCCTGGCGTGGACGAGTAAGTCGAGAAGGCTCATAAATTGCATATTCTAACAGGATAGACAGGGATTGTATTTTCAGAAATTCAATAGAGGTTTATATCTTTGAATTCTTTATCTCGGCAATCTTATTATTCTTATTATTGAATCTATCAAACATTGTTCATCTGTAAAGGATATTTATTGGCCAAAGGTAATTACATCTACTACGGTTATAATTCCTGGTTGGATCATGAGAGCACGATAATACAGATCTCAGATTTATAGAGGTTGTGTTACTGTATTGGTTGTTACTAGAACTACATTCGATTTTTCTCTTTTGTTTCGGAGTGCACTATTGATATTTAAAGTATTGTTCTATCTATATGGTTGTAAAGTCCATCTTATAAGAGCACTATAGTTTTAATTCATTTGATGTTTGTGGCTCTAGTATGATTCAAAGCTTCAACGTTGATAATTGAAATAGTTCTTGATATATGCCATTTCTAGCTTTCATGAAAGGAATACGTAACGGAAAAAGTATTGACAGTGAAAGATTGAGCTTAACCTCACATATTGGTTTTTATTACTAAAGTAATTTTGAATTATGTCAAAGCATCAAAATGAAATGCCATATTTTGTTTGAGTTAATGCGGTTTGTGGTGACCTTTGGTTAGTATTTTGAGGGAATTATGATAGACTGTGTGTGTGGATTATCTTGACAACAAGAAGAAAAAATTATTCTAAAATGTTATTATCTGATTGATGAGATCAACTCAATTGTTTTAGTCAGAGTACATTATTCACTTTAAAAATTAGACGAGTTGTATATATTTGAGTTCATCTCTAGATTCGGGAATAAGTTTTGTGAATTCACGGGTAATTAGACGGACAGTCAAAATGGGAAATTCATATTTTAGAAGACACGATATAGGAACATATAAACCAGATTAGTGATAATCAGGAAATGTTATTATGGATTAAAATTGTCTCGATAGTAACAGCTATCACACTTGTATTTGAAAGATACTGTTTAAAGTTTTTCATGAAATGGAATGTTTATCAATTGAAAGTTACAGATGTAGATGAATTAGAAATATTGTTAGAGTCTATTATGAAAATTACAAAATTTAGCTAAACGTTATGGAAAATATAATGTATTCGGCATCTAATGATTTGGGTTTTCAGTTATGTTTTTGATAGATGATTGCTGGGAATTTCTCAGTAGTAGTGTTAGTAATGATAAAGTTATGATAGGAGAGCATCAAAGCTATTCAGTTAAGTCCATGTATAGCATCAAGTTCTAATATAAGTCTTGATATGAGTTCTGAATCGAGGCGAGTTATAATTGATATGAGTCATCTGTCAACATTGCCTTTAGTTTCTCAAAACTCTGTTGGTACTTTTCTGTCCATTCAAACTTTACATTTTTCAACAACAGTTTCGTCATTGGAGTAGCTATCATGGAAAACCACTTGACGAACCGCCTATAGTAACCAGCTAAGCCCAGAAAACTTCTAACCTCCGATACATTTTTTGGCGACTTCCAATCAATAATAGTAGAAATCTTACCTGGGTCAAGTTGAACCCCATATCTCGAGACAATGTCCCAGAAAACTAACTGTTCATGTTCATCCCGAGAATATATCAGTATATCATCAATAAAAACCACAACAAACTTGTCAAAAATGGCCAAAATATGCAGTAATAGCCATACCTCATCCGAAAGGCATGATTAAAAATTCATAATGCCCACAACAAACAAACTTGTCCAAAGAAGGCATGACTAAAAATTCATAATGCCCATACCTCATCCAAAAGGCTATTTTCAGCACATCTGAATCTTTTACTCTTAATTGGTAATAGCCAGACCTCAAGTCTATCTTGGAGAACACCGTGGCTCCCTTCAATTGATCAAAAAATCGTCAATCCTTGGCAACGGGTACTTGTTCTTCACTATTACCTTATTAAGCTGCCGATAATCTATGCACAATCTCATAGAGCCATCTTTCTTTTTCACAAATAGCACTAGAGCACCCCATGGGGAGCAACTCGGTCTAGAAAAACCTTTTTCTGTTAACTCTTGTAGTTGTGCCTTCAATTCCTTTAACTCCGTTTGAGCCAATCTGTAAGGAGCAATTGATATTAGCACTATATCGGGAGCTAACTCAATACTGAACTCAACCTCTCTAACCGGAGGTAGTCCTGGCAATTCCTTGGGAAAAACATCTGGGTACTCTCCTACTATCAGAATTGATTCAATTTTTAATTCGGTTTCCTTGGCAATCATCACAAAAGTAAGATATGCCTCATACCCTTTTCTTATATACATCTGAGCCGACATGTGGGAGATCACTACTGGTGATTTGTCTTGTTCATCTGATTCAACATGAAGAGTGTCCCAATTTTTTACATCTTAACTCAATATATTTCTTTCCACAATTTATTGTCACATCATAAGCAGTTAACCAGTCCATACCAAGTATAATATTGAATTCATCAAATGGCAATAACATGAGGTTTGCCTTAAAATAATGACCTCTAATCATAAATGGACAATCTTTGCATACTTTATCAACTAATACACTTTTTCCTAAAGGATTAGACACCTTTATCACAAATTCTGAGAACTCTACGGGTATACTCATTCTAGATACTAATTTTATGCAGATATATGAATGGGTAGATCTCAGATCTATTAAAGCAAACTTTAGTACCATGGAGAGAAAAGGTACCCGCAATCACATCAGGAGATGATGCCTCTTCGCGAGCACAAATGACATAGGTCCTCGCAGGCGCTCTACCCTCAGATCTCGTAGCCTAGTCTTTGTGTGTATTCTTACTACTTGCCCCGCTTCTCGGGTTTCTTTGTGGTCTTCCTCTAGTAATGCCTCCCAGTCTTGCATCCTAAGGCTTCTTTTTCTCATCCCCCTTTGAGAAATCTCTAATAAAATGGTTCAGAGACCCACACCTAAAAAAAGCCTTCTCATTTGCTCGAAATTTGCCGGAATGACGTCTGCCACATTGTAGGCACTCCGGTCTACTTAGTCAAGCATTGCCAACACATGCAACTGATGTAGTTTGAGCTTTAGACCCTGAGTACAGCTTCCTCTTACTTTTGCTTGAGAACCCAGCTAAAGTAACCGATCGGGTAGAGATATCTCTCAACTTCTTAGACGAGGACTGGAATGACTTACTCCACTGTCTCTTTCTTGAATCACAAGACTCCATCTCAACTTTTTTTTTCTCTTTAACTAATTCTTTGGCTTTACAAGCCCAGTCTACTAGTACAACAAATTCATTTAACTTGGGGACACCAACAAATAATTTAATATCTTCATTTAGTCCATCCCCAAACCTCTTACACATGATAGCTTCAGAGGACACACATTCTCAAGAGTACTTGCTGAGTCTCACAAACTCGAGCTCATATTCAGTTACCGTCATCTTTCCTTATTTCAGTTCAAGGAATTCCTTTCTCTTTTGTTCAATGAACCTCTGACTGATATACTTCTTTCGAAACTCTTCTTGAATGAACTCACATGTGATTTTTTCCCTTGGTACTACTGACACAAGGGTATTCCACCACTAATAAGCAAAATCTCTCAAAAGAGAAACCATGCACTTCATGCACTCTTCAGGTGTGCAAGATAATTCATCAAATACCCTGATGGTATTTTCAAGCCAAAATTCAGAACTTTTTGGATCATCATCTTTGCTAGCCCTGAATTCTTTGACTCTTTGTTTTTGAATTTTATCAACCGGAGGTTTTTCTCTTCTCACTACTTCTATCACTTAGAAAGCTACATGGGTAGGTTGAGGAATAGGTGGGGGTGGAGGAGGTGGAGCATTAGGATTTGCTTGAATGTATTTGATGTACCAGTCACTCATCATACGGAGAAAGGCTTCTCGGGCCTCTTCTCCCTGACCCAAAGTCTTGGGTCTACTCTTTATTGGTGCAATCCTTTGCACGGGAGTTGGTGCATTAGTTGTAGCATCATCGGCTACACCTTGGTCAGGATCAAGGTTCATTTACTATATAAAAACACAATTCAAATCTTCAGGAGTTGTCACACTATCATTACACAATTACTCTTACGTATAGCATGTATAACTGACTTATGCTTATGCTACATTACTCCTAGAATTGGCTAAACCGTAGCTCTAATACCACTAAATGTAAAACTCCTTACCTGTCTTAATGACGGGACCAGATACGAGGTATTACCATACTTAACCTTACTTGAACATGCATTTTCGTGCTATAAAATTTTGTTCCATTTTGAAACTTTTCTTTCCTACTATTAACGTACATTTCCTAGGCCTAAGAAGCCTTAAAAATGAATCCGGAAGGTTTCCATATTTCAACTGGAAACTTACCTTCCTTGAAAATTTGTACTCAAACAGGGTCACATGCCCGCGTGACATGGGACACACCCATGTAGGGCAGGCCTTGTAGTCTCATATGCCCATGTCCTTAGCCCCTATGTATATATATATTTTTTTTATTTTGAACCTATAGGAGTTTTCACAAGACCGATCACACCCCTGTGTTAATGACTCGTGTCCTCCACACGTGATAAACCGTAAAAGTAACATATTTTAATCCCACATTTAGTATGCTTTTGGATGATTTATCCCTGATTTATGTAAAAAAAGGTGCTCTTAATCCTTTCCTTTCATGTCTTATACTCAAGAAAGCACCTAAGGATAAAAAGAAAGTAAAACGGGCCAATTTGGGCCAAAGTAAAAATCGACATGGCCTGGACTTCAAGCCACACGTCTATGCCTCGTTAAATTACTTCACACGGCCATGCCACAATTTACACGGCTGTGCCCCAATCGACAGAATCGAGACATGACCTGAAGACGATTTATACAGGTGTGTGCCATGGGCGTGCCCCTGCCACGAGAATGAGCAATTTCACTCAGATTTGGATGCTTAAAGCCAAAGAAACATACTCCTAAGTCTACTTAAACACCCTAATAGTAATTCTACTTGAAGGAGGTATTTGGAGCCAAGTAAAGCATTTAAGAAGCCTATATAAACAACACAAGGCAGTCATTCTAAAAAAGGAGTTTTAGGCAGAGTTTTCTGCCAGAGCTTTTATTCAGGGAATTACTCGAACATAGCCAGTTGATCCATCTCAAGAAGCTGGAGTTCTACTCAAGACAGATGATCTCCTCTTCAATTCCTTTAGGGGTTTTAGGGATTTTTTATGTTTTGTTTTATCTTTTCTATTGAGATGTTTTCTTGTTTTGTTATGAACTAAACCCTTCAGATACCTGAAGGGGATGAAACCTATGATGGATTTTGTTATTTGATTTCTATATTATATGATAAGTACTTAGTTTGTTCTTAATTATGTTACTTGATTCAATATGATGTGCTTAGATGGAGGAGGAATAGACCCTACCTAAGAGTAGATCTAGCATAATTAAGCGGAGTTGATCACACGCCTAGAGATAGGGTGACGAGATTTTGTCGGATTAGGGTGAAACCTAATATGGAAATCCATTGATTGATTTATTGCTTCCTTCGGGGGTTATTATAAGAGAACGAGAGTTCCACTAATTAACCTAAGGTTAGACATTATTCACCTCGAGAGAGGGTTTAATATAGGTTAGGGAGTCTCACGGATCAAGCTAAGTAAAGAAGTCATATGAATTAAAAGTTAAATAACAAGAGAAGTCATAGGTGGATTCTTCCTAAGGGTATCCTCTAAAATCAACTGAGTTTTTCCACAGTCTTTTCCCAAAGTTTCATTCCTTTGTCTTTGCATCTAGTTTATTTTTTCATTAGTTTAATAAACCAATCACTCCATATTTTAGGCTAAATAATAGAAAGAAAGTGAGTAGTAGTACTTTTAGGTTCCTTTGGGTTCGCTAAAATAATTTTGCGTAAACTATACTATTGTTCGATAGGTGCACTTGCCTCAATTGTCATCATAGTTAGTCTACAGGTTCGATCATTCTTTATAAATATTAAAAATCGACTGTTTGACATGATCAAGTTTTTGGCGTCGTTACCGGGGAACACTAAAATATTAAAAAAGCTCTATTTCTATTACTTTAGCCATTATTTTATTATTTTTTTGCAATTTACTTTTATTTTTAGTTTAGGTTAATTTTTTTTTATTTACACTAAATTTCTTTCTTTCTTCTCCTAGCAGGTACCTCTAGTTTATGACTAGAAGGAACCCGAGAGGACGCTTAGCGTAGGAAAGTGACATTGAAGCTACCGCTCGCAGAAATCGCAGAGAAACTAGACGAGCTCTAGACTACCAAAGAGAAAAACAAGACAGATCTAATCCTACTGAAGGGATGGACGAAAACAATCCACTACCAAATGTGCAAGAACAGAATGCTTTGCGTACTATGTATGATTATGCTAAACCTAATTTGACAGGAGCAGAATCTAGTATTGTTAGGCCTGCTATAGCTGCTAGTAATTTTGAATTAAAGCCTAATACAATACAAATGATTCAACAATTTGTTCAATTTGATGGTTTGCAGGACAAAGACCTGAACACTCATATAGCATATTTTTTATAGTTCTGTGATACTTTCAAAATAAATGGCATTTCTGATGATCCCATTCGTCTTCGGTTATTTCCCTTTTCATTAAGGAATAAAGCAAAGTAGTGGTTGAACTCGTTACCACGAGGGTCAATCACCACATGGGATCAAATGATCAAAAAATTTCTTTTAAAAATACTTTCCACCAGCCAAAACGGCCAAATTTAGGAATGACATATGTAACATCCTAAAATTGGGCCTAATAGTATTGGGCCCAATAGGCCTTGAGAATGGGAACGTTTAAAATTTTTGAGATGCATGTAGCACTTAGAATGTTATGGTAAGGTATTAATGGGCTTGTGCATTGTGTGTAATGTTATGTTTAATATGTTAATTTGAGGTTCAATTGGGCCCAAAGAATTGGGTCAAAATTTCGGCAGCCAAGGTGAGCTAAGGGGGGACGGCACAAGGCTATAATTTATGGATTATTTTTGTTCAATTAATGAGGATAACAAGCTGATAAAATAAAGGGAGAGTTGGTGCAAATGTGGCCTCTTATGGATGAGTGTTTTGATAGGGATAAGGGATAGAAGGATAGAGGATAAAAGATAGGAGTTATCTTCTGAGTACAGAGTTGGTCGAAATTCCATCCCTGGAAGGGGTGCCGAATTCCCTATAAATAGGGGGTACCTCTTCAATTCTGACATTTTGAACCCCATTCTCTTCTCTCATCTTCTGTGCCAAAATTCTCAGTTCTTCTTGGTAATCTCTTTTCTTTTGATTTCTTCTGAATGGTGAAACCCCTAAGTATTCTTTCTCTCCACTTTCTTTTCACTTTCCTTCTAAGCCGAAACACTTCACTCAGTTTTTATAAAAGCTGAAAATGAATCAGTTCATCTTTTCCGGGATTTTCATAAAAGCCAAAATCGCTAGATCTCATCTCCTGTGGTTGTCAAATCCTCTTTAATGGAGTCTGCTTGTGCCGGAATCTAAAAGAAACAATAGGTAAGTGTTGATTTCAGGATTTCAATGTTCTTTTGGCTTTTCAAAGTCCTTAGCTGAATGGCTATTAGAAACTAATCTCTTATTTCACATTTCTTTTCGGCATTCCGGGATTTGAAGAATGAAGCCAATTGCATAGATCTCCAAGTTATAGAATCGTGTTACTTTCGGGATTTCAAGGTAAGAGGATTTGTTTATTTATATATATAAATTCGGGTAGAATACTAACCATGGCCGAATATAGGAGAGGGCATATTTTCACAGTTTTTCAGCTTTTAAGCAAAGTTATAGATTGAGGATAATAGATCTGGATAGCAAGGATATCGACTAAGAATATTGGATTTCGCGATATCAGGTGTGTAACACTTCCCCACCGTCTAGATCTGATTAATAATAAATGTATATATATGTATATGTGTTCACAAGATTTATATGTTACATTAAAAGCCGAAATCTCGGATTTAAACGACGGACCCTCAGGTTAGTAAATAATCTGACTATATGTTACAAGTAAACTATTGTGCATGTTTTAAATTATTGTGCATGTTGCATGGGGTGGGTGATGAAAGGAGGAAGGTATATGTACATGTATATGAGTAACGGTTTTTACCGTGAACTACTGTAGCGGCTAATGCCGTGAACTGTTATACGGTCTTCGACCATTATATGTTATAAGGGCTTCGGGCAATATATGTTGATGAGCAGCTTGACTGCCATCTTGGAGAGTAGCGGTGTGGGTTGATTGTAGAAATCCCCAATGGTTGTTGGTTGGTACGGCGGCATGTAGCGGATGGAAACCTAGGCAAATGGGTTGGGCTTTGCATATTATATGTTTCCATGTAAATGAATTTATTATTATGTTTAACGAGGCCCAAATCTAGTGGTGCATGAGGGTTGCACACTGAGTCTCGCGACTCACCCCATTTAAACTAACCTTTCAGGTGACGATTAGTGCATCGGACTGGGCCGGAGTGAAGCGCTAGGTGGCCATGCAAAAGAATACGTGGATCCGACAAAAAGACTTAAGTTAATTATTTTTATATTATGTTTTATTTAATGGATTTTAAGCCTCGTTGTAATAAGGCCATGGGCCACTAGTTTATATCTTGTTTTATTATGGGATAAATTATTTTTAGTTATTCAAATATTTATTTTAATTAAACTAATATATGTAATTAAGTTTGGGTTTTATTCATAAAGGCATATTTTATATAGATAACATTTGGGCTTTCTGACAACATGATTTGTTTTACAAAAATTTCCTTAGAGACATACCAGATCCGGTCGTGGTGTTTGGGCCGGGTTTGGGGTGTTACAAATTGGTATCAGAGCCCGGTTCAAAACTCAGTTTTGGGTTTTGGGCTCAAAACGTTTTCTAAAAATGGTTTTTTTTTTGAAACATGCATGTTTAAAAATGGTACAGGGTTTGTTTTCTCGGCATGGCACCTGCGTCTCCGGCCTAAGTCCACCAGGTACGTATCCAGAACTCCTTGTGTGATATATATATATATATATATATGAATATGGGCTTGATGAGTTTTATGGGACGTAGGTTAGATTAGTTAGACTTTGATGGACTATAGGCTTAGGTTAAACAACTTCATAAATTACATAAGACTTAAATTATCCAAACAAATCCTGTGAACTGATTACTGACTTAAGGTGTGGCAACAGGCACACGCATGTCTAGGAATGGATACGGTGAAAGCTTGGTATTTAAGCACTCCTAGCTTACCTGGTGCATGGTGACTGTTCACCTTAAGCCATGTTAGGGTGTGGTAATGGCTATACGCATGTCTAGGAATGGATACAGGGAGAGCTTGGTATTTAAGCAGTCCTAGTGACTCACCTCCTCTTCACTGGAATCTTACCTGGTGCGTGGTGACTGTTCACCTTAAGCCATGTTAGGGTGTGATAATGGCTATACGCATGTCTAGGAGTGGATATAGGGATAGCTTGGTATTTAAGCAGTCCTAGTGACTCACCTCCTCTTCACTAGAAACCTACCTGGTGCGTAGTGACTATTCACCCTAACCATGAGGACGTGTTGACAGGCCAAAACCTATAACTAAAACTCGAAAGAGACCAGCCACCTTGTTTTGTACAACCCTAAAGTAAACCTTGGTTTTGAAATCACTAAAGTACCCTTGATTCGTAAAAATTTCCTAATTTGAAAAATGATGAAAATACCCTTGGTTTGTAAAATTACTGAAATACCCTCGGTATGAAAAATTATCGAAATACCCTTGGTATGAAAAATTATCGAAATACCCCTGGGTAGTGAAATGACGAAAATACCCTTAGGTGATGGATGCTATTTGTATGTTGATGTGTATGGATGTTGAATGTCCATGGTTCCTAGAATTAAGAAGACTGAAACCTGTAGATAGGTTTGAATTCGAAAGAACTACTTTTAAAACTATTATTCATAAGACTGTTCGTGGTTAATTAGTGGAAGAAAACTAATAATTCATAAAATTATTAATCAGATAAACGCGAATCGATAGTATTAGTACAAGGGGACGAAGACGCTCCAGAAGCGAATAATGATACGTATCCTACCATAGTATACTAAGTGTTTATTTGGCTTTGGAATTAGAGTGCGCAGCGAAAGCATAGTGATGAGACTTGGGTAGTACGATCACTAGTTAGTCAGAAATTTCGAGGGCAAAATTTCTTTAAGGAGGGTAGATTTGTAACATCCTAAAATTGCGCCTAGTAGAATTGGGCCCAATAGGCCTTGAGAATGGGAGCGTTTAAAATTTTTGAGATGCATGTAGCACTTAGAATGTTATGGTAAGGTATTAATGGGCTTGTGCATTGTGTGTAATGTTATGTTTAATATGTTAATTTGAGGTTCAATTGGGCCCAAAGAATTGGGTCAAAATTTCGGCAGCCAAAGTGAGCTAAGGGGGGATGGCACCAGGCTATAATTTAGGGATTATTTTTGTTTAATTAATGAGGATAACAAGCTGATAAAATAAAGGAAGAGTTGGTGCAAATGTGGCCTCTTATGGATGAGTGTTTTGATAGGGATAAGGGATAAAAGGATAGAGGAGAAAAGATAGGAGTTATCTTCTGAGTACAGAGTTGGCCGAAATTCTATCTCTTGGAAGGGGGTGCCGAAATTCCCTATAAATAGGGGGTACCTCTTCAATTCCGGCATTTTGAACCCCATTCTCTTCTCTCATCTTCTGTGCCGAAATTCTCAATTCTTGTTGGTAATCTCTTTTCTTTTGATTTCTTCTGAAAGCTGAAACCCCTAAGTATTCTTTCTCTCCACTTTCTTTTCACTTTCCTTCTAAGCTGAAACACTTCACTTAGTTTTTCTAAAAGCCAAAAATGCATCAGTTCATCTTTTTTGGGATTTTCATAAAAGCCAAAATCGCTAGTTCTCATCTCCTGTGGTTGTCGAATCCTCTTTAATGGAGTCTGCTTGTGCCAAAATATAAAAGAAACAATAGGTAAGTGTTGATTTCGGGATTTCAATGTTCTTTTGGCTTTTCAAAGTCCTTAGCCGAATGGCTATTAGAAACTAATCTCTTATTTCACACTTCTTTTCAGCATTCTGGGATTTGAAGAATGTGGCCAATTGCATAGATCTCCAAGTTATAGAATCGTGTTACTTTTGGGATTTCAAGGTAGGAGGATTTGTTTATTTATATATATAAAATCGAGTAGAATACTAACCATGGCCGAATATAGGAGAGGGCATATTTTCACAGTTTTGCAGCTTTTAAGCAAAGTTATAGATTGAGGATAATAGATCTAGATAGCAAGGACATCAACTAAGAATATTGGATTTCGCGATATCAGGTGTGTAACACTTCTCCACCGTCTAGGTCTGATTAATAATAAATGTATATATATATATGTATATGTGTTCACAAGATTTATATGTTACATTAAAAGCCGAACTCTCGAATTTAAATGACGGACCCTCAGGTTAGTAAATTATCTGACTATATGTTACAAGTAAACTGTTGTACATGTTTTAAATTATTGTGCATGTTGCATGGGGTGGGTGATGAAAGGATGAAGTTATATGTACATGTATATGAGTAACGGTTTTTACTGTGAACTACTATAGCGGCTAATGCCGTGAACTGTTATGCGGGCTTCGGCCAATATATGTTGATGAGTAGCTTGACTGCCATCTTGAGAGTAGCAGTGTGGGTTGATTGTAGAAATCCCCAATGGTGTGTTGGTTGGTACGGGGGCGTGTAGCGGATAGAAACCTAGGCAAATGGGTTGGGCTTTGCATATTATATGTTTCCATGTAAATGAATTTATTATTATGTTTAATGAGGCCCAAATCTAGTGGTGCATGAGGGTTGCACACTGAGTCTCACGACTCACCCCCTTTAAACTAACCTTTCAGTTGACGATTAGTGTATCAGACTGGGCCGGAGTGAAGTGCAAGGTGGCCATGCAAAAGAATATGTGGATCCGACAAAAATACTTAAGTTAATTATTTTTATATTATGTTTTATTTAATGGATTTTAAACCTCGTTGTAATAAGGCCATGGGCCACTAGTTTATATCTTGTTTTATTATGGGATAAATTATTTTAGCTATTCAAACATTTATTTTAATTAAACTAAGGCATGTAATTAAGTTTGGGTTTTATTCATAAAAGCATATTTTATATAGATTACATTTGGGCTTTTTGACAACACGATTTATTTTACAAAAATTTCCTTAGTGACATACCAGATCCGGTTGTGGTGTTTGGGTCGGGTTTAGGGTGTTACAACATATCTTCTTTTGTGCAGAATGACGTAGAAACATTATATGATGCATGGGAAAGATATAAGGATCTCCTGAGAAGATGTCCACACCACAGATTACCTTTATGGCTTCAAGTCCAAACTTTTTACAACGGTGTGAATTCTTCAACTAGGTAAATGATTGACTCATCAGCCGGTGGAACTTTGAATAACAAAACTACTGAAGCGGCTTACAACTTTATTGAAGAGATGTTATTGAATACCTATCAATGGCAAATTACAAGGGCCAAACCGACTAAATCAAACTGAGTTTTTAACATAGACGCAATAACAATGCTGTCAACTCAGATGGAGATGATGAATAAAAAGCTTGATAATTTATGTTCTTCACAGGTACATCCAGTAATGCAATGCGAAGCGAGTGGGAATATGGCGAATCCTAAGTACCCACCCTACCAACCAGGAGCAGAACATGAGCAGACAAACTATATACGTAACAATTTCAAATCCAATAATAATCCTTATAGTAACACTTATAACGCAGGTTGGAGGAACCACCCATATTTTTTGTGGGGAGGATAAGGAAATCAAGGAAATCAAAGGCAGCAACCTCCTCCAAATTATCAAAATCAGCCATATCCACAAGAGAAGCAATCAAACCTCGAAGAGATGCTGACGAAATTCATGGCAGTCACAGATTCTCATTTGCAAAAGACTGAAGCAGCACTTAATGAACAACAAAAACCAATCAAAGGGATCGAGAATAAAGTTGGAGAACTTACTAGGTCAGTGGGACATCTCACAAAGCTAATTTCTGAACGTCAACAAGGACGTCTACCAAGCAACATAGAAATAAACCCAAAAGAATATATCCAAGCCATTACAGTTCAAGAGGGTATAAAGGTAGACGAGCCCACCATAGCATAAGAAACCAAGGAAGAGAAAGGTAAAATAGAGGTAGTACACAAAAAGCCAAAACCAATAATCAAAGAATACAAACCTCGCATACCTTGTCCCGAAGCATTGAAAGGAGATGATTCAGAGGAATAGTTCAGTAAGTTTCTTAAACTTTTAAAGAAATTACATATTAACTTACCCATTCTTGAAGCTCTTTTCCAGATGCCAGACTCGAGGAAATTTTTAAGATAACTCTTGACAAACAAACGCAAAATAGATGAAGAGCAACACGTGGAACTAAACGCAACATGCTAGGTAATGTTACAGAATAGACTACCACAGAAACAAAAAGATCCAAGGAGTTTTACAATTCCATGCTTAGCTGGTAGTTTAACTATTGATAATGTGTTAGCTGATCTAGGGGCAAGTATAAATGTCATGCCTTATGCATTGTTTAAACGACTAGGTCTAGGGAAGCCCAAACAAACTAGGATGAGTATTCAACTAGCTGATAAAACTGTTAGAATTCCAAGGGGCGTTATTGAAGATCTTCTTGTAAAAATCGATAAATTTGTTTTCCCAGTAGATTTTATTGTTTTAGACATGGATGAGGATAATTCAATCCCCTTAATTCTAGGAAGACCTTTCCTAGAAACTGCTAGAACTAAAATTGATGTTGCCACAGGTGAACTCATACTTCGCGTAGGAGATGAATCGATTAAGCTTCAAGCTCTCAACTCAGCCAGAACAACGGATGATGAAGGTAAGAAAGTCACTTCAATAGATAATCCAATTGTTCAACCTTCACTACAGGAAACATCACAAGGCATTAAACCTAAGCCAACTCATAGCCCCAAATCGACAAAAAAGAATCACACAAGAAACAAAACCTTAAGGTCGACGACTTAGAAGAGCAGAAGCTACAAGTCAAAGAAAAGTCAGATCTACACGAAGTAAAACCAAAGGAACCGCCAAAAAGGTTCGTAGGGGCATCAAATCACTTTAAAATAGGAGACCAGGTACTGTTAGACAAAGCCGATCCCCACACCACTTCAACAGACCTAAAGGCAAGGGGAGAAATTCTTCTTAAGGTACACGATATCTTCCCACACGAAATAGTCGAGGTAAGCAATCCAATATTTGGTGATTTCAAGGTAAACGCTTCACGACTTCAACTTTGTCACAAAAAAAATGAGCTTGAGCATGAGGGAAGATATTCAAACCTTTAAACCTCCCTGAAATTTCTTTCGAGAAGAGTCTAGTTTAAGACTATAAACTAGCGCTTTTCGGGAGGTAACCCAAGTACTAACAATAATTTCTATTTTGTAGTTTTAGTTTTATTCTTATCTCTATTTTCTATTTTAGAATTCAATAAATTGAAAAAGTACAGATTCCCAGACCATACAGTCTAGCACACGGCCGTGGCTGTGGCTGTGTGGGTACTCCTAATCACCGTACTGACATAGCAGAGGCCGTGCGAATGTTGCCACAACCAACTGCAGAAGTCACGGGCTCACCTACCCCACCATGGCCGTGCGAATCGACCGTGGGTCAACACTGCCATTATAGAAATGGGAGTGGCATCAGAGACAAATAGGCATGGCACCCCAGATGCCTAAACACGATCGTGCGACACGACCTTGTAAAGATATTGACTTATCGACCACGGGCATGACTTATCGACCATGGGTGTTTAATCTCCAACATGCCTCCAAACACGACCGTGCGATATAGCCGTGTAAAGGAACCCGCCCTAGATACACGGGCGTGGGACAGCGTCAGAAACAAAAATCTATTTAAACCCCATAGCCCTTCCCCTTTCCCCCATCTTCTTTCCTCCTTCTTTTTCTTTTAATTTTTCTATCTTGTTTAAAAAGGTGTCCATACTCTTGAGCTACACTAAAATTATGCCGAAGAAGCGTAATAAGCCAATCACAATCTCCCTATGGGAGACCGATCTACATAAGTTCATGCCGGCCGCTTCATTCAAGCAACAAGGCAAGGATCTTTGAGACCATATGGTTTTTATTTTCTTTTTCTCTTTTGCTTCAATTTCCTTCTCTTTAACAATCTTATGCTTCGTTTAGTTTACTTTAATTTAGTTTCTTAGTTTTTGGTTCTAAAGGCTGCTTGGGAATCATGCACCACAGCCTTAAAAATCACTCCCACCTTGCGAACCATCCTTCAATAAGGACTTAATAGTCCATTTATTTTTTATTTTCACTTTAGATTGTTTTCTATTTTAATTCTTGTCTTCCTTCTTATCTTCATATATATAGTTAGTTTATTTTAAATATGTCTTAATAATCCCTGGCTAATTTTCTACAAGCTCCCCAATTTCTTCATCTAGCGCAGAGATCGTTGGTAGCCACCCCACCAGGACCATAGAAAACGCCACCACCGCCTCCTCCAAACTACCTTCTACCATGACCACTGCCAACTCTTGGAGCCATCCAAAAATCAGGAAGTCACTTTACCCCTTATCTTTTGATTTATACCATAATTGTCACTATTTATCTTTGTACAATGAGGGTAATGTACATCTTAAGTGTGGGGGGTAAAAGTGTCAAACTTTTTGCACTATTCTCAAAATCCTAAATTTTAAACTTGTTCGAAAGTATTTTTCTCATATTACTAATTAGGATGAAATTTATGTTGATTTATGATTTTTATTGATATGTTTTAGAGTAAGTCTAGTTAATTGTGCATTGATGATTAAATTTTGAAGGATACTAGAGAAGCAAGCATGATAAGTCTACTTTCTAAAAATTAAAAATTAATAGGTCATTGAACTGAATTTGAGTATTGCCTTAAAATTTGAAATTTATAAGGAATGATGTAAAAAACACCCATAATTTTTGTGAGATTTTGAGCCTTATAGAGCATATATTCTTTTTCATGCTCACTTTATTGATTATGAGTGTGTCAACTTTGAACTGTTATTCTAGAACTTGCCTCGTTTATACATGTCAAGACCACACTTTTGATTTTATATACAGAGATGATAAAGGCACCTAGGATTTGACCCACTTACTCTATAAAAAGCCTACCTTCACAAATTAACCCCTAGTGAACCCCGTTGAATCCTAACAACCTTTTTATTGACTCACCCACTAATATTAACCTAAAACCCCTTTGAATTTATTATCACCATTCTTTTGACTACCCTTCTATCGAGAATTGATTTGGTCAGTTGCCTAATTAGTTTATTTTGGTTGATAAAGTTCTTCTTTTAGTATGTAGTTTGTTCTTAAAAAAACAAAAATAAAGCTTAAAGCATTTAAATTCCAATTGTTGATGAAAAAGCTCGTATTAAAGTATTATCAAATTTTAAGTGATGAAAATACTCTTTATTATAGAGTAATTATCAATAGTGGTATTATCAGTTTTCATTCGATGTAAATATTCATATTTAGTTCATTGTTTCTAGTTAGGTAATTTGTCAAGTAAGTCTCGATTCTAACCTTCTAATTGAGCCTGTATCCACACCCTTAACCTTAGCCCCATTACAACCCTGATAAAGACCTTTTGATCTGTGTATCATCTCATATACAGTGGTGGAGATTTGATTTTCAAGCAAGCCTATGGGATTAACTTTCTAGGTTCGACTTATGAGTGCTTATTCTTGAACCTTAAACACTTTGAGTGATTTGAGTGAACCTTTAGTGGGGATGTCAATCCTTGTCGGTTTTGAATTAAAGGTAATTATTCAGATAAGGGGAGACGCCTATGTTTTTGTACTACAAAGGTATCACTTATCGTGATTGAATCTTTAGGACTCTTTGAGTTGAATTATCCATGTATAAATTATCTATGAATTATGACGAGACATTTTCGATAGGAATTATGAATTATGGAATGTTCGTTTTAATTGTAAGTTGAGAATTTTACTTGAGGACAAGCAAAAGCTTAATTGTGGGGGTATTTGATAAACCGTAAAAGTAACATATTTTAATCCCACATTTAGTATGCTTTTGGATGATTTATCCCTGATTTATGTAAAAAGGTGCTCTTAGTCCTTTCTTTTCATGTCTAATACTCAGGAAAGCACCTAAGGATAAAAAGAACGTAAAACGGGCCAATTTGGGCCAAAGAATAAATCGACATGGCCTGGACTTCAAGCCACACGATCGTACCTCATTAAATTACTTCACACGACCATGCCACAATTTACACGGCTGTGTCTCAATCGACAGAATCGAGACACAGCCTGAAGACGATTTACACGAGCGTGTGCCATGGGCGTGCCCCTACCACGGGAATGCGCAATTTCACTCGAATTTGGATGCTTGAAGCCAATGAAACATACTCCTAATTCTTCTTAAACACCCTAATAGTAATTCTACTTGAAGGAGGTATTGAGGAGCCAACTAAAGCATCTAAGGAGCCTATATAAACAACCCAAGCCAGTCATTCTAAAAGAGGAGTTTTAGGCAGAGTTTTCTACCAGATCTTTTATTCAGGGAATTACTCGAAGACAGCCAGTTGATCCATCTCAAGAAGCTGGAGTTCTACTCAAGACAGAGGATCTCCTCTTCAATTCCTGAAGGGGGTTTTAGGGATTTCTTATGTTTTGTTTTATCTTTTCTCTTGAGATGTTTTCTTATTTTGTTATGAACTAAACCCTTCAGATACCTGAAGGGGATGAAACCGATGATGGATTTTGTTATTTGTTTTCTAAATTATATGATAAGTACTTAGTTTGTTCTTAATTATGTTATTTAATTTAATCTGATGTGCTTAGGTGGAGGAGGAATAGACCCTGCCTAAGAGTAGATCTAGTATAATTAAGTGGAGTTGATCGCACGCCAAGTGATAGGGTGACAAGATTTTTTAGGATTAGGGTGAAACCTAATATGGGAATCCATTGATTGGTTTACTGCCTCCTTATGGGGTTATTATAAGATAACGAGAGTTTCACTAATTAACCTAAGGTTAGACATTATTCGCCTCGAGAGAGGGTTTAATATAGGTTAGGGAGTCTCACGGATCAAGCTAAGTAAATAAGTCATTTGAATTAAAAGTTAAATAACAAGAGAAGTCATAGGTGGATTCTTCGAGAGGGTATCGTCTAAAATCAACTGAGTTTTTCCACAGTCTTTTCCCAAAGTTTCATTCTTTTGTCTTTGCATCTAGTTTAGTTTTTCATTAGTTTAATAAACCAATCACTCTATATTTTAGGCTAAATAATAGAAAGAAAGTGAGTAGTAGTACTTTTAGGTTCCTTTAGGTTCGATAAAATAATCTTGCATAAACTATACTATTGCTCGATAGGTGCACTTGCCTCAATCATCGTCATAATTAGTCTATAGGTTCGATCATTCTTTATAAATATTAAAACTCAACTGTTTGACACGATCAACACGCTCGTGTCCTTACCCGTGTGTGAAAAGTAGGGTATTCTATTTATGGCATCAGCAACCCCTTAAGAAGCACACGACCTAGGCACACGCCCATGTGCTTGCTCGTGGATGATTCAAAATTTCGTAATTAAAATGCAGGGGACACACGGCCTATCAACACACCCATATGGGTTGACCGTGCATCACACACGACCTAGACACATGCCCGTGTGTCTACCTGTGTGGACACTTAGAGGCTATTCTCCAAGCCTCTTTGCCACCCTAAAACATAAACTCATTTATTTTATCACAATTGGCACATAACATGGCAATTATCAAACTACTAAGAATCCTTAAATTATCATTCATTCCACCCATACTTTACTCAATTACTTACATGAACATTCGATTTATCAAACTCATCAACTTAATAACATAAACTTGGCAATATTGGCCATCTCATCATGGCCATTTTCAAAATGAAGGTGGAACATTAATAGCCAACCCTTTTGGCCTTCAAATGTTACATGACACGTAACAATCAAGTTCTTCTACATGCCATACTCAAAATGAATTAACTTTACTATACCAAAAGAACGGCTGATAGTGTGATTCGAGCTCCGATGTTCTATGATCCCTGACCTAACTTGGAAAAACTACAAGGAAAAGGGGAAAAAGAGGGGTAAGCATATAGCTTAGTAAGTTTGCATGAAATTCTAAAGGAATGTAATTGCTCAAACTAAATTCATTCATTTATAAAACAATAGCAACATAAGTCTCAATTGCTTAGGCATACTTCTTCATACTTAATCACACTTATTCTTACCCATCTCATGTCATATTATGATTTCTTAACTTGTACTTATTCAAGGTACATGTATCACTCAATCACGTAACTTAGCATATATGCTAACATGAACATAAACTCAAATCTTCATCATTCTTATCATGAATGGAATTCAAGGTCATCCGTAAACAGATTTGGCTCAATACTAGATTACATACTTAGCTCTTTTGCCCACACTAAATAGATTATCATTGGATATTTGAACTTATCATGCATAAATCTTGATGCCAACGCCATATCCCAAATATGGTCTTACATGGGATCACCCCTTGATGCCGATGCCATATCCCAGATATGGTCTTACACGAGATCTTATAGCTCGATGTCACTGCCATATCCTAGATATGATCTTATACGAGATCGTACATGAATGTCGATGCCATGTCCCAGACATGGTCTTATACAAGATCTTCTTTTGGTGCCGAGGCCATATCCTAGACATTGTAACATCCTGAATTAATGGGCCTTGGCGTTAATGTGTGGTTAAGTTTAATGTGAGTGTTAGGGGTCCAGAATGGGCTTAGGGTTGGGCTAAGGCTTTAATCGAATTTTCTGTTTGGACACACTAGTGGAAAGTCGGATAAGATAGGGCTTAAAAGATGTTCTCTGTGTTTTAAGATACAAAATGGGGCTTGTGGCCTAGTGGCAAAGTGGCGCCACTTAAAGTGCAGAGAAGTGGCATCAACTGAGGAGGCCAAATTCAAGTTGCATGAAGCCCAATTCTTTTAATTAAATTTAGTTAATTTTCGGCATTTAAGTGGGTAGAGTGGGACGGCAATGAGGCTTAGAAATATGGGGATTTATGTGAGTGGATAATGTGGATAATGTAGCAGATAAAAAGGAAGAAGAGGTGGTGTTATCTAGGCCACTTGTGAAGGTATGATCGGATATGGATAAGGGAGAAAGTTTAGGAATTATCTATTGATCACAGTAGTGGCCGAATTTCCAACTCGGGGGGAAAGAGGAAATCAATTTTTATGAGGCTAAAGGGGGTGCCAAAATTTCCCTTGTTAATTAATTAGTTTTAGTTTTCAAAAGAGGGCAATTTCGTCTTTTGGATAATGTGTGTGCCAAAAATTTGATTAGAAAATGGGTACTTCTTAATTCAGCATTTATTCTCATTCTCTTCTCTTAGTTGTTTCTTTTCTCAAAAAGCTGAAAACTCCTAAAGTTCCATCTTCTTCTTCATTCTCTGCTAAGGCTGAAACCTCATAGCCTTTCTCTACTCCTTTTTTTAATTCTTCTATAAGTCGAAACCCTTAAGTATTCTTTCTCTTTACTCTCTTCTGCCATAGCCGATTGCCCGAGTGTCCATTCTTTTTTTTCTTCCTACCGATTTCTTCATTAAAAAGCTGAATTGCCATAGATTCTTTGAATCATCTTCTCTTTTTGATTTTCGCAAAAAGCTAAAATCTTCTAGGAGTAGCCGAATCTCCTGTGATAGGGTAAGTGTCGGTCTTCTTCTCTTTACTTTTCTTTCGATTTTTGGAAGCTAAAGCTGAAAGGCTAATGGGCTTGGTAAGGTTGACGTTTGATTAGTGGTTTGATGTTTTCTTGTTGGGAGACGTCAGGAATCAAAGTAGATCGTTTAGAACTAAAAGTCGAAAACTACTAGTCCCTGAGTCTCAATCTCTTTTCGGGATTTCAAGGTAGGGGGTTCTCTTTAGATTTTCGTTAGGTTCGTTCATCGTGTTATAATCTTAACTATATGTTATGGATTAACAACCATATGTTGTACTGGTAGCAACTAATAAGGTCTTTTGATGGAATCAAATGTCAATCAGGCGAAAGAACTGATTGGATATGTAAAACCAATCCCTAAGTTTAATAAACAGGCAGTGTCAGTAGTTCGGGATTGGCCGCCTGGTTGTGGATCGGCTTCGGAGCAAAACCTTAGGCAATTAGCAATCGTATCGGCTACTGACAGTGTCGACATAGAAAGTATCGTCTTGACTGTAATCAGGTGTGTGGATTTCTATCACACTAGTTAATCTGTACAATATATATATTATGGGCTAAAAGCCAGAAAAAGGCTGTACGAACAGTCGTGTTACCCAAAAGGGGTAGGCAAAAGATGCCAGGTACGTAATCATAGAAACTTCTCTATGTGTATTGAAAGATGTCGTAGACTGTGATCTTTTTAGATAGTATATTATTTTGATTCTGCATGTATGTATGCATGGGATGGGATTGATATGACGAAGGGGAAGAGCATGCTAATAGGTCGCTCATTGATCAATGGTTAACCCACAACATATTATTTAGGTCGCATGGCGGCCGGTGGCTCTGCCACATCTGATTAATAGGTCACATAGTGATCAGTGGTTAAACCACAATATATTATCAAGGTCGCATGGCGATCGCTGGCTCTACCACATATGTCACATAGTTATCGGTCTTAATGTAGGCAGCACAACTGTCGAAATGGTGTGTAGCGGATGGAGGGTTGATTGTAGAAATCCCCAAGGTGTGATGGTTAGTACCGGCTGGTGTGCAGAGGATGATTTATAGGATTGGGTTGGGCCATGTAGCATTTATATATATTCTGTTGCCATTGTGTATGGGCCAAGGCCCATAATGTGTTTGTGGGCCTCACCCTTTTATGTGTTTTCGGGATTTGCACACTGAGTCTTGGTGACTCACCCTTTTATTTCCCTGACTTTTTAGATGAGCAGTAGATCGTGGACATGGGAGACGAGGTGGACTCGAGGGGCCATCAAGTTTTTATTTTCATAAACTATTTTTGATTTTTCTTTAAGTTTTAATTTTGGGATTATTTATGTAATAAGACCTCCATAGCTTAGGTTATCAATTTCCATTTATTAATGTTTATATTCTACAAACTTATGTTCAAGGACTTGATTATAAGAAAGGAAAAAAATAAAGATTTTCTAATAAGTTTAAAAAAAAAACTAAAAAGGCTTTCTACAAATACCAATTATTTAACAAATACCTGCATAAACGAATCGAGATTTTCAAAACCCTCCAAAGTAAAGTTTTCAACATTTAACTCGTAGCGTACCAGATCTGGTCATGACGTTTTGGGCCGGGTTTGGGGTGTTACATTTTGGTATCAGAGCCCAGTTTAAAACTCGGGCTGTGAAATGGGCCCAGTAATGATTTGTAAAATCGATGTGAATTTGTGAAAACTTTCAGTTGGGATATGGCCTTCGAGTATATTGGCACCCGATCCACGCAGCTCATTATGTGATATGCATGTTAGGCTTGATGGGCTCCATAGGGACGTAGGCTAGTATGATTAGAGTTTGATGGACTTTAAGTTTAGTTTGAACAATTATCTAACATCTATAAGACTTAATTTCTCTAATTAAACATGTCTGTTAACAAGTCATTGGGTTAAAGTGTGGCAACAGGCATACGCATGTCTAGGATTGGATCTAGGGAGAGCTTGGTATTTACGCAGCCCTAGTGGCTCACCTCCTCTCCGCTAGAATCCTACCTGGTGCATAGTGTTTGTTCACTTTAACCAAGAGGGCTTGTTGACGGGCCAAAATTTATAACTAAAACCCGAAAGGGACCAGCCACCCTATTTCGCAGGATTGCTAAAATACCCTTAATTTTGTAAAATTATCGAAATACCCCCGAATTTCAAAATTACCAAAATACCCCTATTTTGTAAAATTACCAAGATACCCCATTTTGGAAAATTACGAAAATACCCTTGTAGGATAAAATTATGAAAGTACCCCTAGGTAGTGAAAAGACAAAAATACCCTTATGTGACGAAGGTGAGTTTATGGTTGCCACTTGTGTGTTGATGATGTTATGTGACACTCCGTTGTGATGCATATGGATGTGGAATGTATGTGATTTCTAGAACTAGGAGGTACAGACTTATGACTGATTTCGAATTCGAAAGAACTACTAATCAAACTACTTTCCATAAGATTGTTCGTGGTTAATCAGTGAAAGAAATTAATAATTCATAAAATTTCTAATCAGATAAACACGAATCGGTAGAATGAGTACAAGGGGTCGTGGACGTCCTGCGCGTGGCCGTGGTAAGGGTAGGATGGCTGTGTCAGAACCAGTAGGGTCTGGCCATGGATCAGGCGATGTTAAGGGTTTTAGAGAGGGTTGCTGGGGCAAGCATGGGCACAGGAACCTGGAAATCTATGTCGGAGAGACTTATAGCGAATGTGGCAGAAGTGTTTAGGGGAATTTTCGGTATAGCCCCGAGTACAGCTGAGTATTGGTTGGAGGCAGTTGAGCGTATAATAGATGATCTGGATTTCACGGAGGAGGAGAAACTGAAATGAGTCGTATCTCTCTTGCGAGACGAAGCATACCAATGGTGGCTTACGATTAAGGATGGTTCAGTGGCTGACTGTATAACATAGGATTACTTTAGAACGGTATTTCAAAGTAACTACATTGGAATGAGTTATGTGGATGCACAGCGCAGAGCGTTTCTAAATATGGTTCAAGAAAGTAGGTCGGTGGCGGCGTATGAAGCGAAATTCTTACACCGTAGCTGTTATGCTCGAGGGATAGTGGCCATAGAACATGTGTATTATGTTTGGTTTGAGGATGGCCTGAGGGATGATCTACGTGTTTTGATAGCTCCACAGCGGGAGAGGGAATTTGCTGTGCTTGTGGAGAACACTAAGATAGCTGAGGAGGTGAAGCGGACGAAAAGACTGAACAGGGATAGAGATGAGAGTTGTAATATCCCGGGTTAAGGGCTATTTTATTTTTGGCATTGTTGCATGTTAATGGCTTGCTATGTTGTTGTTTGTGTGGTTTCGGGGCTTAGTTGTAGGCTAGGAGTGAGCCTGAGTAGGGGGAAAATTTTAATTTTTGGGCTTTAGGGGATAGGAGCTGAAGGAGCTGGGTCTTATATATTTTAATTGGTATTCTTGAACACAAGAAGGGAGCGGTGGAGTGGCAAAGCATGCGCCACATGGAGAGTGTGGTTGGCGTCAACTGCAGGAGGAAGAGGTCCTGAGTTCAAGCTGCGAGAATCCCACACTTTTGCATCCATTTTGACGGCATGAAGGGAAGAGTTGTAGGAAGTTTGAACTCTACCTTGGACTTTGTCAACTCTTTCAAACGGTGGGTGGAGAGTGAAAATAGGAGGAAGACTTGGTCATAGTTATTTGAATTTGTGGTTTGGGAGTGAATGGGGGGGAGGTTGGCCGGTTTTGGTGAGAGTTTGGGGGGAGGGAATGTGTGACCGGTTGTAATTGGAGTGTGCCAAATTTGCCTTTGGCATGTGTGTTTTTTTTTTCGGTCACAAATTCTCTTTGGTTAAGCTGTTTTTAGTTTAGTCAAAAGCTAACAAAAACTCTCTTCACTTGCAAATAGCCTAAGCCGAAACCATTTGTTTTGCTTCTTGAAATCGAAACCCCAGGTGTTTGTCGAATTTGCTTGCGGTTTCAATCATTTTTTTTAGTAGTAGCCGAATGTCCTCTTGAATTCTTAAACATTATTTTTCTTTCTTTTGTTGTTTTGCTTCTTTCTCTTTGTTCTAGCCGAACCTAGCATCCCATTATCATCTTTTTCTCTCTTTTGGAAACCTTGTTAGCCGAATGCCTCTCCCACCTTCTTTTCTTTTTCAATTGTGTTAAACCGAAACCAGCCTTGTGTTTTCTTTTCAATTTGAGCTGAAAGTTCTCTTCTCTCTCCTTTCTTTTCATTCATGCTAAGTCAAACTTGTTCTCCTAAGCACCTTCTTCATTTCTTTCCCCTCTCAAAACCGAAAGTATTTCTCCTCTGTTCATCTTGATTAAAGGGTGTTAGCCGAAACTTCACTTTCCAAACCCTTTTCTCTATTTCTTTTCATTCAAAACCGTGAGCACCTACCTCTTTTTCATCCTTTCTCCTTCTCCAAACCTTGGCCGAATCTTTCTCCTCTCTGAGTAGTTGGTAGGCCGATTATTGGTTGTTGTTGGGGTGCTGGTGTTCAATCGGTCTTGTAAGGGGTAAGTGCTAGGCCGAATGGCCATTTCTCCCTTTCTTATGCTTGGTCAATCTTTGGTGTTTGAGAGCCAATTTCGGCATCTGTTAAAAAGGTGTTAACTTCTTGTTATGGTAATCATTTTTCGTATAGGGTCCTTGGGTTCGAAATCAAGCAAGGAGAGGCTTCTTACTCTGTTAAGCAATCGGTAAGTGGTGGTAAGAGGTTGCTTTAATGGTTTCTTTAGAGTTGTTAAGCCAAGTTTAATAAGACTAATGGTTTGTGTTTTAGAGGGGAGGCTAATTATCAGAAGGAGCCGGTGTTAATTCGGGTTGGTTGGAAGCCAACCATTTGCAAGGGTAAGGCCTAACGCAACCCCTTGGGTTATCTACTTTTGGCGAATGGTATAATGAGTTAGTGTTAACCCTTTGTTGGCGAATGTAGGATCGGGGTTGTTGAGGTGATCAAGGGCGTGATCGATTCTTAAGATTAACATCTTCACTATTTCGTGTGTAAACCAACACACTATCTTAACTAAGTAATGTGATAACCTGCTTGTGTAAATGAAACAGTGTGGTTGACTATTTTGATACCCATTGAGGTATGGATACGGATTCGGGTAAGTCCGTTTCATTATGAAATATGTGATGATATACGATATCATGATTATTGGGTGTATATTCATTGAGATGCCATGTTGAGCATGTGAGCATGATAGCATGATTGCACGATTTTGCATCTAGTATGATATGTGATTGGGTGATATGAGAGGAGGGGAGTATGATATCCGTGTCTTTGGGACCTTTGTGTCTTTGGGACACCGGAGGTTTGGCACCTCCGGTGGTTTGGTACCACATATTTTGTGACTTTGGGTCACAGAGGTTTGGCACCTCGGCGTCTCGTCCCAGTGGCTTAGTACCACGATGGGTTGGCCCCACGTTGATTATCTGGGATTGACGCCAGTGATTTGGTATCACACGATGGGTTGGCCCCATCATCGAATTTGCGACTACGGTCACAAAGTGATTTGGTATCACATTGTGTCTTTGGGACACCGAGGTTTGGCACCTCATTGCGACTCATCCCTGTGGTTTGACACCACTGTGGGTTGGCCTCACTTATGAGATACGGGATCGTTGCTAGTGATTTGGTATCACACGATGGGTTGGCCCCATCATTGGATTATTTGTGACTTTGGTCAAAGTGGTTTGGTACCACAAGATGGATATCGTGACTTTGGGTCACCGGTGGTTTGGCACCACCGGTGGTTTGGTACCACACGGGGTAGAAAAGGTGATATGGTTGGCTAGGATCGGGTGCATTACTTGCATTATTTTGTTATGATATGTGTGTTGGCATGTTATACCAGGAGAGGGATTTATACATTGAGTCTTGCGACTCACTCTCTCCTTTGACATTTCAGGTGACACTTAGACGCGGACATGGAGCCGGGATGGACTCGAGGTGCTCATGCCATGCTAATAAAGGATTTGCTCAGACTTTATAAAATTTGGTACATTAGTTATTTATTTCTATGTAGTTTTATTTTGGGTTGTAAAAGGCCTTTTAAAAATTATGGTTTGCTTGTTTATACTTAAAGTAAATGTTTAATATGCCTTAACAAATTAATTGGGCTAAGATGTGCTAAAATTTGGAAAGATAACGATTTCAAAACTACAAAAGCGACATTTTAAACTATACCATCGGGTATCACACTAAGATTTGGAATAAAGAAGAACTCAAATGTTTTCCAACTTAAACACGATTTTCTACTAAGGCAAAATGTTTTTGTAACAATGATAAACAACTCAAACTTCTTAACGAGATAAACCTGTTTTGTCCACCCATCGGAGTAAGTTTTTAAAGTTTCCCGGGTTTTCAAATACATCATCAGATTTCAAACTAACCTACTCAAGTTTTATCCAAATACACAATTTAGCGAAGTGTTTTCCTCAAACTTTTAAACTTAAACCTAAACCACTCAAAACCCTTTTTCCCTGTGACATACCAGATTCGGTCATGGTGTGTAGACCGGTTTGGGGTGTTACATTTGTGGTATCAGAGCTAAGTTTAAAGGCTCGGCTGTGGGCCCGAGGCCCAAAATGTTTTAAAACTATAGTTTTTGAGTATTCTGTTTTAAAAAGTATGGTTTGAAAGGCATGGCACCGAGTCACCAAGCACTAATCCGCCTGTAAGTACCTGTACTATTGTTTGTGGTGATGGTATTGATGAGATTGAATGGCCAGTGATAGTAAGACTACCTTAGAGACTGAAACTGATAGGACTCTGTGGACTCGCGAAAACGAAACTTCTTTAATAAGCAATATTCATAAGACTTTGCTTTTAAACAGTGGAATAATGACTGATACATAAAATTCTTTAAATCAGACGAGATTTAGTCATGAGTACCCGAGGTGGACGTGGTCGTGGACGTGGTCGCGGTAGGATGACAGTTTCTGAGCCCGTAGGTTTTGGTCAGGGTTCAGAGGATGAGATACCGGTCCCGCCACCAGTTGGAGGTGGTGAGTTCCAAGAGCGCATCGATGACGCGATGTCACGAGCGATCTCATGAGTGTTAGAAAGGGTAGCTGGAGTAGGTGGAGTTGTAAGAGCTAGGAAATCGTGCTGAGCGACTTGAACAAATGGGGTGAATTCTTTCGGTGTCTCGGTGTTGCTCCTAGATCTTGAATATGGCCGAAGCGGCGAGCGGATCATGGATGATCTGGACCTAACCGCCAAGAGAAATTAAAGGGATCGATCACTTCTCCGAGATGAGTCATACCGGTGGTGGCTCTTTGTTTCGACAATACCGCGGTTGAAGATCGACTTGGGACTACTTAGGCCGCTATCGAAAAAGTACGTGAGCTAATTACATTAATGAGCAAATGAAAGCATTTCGAGGTTAGTTCGGGGAGCAAATTTGTCGTATCACGAGGCGTAGTTTCTCAGTCGAGCCAGATGCCAAGGGTATGGTGGCTACTGAACACGAGAGGTGTGTTTGTTTCAAGGATGGCCTGCGAGACGAATTAAGGTTGATAATTGCGCCCCAGCAGGAGCGTGAATTTGTGTCCTAGTTGAAAAGGCGAAGGTAGCCGAGGGCATTAAGGAATCGTGAGGTGGTATGGATAGGAACCGACACAAGAGGAGTTTTGGATCTTCTGGGTCATCAGGAAATCAGCAGAAAAGGGCTAGACCGAGTAGGCCAAATCAGTCGGGTAGGTTTGTTGCTGCTAGGCAGGGACCGCCGCAGTGTAACCGTTGTGGGAAGGCTCATTGGGGAGGATGTTGGACTGATGGTAGAGGCTATTTTGAGTGTGGTTCAGCTGGACCACCGTGTAAGGGGCTGTCCGCGCAAGATGGCTAGGATTCAGTCAGAGAATCAAGGCCGTACTCAGTATAGAAATAACGGACCACCACCGCAGAGGGGCCGAGGTAATGGCAGAGGAGGTAATGGGTCTAGTCGGGGCCGTGGAGCACCGGGCAGAGGTGCAGTAGTTCGAGGCCGACGGTAGGGGTTGGTGTATCTCGCGAGGCGCCGAGAGGAGGGCGGACGACGGACGTCATTACGATGACGTTTTAATCTTTGGTTCTCCATTTATCGCTTTGATTGATGTGGGTTCAACACATTCATATGTTGCAAGTAGCATAGTGAAGACCATGGATCTAGACTCTGAAATATCTTCTAGGCAGATGACCGTAATAAGCCCTCTAGGTCACTCTGCAGTGGTAGATAAACTATATAGAGACGTACCTCTAGAATTCCAAGGGTAGTATTTGAGGTCGATCGATGGAACCGCCGTTTAGGGAGTTCGATCCGATTCTGGGATGGGTGGTGGTTAAGTACCAGCGGTTGGATTTGTGACTAAGCGCATGGTTCAAAAACTAAGGGTGATGAGGTAGTTACGATCGGTAATAGGAGGAATTATCATCCAATGTGGTATCTCCGCCTCAAAGCCGAGAAGATGGTCGAAAAGGTCGTGAAGCATATGTGGTTCATGTGTATGCCTTGGAGGCTAAGGAGTCTGCTTTGTGGAGAGCAGTTGGACGATTAGGGAATTTGTGGATGTGTTTCGAGGAGCTTAGGGTTTGCCACCGGATCGGGAGGTAGAGTTTGGGATAGATCACATCGGAGCTGCGCCGTATCTATTGTCTGCATGTGATGGCACCTAAAGAGCTAGTGGAGCTTAAGGCTCAGATCCAGGAGTTATTGGACCGAGGCTTTATCAGGCCAAGTATTTCACCATGGGGAGCACCGGTACTCTTTGTAAAGAAGAAAGACGGTACTATGCGGATGTGTATAGACTACCGCCAACTGAATAAGCTGACGATCAAAAACAAGTATCCACTGCCTCGGATAGATGACTTGTTTGATCAATTTGACCAAGGCGTCGGTTTTCTCAAAGATCGACTTAAGGTCTGGGTATCACCAGTTAAGGGTAAAGGAGGCGGATATCTGTAAGACGGCATTTCGTACTCGGTATGGGCACTTTGAGTTCTTAGTTATGCCGTTTGGATTGACTAACGCGCCGGCAGCTTTCATGGATCTGATGAATAGGGTGTTCCAACAGTATCTAGATCAGTTCGTAGTGGTTTTTATCGACGAAATCTTGGTATATTCAAGGACTGAGGAGGAACATGATGCCCATTTGCGGGTGGTATTGCAGATTCTAAGGGAGAAACAACTCTATGCGAAGTTCAGTAAATGCGAGTTCTGGCCTAGGGAGGTGACGTTCTTGGGTCATGTAGTGTCGGCTGAGGGGATTAGAGTGGACCCCCGTAAGATAGAGGCCGTTTTGGATTGGAAGCCGCCTAAGTCGAGAGCGGAGATTCGAGTTTTCGGGCTTGGCGTGATACTACCAAAGATTTGTAGAGGTTTCTCATTGATTGCAAGACCGATGACTAAATTATTGAGAAAAGGGGTTCCGTTTATTTGGACTGAGAAGCAGCAGGAGAGCTTCGATAAGTTGAAGAAGATTTTGACTGAAGCTCCGATTCTGATTCAACCTGAGGCCGGTAAGGAATTCACAGTGTACTGCGATGCATCACATACGAGATTGGGTTGTGTGCTGATGCAAGAAGGGAAGGTTGTGGCTTACGCATCTCGGCAGTTGAGACCACATGAGGTAAATTATCCAACGCATGATCTGGAGTTAGCGGCTGTAGTATTTGCCTTAAAGATATGGAGGCATTACTTGTACGGAGAAAGATCGATAGTCTACACGGACCATAAGAGTCTGAAGTACCATCTGACTCAGAAAGACTTGAATCTGAGACAGCACCGATGGATTGAGCTGCTGAAAGACTACGATTGCTCAATTGAGTATCATCCGGGCAAGGCTAACGTTGTGGCAGACGCATTAAGCCGTAAGGTTATTTCAGATTTAAGAGCGTTGTTTGCCCACTTGAGTTTGTATGACGACGGAGTATTCTCGCGAGGGCTGCAGTTGCCTACTTGGGTTGAGCAGATCGAGAAAAACAATTTGTTGGATGAGGTTACGAAAGCGCAGAGGACGCAAGTGCGAATAATGGTTTGAAGGGTTATAGTTTGTCTAGTGATGGGGTCTTTGTGTTTTCGGGGAAGGCTTGTATCGAGAGACACCGAGTTAAGGCAAAAGATTCTTCAGGATGCACATAGCAGCCCCTATGCTATGCATCCTGGAGGTAGCAAAATGTATAGGGACCTCAGAGAACAGTTCTGGTGGCCGGGTCTGAAAAAGGAGGTGATCGAGTTTGTGGGGAAGTGTCTAACATGCCAGCAGGTCAAGGCTGAGCATCAGCTACCGTCTGGGTTGCTTCAGCCAGTGAAGATCCCACAATGGAAGTGGGAAAGGATAACTATGGATTTCGTCAGTGGATTACCGCTTACACCGAGCAAGAAGGATTCAGTCTGGGTAATTGTGGATCGACTGACTAAATCAGCTCACTTTATTCCGGTGAGGGTGGACTACTCACTTCAGAGGTTGGCAAAGCTGTATGTGTCAGAGATAGTGAGACTACACGGGGTGCCAGTATCGATCATCTCGGATAGGGATCCAAGGTTCACGTCAAGGTTCTGGAAAGTGTTGCATCAGGCTCTGGGTACACTGTTAGATTTCGAAGACGCATTTCATCCGAGACAGACGGGCGATCGGAAAGGGTTATACTGATCTTGAAGGATATGTTGCGAGGTGTGTTTTGGATTTGTGGGTAGTTGGGAGGAATATCTACCGTTAATGAAGTTCGCCACAACAACATTACCAAGCAAGTATCAAAATGGCACCATATGAGGCGTTAGACGGTAGGGAAGTGTCGCTCACCTACTTGTTGGACGAGTTAAGTGAACGCCGATTGTTGGGACCAGAGTTAGTTGTCGAGATCAAGACAAGGTTAAGTTGATTGAGCTCGGTTGAAAGAAGCTTCGGACCAATGAAGTCCTATGCCGATCTTAAGCGAGAGATATTGAATTTGTGGGAGATCGAAGTTTTCTGAAGGTCTCACCGTGGAAGAAAGTGTTAAGGTTCTAAGGAAAGGTAAGCTAAGTCCGAGGTTTATTGGGCGTATAAAATCTTGACGAGTGGGACCGATTGCATATCACCGAGTTGCGGCGAGGCTAAGTCAAATTCATGACGTGTTCCACGCTTCGATGCTTGGCGTTATCGCCGATCCATCGCACGTGGTGACGAGAGGAGAGATTGAGGTAAACTCGAGATATGACCATGGAGGAAAAGCCTGTACAGATTTTAGATCGGGATGTGAAGGTTCAGGGCAGAAAGTCTGTGCCTTTGGTTAAGGTACTATGGTGGAATCATGGCGTGGAAGAAGCTACGTGGGAACCCGAGGATACGATGAGACAAAGAATACTGCAACTCTTCGACGTGTAATTTTGAGGTCAAAATTATTTTAAGGGGTAGAAGCGTAATATCCGGGTTAAGGGCTATTTTATTTTTGGCATTGTTGCATGTTAATGGCTTGCTATGTTGTTGTTTGTGTGGTTTCGGGGCTTAGTTGTAGGCTAGGAGTGAGCCTGAGTAGGGGGAAAATTTTAATTTTTGGGCTTTAGGGGATAGGAGTCAAGGAGCTGGGTCTTATATATTTTAATTGGTATTCTTGAACACAAGAAGGGAGCTGGTGGAGTGGCAAAGCATGCGCCACATGGAGAGTGTGGTTGGCGCCAACTGCAGGAGGAAGAGGTCCCGAGTTCAAGTCTGCGAGAATCCCACACTTTTGCATCCATTTTGTGGCATGAAGGGAAGAGTTGTAGGAAGTTTGAACTCTACCTTGGACTTTGTCAACTCTTTCAAACGGTGGGTGGAGAGTGAAAATAGGAGGAAGACTTGGTCATAGTTATTTGAATTTGTGGTTTGGGAGTGAATGGGGGAGGTTGGCCGGTTTTGGTGAGAGTTTGGGGGGAGGGAATGTGTGGCCGGTTGGTAATTGGAGTGTGCCGAATTTGCCTTTGGCATGTGTGTTTTTTTTTCGGTCACAAATTCTCTTTGGTTAAGCTGATTTTAGTTTAGTCAAAAGCTAACAAAAACTCTCTTCACTTGCAAATAGCCCAAGCCGAAACCATTTGTTTTGCTTCTTGAAACCGAAACCCCAGGTGCTTGCCGAATTTGCTTGCGGTTTCAATCATTTTTTTTTTGTAGTAGCCGAATGTCCTCTTGAATTCTTAAACATTATTTTTCTTTCTTTTGTTGTTTTGCTTCTTTCTCTTTGTTTTAGCCGAACCTAGCATCCCATTATCATCTTTTTCTCTCTTTTGGAAACCTTGTTAGCCGAATGCCTCTCCCACCTTCTTTTCTTTTTCAATTGTGTTAAACCGAAACCAGCCTTGTGTTTTCTTTTCAATTTGAGCCGAAAGTTCTCTTCTCTCTCCATTTCTTTTTCATTCATGCTAAGCCAAAACTTGTTCTCCTAAGCACCTTCTTCATTTCTTTCCCCTCTCAAAACCGAAAGTATTTCTCCTCTATTCATCTTGATTAAAGGGTGTTAGCCGAAACTTCACTTTCCAAACCCTTTTCTCTATTTCTTTTCATTCAAAACTGTGAGCACCTACCTCTTGTTCATGCTTTCTCCTTCTCCAAACCTTGGCCGAATCTTTCTCCTCTCTTAGTAGTTGGTAGGCCGATTATTGGTTGTTGTTGGGGTGCTGGTGTTCAATCGGTCTTGTAAGGGGTAAGTGCTAGGCCGAATGGCCATTTCTCCCTTTCTTATGCTTGGTCAATCTTTGGTGTTTGAGAGCCGATTTCAGCATCTATTAAAAAGGTGTTAACTTCTTGTTATGGTAATCATTTTTCGTATAGGGTCCTTGGGTTCGAAATCAAGCAAGGAGAGGCTTCTTACTCTATTAAGCAATCGGTAAGTGGTGGTAAGAGGTTGCTTTAATGGTTTCTTTAGAGTTGTTAAGCCAAGTTTAATAAGACTAATGGTTTGTGTTTTAGAGGGGAGGCTGATTATCAGAAGGAGCCAGTGTTAATTCGGGTTGGTTGGAAACTGAACCATTTGCAAGGGTAAGGCCTAACGCAACCCCTTGGGTTATCTACTTTTGGCCAAATGGTATAATGAGTTAGTGTTAACCCTTTGTTGGCGAATGTAGGATCGTGGTTGTTGAGGTGATCAAGGGCATGAGGCGATTCTTAAGATTAACATCTTCGCTATTTCGTGTGTAAACCAACACACTATCTTAACTAAGTAATGTGATAACCGCTTGTGTAAATGAAACAGTGTGGTTGACTATTTTGATACCCATTGAGGCATGGATACGGATTCGGGTAAGTCCGTTTTATTATGAAATATGTGATGATATACGATATCATGATTATTGTGTGTATATTCATTGAGATGTCATGTTGAGCATGTGAGCATGATAGCATGATTCCACGATTTTGCATCTAGTATGATATGTGATTGGGTGATATGAGAGGAGGGGGAGTATGATATCCGTGTCTTTGGGACACTGTGTGATATCCGTGTCTTTGGGACACTGTGTCTTTGGGACACCAGAGGTTTGGCACCTCCAGTGGTTTGGTACCACATATTTTGTGACTTTGGGTCACGGAGGTTTGGCACCTCGGCGTCTCGTCCCAGTGGCTTAGTACCACGATGGGTTGGCCCCACGATTGATTATACGAGATTGACGCCGGTGATTTGGTATCACACGACGCGTTGGCCCCATCATCGGATTTGTGACTACAGTCACCAAGTGATTTGGTATCACATTGTGTCTTTGGGACACTAGAGGTTTGCACCTCATTGCGACTCGTCCCGTGGTTTGACACCACCGTGGGTTGGCCCCACTTATGAGATACGGGATCGTCGCTAGTGATTTGGTATCACACGATGGGTTGGCCCCATCATTGGATTATTTGTGACTTGGTCACCGGTGGTTTGGTACCACAAGATGGATATCGTGACTTTGGGTCACGGTGGTTTGGCACCACCGGTGGTTTGGTGCCACACAGGGTAGAAAAGGTGATATGGTTGGCTAGGATCGGGGCATTACTTGCATTATTTTGTTATGATATGTGTGTTGGCATGTTATCTGGGAGAGGATTTATACACTGAGTCTTGCGACTCACTCTCTCCTTTGACATTTCAGGTGACACTTAGACACGGACATGGAGCCGGGATGGACTCGAGGTGCTCATGCCATGCTAATAAAGGATTTGCTCAGACTTTATAAAATTTGGTACATTAATTATTTATTTCTATGTGGTTTTATTTTGGGTTGTAAAAGGCCTTTTAAAAATTATGGTTTGCTTGTTTATACTTAAAGTAAATGTTTAATATGCCTTAACAAATTAATTGGGTTAAGATGTGCTAAAATTTGGAAAGATAACGATTTCAAAACTACAAAAGTGACATTTTAAACTATACCATCGGGTATCACACTAAGATTTGGAATAAAGAAGAACTCAAATGTTTTCCAACTTAAACACGATTTTCTACTAAGGCAAAATGTTTTTGTAACAATGATAAACAACTCAAACTTCTTAACGAGATAAACCTGTTTTGTCCACCCGTCGGAGTAAGTTTTTAAAGTTTCCCGGGTTTTCAAATACATCATCAGATTTCAAACTAACCTACTCAAGTTTTATCCAAATACACAATTTAGCGAAGTGTTTTCCTCAAACTTTTAAACTTAAACCTAAACCACTCAAAACCCTTTTTCCCTGTGACATACCAGATTCAGTCGTGGTGTGTAAACTGGGTTTGGGGTGTTACAAGAGTGGAAGTAAGAGAAGTTTTAGAGCATCAGGGGCAGTCGGACGTGTTCAAAAAAGACCTAGGTCAGATAGGCCGAGACGGGATGAGAGACCTACTGCTGCCAGTCAGATGCAAAAGTGTGCTCGATGTGGTAAATTCCATGTAGGTGAGTGTTGTGCAGGCAGTGGGAAGTGCTTTAGGTGTGGATCTATGGACCATCAGATTAGAGACTGTCCACGGCCACGGGGCAATGTAGGACCCTCAGGGTAGGGAAAACCTCTAACGGATAGAGGGGGTCAGCAGCCGTAGAGAGGTCGTGGTCCAGCTAAAGGTGGTAACGATTTTGGTCGGGGCCGTGGAGCACCAGGACGAGGGGCAAGAAACACTGAGGCGAGACAGCCGGGGTTGGTCTATGCTGCCAGACGTCAAGAGGAGGCTGACGCACTAGATGTTATAACCGGTATGCTTTTAATATTTGGTTTGCCTTACACTGCATTGATTAATATTGGGTCGACGCATTCATATGTTGCTAGTAGTGTGTTTGGAACTTTAAGTTTAGATTCTGAGATTACCCCTAGGGCGATGACTATAATTAGCCCATTAGGACAATCTGTGGTAGTGGATAAACTCTATCGGGAGGTACCCTTAGAAGTTTGGGGAATAGTTCTCTTGACGGATCTGATGGAATTACCGTTCGGGGAGTTCGACTTAATATTAGGCATGGACTGGCTAGTGAAGTATCAACCTAATTTAGATTGTGCAGCCAAACGTATGGTGTGAAAAACCCCCGAGGGTGGTAAAGTATTGGTGATAGGAGAAAGGGGGAACTGTCTATCGAATGTGGTGAATGCCTTAAGAGCGGAAATGATGGTGAGAAAAGGATGCGAGGCAATTCTAATGTTTTTTCGGGCTCTGGAAGCCAAGGACCTAACTGTTGGAGACGTTAGGACGGTGAAGGAATTTCTTGATGTTTTCCCAGAAGAGCTTCTAGGATTACCTCCGGATCGTGAAGTGGAGTTTGGTATTGATCTTCTTCCGGGAATAGTGCCAGTATCTATCGCCCCATACAGAATGGCACCAAAGGAGTTGGTGGAGTTGAAAGTGCAAATACAGGAGTTACTGGATAGAGGTTTTATTCAACCAAGTGTGTCACCGTAGGGAGCGCCAATGTTATTTGTTAAGAAGAAATATGGATCAATGCATATGTGCATTGACTATCGTCAGTTGAATAAGTTAACAATCAAGAACAAATACCCGTTGCCAAGGATCGATGACTTGTTCGATCAGTTGAAGGGGCCTAAGTCTTTTCGAAGATAGACCTGAGATCAAGGTACCATCAGCTTAAGGTCAAGGAGGTGGATATTCATAAGACGACATTCAGGACTCGCTATGGTCACTACGAATTCATGGTGATGCCATTTGGGTTGAATAACGCACCAGCAGCGTTTATAGATATGATGAACTGGGTATTCCAACCCTACTTGGATCGGTTTGTCGTAGTATTTATAGATGATATCCTGGTTTATTCAAGATTGGAAGAGGAGAATGATTCACATCTGTGAGTGGTTTTACAGATACTGAGGGAGAAGTAGTTGTATGCCAAATTCAGTAAGTGCAAATTTTGGCTAAGTGAAGTTACTTTTCTAGGCCACGTTGTGTCGGTAGAGGGGATTAGGGTTGACCCTCAAAAAATTGAAGCGGTGTTAGATTGGAAGCTGCCCAGGTCTGTGGTGGAAATTCGAAGTTTCCTTGGTCTGGCCGGGTACTACCGAAGATTTGTTGAAGGATTTTCTTCAATTGCGGCACCATTGACTAAGTTGTTATGGAAAAGGGTTCTGTTTGTTTGGTCTAATAAGTAGTAAGAGAGTTTTGAGAAGTTGAAAAGGATTTTGACGGAGGCTCCGGTATTGATTCAGTCGGAGGCTAGGAAGGAATTCGTAATTTATTGTGATGTTTCACACATGGGACTAGGATGCGTGTTGATGCAGGATTGAAAGGTTGTTGCGTATGCATCTCGACAGTTAAGACCACACAAAGCAAATTATCCCACCCATGATTTGGAGTTGGCGGCGGTGGTTTTTGCTTTGAAGATCTGGAGACATTATCTGTATAGGGAGAAATCTGTTATTTATACCGATCACAAGAGTCTAAGATACCTATTGACCTAGAAGGAGTTGAACCTAAGGCAAAAGAGGTGGATCAAGTTGTTAAAGGATTATGACTGCTCGATCGAGTATCATTCGGGTAAAGCTAACATGGTGGCGGATGCTTTGAGTCATAAAGTGATCTTTGACTTGAGAGCAATGTTTGCTCACCTTAGTTTATACGATAATTGGAGTTTATTAGCTGAACTTCAAGTGAAACCCTCTTGGGTCAGTCAGGTTAAGGAGAAGCAACAGACTAGTGAGTTGCTGAAGGTGAAGTTTCCAGTAGGATCAAGTGTTGGGCCAACGGAATTCAGTGTGAATGAGGAAGGACTATTATGTTTTCAAGAGAGATTTTGCATGCCAAAAGATCTGGAGTTGAGGCGTAGGATTTTGCAAGAAGCGCATGGTAGTCCATACGCTATGCACCTTGGAGGGAGTAAGATGTATCGGGATTTGCGGGATCAGTTCTGGTGGCAGGGCTTGAAGCGTGAGGTAACTGAATTGGTGAGTAAGTGTTTGACCGGTTAGCAGGTAAAGGCTGAGCATCAGTTACCATCAGGGTTGTTGCAGTCAGTGAAGATTCCACAATGGAAGTGGGAAAGGATCACAATGGACTTTGTTAGTGTACTACTCTCACGCCTACTAAGAAAGATTCGGTCTGGGTGATTGTTGATCGCTTGACGAAGTCTGCTCACTTCATACCAGTACGGGTCGATTACTCTCTACAGAAATTGGCTAAGCTATACATAGCGGAGGTGGTGAGGTTGGATGGAGTACTAGTATCGATCATATCGGACAGGGACCTAGGTTCACGTCGTAATTTTAGAAGGCATTGCATCAAGCGCTGGGTACGAGGTTGGATTTCAGTACAACGTTTCATCCTCAGACCGATGGATAGTCTGAGCGGGTGATTCAGATCTTGGAGGACATGTTGAGAGGTTGTGTCATTGGCTCCAGAGGTAATTAGGAAGAGTTTTTACCGTTGGCGGAGTTTGCTTACAATAATAGCTCCCAGTCTAGTATTCAGATGGCGCCCTATGAAGCATTGTATGGACGAAAGTGTCGTACTCCAATCTGTTGGACGGGGTTCAAGGAACGTCAAATTTTGGGGCCAAAATTGGTTACCGAGACAGAGGAGAAGGTTGAGTTAATTCGGGCTCGATTGAAGGAAACATCGAACAGATAGAAATCCTATGCTGATTTGAAGCGTAAGGACATAGAGTTTGCAGTGGACGACAGAGTTTTCTTGAAGGTGTCGCCGTGGAAGAAAGTATTAAGGTTTGGACGGAAGGGTAAGTTAAGTCCCAGATTCATCAGACCATATCGAGTGTTGAAACGAGTGGGACCGCTAGCCTATCAGCTTGAGCTACCTTCAGAGTTAAGCCAGATTCACAATGTGTTTCATGTCTCTATGCTGAGACGATACCATTCGGATCCATCTCATGTGGTGCCTGTGGAGGAACTCGAGGTAAGACCTGACCTATCCTTTGAGGAGGAACCAATGGAAATCCTGAATCGTGATGTCAAAGTGTTGCAAATGAAAACGGTTCTGTTGGTTAAGGTTCTATGGCGGAATCATGGTTCTGAGGAGGCTACTTGGGAGCCAGAGGAAGCGATGCGGCAGAAATACCCGCATCTATTCTGATAAGGTAATTTCGAGGCTGAAATTTCTTTAAGGGGGTAGAACTGTAGCATCCTGAATTAATGGGCCTTTTACGTTAATGTGTGGTTAAGTTTAATGTGAGTGCTAGGGGTCCAGAATGGGCTCAGGGTTAGGCCAAGGCTTTAATCAAATTTTCTATTTGGACACTCTAGTGGAAAGCCGAATAAGATAGAGCTTAAAAGATGTTATCTATGTTTTAAGATACAAAATGGGGCTTGTGGCCCAGTGGCAAAGTGGCGCCACTTAAAGAGCAAAGAAGTGGCGTCAACTGAGGAGGCCCAAATTCAAGTTGCATGAAGCCCAATTCTTTTAATTAAATTTAGTTAATTTTCAAGATTTAAATGGGTAGAGTGGGACGGCAATGAGGCTTAGAAATAAGGGATTTATGTGAGTGGATAATGTGGATAATGTAGCAGATAAAAAGGAGGAAGAGGTGGTGTTATCTAGGCCACTTGTAAAGGTATGATCGGATATAAATAAGGGAGAAAGTTTAGGAATTATCTATTGATCACTGTAGTGGCCGAATTTCCAACTCTAGGGGAAAGAGGAAATCGGTTTTGATGAGGCTAAAGGGGGTGCCGAAATTTCCCTTGATAATTAATTAGTTTTAGTTTTCAAAAGAAGGCAATTCCGGCTTTTGGTTAGTGCGTGTGCCGAAAATTTGATTAGAAAATGGGGTACTTCTTAATTTCGACATTTATTCTCATTCTCTTCTCTTAGTTGGTTCTTTTATCAAAAAGCCGAAAACTCATAAAGTTCCATCTTCTTCTTCATTCTCTACTAAAGCCGAAACCTCAGAGCCTTTCTCTACACCTTTTTTTGATCTCTTCTATAAGCCGAAACCTTTAAGTATTCTTTCTCTTTACTCTCTTCTGCCATAACCGAATGCCCTAGTGTCCATTCTTTCTTTCTTCCTGCCGATTTCTTCATTAAAAAGCCGAATCTCCATAGATTCTTTGAATCATCTTCTCTTTTTGATTTCCACAAAAAGCCAAAATCTTATAGGAGTAGCTGAATGTCCTGTGATAAGGTAAGTGCCGATCTTCTTCTCTTCACTTTTCTTTCAATTTTTAAAAGCTAAAGCCGAAACGCTAATGGGCTTGGTAAGGTTGATGTTTGATTAATGGTTTGATGTTTTCTTGTTGGGCGACGTCGGGAACCGAAGTAGATCATTTAGATCTAAAAGCTGAAAACTACAAGTCCCTGAGTCTCAATCCCTTTTCGGGATTTCAAGGTATGGGGTTCTCTTTAGATTTTCATTAGGTTCGTTCATCGTGTTCATAATCTTAACCATATGTTATGGATTAACAACCATATGTTGTGCTGGTAGCAATTGATAAGGTCTTTTGATGGAATCAAATGTTAATCAGTCGAAAGAGGGGATTGGATCAATAAAACCAATCCCTAAGTTTAAGAAACGAGCAGTGTCAGCAGTTCGGGATCGGCTGTCGGGTTATGGACCGCTTTGGAGCAAAAACTTAGGTAATTAGCAGTCGTATCGGCTACTGACAGTGTCGACATAGAAAGTATCATCTTGACTGTAATCAGGTGTGTGGATCCCTATCACACTAGTTAATCTGTACTATATATATATATATATATTATGGGCTAAAAGCCGGAAAAGGCTATACGAACAGTCGTGTTACCCGAAAGGGGTAGGCAAAGGATGCCAGGTATGTAATCATAGAAACTTCACTATGTGTATCGAAGGATCTGGTAGTCTGTGATCTTTTTAGATAGTATATTGTTTTGATTCTGCATGTATGTATGCATGGGATGGGATTGATATGACGAAGGGGAAGAGCATGCTAATAGGTCACTCAGTGATCGGTGGTTAACCCACAACGTATTATTTAGGTCGCATGGCGATCGGTGGCTCTGCCACATCTGATTAATAGGTCACATAGTGATCTGTGGTTAAACCACAATATATATTATCAAGGTCGCATGGCGATCGGTACCTCTGCCACATAGGTCAAATAGTGATCAGTCTTTATGATAAGCAGCATAGTTGTCGAAATGGTGTGTAGCGGATGGAGGGTTGATTGTAGAAATCCCTAGGGTGTGATGGCTGGTACGGGCTGGTGTGTATAGGATGTATTATAGGATTGGGTTGGGCCATGTAGCATGTATATATATTTTGTTGCCATTGTGTATGGGCCAAGGCCCATAATGTGTTTGTGGGCCTCACCCTTTTATGTGTTTTTGGGATTTGTACACTGAGTCTTGGTGACTCACCCTTTTATTTCCCTGACTTTTTAGATGAGCAGTAGATCGTGGACATGGGAGCTGAGGCGGACTCGAGGGGCCATCAAGTTTTTATTTTCATAAACTATTTCCAGTTTTCCTTTAAGTTTTAATTTTGGGATTATTTATGTAATAAGGCCTCCGTATCTTAGGTTATCAATTTCCATTTATTAATGTTTATATTCTACAAACTTATGTTCAAGGACTTGATTATAAGAAGGAAAAAAAAAAGATTTTCAAATAAGTTTAAAAAAAAAAAATACAAAGGCTTTCTACAAATACCACTTATTTAACAAATACCTGCATAAACGAACCGAGCTTTTCAAAACCCTCCAAAGCAAAGTTTTTAACATTTAACTTGTAGCATACCAGATCTGGTCGTGACGTTTTGGGCTGGGTTTGGGGTGTTACGGCCATGGTTTTACACAGGACCTTATCTATTCAATGCTAATACATGGGTATTTTCATTATTTTGAATTTTTATCCGGAATTTCACATAGCTTAATTTCACTATTACCCCATCAAGACTTCATCACTCGAATTTTCACAGAAATAATATAAATTACCATAATATTGAATAGTTTTAAATATCGAAACAATATGAAACTCTAATTTTATACAAACTTACCTCGATTCTCAAAATGTGTATCGATGCTCGATTTAGTCTTCAATTTTGTTATTGCCTCAATTTCGATCCGGGCTTCGCGTTTCTTGATCTATAATAGCAATTTTATTTGTTAAATTTACACATTGACCAAATCGACTCATAATTCATATTTTGGAAAAATTATAATTTTTCCCCCAAACTTTTACATAATTACACTTTTTCCCTTAGGCTCGTAAAATGATTTTCATTCAACTTTCTTGTATGTCAAGCCTAGCTGAATCATATTCTCAACTATAAAAACCTTCAATTTCTACTATTTCACTCATGTATGACCATTTTCATAACGTTTACAATTTGGTCCTTACATGCATTTTTCATGAAAATCACTTAGAAAAAGATGTTTATCATACATTAAACTTTCACATTCCTCCATAAAACATCAAAATACATGCATGTCACACATGGGTAAATTTTTGAACATGAACCCTAGCTCAAAATATTTCTAGAAATAGCTAAACCGAGCTACGAGGGTTTTAAAAATACAAAAAACATTAAAAACGGGGCTAGGATACACTTACTATCAAGCTTGGAAGTTGAAGAAACCCTAGCTATGGCTCCTTGCAAATTTTAGGTAAGGTAGGAGAAGATGGACATGATTTTTGCTTCTTTTTCCGTTTTAATTCATTTATTAACCAAATGACCAAAATTCCCTTAATGGTCCTTTCTTGAGATTTTTCCTTCCCATGCCCATTTTTGTCCTTCATCAAATATAATGGTCTAATTGCTAAATAAAGACCTCTAGTAATTTTCATAATTCTATTTCATACTTAAATCTTCTAGAATCTCTTATTTTCAATTCTTTGCAATTTAGTCCTAATGGATATTTTAATTACTAATTAATAAAATTTCTTCATGAGATTTTCACAAAATCATGAAATCATCTCATATACTTTATAGAAATAATAAAACTCATATTTCTACTTCGAATTTGTGGTCTCGTACCACTGTTCTGACAAGGCCCTAAGTCAGTCTGTTACAATTCTCCCCTTTAGGGATTTTCGTCCCCGAAAATCTTACCAGTGAAAAGGTTTGGGTACTATTCCTCAGAGCCTCCTCGAGCTCCCGTGTAGCCTCTTCTTCCCCATGTACTTTCACGAGTGCTATACTCTTATTTCTCAACTGTTTGACTTCTCGTGCTAAGATCTTGACTAGTTCTTCACCATATGTCATGTCGGGTTGAATCTCAACCTCTGTCGGTGTGATCACATGTGAAGGGTCTGATCGGTAGCATCACAACATAGACACATGAAATACATCGTGAATCTTTTCTAACTCAGGTGGCAAAGCCAATCTATAAGCTACCGTCCCTATCCTCTCAGTGATCTCATATGGTCTGATAAAACGTGAACTCAAATTGCCATTTCGACCAAATCTAAGAACTTTTCTCCATTGTGATACTTTCAAGAATACTCTATCACTGACTTGATACTCAATTTCTTTCCTTTTCAAATCTGAGTAGGATTTTTGTCGAAAATCAAAAGCAACTTTTAAACAATCTCGAATCACCATCACTTTTTCTTCAGTTTCTCTAACCAAGTCAACCCCGTGAATCTGGTTTTCCTTAAGTTCAGTCCAATATAAAGGCATTCGGCACTTACGCCCATATAAAGCCTCATAAGGCGCCATTTTCAAGTTTGACTGAAAATTGTTATTGTAGGTGAATTCCACCAACGGTAGATATCTTTCCCAACTGCATTGAAATTTATGAGCACAACATCGGAGCATATCTTCAAGTAATTGTATCAACCTCTCTGACTGACCGTCGGTTTGGGGGTGGAAAGCTGTACTAAAATTTAACTTTGTGCCCAAGGCCTCTTGTAACTTTTTCCAAAATCTGGACATGAATCTCGGATCTCTATCTGATATAATCGATAATGGTACTCCGTGAAGCCTAAATATCTCTGAAACATACAAGTTTGCTAACTTGTCAAGTGAGTAATCAACTAGTATAGGTATAAAATGGGCTTACTCCATAAGTCTATCGACTGCAACCCATACAACATCTTTCTTACTCGGTGTCAACGGCAAACCCGTTACAAAATCCATGGTAACTTGGTCTCATTTCTACTCGAGTACCATTATAGGTTGAACCAAACCTGAGGGTACCTGGTGTTCGGCCTTTACTTGTTGACAAATCAAGCATCTTGAAACAAACTCAGAAATATCTTTCTTCATACTCGACCACCAATACCATTTCTTCAAATCATTATACATATTGGTGCTACCCGGATGTATAGATAGGCATCCATTATGTGCCTCTTATAAAATCATCTGAACAAGTTCATCATTTTTCAGCACACAGACTCTGTCTCTAAACATCAAACACCCATCTAAACCGATCCAAAATTCAGACTCAACACCCGACTCGCATTGAACTCTTTTGGCTTGTAAATTACTGTCATCTTTCTGTACCTCTTGGATGAAAATCAGTTTAGCTCTTAACTCAGCTAGAATTGAACCATCATCGGATAAACTCACCCGTGTATTCATAGCCCTCAAAGCAAATAGGGTTTTCCTACTCAAAGCATCAGCAACTACATTTGCCTTCCCGGATGGTAGTCAATGACTAACTAATAATATTTTAGACTAACTCATAATCTTTTATCAACTCTAATCATCTTCGTTGCCTTAAATTCAATTCCTTTTGAGTCATCAAATACTTTAAAATTTTATGATCGGTGAAAATCTGGCATCTTTCACCATACAAATGGTGTCTCCAAATCTTCAATACAAAAACAATAGCAGCCAACTCTAAATCACGTGCCGGGTAATTCTTCTCATGTGGCTTTAACTGTCTGGAGGCATATGCTATCACCTTACCTTCTTGCATAAGTACACAACCCAATCCAGTTAAGGATGCATCGCTGTAGATTACAAATTCCTTTTCCGACACAGGTTGTACTAGAACTGGAGCCTCTATCAACATTGCCTTTAATTTCTCAAAACTCTTTTGGCACTTTTCCATCCATTCAAGCCTTACATTTTTCTCCAACAGTTTCATCATTGGAGTCACTATCATGGAAAACCCCTTAATGAACCGCCTATAGTAACCAGCTAAGCCCACAAAACTTCTAACCTCCAATAAATTTTTCGGCGGTTTCTAATAATAATAGCTGAAATCTTACCTGGGTCAACTCGAACCCCATCTCCTGAGACATTGTGTCCTAGAAATCCAACTTCCTTGAGTTAGAATTCACTTTTACTGAACTTGGCGTACAACTGATTATCTCGTAGAATTTGTTAAATTGTCCTCAAATGTTCAGCGTGCTCATGCTCAACTCGAAAATATATCAGTCTATATCATCAATAAAAATCACAACAAACTTGTCCAAAAATGGCCGAAATATGAGGTTCATTAAATCCATAAACACCGCAGGGGCATTAGTTAAACCAAAAGGCATGACTAAAAATTCATAATGCCCATACCTCGTCCGAAAGGCTGTTTTCGGTACATCTAAATCTTTTACTCTCAATTGATAATAGCCAGACCTCAAGTCTATCTTGGAGAACACCGTGGCTCCCTTCAATTGATCAAACAAATCGTCAATCCTTGGCAATGGGTACTTGTTCTTTACTGTTACCTTATTAAGATGTCGGTAATCTATGCAAAACCTCATGGAGCCATCTTTCTTTTTCACAAATAGCACTGGAGCACCCCAGGGAGAGCAACCCAGTCTAGCAAAACCTTTGTCTGTTAACTCTTGCAGTTGTGCCTTCAATTCCTTTAACCCCGTCGGAGCCATTCTGAAAGGAGTAATCGATATTGGCACTGTACCGGGAGCTAACTCAATACCGAACTCAACCTCTCTAACCGGAAGTAGTCTTGGCAATTCCTCGAGAAAAACATCTGGGTACTCACATACTATTGAAATTGATTAAATTTTTAATTCGGTTTCCTGGCATTCATCACAAAAGCAAGATATGCCTCATACCCTTTTCTTATATACCTCTGAGCCGACATGTCTTGTTCATCTGATTCAACATGAAGAGTGTCCCCATTTTCACATCTTAACTCAATATATTTCTTTTCACAATTTACTGACACATTGATGGGCTCGAAACTAACTAATATTTCGATGAAGTTAAGTGCACCTATCGAACAGTAGTATAGTTGTGGTGAGTCCGAATTATCGTATCCTTAAGGACTAAAATTACTAGTAATAACTATCTTTTTATTATCTAGCCTAATAATTAAGGGAATTTATTTTAATCTAAAATTTAACTAACTAATTTACTATGAATACGATAGAGAGCGAAGAAAGTAATCAAATAAACCAATAATAAATACAATACCCAAGGAAGAATCCACCTAGTCACTTATTATTCTGACTCTGAATTAAATGATTTATCCACTTGACTTGATCCATAGAAACCCCTAAATTATGTTAATATCTCTTTCGAAACTAAAAACAACTAACTCTAGGTTGATTAATTGAAATCTCTTTCTAATTAAAACCCCTATCATCGTATTAACTTGATCTATGGATTCCCTTATTAGATTTGACTCTAATCTGGCAGATTTATGTCGCCCTATTTTTAGGGTGCAATCAACCCTGCTTAATTATGTTGGATCTACTCTTAAACAGGTACTTTCACTCCACTAAAGAAGCATATTAAACTTGAATTAATATTCTTGAAAATATTAAAACAAGGATTAGGAACACATAATTAAGAACAAGATCAATTATTTATCACGTAATTCAGATTTATTTATAATAAGATGCATCTAGGTTTCATCCTCCCTAGGTATTTAGAAAGTTTAGTTCATAACGTAGAAGGAAAACATCATAAAATTAATAAAACAACAAGACATAATGATCCCAATAACTTCTAAGGAACTTGATGAAGATCTTCAATCTTGAATGAGATCCTGCTTCCGATATGATTCTGACGGCTTCCTTTGAGTAATTTCTTTGATCTACTCAGCGTGTCCTTTTTAGGTCCTCCCCTAGGGTGTTTATATAGGCTTTGGAGCACCTTTCTTGGACCACAAGTAGTCTTTTTCGAATAGAATTAAACCTAGATTCGACAAGGACACGCTCGTGTAACACGCCTGTGTGCGATAACTTAAGATGTGTTCGATTCTGCTCGTCACACACGGTCGTGTGGTCTTCTCGTGTGCGGTAGTCCAGGCCGTGTTGATTTTTGGGTTAGGCCCATTTTGTCCATTTTTGGCCCGTTTCTAGTTTTTTTCGACTCCCTAAGCTCTCCTTAGTGTAAAACATGAAATTAAAGGATTAGGAGCATCGAATTCATCAAATCTAATGAAAATTCATCCAAAAATAAGCCAAGCATGGGGTCAAAATATGTATAAATTATTGTTTATCGAATATCCCTACACTTAAGCCTTTGCTTGTCCTCAAGCAAAATCCTCAACTCACAATTAAAATTAACTTCCACAATTCATAATTCTCATCAATAATGTCTTATCATAATTCTTAGATAATTCATGCATTGATAATTTTACTAAAAGAGTCCTAAAGATTCAAACAATTTAAGTCACAAATTTTAATAGCACAAAAATATAGGTGTCTCCTCTTACCTAAATAATCAACTTTAATTCAAAACCAACAAGAATTGACATCATTACTAAAGATTCACTCAAATCACTCAACGTGTTTAAGGTTCAAATTAAGCACTCAAAAGTCAAACATGAAAAGTTATTACCATAGGCTTGCATGAAAATCAAATCTCCACTACTATAAAATGAGATGATACACAAATCAAAAGGTCTTAAAAAGTTTGTAATGGGGCTTGGGTTAAAGGTGTGGATAATGGTTGAATTAGAGGGTTAGAATCGAGATTGAATCGACAATTTACCTAACTTGAAAAATGAACTAATACTGAATAATTACATCAATTGAAAACTTATCACTAATAATAAGAGCTTCTTCTCAAAATGTGAAATTAACTGTTTAAGCTTAAAAAACATAGAACTAATAATGAATATATTTCCAATTTTTTTTTATCATGTACAAAATTTAACAACTGAATTAAAGAACATAGTTAGGCAACTGTTCAAATCAAATATTGACAAAAAGGAGCTAAAACAATAGGAAAAATTCTCAATGAATCAAAAAGAATGGGTCTTGGGTTAATATTAAGGGTAAATCAAGAAATGGTTTATTACGATCAAAGGGGTTTACTAGGGGTTAATTATGAAGGTAGGCCTTTTGGGGTAAGTAGGTTAAAACTTAGGTGCCTTTATCAATTACTCTTACGTATGGCATGTATAACTAGACTCATGCTTACGCTACATTACTCCTAGAATCGGCTAAACAGTAGCTCTGATACCACTAAATGTAACACCCCTTACCCGTCTCCGATGTCAGGACCGGATACGAGGCATTATCGTACTTAATCTCACTTGAACATGCATTTTCAGACTATAAAATTTCATTCCATTTTGAAACTTTTCTTTCTTACTATTAACGTACATTTCCTAGGCCTACGTGGCCTTAAAAATGCATCCGAACGGTTTTCGGAGTTCAACCGAAAACATTTACATTCCTTGAAAATCTTTACTCAAATAGGGCTCACATGCCCGTGTAGGGCAGGCCGTGTAGTCTCACACGCCCATGTCCCTAGCCAGTGTATAATTTATTTTTCTTTCAAACCTCCAGGGGTTTTCACTCGGCCGGTCACACACCTGGGTCAATAACCCGTGTCCTCTACACGGCCTAGATATGCCTGTGTCCTTACCCATGCTTAAAAACTAGGGATATTCTATTTATGACGTTAGCAACCCCTTAAGAAGCACACGGCCTAGGCACATGCTCATGTGCTGGCCCATGTGACGATTCGAATTTTCTCAATTAAAATGCAGGGGACACACAGCCTATCAACACATCCATATGGGTTGACCGTGCATCACACACGGCCTAGACACACACCCGTGTGTCTACCCATGTAGACACTTAGAGTCTATTCTCCAAGCCTCTTTGCCACCCTGAAACATAGACTCATTCATTTCATCACAAGTGGAACATAACATGGCAATTATCAAACTACTAAGAATCCTTAATTTATCATTCATTCGACCCATACTTTACTCAATTACTTGCTTGAACATTCAATTCATCAAACTCATCAACTTAATAACATAAACTTGGCAATATTGGCCATTTCATAATGGCCATTTATAAAATAAAGGTGGAACATTAATAGCCAACCTTTTTGGCTTTCAAATGTGACATGACACATAACAATCAAGTTCCTATACATGCTATACTCAAAATGAATTAACTTTACTATACCAAAAGAACGACTGATAGTGTGATCTGAGCTCTGACGTTCTATGATCCCCGAGCTAACTTGGCGAAACTACAAAGAAAAGGGAAAAGAAAGGGGTAAGCATATAGCTTTGTAAGTTTGAATAAAATTTTAAAGTAATGTAATTGCCCGAACTAAATTCATCCATTTCATGAAACAATATCAACATAAGTCTCAATTGCTTAGGCATATTTATTTATAATTACTCACACTTATTCTTAACCATCTCATTTCAAATTATGATTTTTTAACTTGTACTTATTCAAGGTACATGTATCACTCAATCACGTAACTTAGCACATATCCTAACATGAACATAAACTCAAATCTTCATCATTCTTATCATGAATGGAATTCAAAGTCATCCGTAAACGAATTTGGCTCAATACTAGCTTACATACTTAGCTCTTTTGCCCACACTAATCAGATTATCGTAAGATATTTGAACTTATCATGCATAAATCTTGATGCCAACGCCATATCCCAGATATGGTCTTACATGGGATTACATCATGATGCCAATGCCATATCCCAGATATGGTCTTACACGGGATCTTATAGCTCGATGTTGATGCCATATCCTAGATATGGTCTTATACGACATCGATCATGAATGTCGATGCCATGTCCCAAACATGTTCTTATACAAGATCTTCTTTTGGTGTTGAGGCCATATCCCAGACGTGGTCTTACACGGGACCTTCTCTATGCAATGCTAATACATGGGTATTTTCATTATTCGAATCTTTATTCAGAATTTCACATAGCTTAATTTCACTATTACCCCATCGAGACTTCATCACTCGAATTTTCATAGAAATAACATACATTACCATAATATTGAATAGTTTCAAATACCAGAACATTATGAAACTCTAACTTCATACAAACTTACCTCGATTCTCAAAATGTGTATCGATGCTCGATTTAGTCCTCGATTTTGTTCTTGCCTCAGTTTCGATCCGGGCTTTGTGTTTCTTGATCTATAATAGTAATTTAATTTTTTAAATTCACACATTTCCCAAATCAACTCATAATTCTACTTTGGAAAATTTACAATTTTGCCCCTAAACTTTTACATAATTACACTTTTTCACATAGGCTCGTAAAATAATTTTTATTCAACTGTCTTGTATTTCAAGCCTAGCTGAATCATGTTCTCAAATATAGCAACCTTCAATTTCTACTATTTCACTCACGTATGACCATTTTGTAACTTTACAATTTGGTCCTTACATGCATTTTTCATGAAAATCACTTAGAAAAGGATGTTTATCATACATCAAACTTTCATATTCCTCCATAAAACATCAAAATACATGCATGTCACACATGGGTAAATTTTTGAACATGAACCCTAGCTCAAAATATTGCTAGAAATAGCTAAACAGAGCTACGAGGGTTTCAAAAATACGAAGAACATTAAAAACGGGGTTAGGATGCACTTACTGTCAAGCTTGGAAGTTGAAGAAACCGTAGCTATGGATCCTTGTGAATTTCAGCTAAGGTAGGAGAAGATGGACATGATTTTTGCTTCTTTTTCCCTTTCAATTCATTTATTAACCAAATGACCAAAATGCCTTTATGGTCCTTTCTTGAGATTTTTCCTTCCCATGTCCATTTTTGTCCATAATCAAATATAATGGTCTAATTGCTAAATAAAGACCTCTAGTAATTTTCATAATTCTATTTCATACTTAAATCTTCTAGAATTTCATATTTTCCATTCTTTGCAATTTAGTCTTAATGGACAATTTAATTACTAATTAATAAAATTTCTTCATGCGATTTTCACACAATCATGAAATCATCTCATATACTTTATAGAAATCATAAAAATCATATTTCTACTTCAAATTTGTGGTCTCACACCACTATTTTGACTAGGCTCTAAGTCAGGCTGTTACAATAATTATTTTGTTAAGTAATTTTTGATGAATTTATCAATTAGGGGCTAAATTGTTGAAATAGTAAATTTACCATGATTTAATGTGAAATAACAGTAAATCTGGGCTATAGGAAGGTTCCAATAAATTTGGCTAAGCTTAAATTTGATTAAAAATGGTTAATTTGCATGTTTTAGGCTCAATGACTAAATTGAATAAGAGTAAAATGTTAGGGGCAATTTTGTAAAAATGTGAAAAAAAGGAATAAATTGCAAAAATTAATAGGTTTTACTGTCTAAACTAATGAATTGAATGAAATTGTCAATTTAGATCAAGAATGAGTGGAAAATCGAGGAAAAGAGAAAATTACCAAATAGCCCATTTACTTAGTCATTGCTGCAATTTAGCCAGGTAAGTTTGTATGATTAATTAATGTTTTAATGTTATATTGAATTATATATTCATGTATTATTTGTCATGAATTCAAATGTGGAAATTCAGCGATGTTATGATGATATCGAGTCCCATTTGAACCTTAGGAACACGTAGGATACAAATGACATGTCATTAAGGTAACCATGTTTTGAGTGCTAGTTTTGAATGTCCTAATGATGGGTGAGGACCGGCATTTGTTGCAGATACTAAATAGCTTATGTGAGTAGCATAGTGTAGCTTACATTTCGACTGTCAGCTTATCTGAGCAAACCCATTTCGCAACTCGAGTCAGCAATGATGTAAAGAAAAATGAAAGGTTATGACCATATGTTTAGCACACTTTGTGTGAGCTTTCCCGCGTATCCGATGTTATTCTAAATGGTTAAACGAGCATAAAAAGTAAAGGACGGTAAGTATTCAAATGACTTATGTCATGAATCTATAAAAAGGATTGAAAAAGAAATGTTCAATGATAGTATATCTATGTTCATGAAAATGATGATTTCAAGTGATGTTGTTCATGTATAATGAATTACGTTATGCTAATTCTAGTGAATTATGAGTTGATGAATTAACATGTGTTGTTGATGTTGCTTAGGCTTGTACTAAGCTTATGATTTGATTATATCATGCTTAATCTTGATTATATACATCGAAATGGTAAGTGTCGAAATGGAAATAAGCTTATGTGCATGAAAAGGTTGTATGAGTTAAAAGATAAATTTTCTTATGAAATGGCTTGTCATGTGGTTGATCCCAAAAGAGCTATTTATAAATGCACTAACTTGTGTATTGATGATGATATTTAGGCTTGTGTCAAGCTTGTGTAATTGGTTGGTGTTTATGCTTAAGTCTTGTATTATGCAAATGATACGGGTAAGAAAAGGTAATGAAAAGGTAAGTTCATAATTGAGATGTAATATGGCGATATAAAAGATTGATGAGTTAAAGGACTCACTTATATGTGAGAAGTTTACTATGCTATGGATGAATTAACCTTTGTCATGAATAAACACACTAATTCGTGAATTGATAACGCTATTTAGGTTTATGCTAAGTAAAAGGAATGGTAAGTAAGTAAATAGAGTGGTTCATATTCATATAAAAAGGCTAATGATTGTGTAATATGTCTTATAAAATCCTATTATGTTACGAATGAAAAATTTATGTGATGTTGATGGACTTACTCATTTGTGAGTTGATGGTTATATAGCTTTATAAATCTTATGGAATTTGTATAGGTTTAAATATACCCTATAAAGTTTATTATTGAAATGGAATGTATGATTAAAGTATATATGAGCTTACTAAGCATCCATTGCTTACGTAATTACTTTCATTTACTTTATAAATTATTGGATTCTCGTTGGAAATCTATCACACTATCGAGCAATTATATCGGTAGTTTTGATGTGTTGATAAAGGTTATAATGGCATGTATAGGTGGACTTGTGTTGGTATCTAATCGAATGCTAGTTGATGATATTGGCATGTATAACTTGTTTTGGTACCATTTGATGTTGGTTGGTTGGTTAGTGTCATTTTGATACTTATAGATGTCATACTAGTATGTGTTTTTTTGGCAATGTGTTAATGCATGTTTGAATATCCGAAATGGTATGTGATGATTTGATCTCAATATGGCCAAGTTATGATATATTTGAAAATGGTATTGAACTAGATGCTTATGAACGAACTGTGTTCAAGTGTATACATATGTTTAGGTGAGTTTGAACATTGCAATTGAGGTGCCTTGTATGGCATATTGATTGAATGGTTATGAGCAATTAAATTGGTCAATTTATGTTGGTGTTGGTTGATACCTTAGTTATATTCACAAAAGGTATGAGTGCATGATTTGGTGAAAGAATTGGCTTTGTTTTAGGTAAATTCATGTCTACATGACCTAAGACACAGGTGTGTGACTCAGCCTTGTGTGACATACGACCATGTGACACAGCCATGTATCCCCTATAGGTTTTAAGTTTTGCAAGTCAGGCTATTACATTGCCTAACACACAGCATTGCACACAGGAGTGTGAGGCCATTTCGAGAGTTACACGGCCTGGCACACGGGCGTGTGGCTTAGCCGTGTAACCCAACATCAAAAGTTACACGGGTACGGACACAGTAGTGTGTCCTTATTTTGATTGTTACATGGCCTGAGACACGAGCGTGTGTCTCAACCATGTGAGTCACACGGCCGTGTGACCCTTGTAGTTCAAAAATTCTATCTTTTTCCTGAACTTTCATATTGATTCCAATTTAATCCCGAATTGTTTCTAAAGTGTTTGTACGGTCTTGAAGGCTCGATTAAGGGATAGTATGCATGTTGATGAATGATTGATGCTATGTTTATGTTGAGGCTTGAAATATATGTTTCAAAGTTATGTTTTTACTATAATGCTCTGTAACCATATTCTTTCGATAGATACTATAACACCCCAAACCAAGCCTAAAAGTTAGGCCCGAATCTAGCGTGTCATAGTCAAGGAAGTTTAAAAGCTAAGCAATTGTTTAGAAAAGTTTTATCAGATTTTTGAACTCCGAGTTCATTGTTTGATTGAGAAAAACGTGATTTACTAAATGACCATTTAGAAGTTGTTATTATTTTGAAAATCTGTTTTGTTATGAAAGTTGAACTTGTATCGTTGCGTAAACATGATATTTTAGGAAACGATAGCTAATGTTTTAAAAAAAACCCCGTATTTATAAGTTTAACAGTTATAAATGAAAACTTAGAAAAAAAAAACCAATGGCCTTATTACAAAATATTAACCCAAAATACATAATCTAAAAGAAAAGGCAAAAATTGAAATTACTAAAGTTCATGAGCAGTATCTCCGATGTATAGCCACCCCTGAGTCCTCCACGGCTCCCAATCCTCAATCGTTGGGAATCACAGGAAACATTTAATAAAAAGAGGGGGTGAGTTTACGAAAACTCAGTGTGTACAACCCTCATCGGTAAGAATATGCATCGTAACAATCCAGGCCGAAGCCCATTACAGTAACGGTGGCAATTTGGCCTTAGCCCAAAATAGGCTCGATTGAGCCTTAACCCATATCATATGTCACAGCCGATCATGTATGCAATGCGATGCAAACCCAGCCCAACCTAATTTTCCATCTGCTACACACCACCCGTACCTGCCAATCACACCAATGGGGATTTGTACAATCAACCCTCACCGCTACACACCATCGATGGCAGTCATCGCATTTAAGTGCTCATCGTCGAATCGTGACATAGTCACCGAGCAGCATTAATGGCGAGCCACTACAATAGATCATGGCAGAGCCACTACAACAGATCGTGGCAGAGCCACCAGAACACTTCCCCTTTAGTAACATAATCACAATCCCATGCAAACATAATAACTTTAATGCACAGATACAACAAGTTTCGGCATGCATGTATAGAATGCTCATAACTTATATCATGTCATCTCCTCATAACCATTTATTTGATGTAACGGAAATCACTAACCTGATGTCTCGCCTTTACCCTCCAAGGGTAACTCACTAGCCATACCGAGGTTCGGCATTTAACAGAATATAATATTACATTAGAACAACATTATAGATGGTGTGAGAAGTTACACACAATCACGCTAATCAACCCCAAAGGGTATAACGGTAATTTTACCTACCGAGGGTATTTCAGCAATTTACCTACCAAGGGTAATTTGGTAATTCTACTCATAACTAATCCATGTATGCAGCATCTCGAACATAATCAATCATACAATTAACACAGACAACATTAGTACTACCACGAGGGTACAACGATCATTTTATTATTTAGGGGTAAAACGGTAATTTCGCAAGCTAGGGGTATTTTGGTAATTTTACAAGTGAGGGGTATTTTAGTAATTTTACAAACTAGGGGTATTTCAGTAATTTTGCAAACCAGGGGTATTTTCATAATTTTGCAAACCAGGGGTACTTTGGTAATTTTACAAACCAGGGGTATTTTAGTAATTTTATAAACCAGGGGTATTTCGGTAATTTTACAAACTGGGGGTATTTCGATAATTTTGTAAACCAGAGGTATTTCAATAATTTTACAAACTAGGGGTATTTTGGTAATTTTGCAAACCAAGGGTATTTCGATAATTTTGTAAACCAGAGGTGTTTCAATAATTTTGCAAACCAGGGGTATTTCGATAATTTTGCAAACCAGGGTGTTAACGACCCAACAGAAGGTCCACTGTCGCCTTGAACGACTCAAGTATTCTAAACAGAGATAATGATGCGAATGGGCTTAAGGCCCATTCTCGGCCCAAGTGGGCCAACACACTCGTGTGGCCCATTCAGCCCAAACCTAGCCACATATATGAGATTCACATAGTCTATACTACTCAATCATACAATTTATTCATATGGGCCCCCGATCCATTGGGCCCACTTGGCCCTTTTCAGGCCAACGTGGCCTAACAGCCTAAACCCACAAGAACACTACTGATGGCCTCAACTATCGCGTTGAAACCCCACACGTGCGCTCGCATGCTCATGTGGCTGCCATTGCCGTGTGACTGGCTTATCGGCATTTGCCGCTCTACAACTATAGTAGAGAGAGTACACACCTGATAGGAATCTGAAGCTGCTAAACCGCGCTCCGAGCACTCCTATGCCCAATGCCAACCAGGTATGCTCCTTCTCCTCCTAGGTAGCTCTCTATATAGCTAGCTTCTCACTTTTCTTCTTTGTATCTTTTCGATGTGGGATCCCTCTGTCAATAGAGTTTAAATCCAACTCAAACTCTTCCCGTCCAATCTGCAAAATAAATACTCCCTTGCTTGTCATGAGATTCGAACCCAAGCTCTCCCATCAGCCAATTCATGCCACTTACCACTAAGCCACCAACTCCTCTTGTGTCTAAAACCATGCGCAACTAAATATAACCCTATGGCAAAATTCTAGAGTCCATTTAAAAAGAAAACCAAAATGCAAAAGCCAAGACTTGAACCTTGGACCTCCTTCCTTCCTTGTGGCGTCACCCCCTTGTCTCTTATGTGGCGTCACTTTGCCACTACACCACACACTCCACTTGTGTCATTTTCCCAGCATTTTATTCTTAAAGCCTACTACTAACTCCTAGGGTTTTATTCACCCAAAACCAAAATTTTTCCTAAGGCCTAACTTGAACCCGGGACTTCATAGAAGCCCCCTAACCTTCCAAAATCACTCACCTACTAGATCCAACTTGCATTAAAGCCGTTCTCTTATTCCCAAAAATTTTAAACGCTCCTACGCCTAAAGCCCAATGGGACCAATCCTACTAGGCCCAACTTTAGGATGTTACAGATACGGGTTTGGGGTGTTATAAAAAGTGTTAGAGATATTTGTAAGGTATTTCATAAGGTATCATCCCTAACTTTTACATATATCCAGTAAACTTGTTATTGGTTATGCATGAATTTCCACATATCCATCATAGTTGAAAATTCTGAATTCTTTATAGTGTTTGAGGAAGTAGGAAGGTCAACTTAGGATTAAAACTTGGCTCTACTAGTTCAGGAACATTTGGCTCCACCCTCGATTCCGGGTTGTTTGGTTCCTCTTCAGTTTCTGCTTCTTCTGTCTCATCAACTAAGTTAGCTTCCAATTCAAATTTGGTTGATAACCCATCTAATTTTAGTTCATTTGGCTCAGCTTGGTTTAGTAGTCCAACATTCTCTACTAACCTCTCAAGGTCATGCCTTGTTATGCAACCTTAAAAATAACGGTCCTTTATGTTTACCTTCGATCTTACTTGGGCCCTCAAGCAAAGTGAAGTAACCAATTATGCAAAGTAAGTACTTTTTTTCCTTTTTTTAAGCACAATCCAGGATCCCTTTGAGAATATTTCTCACAACATTGATAGACCTTTCTATCATAATTGCATCAACAAAAGCATTCACTCCATCGAAATGGTGGAACTATGTGAGATAGGCATGAAGCTATATCGAATAAAATAGAATCATACCTTAGACACTGGATTTAAGTACTCTTCGGCAAGAATGACTATTATACTTTAGTATAATCCAATGGGATCCTGAACTTGTAATCACATTAAGAACTTGTTGAAGAAAATCCCAATTGATATTCGTCATCATGGCAGAGTACTCATCTTCTTCAACATCAAATAAGTTAAACAAATCATTAATGGATTTAGAAGTAAGGGGTACCTTCTGATTATGAACAATAACTTCATTAGCATCTGGCGTGGTCAAGCTGGCATAGAATTCTTGCACTACATCTTCATCAGGCATTGAACGAGCATCATAGAATTGCTCCCTATTTAAAGCATTAATTGTCTTACGAATTGACAATGGCATAACCATCTTTTCACATCTTTTCATTTCTCTCCAAATTAAAACATTTTTTCGACATCATGGGTTGATTCTTGAAGATAAACTAAAATCTTTCCCTTGCTACCTCATCTTGAATCAAAATTGAATTTTCAATAAAAGTCTTAGAAGATATAGTTCTTTTGCGAGACATAGTATTTTTCCCAAAAATAGACAGAATTTTGGAAAAAAAAGGAAAAGAAATCAGCAATATGTGTGGTGGAGGTTTGTAGTGGCAATAGAGTTGCGACACCAGCAAGCTTGTGGCGATGACAACATTGCTCCGACAATGATATTGTTGCGACGATAGGAGGGACATGCGATAAGGGAAGAAAATTGAGGAAAATTTTTGGGATTTAAGGCTAAAGGTAAAAAGGAATGGAATGGGTGGCTTAGGTTTAATCTAGTTGGTTGAATGGTTGTGAAAAATATGATTCTATAAAGGTGTTTATATAGTGATAAATTAGGACAAATTTGTAACAAAAATTTAGCTACAAGCAATTACTTGGGCGGCAAGGTAAGGAGGGAAGAGAAAAGTAGAGGCAAAACTAAGGTTTTGGGGACCCTATGGGCGACACCTAATGGGTAAATTTATCCTCTTCACTGTTCTAAGCCTCAAGCCCAAACTGTAATTATTTAGCTGAACTGAAAAATTAAACTGTACTAGAAAAATAAACTAATTAGTACTTGGGCCAAATTGACCCTCTTATTAAATATAAAAAAATAAAATTTAAATTTGTGAAATTAAAATTAAAATTAAAACATTTGGATTACTTAGAAAACTCCTTCTCGAAAAATTACCTCAAATTAATATCCTATAAAGGATTAGAGGGGTCACAAATGGTCCCGCTAAAGTTCCAATCTCCTTAAACAAACTTAATTTAATGTATTAATTTAAGAAAATAATTTCTAATTATGCCATTTATTAAAAATAAAAACATAAAAATTAAGGGTCTATTAAATTGAATGAGGTTTCAACTCGCTCAACTTCACCATCCCAATAGTGTTTGAGACGTTGACAATTAACTTTAAACGTACATCCCTTGTTGTGCAATTCTATCGCTCCATATAGGTAAACTTCATAGATGGTATAAGGTCATTTCCATCAGGATTTGAGCTTTTCTGGAAATAATCTTAGCCTCGAATTAAACAACAATACTTTTTATCCTTCTCTGAATTCACGAGGTTGTATATGGTTGTCATGCCATCTCTTAGTATTTTCTTTATATATCTTGGCATTCTTGTATGAAAATAACCTTAACTCCTCTAATTCATCAAGCTGTAACATCCTTCTCTCACCGGCTTGCTTAAAATCCAAATTCAATTGCTGCAAAGCCTAGTAAGCTTTATTCTCCAACTCAAGCGACAACTAACACGCCTTCCTAAAGACTAACCGATAAGGTGTCATTCCTAATAGTGTCTTAAAAGCAATTCGATAGGCCCATAGAGAATCATCAAGTCTTTGAGACCAATCATTTCTCTTAGGTTGCACCACCTTCTCAAGGATTCCTATGACATCTCAAAATTAGGGGTTTTTGAATTTTCTGTATAATTGCATGTCGTGTTTGTTTTGCGGGTTGTTTGAAGATGTTTAGGGGTTTTAGGAAAGCCTGGGGTCGAGGCCAAGCCCTAGAAATTTTTTGATTTTGGGGCCTTCAGTGGAGAGGGTCATTGGAAGCGGGATTTAAGTAAATTAAAGTGTGGTTTTTAGCATAAGTCGACCATATGGTAGGATGGTTGTGGCATCAATGGGAGAGCAAAGGAGAAGGGGTTCGAATCCCACAGCTGGCAAATCAAAGACTTCTATTTTTGTGTCAAGGGAGTGGAAGAAGTGGAGTTTGACTAGAACTCTACAAGGTGGATGGGAGACTTGGTCAATCAATTTGAATGGGAGGTGGAGAGTAAGTGTAGGAGAGAAAGGTGGAGAAAATCAAGGAAGGGGATTATGGGGAGGAGTTGGCCGAATGTGGGGAATTGTTTAGGGGAATTTCGTCAAAATGATAAGTAGTGTAGGGAGTGCATTTCGGTGGATGTTATGGAAGTGTGCCGAATTCTTTTTGGTTTTTCTTGTGAGTGTTGCATTTTTGGGGTGTGTTAATCTTCATTTCGGGTATTTTCTCTGCTTTTCTGACTTCTACCAATTTCCTTGCTGTCATCTCTTTTCTTTCTCCTACATTCCTTCTGCTAAGTGCCGATTTGGCAAGACCATTTCTCTTTGCTTTTGTTCCTTCTCCTCAATTCTCTTTTTGGTAACTTACCACTTCTCTTCTTTTCACCTAAATCGTACCAACACACCCTTCTTATTTATTTTTTATCATCCTTGTCGATTTGTTTCTCTTCCAAAGGCCAAGTTTCTATATTCTCTTCCACGTTCATCATTAGCTCGTGGTGCTACCCTTTGATTACCGAAACCTTCTTGTTCATTCGGCTCATCCCTGGTTAAAGGCCAAATCTATTCATTTATTCTCTGTCTTGAATCATTTGTGTTCTATTGGTGAGGGCCGAAACTCCTTGGAGGATCAACTGTCGTATTTCTCCTCAACTAGTTCTTGTGTTCTTGATATTCCTCTCTTCACGGTACTAAGCTAGCATTTTGGTGTAGGCCGAATCAAGTTCTTTGGTTTCTTGTGCACTTTTAACTTCTTTTTCTTCCTAGTTAATCATCATCTCTGAGGGCCGTGCATGTTTAAACTCCTCTTGTTCAAGGGATATGTCTTTGCCGAATCTAAGGGTAAATAGTACTAATCATTGCTGGATTTTTCTCTATTATCAAATTTTGGTCGATGCTAACCCCCTTGTGCATCAATCAATTCAGGAGTTTGTTCACTTTAGCCAAGGAAGAAGCGAAGCCAAATATTGACACTTGGTTGAAGGGGATCACGTCTCGTGGTAAGTGAGGCATGTTCTGTTGCATACACCAACATGTCGATTTTCATGAAGTGGAGGTAACTTTTGTCTAATCGTTATTTTAGGTGTTTGGAAGCTGTGGAAGTCACAACTCGCAAACAGGTGTGTAATCTCACATCGACGTTGATGAAAGCATGTTTTGCTCTGTGAATCGGCCAAAAGCTAAAAAGCCAAAAAATTGGCAACCGTGACCACTCAAGCGTGCGAGCGCTCATAGTGGTAAATCGTGACACGAATGATGGTGGTAGATTGTTGAGAGTGTCGCGAGCATTCGCAAAACTGAGGTTGTAATGGGCCTGATTGAGCTGAAACGTGCTAAATGGGCCCAATGGGCTAACGGGCCCACATGGGTAACACTGATAGAAAATTTTTGAATGACGGATGCGACTGTGAAGACTGTAGAACTGTGACCAAAAATGGTCTGAATGGGCTGAATGGGCCACATGAGCGTGTGGGCTCATTTGGGCCGAAATTGGGCTATAGGCCCAATTGCACCATTTGACCAAAAAGGGAACCGGTGTCGCTCGAGGAGACAGTAGGCTCCGAAGAGGCCGTTGGATGACTAAATTACTGAAATACCCTTGGTGGGTAAAATTACCGATATATCCTTGGAGGTTAAAATTACTAAAATACCCTTAGTGGGTAAAATTACTGAAATACCCTTGGTGGGTAATATTATTGAAATACCCTCGGTGGGTAAAATTACTATTATACCTTTAAAGGTTGATTTAGTATGATTGTGTGTATTCTGTTTAACTATTATGATGGTACATTATTGCATACATTGAATTATTATGTCATGACATTTTGCATTGGGTTAGGATGGTTAAATATATATAAATATATTGGAGGAAGTACTGTACAGGTGACTATGCCACATTATACTCATTCAGTGGCTCAGCCACGATATACTGATTTTAGTGCCTCAGCCACAAATACTGTTACTGGCAACATTGCTGCGATATATTGGCAGCTCAGCTGCATTCTTGGTGTCTAGGGCTGGGTGGGTTGACTTGGCCCCCATAAGAGTGTAGGGCTGGTAGGGGAGGTGTGTTCGTTGGATTGGGTTGGGTTGCATTTTCTCTGTTTGCATTATCATGATTTTAGGGCCTTAGGCCCGAACTAATACTTCATGGGCTTGAGCCCAAATTGTGATTATAGCTGGGATTACACACTAAGTTCTTGTAACTCACCCCTTTACATTAACTGTGCAGGTAATCCCCAACTGTAGAGGATTTGGAGTCGCGAGGGACTCAAAGATGGCCACTCGTTCAGCATATTCTAAGGGTGAACTAAGTATTTTAAAATTTAGGATTTCATTTTATTAATTATTGGGTTTTATAATTGTTGTAATAAGGCCATTTGGTTCTATTTTTAACTTTTATTTGGATTTTCTTTAAATACTGCAAATCTAATCGACATGAAGTTTTCAAAATAATAAACAACATTTTTTTCAAATAAATCGTTTTATTAATTAATAAGACCAAATTCTTTGTAATCGACCTAGTCTTTATCAAATAAGATAAAGCGCGCATTTTGAAAGAGTATTAAAAAGAGTGACTCTTGGGCATAAATGAGGAGAAATGAAAATTTGAATTTATAAATGTGATTTTCAACAATAAGTTTTCTAAACAATTTTGTGGTTTCAAACATCACCTGATGTAGTACACTATATTTGGTCGTAACATTTAGGCAGGGTTTGGGGTGTTATATTTTGTGGTATCAGAGCTAGATTTGTAAAAACTCGGCTGTGGAATGAGTTTAAAAATATTTTGAATTTGTTTAAAATTTGGTTTAGAAAAGTAGTATCCCTGAACATGTCACACACTGAGTCTCCGGCATCCGAATCCGTAAGTTTCCTTACTCTATACTAGATTATATGATGAAATGAATGTAGTAAGAAACTACTAGGGTTAGTGGTAGCACACCGAAACTTTTAGTCATAGAAACTAAGACTATAGAGATTGAAACGGTAGTAAACTCGATCTGCGAAAACAACTCTTATAACTATTTTACAGAAAACACTTGTTAATAATCATGGGAACTATAAACTGATTCATAAAACTCTTAAACAGATTAACGCGATACATTGAGATAAGTACAAGAGGACGCGGAAGAGGTACACGTGGCCGTGGTAGAGGCCAAGGTGCTAGGGCTGGATCTTCAGCATCAGGGCATATGCTTGAAAAGGAGGTGCCGGCATCACCAGTGACTGAGACGGGGTCTCATGATCGAGTTGGTGGGGATGATGCTTTGTCCCAAGCAATGCTACGGTTCTACAATGGGTTACTGGAGCGAGCACTAGGTCGGTAACTCGAGGATCAATTTCTCAGTGACTCCAGTCAAATAGGGTCGAAATCTTCAAAGGCGTCTCTAGTGTAGCCCCAAATGTAGTGGAATATTGGTTGGAGGCGGTCGAGCGGATTGTGGATGACCTGGATTGCACAATGGAGCAAAAGTTGAAAGGGACAGTGTCCCTACTAAGAGATGAGGCATACCAGTGGTGGCTCACTGTGAATGAAGGCACACAGGCAGATCGAGTAACATGGGATTTCTTTAAAACGGCCTTCTAGGGAAAATATGTCAGGGCTAGTTATGTGGATGATCGAAGAAAGGAATTCTTGAATCTAGTTGAGGGGAATAAATCTGTGATGGAGAATGAGGCAGAATTCCTACGCTTTAGCTGGTACGCTCGTGGTATAGTAGCAACAGACTATGAGCTCTGCATGCGGTTTGAGGATGGTCTGCAAGATGAGTTGCGGGTACTGATAGCTCCGTAGAGAGAAAGAGATTTCACTGCTTTGGTAGAGAAGATCAAGATTACAAAGGATGTAAAACGCTCCGAGCGTCAAAATTGTGACAAGGAAAGGGGTAGGACTAAGAGAGATTTTAGGCCTTTCAGTTCTTGCGATAGGTTTCATATGAGGCCTAGATTTGATAGGTCGGTTCGAACCGAAGTTCCTTTTGTTACTGGCAGACCATAGCCTTGTGCAGTGTGTGGGTTATCTCATCAGGGTGAATGCTGAAAGAGAAATGAGGCGTGCTTTAGATGTGGGTTAAGAGATCATAGGATTAGAGATTGTACGTAGAAACTGGGACCGATGCTAGTTGCGGGTCAGGGATATGTTCAGTCAGGGAGAGGTAGTCAACAGCTACCGAGAGGTCACGATCTGACTCGAGGGGGAAATGGGTTTGGACGAGGATATGGAGCACCAGGCAGAGGTACTGGTAATACAAATGTAAGACAGCTATGGTTGGTTTATGCTGCCCGGCGTCGAAAGGATGGCGACGTGCCTGACGTCATAACTGGTACGTTCCTTATTCATGATGTACCATGTTTCGCTTTAATTGATATTGGGTTGACGCATTCATATGTTGCTTGTAATGTGTCTGAAATTTGGGTATACAATTTGAACTTGTTGATAAAGAAATGTCGGTGATTAGTCCTTTAGGACAGTCTGTCATAGTGAATAAGCTGTTTAGAGATGTGCCTTTAAAGGTTCAAGGGGTTGTATTTTCGGCGGACTTGATGGAACTGCCATTCGGTGAGTTTGATCTCATTCTGGGCATAGACTAGTTAGTGAAGCATCATACAAATTTGGACTACGCTGCTAAGTATGTGGCACTGAAGTCTTTAGAGATAAGGAAGTGGTGATGATAGGGGAGCGAAGGGACTACCATACCAATGTAATCTCAGTGCTAAGGGCCGAGAAACTGGTTCGAAAGAGGTGTGAGGAGTTTCTAGCTTTTGTCAGTGCATCTGATACTAAGGAATTGTCTGTTGGGGATGTCAGGATTATAAAGAAATTTTTAGATGTATTCCCTAAAGAGCTATCGGGATTGCAATCGAATCGTGAGGTCGAGTTCGGTATTGAGCTGATAGCGGGAATGGCTCTGGTGTCCATCGCCCCTTATAGGATGGCACCAAAAGAGCTGGTGGAATTAAAGCCCTAGACATAAGAGCTTCTAGATCGAGGGTTTATCCGACCGAGTGTGTTGCCATGGGGAGCACCAATTTTATTCGTAAAGAAGAAGGATGGGTCGATGTGTACGTTTATTGACTACCGTTAGTTGAACAAGTTAACTATTAAGAATAAATACCCGCTACCAATGATAGACGATCTGTTTGATTAGCTGTGAGGAGCCTTGATTTTCTCTAAGATAGATCTAAGCTCAGGGTATCATCAGCTAATGGTCAAGGAGTCAGATATATACAAGACTATTTTCTGAACTCGTTATGGGCATATGACTTTCTAGTTATGCCATTCAGATTAACGAATGTACCAACTGCTTTCATGGTTATGATGAACCGGGTCTTCTAACCCTACCTAGACCAGTTCGTGGTGGTATTCATAGATGATATTCTGGTGTATTCAAGAACTGAACAGGTGCACGATTCACATCTTCGGATTTTTCTGTAGATATTGAGGGAAAAGCAACTCTACGCCAAATCAGTTAGTGCAAATTTTTTCTAAAAGAAGTGACATTTTTGGGGCATGTCGTATCTGTCGAAGGAATTAAAGTTGATCCTCGAAAAGTTGAGGCTGTTTTGGATTGGAAGCCACCGAAGTCAGTATTAGAGATTCGAAGTTTTTTAGGTCTAACTGAGTATTGAAAACGATTTGTTAAGGGGTTTTCATTGATTGCTGCACCCCTAACTAAGTAATGGCGTAAAGAGGTGTCGTTTGTTTGGGCTAATAAACATAAGGAAAGTTTTGAAAAGTTGAAGAAGATTCTAACTGAAGCTCTGGTATTGATACAGCCGGAGGCTGGTAAAGAATTTACTGTCTACTATAATGCGTCGCACACGGGTTTGAGTTGTGTGTTGATGCAAGAAGGGAAACTGGTGGCGCATGCATCGCATCAACTTAGGCCGCATGAGGTGAACTACCCCACGAATGACTTGGAATTAGCTGTGGTAGTGTTTGTACTAAAGATTTGGAGACACTACCTGTATGGGGAGAAGTCAATAATCTACACCGACCATAAGAGTCTGAAGTATCTCCTTACTCAAAAGGAGTTAAATCTCAGGCAACGAAGTTGGATAGAGTTGCTGAAGGATTACGATTGCTTGATTGAGTGTCATCCGAGGAAAGCCAATGTGGTAGCAGATGCGCTGAGTCGCAAGGTGGTATCTGACTTGAAAGCAATGTTCACTCGCCTCAATCTATTTGAGGATGGTAGTTTGATGGTAGAACTGCAAGTAAAACTAACTTGGACTAGTCAGATTAAGGAGAAACAGATGCTGGATGAGTCTTTGAGTTCTCATTTTCAACAGATAGAGAAGGGAGAGGCTGTGGATTTTGAATTGATTGGTGAAGGGGTATTATGTTTCCATGGAAGAGTTTGTGTATCGAGGGATTCTGAGTTAAGATAGATGATTCTGCGAGAAGCGCATAGTAGCCCATATGCTATGCATCCCAGTGGGAACAAATTATATTGAGACCTGTGTGAACTGTATTGGTGGCCACGACTTAAGCGTGAGGTGACTGATTTCGTATGTAAGTGTTTGACATGCCAGAAAGTGAAGTCAAATCCCTTCACGATTGCTGCAACCTGTAAAGATCCCACTTTGGGAGTGGGAGAGGATAACAATGGATTTTGTTAGTGAGCTACCCCTACGCCTATTAAGAAAGATTCAGTGTGGGTCATTGTTGATCAGCTGACTAAATCTGCTCACTTCATATCGGTTCGTACCGATTACTCGTTGCAGAAGTTGGTCAAGTTGTACATGGAAAAAATTGTGAGGCTACATGGGGTACAAGTGTCTATCATCTCAGATAGGGACCCTAGATTCACATCTCAGTTCTGAAAAGTGTTACATGAAGCTCTGGGTACAAGGTTGGATTTCAGCACAGCGTTTCATCTACAGACTGATGGTCAGTTGGAGAGGGTAATCCAAATTTTGGAAGATATGTTGAGAAGTTGTGTGATTGATTTCAGGGGTAGTTGGGAAGATTATTTACCCTTAGCGAAATTCGCTTATAACAACAGCTATAAATCCAGCATTCAGATGGCACCATAAGAGGCATTATATGGTCGTAGGTGTCGTACCCCTACATGCTGGACAAAATTGGGTGAGCGACGACTATTGGGTCCAGAGTTAATTTTGGAAACTGAAGAGAAAGTGAAGTTGATTCGGGGTAGATTAAAAGAAGCATCTGATAGGCAAAAGTCGTATGATGACTTAAAGCATAGAAAGATAGAGTTTTTCGTGGGAGATTTTTTTCTTAAAGGTCTCACCTTGGAAGAAGATTTTGAGATTTAGACAGAATGGCAAGTAAAGCCCCAGGTACATCGGACCTTACCGGGTGTCGAAACGTGTTGGACCGGTTACCTATCAGTTTGAGTTGCCTAATAAGTTACATTGGATACATAACGTATTTGACATTTCTATGCTGAGACGCTACCGTTCAGATCCATCTTATATAGTGCCGGTAGAGGAGATCGAGGTTAGACTTAATCTGTCATTTGAAGAGGAACCGGTGCAGATTCTAGATCGTGATATTAAAATGTTGAGGAGAAAATCTGTTTCGTTAGTTAATGTATTGTGGCATAATCACGGTTCAGAGGAAGCCACGTAGAAGCCTGATGAGGCAATGCGGCATCAATACCCCCATCTCTTTTGATCAGGTAAAATTTGAGGCCGAAATTTCTTTAAGGGGGTAGAATTGTGACATCCCAAGTGATCTTTTCTGTCGAGTCTTAAAAATTTATAAAAAGAATGATCGAACCTGGAAACTCAACGATGGAGGCAAGCGCACCTATCGAACAGTAGTATAGTTAGCGGCAAGACCGGATTGTCGAACCCAAAGGAACCAAAAGTACTAATATTAACTCTCTTTCTATTATTTAGCCTATGAATTAAGGGAATTTTTTATCTAATCTAAAATTAACTAATCAACTGAGCTAATGGTGCTAAGACAAAAAAGAAATTTGGGGAACGACTTGAGGGTAAAACCGATTGATTTAGACAATACCTGAGGAAGAATCCACCTAGACTTCACTTGTTATCTAACTCTGAACCAGACGATTTATTCACTTGACTTGATCTGTAGGATTCCCTAATTTTTATTAATACCTCTCTCGAGGCTACTAACATCTAACCCATGGTTGATTAATTAAAATCTCTTTCTAATTAAAACCCCTAGAATTACATTAACTCGATCTATGGACTCCCATATTAGGTTTGACAAGACCCTAATCCGAAATATTTTTGTCACCCTATCTCTAGGTGCGTGAGCAACTCCGCTTAACTATGTTAGAACTAATCTTAGACATGGTCTCTTCTTCCTATGCCTAAGCACATCACACTGGAATCAATATCCCGAAAATACCAAAACAAGAATTAAGAACACATAGTTAAGAACAAACCAAGTATTTATCATACAGCTCAGATAACAATAACAAGATCCGTCTTAGGTTTCATCCCCCTCAAGTATCTGAGGGTTTAGTTCATAATAATAAAAGAAAACATCTCAGAAGAAAAAATAAAACAAAACATAATAAAACCCTAAAACCCCCTGAAGGAATTGAAAGAGAGTTTCTCTGTCTTGAGTATATTCCGGCTTCTTGTGATGAATCAACTGGCTTTCTTCGAGTAAATCCATGAATTTAACTGGTCTGGCTCGGTTCTTTGGCCTAGCTGAACGCCGCCCTAAAGGTTGGCCTCTAAGGTCTTTATATAGGCTTTTGGAATATATTTCTTTATCTCTAAGTACCCTAATCCGAATAGAATTATTCTTATCTGCAGTAAAGACACGCCCATGGCACACGGCCGTGTAAATCGTGGCCAGGCAATGTTCAAACCTGTTGATGAGGCACAGCCATATTTTCGGGGTCCAGGCCGTGGTCGACTTTTCTTGCGGGGCACAGCCATGTGGTCTTGGGCCCAGGCCATGTGGACTTCGTACTTTGGCCCATTTTCTCTGTTTTTGGCCCGTTATTCATTCTTTTCATCCTCTGTTGATCTCTTGAGTATAAAACATGAAAACAAAGGATTAGGAGCACCTAATTCCATAATTAAAGGGAAAAATCATCCAAAAACATGCTAAATATGGGATTAAAATATGTTCATATTATGGTTTATCAAATACCCCCACACTTAAGCTTTTACTTGTCCTCAAGCAAAATTCTCAACTCACAATTAAAACGAACTTTCTCAATTCATAATATTCATTAATAATGCCTCATTTTAATTCATTGATAATTTATACATGGATAATTCAACTCAAAGAGTCCTAAAGATTCAAACAATCAAAGTCATGAGGTTTTAGCATGAAAACATAGGTGTTTTCCCCTTATCCAAATAATTACCTTTAATTGAAAATCGACAAAAGTTGACATCCTCACTTAAGCTTCACTCAAATCACTCAAGGTGTTTAAGGTTCCAAACTAAAGCACTCATAAGTCGAACATGAAAAGTTAATCCCATAGGCTTGCATGAAAATCAGATCTCCACCACTGTAAAATGAGATGATACACAAATCAAAAGGTATTTAAAAAGGGTTGTAACAGGGCTTATGTTAAAGGTGTGGATAAAGGCTGAATTAGAAGGGTTAAAATCGAGATTGGATTGACAAATTATCTAACTAGAAAAATAAACTAATAACGAGCATAATTGCATTAATTGAAAACTTGTAATACTAATAATACGAGCTTCTTCTTCAAGATGTTGAAATTAAACGTATAGGCTCGCTTAATCACAGAACTAATAATGTATATACTTTGATAATAATGAATATGCTTTTTTTTTTTAGAACAAATTAATATAAGGTACAACTTTAACACTGAAATAATATAATTAGGCAACTGATCAAAACAAATCTCAATAGAAGGGTAGTCAAAAAAAATGGTGATAACAAATATGAGATGGATTTCGGGTTAATATTAGTGGGTTGAGTCAATAAAAAGGGTTGTTAGGATCAAAGGTGTTGACTAGGGGTCAGTTATGAGGGTAGGCTTTTAGTGGAGTAAGAGTGGATTAAATCCTAGGTGCCTTAATCATCTCTCTATATCAAATCAATAGTGTGGTCTCGACATGTATAATCGAAGCAAGTTCTAGAATAAAAAAATAATGTTGACACACTCATAATCAATAAAGCGAGCACGAAAAGAATGTATGCTCTAAAAATCTCAAAATCTCACGAAAATTATGGGTATTTTGATGTCAACCTCGTAAATTTCAAACTTCAAGATAACATTTTAGATTCAGGTAGACAACCTAACAGAATTTTTTAAAAAAAGACTCATCATGCTTGATTCTCTAGTATCTTAAAGTTTAAATCATCATTGTACAATTATTAATGACTTAATCTAAAACATATCAATAAAAATCATGAATCAACAAGAATTTCATTCTAATTAGTGATATGAGAAAATTACTTTAAGACAGAATATCATTCAGGGATTTGAGAATATGCAAAAAGTTAGGAACTTTTTCTAATAAACATTCACCCCCCACACTTAAGATGTACATTGCCGTCAATATACAAAGATATATAATAATCATATAATAAGAACATCAAAAGAGAGGGAGAGAGGTGAAACTTCCTGAATTTTTTGCTGAGATCCTTGGGTTGGTTATGATGATGACTTAAACAAAAGTGAATGTGGAGGTGAAAATGATGTTTTCCATTCTCGGAGTGGCACATTGAACCTTTAAACTGCGAATTCATCAGTTAAATTTTTAGGGGGTACTAATTAATTGATGATGTTAGGGATATTCGATGGTAAGATAGCCAGTTATAAAATGAATAAAATTGTAATAATAAAAGTTTGAAACAAAATAATAAAAAGCTTAAATAGATAAGTGAAATAGAATAAAATGAAAAAAAAAAAATAAAATAAGTAATAAGAAGGGCCTCAAAAGTCCTCGTCGTCGAATGGATCGTAGGTGAAGTAGGCGGTTATATGTGGAAGTGATGATAGATCTGCTGAAGGGTTGCCTCAATGCCATTGAATCATCGAGTGGTGTCATTGAATTGTTGGGTAAAATACTACTCGAACTGAGTGAGCCGTCCAGAAATGTCTGAAAGCGATGGAGTTGCATGAGAAGTGCGATGGCTCAGTGGTGGCTCCTCATGTGGGTGTGGGACATCGTCAGTAATGTCATTGGTATCCTCCTCCTCAGTAGTAGTAGCTAGTCGATAACTGGGAGGATCGGTCCCACGTCGTCATTGGATCATCCTCATGTGTAGCATTGTTTGGATGCCCTGTGGTGAGGAGCCTGAAATGTCGAGCCAAGCGTGTGATGTATGGGCCCATAGATATAACCCCCCTCCTGTGTTGCTCTATTTGGTGTTGGATGGCACGGGCTATAAAATATGCTAGGTCAAAAACTTGGCCGTTTGCCATACACCATAGGAAATAAGCGTCGTGAGTGTTGACGACGCCGGTGGTCTCATTCCTCCCTGTCAATGTGTGGGCTAGTATGGCGTGTAAGTATCGTGGAGATGGGGCGAGAGCTATTGCTTTCAAGCGGCTATGGTTGTAAGAGTTTGAACTGGGGGTTATATTGTACCAACGTCTCGTCAGAGTGTTGTGAAGGTAGGGATGGAGCTCTGAGAGGTCATGTTCCTCCATAAATTCCTAATTGTAGAGTCCCAGAGCGGCTCTGAGTTGTTGTACATTCATTTCTCTCACGATGCCTCCAAGACGAAACTGGATTGTGCCAGGGTCATCGTAGTTTGTCATTACCGTTTGGAGGTGAAACGTGGAGCAGAGTTCTAGAGTGAGCTCTAAATATGTGGGCTCGATAATTGTGAAGAATTGGTGCCATGGATCCGAGCTCGTATATCGTCGGCTAATCGGACCTACTCTAAAGCAGCCCAATCAATGCACCTCCCTGTGCCAAGGGTCGTGTGCGGAGTATCCTGTAGAGCTCTTCCTGGGGTCCTTGCAGGAATTGCAAGAACGGATGTCGTAATTCAGCGGATGCACTGGACGATGATGAGCCGGGTCCCTTTCATTTTTTAGAACTGGGGACCGCAATTTTCTCTACTCGAGATTACGACATTGTGTTCCTAAAAATAACATATATTTATCGATTCAAGTAGCATTTTCAGCCATATTGCACAATCTTGGAGAGTTCAATAATATCATGTAAAAAACAACTATCATAATAATGATAAACTAATATTTTGTATAATCTCTAAGTTCTATTAGTAAACAATGAACAAAATAAATAAAACTAATATTAAGAAATAAGCATGAACTATTTATGAAATAAATTTAAGTGATAAATAGTTTGAAAGGGGTAAATGTAAATAGGAGAGGTGACCGGTGGAGTGCTTGGAGAGGAGTTGCATGATTGGTTGGCGCACGGCATTGGAGGGTCCTACACGGGCGTGTGTTGTAGCTAAATAGGGGAGCACGACTGTCACGGGTGTGTTGGAACGGTCGTGTGCTTACTTTTATGTGTGTTGTGAAGGGGGAAAGAGGTAAGGGACAGAGGAAATCAAGAGGAGGTGGGAAGGTCTGGTGGCTGGAGTTTCTTTTGAGATTTTGGGGGACAAGGGCTAGGGTTGAAAAGAAAATTTGGGGGGGAATATGCAGCCGTGTGCTGCCTTAAAAAGGGGGTGAGAGACACGGTCTCGAGCCACACTCGTGTTCCCATTTCTTTAGCCCGTGTTTTCGTGAATTCAAATTTAGGCACGTTTGTGATGCTGTTTAAGCCCGTGTTACCTGGGCGTGCATGGCCTTGTTCGCTTCTCCCACGCCCGTGGTTATGGTCCTACGCCTGTGCCCATAAATTAGTGTCTTCCACGGTCTCGACGCACAGTCGTGCCGTTTAGTCGGAGCCTGTGGCTTGGAAAAATTATTGTCCTGTTTCTACACCATCTTTGCCACGCCATGTGGCTATTCGTGGTATTCACACAGCCACGGCCACGCTGTGTGTAAGGCCGTGTGGTAGGGGAAACCTGTAGTTTAGGTGTTATAAATATAATATTAGTAAAGTTAGTGCTCGAGCTACCTTCCGAGAAGCACTCGTTTAGAGTCTTAAGCTAGACTTATCCTATTTTCATTTCTAAATGAAGGTTCACGGAGCCGAAGCTCCTCTCTTATATCCCAAAATTCGTTTCCAGTATAATTTTTCAGTCGCTGATCATTTACCTTGAATGTGCCACGAGTTGGATGGGTTACCTCGATTGTGCCATAGGGAAAAATAGTTTTAATCACGAATGGACCTGACCATCTTGATTTAAGCTTTCCAGGGAACAGTTTTAACCTTGAATTATACAATAGGACCAAGTCGCCTACTTTGAATTGCTTTGATTGCATTAAATGAGCATCATGACGTCGCTTTGTTGCCTCCTTATATAAACATGAGTTCTCATAGGCATTAGCTTGCCATTCATCTAACTCGTTCAACTGCATCATCCTCTTCTCACCTGCAGTTTTAAGATCGTAATTTAGGAATTTTATAGCCCAGAAAGCTTTGTGCTCTAACTCAAATGGTAGATGATAGCTTTTTCCATAAATGAGTTTGTATGGGGATGTTCCTATGGGGGTTTTAAATGCCATTCTATATGCCCATAGAGCATCGTCTACTTTTACTGCCCAATCATTCCTATTTGCTTCAACTGTTTTCTCTAAGATGCGCTTAAGTTCTCGATTTGCTACTTCCACTTGTCCGCTGGTTTGAGGATGATAAGGGGTAGCTGACCCGTGGTGTACTCCATATTTCTTTAGGACTTTATCAAATTGAGTATTACAAAAGTGAGTGCCCTTATCACTAATAATTGCTCTAGGTGTTCCAAATAGAGAGAAGAGTTTCTTCAGAAATCTTACTACTACTCTAGCATCATTAGTAGGTAAACCTTGGGCTTCCACCCATTTTGACACATAATCGATTGCTACTAAAATGTATTTATTTCCAAATGAACTAGGGAATGGACCCATAAAATCAATACCCCATACATCAAATATTTCACATGATAGTATATATGTTTGAGGCATTTCATCGCGTTTAGAGATATTACCTATTCTCTGGCATTTATAAAATGAAGCAACATACCTGTTGGCACCTTTAAATAAAATTGGCCAATAAAAACCTGATTCGAGTGTTTTGTGTGCTGTCTTAATCCCACTATAATGTCCTCCTGAAGGTCCTGAATGGCAATGCTCTAGGATTTTGCTAGTTCCTTCTTTTGTAATACACCTTCGAATCACTTGATCTGGACATATGCGAAAAAGAAAAGGATCTTCCCAAAAATAGTTTTTCACATTAGCAAAGAATTGCTTCTTTTGATGATGTGTTAACTTTTTTTGTTAGACGTTAGCAGTTAAGTAATTTGTCATATCTACAAACCAAGGTACCTCTGAGTTGGTTATCGAAAAGAGTTGCTCTTCAGGAAATGAGTCATCTATCTCACTTTCGTCAAGTTCTTTGATATGCGGGTTTTCAAGTCTAGAATGATGGTCTGCTGTAAAATTTTTAGCTCCTTTCTTATCTTGAATTTCCAAGTCAAATTCCTATAAGAGTAGAATCCATCTTATAAGTCGAGGTTTTGCATCAGGTTTAGTTAAAAGATAACGAAGAGCTGAATGGTCAATGTAGACGACAACCTTGGATAGGATCAAATATTGTTTAAATTTATCAAATGCAAGAATACAACTAGTAATTCTTTTTCTGTGGTTGTGTAATTTTCTTGTACGGCCATTAATGTCTTGCTAGCATAGTAAATTGACTGGAAGTGCTTATTTTTTCACTGTCCTAATACTGCACCTACAGCAAAATCACTCGCATCACACATTAGTTCAAAGGGTAAGTTCCAATAAGAAGCAATTCTAATTGGGGCATTTATTAATTTATCTTTAAGGGTATTAAATGCGTCTAAACACTCCTGCTCAAAATTGAAAGGTACATCTTTTTCTAGTAGTTTCGTTAAAGTTTTAGCTATTTTAGAGAAATCTTTAATGAATCTTCTATAAAATCCAGCATGTCCTAAAAAGCTTCTAATAGCTTTAACTGAACTATGAGGAGGTAATTTTTCTATGGTTTCAACCTTTGATTTATCTACCTCAATCCCTTTACTAGAAATTTTATGTCCTAACACAATCCTTTCTCAAACCATAAAATGACACTTTTCCCAATTTAAAACAAGGTTCGTCTCCCCACACCTTATTAGTACTCGTTTTAAATTCTTAAAGAAAAGATGGAAAGAATTACCACATACCAAAAAGTCGTCCATAAAGACCTCCATAATGTCTTCCACAAGTTCATCAAATATGGCTAGCATGTAGCACTGAAAAGTAGTAGGAGCATTACATAATCCAAAAGGCATTCTACAATAAGCAAACGTACCATATGAACATGTAAATGTAGTTTTATCTTGATCTTTAGGAGATATTGGGATTTGGAAATAGCCGGAAAGCCCATCCAGGAAACAGTAGTACATATGCCTGGATAATCTTTCTAGCATCTGGCCAATAAAGGGCAAGGGAAAGTGATCCTTTCTGGTTGTGTCGTTCAACTTTCTATAGTCAATATAGACTCTCCATCTTGTGACTGTTTTTGTAGGAATCAATTTATTCTTTTCATTTGCTACAACTGTCATGCCTTATTTCTTTGGAACGACTTGCACAGAACTTACCCAAGTGCTGTCAAGAATAGGATAAATTATTCCAGCATCTAAAAGTTTAATTACCTCAGCTTTAACAACTTCTTTCACGTTGGGATTTAATCATTTCTGAGGTTGCACGCATGGTTTATACTCCTCTTTCATTACAATTTTTGGGTACAAAATGATAGGCTTATACCTTTAATGTCAGAAATTTTCCAAGCTATGGCCCTTATATGTTCCCTTAGTACCTGTAGCAACTCATCCTTTTCTTTGGGTTTCAGTTCTGAAGAGATGATCACTGGTTGTGTAGAATTATCCCCAATGAATGCATATTCTAAGTGTTTTGGCAACTGTTTTAATTCTAATTTGGGTGGTTCATATATAGAGGGTTTTTGTTTTAGTTCATCATTAATTTCAATACCCTCTTCTTTCGTTTGTCTAGAGGGAATGTGTCAGGATCTGATTCGTCGGTATCACCATCTACCCCCCACTTTGAGTAAGACACAGTTCCACCATGTAGTTCTTTATGAATTCCTGTAAAGAATCTTGAATAGAATGATCAATGGCATTAATAAAATAACAGTAATCATCTTGTTCTCTAGAATATCGCTTAGCATCGTAAATTTGAAAAATAATTTCTTCGTCGCCTACCCTTAGTGCAATTTTACCATCTCCTACATCAATAACAGCCCTAGTAGTGGCTAAAAAGGGGCAACCCAAAATTAAAGGTACCGCAGTGTTTTCATTCATGTCAAGCACGACAAAATCAACAGGGAATATAAATTTATCAACTTTTACCAAAATATCTTTGATAATTCCCCTAGGATATTTAATAAATCTGTCAGCTAACTAAATACTCATCCTAATGGGTCTAGGTTCCCCGAGACCAAGTTGATTAAACATTTTAGAAGGCATTAAATTAATATTGGCACCTAGATCAGCTAATGCTTTCTCTATGGTTAAACTGTCGATTAAACAGGGAATATTAAAACTTCCTAGATCTTTCAATTTGGTTGGTAACTTATTTTGAAGGATGGCTGAAAATTATTCATTAAGTTCCACTGTCAATATCTCTTCAAACTTCCTTTTATTTGTTAGAAGTTCTTTTAGAAATTTTGTGTATGTCGGCATTTGCGAAATAGCTTCAACAAAAGGTAAGTTGATATGTAACTGTTTAAAAAGTTCAAGAATTTTACTGTATTATGCATCTAGGCAGTCTTTCTTCAACTTTGCCAGATATGTGATTTATGGTTTACATTCTTCGCGTATTGGTGTTACATTCTCAACTTTCTCGTCTTTTTCCTTATCAATTTCATGTGGTACCTTCTTCTTTGTTTCAACCAACTCTTTTCCACTCCTTAGTGTATCTACCCTCACATGCTCTTTGTGTTTAGTTAAACTTTCTGGTTGCCTAACAGAAACTAACTTAGTTAGTTGTCCGATTTGATCGTTCAATCCTTGGATTGATGCTTGTTGATTAGTCAATATCGTTTCAGTATAGCAATGGATCCCGAAAGAGACGTAGCTGATGACGTAGAAAGTAATGCACCTGCTCCCGTGCAAGGGATAGTGCCCTCTGATTTGAGACCGACTACGAGCGGTCATGAGGGAGAAGCTAAACAAGCTTTCTTCCAGATGATGAGTGAGCGGTTCACTCAATTCATGAGAAATAACCCAATTGTTTTACAACGCTCACCCCCAGTTAATCCCCCTCGGACATCCAATATACCTCCGACTGCAAATCTGAATTTGTTGAGTAAGCCTCCAGTTGACAAGATTCGTAAGTATGGGGCTGAAGAATTCCGAGCTACTAATGATGATGATGCTGAAAAAGCTGAGTTCTAGTTAGAAAACACGATCAGGTTATTTGATGAAATGTCTCTAACTCTGGAAGAAAGTATTAAGTGTGTTGTATCATTTCTCTGAGATGTAACTTATCAATGGTGGAAAACCTTAATTTTAGTTGTTCCGAGAGAACGAGTCACATGGGATTTCTTTCACACTAAGTTTGGGAAGAAATATATCAGTGAGAGATTTGTTGATCAGAAACGGAAGGATTTTTTGGAACTAATCTGGTCGAATGAATGCATTTACGAATATGAGCGAGTTAGATGCGACTAAGTCAATATGCGAGAGTGTATATCTTCTGAAGCTATAATGTGCAAAAGATTCGAAGATGGTCTTAATGAAGATATCCGTTTGCTAGTCGGGATATTAGAAATAAAAGAGTTCGTTACACTCATTGATCGAGCATGCAAAGCTGAAGCACTTGGGAAAGATAAATGAAAAGTTGAAACTGAAGCTCGAGATATGACAAAGAGATTTCAGAACAAATCATTTCAATCTACCCCGAAGAGATTTAGAGATGATCGAAGTCATTCCAGGGATCCGAGAAGCTACAGATTAAATGATAAGGCTTGCTTCAGATATGGATCGTTTGATCATTTTATCTGTGATTGTCCTGAGTCTATTAAGCCAGAGACTATTCAGAATCTGAGACTTGAAAATGCATCTGAGAGGGGTAGACCTTCAAAGAATACAAGAAATGCTAGTGGTAGTCAGAGGTGCACGAGAGACACTGTGGTAAGATCTGAAGCTAGAGCGCCTACCAGAGCATATGCTATCCGAGCTCGTGAAGAAGCTTCATCACCTGATGTTATAACGGGTACTTTTACTCTTTATGATACTTCTGTGATAGCTTTAATAGACCCTGGTTCTACGTATTCGTAAATATGCATGAATTTAGTATATGGAAAGACTTTGCCTGTAGAGTCTACTGAATTTGCTATAAAAGTATCGAACCCCTTAGGTAAAAGTGTCCTGGTTGACAAAGTATGCAAGAACTATCCGTTAATGTTTCGAGATATCTATTTTCTCGCTGATCTGATGCTCTTGCCATTTGATGAATTCGATATTATTTTGGGAATGGATTGGTTTTTTATGCATGAAGCCATTGTAAATTATAAAAGAAAGACTATAGATTTACGAGGTCTGAATGATGAGATTATATGGATTGAGTCTAGTGATTTAAATGGATTGCCTGCTGTGATATCCATTTTGAAAGCTCAGAGTTATGTGAAAAGGGGGTATGAATCATATTTTGCTTATGTGACCGATTAAAAAGCATCCGAGAATAAAGTTGAATCAGTACCTATTGTTTGTGATTTTTCTGATGTGTTCCCTGAAGAGTTACCAGGTTTACCTCTGATTCGTGAAGTTGAATTTGGTATTGAATTGTTGCCTGGTACGACACCTATTTCGATAGCTCCATATAGAATGGCACCAACAGAGTTGAAAAAGTTAAAGTCACAGCTACAAGAATTGAGTGATAGAGGGTTTGCTAGACTGAGTTTTTCGCCTTGGGGTGTTCCTGTTCTGTTCGTGAAAAAGAAAAATTGCACGATGAGAATGTGTATCGATTACCGTCAGTTGAATAAGGTGACTATAAAGAACAAATATCCATTGCCCAGAATTGATGATTTGTTTGATCAGTTAAAAAGAGCTACTGTGATTTCCAAGATTGATTTGAGATCAGGATACTACCAATTGAGAGTTAAAGATTCAGATATTCCAAAAACTACTTTTAGAACGAGGTACAGGCATTATGAGTTTTTAGTTATGCCATTTGGACTAACCAATGCTCCTGCTGTCTTTATGGACTTGATGAACAGAATTTTCAAACCGTATTTGGATCAATTTGTTGTTGTATTCATTAACGACATTTTGATTTACTCACGTGATGAGAATGAGCATGCAGAACATTTGAAAATTGTGTTGCAAACTTTGAGAGAAAAGAAATTGTACGCAAAATTTAGCAAATGTGAATTCTGGTTGAATGAGGTCAATTTTTTGGGGCATATTGTGTCAGCTTCTGGGATTCGTGTTGATCCGAGCAAAATTTCTGCTATTCTGAATTGGAAACCTCTGAAAAACGTGTCTGAAGTTCGTAGTTTTCTATGTTTAGTTGGTTATTATCACAATTTTTTAAAGGCTTATCGAATATAGCTACTCCATTGGCAAGATTACTTCAAAAAAATATCAGGTTTGAATGGTCGGATAAATGTCAGAGAAGTTCTGATCGGTTGAAAACTCTGTTAACAGAAGCTCCAGTATTAGTACAACCAGAATCGGGTAAGGAATTTGCTGTTTATAGTGATGCTTCGTTAAACGGTCTGGGATGTGTTTTGATTCAAGAGGGCAAAGTGGTAGCTTATGCTTCATGACAATTAAAGCCTCATGAAAAGAATTATCCGACACACGACCTTGAGCTCGCTGCGATTGTGTTTGCACTTAAAATTTGGCGTCATTATTTGTACGATGAGAAATGTCATGTGTTTTCAGATCATAAAAGTATGAAATATCTAATGGCCCAGAAAGATTTGAACCTGCGTCAAAGAAGATGGTTAGAACTGTTAAAAGATTATGAGCTTGTGATAGACCTCACAATTCTATAAATTATGCTAGTGTCTCTTCAAGGTTTGGCTTCCTTTCCTGTGGGTAGGGCTGTTGTCCTTGATTGTGGTGGTATCTCCAGTCTGAATTTTAAGCTCTACTATAAGGTTTTTTTGAGGTCTGAAATTGTCACCCATATAGTAAACTTGCTCAGTTTCAGTATTCGGATTGAAAGGTGGATATTCTACATTGTTCATCCATCCTCCATTTATATTGTACTGCATAACTAAATGTACCTACAAAGAATCACACAAACCATCAATCTTTTTATTCATCATCTTTACCTGATTTGTTAGCATGGTGATTGCGTCGAGATTGATAAATCTAGCTACTTTAGTTGGCTTTATCCTTGTAACTTGACACTGATAGTTATTTAGTGACATCTCCTCTATAAACTCGTAAGTTGCTTCAGGATTTTTGTTATTCAGGGTTCTGCCAGCGGCCGAATCAATTAAATGCTGGGTTGAGGGGTTCACATCGTTGTAAAAAGTTTGGACCTGCAACCACAAGGGTAAACCATGGTGTGGGCACCTTCTCAACAGATCTTTATATCTCTCCCATGCGTCGTATAATGTTTCTAAATCCATCTGCACAAAAGAATAGATATCATTCCTTAATTTTGCCGTTTTGGCAGGTGGAAAATATTTCAGTAAAAATTTTTCGGTCATTTGGTCCCATGTAGTGATTGATCCTCGTGGAAGAGAATGTAACCACTGTTTGGCTTTATTTCTCAAAGAAAAGGGAAATAACCGAAGGCAAATGACATCATCAAAAACATCATTTATTTTGAAGGTATCATAGAATTCTGGAAAATTAGCTAAATGAGTATTTGGGTCTTCGTCCTGCAAACCATTAAATTGAACAAAATGTTGAACCATTTGTATAGTGCTAGGTTTTAATTCAAAATTATTAGTGGCTATAGGAGGCCTAACAATACTCAATTCTGCTCCTGTTAAATTAGGTTTAGCATAATCATACATAGTTCGAGGAGCAAGATGATCGACCATATCTTGATGTGGCAGATTATTCTAGGCCATCCCTTTGGTGGTATTGTGATAAACCGTAAAAGTAACATATTTTAACCCCATATTTAGTATGGTTTTGGATGATTTAGCCCATGATTTATGTAAAAAGGTGCTCTTAATCCTTTCTTTTCATGTTTGTACTCAAGAAAGCATCCGAGGACGAAAAGAATGTAAAACGGGCTTAAAACGGGCCAATTTGGGCCAAAGAGGAAATCAGCACGGCTTGAACTTCAAGCCACATGGCCATGCCTCATCAAATTACTTCACACAGCCATGCCATGATTTACACAGCCGTGCCCTAACCGACAGAATCGAGACACATCCTGAAGACGAGTCACACGGGCGTGTGCCATGGGCGTGCCCCTGCCACGGGAATGAGCAATTTCACTCGGATTTGGATGCTTGGAGGCAAAGAAACACATTCCTAAGTCTACTTAAAAATCCTAGGAGAAATTCTACTTGAATTAGGATACTTAAGAGCCAAGTAAAGCATCTCAAAGCCTGTATAAACACCCAAGGTAGCAACTAAAAAGGGGAGTTCAGTAGAAGCCGAAACAAGAGGAAGTTTTTGGGCAGAGTTTTCTGCCAGAGCTTTTATTCAGGGAATTACTCGAAGATAGCCAATTGATCCATCTCAAGAGGCTGGAGTTATACTCAAGATAGAGGATCTCCTCTTCAATTCCTTCAGGGGGTTTTAGGGATTTCTTATGTTTTGTTTTATCTTTTCTATTGAGATGCTTTCTTATTTTGTTATGAACTAAACCCTTCAGATACCTAAAGGGGATGAAACCTATGACGGATTTTATTATTTGATTTCTAAATTATATGATAAGTACTTAGTTTGTTCTTAATTATGTTGCTTAATTTAATCTGATGTGCTTAGGTGGAGGAGGAATAGACCCTACCTAAGAGTATATCTAATATAATTAAGCGGAGTTGATCGAGCTCCTAGAGATAAGGTTACGAGATTTTGCCCGATTAGGGTGAAACCTAATATGGGAGTCCATTAATCTATTTACTGCTTCTTTAGGGGGTTATTATAAGAGAATGAGAGTTCCACTAATTAACTTAAGGTTAGACGTTATTCGCCTCGAGAGAGGGTTTAATATAGGTTAGGGAGTCTCACGGATCAAGCTAAGTAAAGAAGTCATATGAATTAAAATTAGATGACGAGAGAAGTCATAAATGGATTCTTCCTGAGGGTATCGTCTAAAATCAACTGAGTTTTTCCATAGTCTTTTCCCAAAGTTTCATTCTTTTGTCTTTGCATCTAGTTTAGTATTTCATTAGTTTTTAGATTAATAAACCAATCACTCCATATTTTAGGCTAAATAATAGAAAGAAAGTGAGTAGTAGTACTTTTAGGTTCCTTTGGGTTCGATAAATAATCTTGCCTAAACTATACTATTGTTCGATAGGTGCACTTGCCTCAATCGTTGTCATAGTTAGTCTACAGGGTCGATCGATTATTCTTTATAAATATTAAAACTCGACTGTTTGACACGATCAAGTTTTTGGCGCCGTTGCCAGGGAACACTAAAATATTAAGAAAGCTTTATTTCTATTACTTTAGCCAATTTTTTTATTGCAATTTATTATTTTTTTATTTTTTTATTTTTTTACTTTGTTAATTTTTTCCTCTATTTTTCTTTTGGCAGAAAATTTTAGTTTATGGAAAAGATGGCACAGAATAATTATCAGTGGCAAGTCATGAGGACAATTCCTACTAAAACAACCAGTGTTTTTAACCTCGACGTGGTCACTAGGTTATCTAATCAGTTAGAGATGATGAATAAAAAGATTGATGGTTGGTATAGTCCCTCGTAAGTACATCCAGAAATACAATATGATTTGAATCTAGGAGGCGTGGCGAATCCTGAGTACCCACCCTACGGATATGGCATGGAAAATGAGCAAGCTCACTATACAGGTAACTATTCTAGGTATCAAAATAATTTTTATAGTGACATTTATAATGCAGGTTGGAAGTACCATCCCAATTTCTCATGGGATGATCAAAATATCCAAAGATCGGATCTTCCTCCAGATTTTCAACAACCACCTCACCAACAAGAAGAGGAGCCGAATCTTGAAGAGATGCTGATGAAATTCATGGCAGCCACAGATTCTCATTTCCAAAAGACTGAAGCAGCACTTGATGAACAACAAAAATTGATCAAAGGGATCGAGAATCAAGTTAGAGAACTTATTAGGTCAGTGGGACATCTCAAAAAGTTGATTTCTGAACATCAACAAGGACGTCTACCAAGCAACACATAAATAAACCCAAAAGAACAAATTCAAGCCATCTCAGCCCATGCCAGTAAAGGGTTAAATGAACCTAATCCAATACAAAAAGCCAAGGTAGACGAAGGTAAGGTAGAGGTAACACAAGAAAAGCCAAAACCAGTAATCAAGGAGTACAAACCTTGCAAACCTTATCCCGAAGCAATAAAAAGAGACAATTTAGAGGAACAGTTTGGTAAGTTCCTTAAACTCTTAAAGAAATTACATATTAACTTACCTCTTCTTGAAGCTCTTTTTTAGATACCAAACTCGAGGAAATTTTTAAGACAACTCTTGACCAAAAAACGCAAATTAGACGAAGATCACCATGTGGAGCTAAACGCAATGTGCTCAGCAATTCTACAAAATAAACTACCACGGAAATTAAAAGATCTAGGGAGTTTTAGAATTCCATGTTTAATTGGTAGTTTATCTATTGATAATGCGTTAGCGGATTTAGGGGTAAGCATCAATGTTATGCCTTACAAAATGTTTAAACAACTAGGTCTAGGGAAACCCAGACAAACTAGGATGAGCATTCAATTAACTGAAAAAGCTATAAGAATTCTTAGGGGTATAATAGAAAATATTCTAATCGAAATTGATAAATTCGTATTCCCAATAGACATTGTTATTTTAGACATGGATGAGGACAACACGATCCCCTTAATTTTAGGAAGACCCTTTCTAGCAACTGCCAGAGCTAAAATTGATATCTATGCAGGAGAACTCATACTTCGTGTAGGCAATGAGATAGTCACTCTTCAAGCTCTTGACTCAGCTAGGACATCGAGTAATAAAGGTACGAAGTTTAATTCCATTGATAACCATTTGGTTCAACCTTCTTTATAGGAAACATCACGAAATCACCTAGCTTAGCTAGATCTTAGACCTCGTTCCAATAAAGAAGAATTATATGAGGAACAAAGCCTTAGGGTCAGTAAACTAGAAGAGTGGAAAACACAATTTAAAGAAGAACCAGAACCACACGAAGTGAAACCGAAGTAAACCCCAGACGAGCTGATGGGAGCAACAAATCACATCAAATTAGAGGATCAGGTGTTGTTGAATAAGGAAGACCCTCGAATCACTAATTCAGAACTCAAGGCAAACGAAGAAATCACTTTTAAGGTACTTAATGTCTTCCTATACGGCACAGTCGAGTTAAGCAATCCTAAATTCAACACTTTTGAGGTAAACATTACTCGATTGAAACTCTATATCCATAACCGAGTTGATCGTATGAGAAAGGATTTCCACCTCCTCAAACCACCATGAATGTGCGTACAACAGGTAAGTCTAGCTCAAGACATTAAACGAGCGCTTCTTGGGAGGCAACCCGAGTGCTAACTGTACTAATTAGATTGGTTTTATTTCTTTTCGTATTTAGGCATAGGTTTCCATACCCACACGGCCTTGCACACGGCCATGGCCATGGCCGTGTGGACACCACGACTAGGCACATGAGCGTGGACCTTATATCTATTTAATTATTTACTTTTATTCATATTTTTATTTTTATTTTTATTTTTATTTTTACTTCCTTTATTATTTTCTCCTTTTTCTCAATGGAATTTAGATTTAGCTTAGGATACAATAAAACCAAGCCGGCTACTTCGAGGATTCAATTTCAAACGCCACGTTCACCTCCAATCTTATCCGGTTTCTTTTCATATACTTCATCCAAAAATTCAGGAAGTGTTACTACTCCCCTTCTCTTTTGATTTTATTATTACATAATTGATTATCTATCTTTGTACATTGAGGGCAATGTACATCTTAAGTATGGGGGTAAAAGTGTCAAACTTTTTGCATTATTCTAAATCCTGAATTTTAGTCCTGTCCATAATAAATCTTCTCATATTACTAATTAGGATGAAATTTATAATGATTTATGATTTTTATTGATATGTTTTAGATTAAGTCATAGTTAATTATGCATTGATGATTAAATTTGAAGAATACTAGAGAATCGAGTATAATAAGTCTACTTTTTAAACATTAAAAATTAAGAGGTCGTTGAACTAAATTTGAGTATTACCTTGAAATTTGGAATTTACAGGGATTGATGTCAAAAACACCCATAATTTTTGTGAGATTTTGAGCCTTATAGAGCATATATTCTTTTTCGTGCTCAATTTATTGATTATGTGTAACACCCCAAACCCGGCCCAAACGTTATGACCGAATTTGGTATGCTACAGAGAAAACATTTTTGAAAAATCCCTTTAAGCCGTTTTAAATTTTTCATAAAAGATCTTGTTTTGGTTTAATAATTTATTAGGTCAGGTTGTTACAGATTCAAGTGTACCCGATGGCACAATAAAACATTTTTGCGTATTAATTTGAGAAAACATGTGTATCCATTTTTCAAGTCATTAAGTTATTAAACAAATTATCCAAAACAGATAAAATAACAAAAATATAATCCTAGTAGGCCTTATTACAATTTAAGCAAAATCACCAACAATAAAATAAAAGTAGTTCATAAATCATTTAATCCAAATGTTCACTTCATGGCCACCTTGAGTTCTTCTGGCTCCTTATCCGCGATCTACGAGTCACCTGAAAATTTAAAGGAGAAGGTGAGTCACCAAGACTCAGTGCATAATCCCTCTCCCGAGTAAATGCCACATTCTTACACAAATTATAACAAGCAACATATATGTATTATGCACCCAACCTAGCCATCCATAACTCCTTTTCTACCCGTGTGGTACCAAACCACCGGTGGTGCTAAACCATCGGTGACTTAAAGTCACATATGTGATACCAAATCGCCGCAGATACTAAATCTACGTGTCCAAGACACAAATCGAATGATGGGGCCAACCCATCGTGTGATACCAAATCACCGTGTCAATCCCATATCTCAAAGTGGGGCCAACCCACGGTGGAATTAATCCATTGGGACGAGACGCTATGAGGTGCCAAACCTCCGTGTCCAAGACACAAATGTGATACCAAATCACCGGTGACCAAGTCACAATCTTCCCTCCTCTCATGTTGCCCATACCAATGCAATATATATAAACAAATCATGTCAATATACCTTGATATGAATCATATAACAAAATCTCATAAATCGAGATCATGATTTCAATCCTCATGTATTAACAACATATCGAAATGGACTTACCCGAATCCTCATTCATACCATCATGGTATCATCTCAAAAACTCATCATTTCGGCTTTAACAACATGAATAGTTATTTAACATACATATATACAAATATGAATCAAGTTATAAGTGTGTAAGATACACACCTTTCACCAATGCAAGAACTATATCCCAAAAATCTGATCTATCGCACTAGATCACTTTGTCCTACAATCGTCCAATACTAAAAATTATTAACAAAGGCCATTCGGCTAAACCACAACACTTTAATCCCAAAAACTTAGTCTTTCAAAAGAATGATGAATCGACAAGAATCCTTACCCTTTGACTTACCAACCTTTGTTTGCTAGAGAGATATAGGGCTTAAATCAATCGCTTCCAAAGTCCCAAAGAGCCTATCTTTCAAAACCGATTGTATAAAAATCAAAGAAAACTACCCTTGAATATTCGGCCAAAACAAAGACTATAAGAGAGGAAGAAGATTCGGCTATGGTTGATTTGTATTAACAACAAGGATTGAATTAAAATCAAAAGAAGAAAATGGAAGAGATTTCAATGGAAAAGAAATGTTTATGGCTTAAAATAAAAGAAAGTAAAGAGAGATGGAGAGATGGAAATTTCGGCCAAGAGAGAGTGTAGGAGAAAAGTGATTTGAACAATATTGAAAGAAAGAAAAGGAGAGAGTTGTAGGAGAGATTCGGCCAAGCACTACTTTGCCAAAAGAAAGTGCAAAAAAAAAATACACAAGTTAGATTGTAGTTTCGGTTTCAAAAGGGCAAATGAAAGAAAGTAAAATGATGTGATTTGGTTAAACAAAAAGAGGCTAAAATCAAAAGTAAATTTGCACAAAATGCTTATGGTGCATCTTACCAAAGAGTGATTTGTTTGGAGAGGAAGAGAAAAGTATGCCCAAAAGGTGAACAAAAGCTAAAGTTGGCCAAATATCCCCCCCAAACTACCTACCAAAATTTCGGCCACTCCCCTTAGCCTTACATGCCGTCCACATACATGCATTAAGGCATAGGATTTCTTTCCAAAACATTCTCCACCTTTCATGCCTTTGTCCCCTCACAATACCATAAACTCAAGATTCTTATCCCTATCTTCAAGCTTTCCTTAAGTAAAAATTCAACTTACCAAAAGATGAAAATCCAACCTATCATAAACATAAGTTGACCATCCATAAATGCTATGATGAAATAAAAATCCTCAAAATGCTTTCCTTGATACTCGAACCACTAACCTCAAGCAACCTCTCAAGAGCCTTAACCATCTTGCCACTTATTCCTCTTATGCTTTAATTTAACACTTAAATTAACTTAAGTGCTAAGCTCACTTAATCCACTTCATTAAATAAACCATACTAAAAATTACTCTACCAAACCGAGCATACTCAAGACCCCTAATTTAGTCTTATAACTCTACGAATAATATCACAACAATTCATACACAAGAAAAATAATTCAATCACAAATAACTCCAATATTAGGATGTTACAGTTCTACCCCCTTAAAATAATTTCGTCCTCGAAATTACTTACTATCGTCAATCGTATCCTTAACTTATCACCCCACGCCATTGTTGCACTCGATCTTAAAGATCTATCGTACTTTCTAGAAACATTCCCTACGTCCATAATCCAAGTCCCATACACTTTACTAGCTACATAATAGCAAACTAACATAACCACAAACAAGACAATTGAGGGTATTTCAGAAATAAGAAAATTACCCGTTGTCATATCTGGCACATCTTCCTCCTCGCGACGGCCAACTGCATAAACCAACCTTGGTTGCCTCGCCTCTGCACCTTCAGTACCTCAGCCACGCCCGTTACCATTACCTCTAGCTGCACCTCGACCCCTCTGTGGTGGTCCTTCATTTCTAACCTGAGCACGGTTCTGACCCTCTGGGTGATTCTTAGCTAACTTTTGAGGACAATCCCTTACACAGTGATCCAACGATCCACATTGAAAGCACCCTCTACTTCCAGCCAAACATTCCCCCGAGTGAGATTTCCTGCATCTAGCACACTGAGGTGGCCACTGAGTAGGCTTTGTGGCTCTTTCTGATTCCCCAAATCTAGCCCTCTTCTCCACATTACTGCCCGATCTAGGCGATCCAAAGCCTCTCTTCGCTTATTCTTTTCGTGATTACATCTTACGGACTCCGATCCTTCTTGGCTACCTTAGCCTTTTCCACTAGGACTGAAAACTCACGCTCTTGTTGTGGAGCAACAAGAACCTTAGATCATCCCTAAGTCCGCCCTTAAAGCGGACACAGTTGTTCGTGCTCGCTGACACAATTCCCGAGCATAGCGGCTCAACCTTAAAAATTTCGCCTCATATTTATTAATCGACTTATTTCCATGTACTAACCCGGAAAAGCTTTCTTCCGAGCATCGGTGTAGTGGTGCCCTGATTTCTTCCAAAAGCGACTTTGAAGTAATCCCATGTAAGATCATCTGCCGTGGCACCATTTCGGACCGTGAGCCACCATCGACACGCTTCATCCTTGGTTTACATTGCTCCTTTAACTTTTCCTCATTAGTCGGTCAAGATCGTCCATAATCCTTTCCGTTGATTCTAGCCAATATTCTCGCCTTTGGGTGCCACTCCGACACACCTCAAATAACTCACTCCGTTAGATCGAGTCGCCGAATAGATTTTGAGCTCCCAAATTTCCACTAGCCCCAGCCACCAACTCAAGGACTCACAACACAGCTTGCGACACTGCCTCACCTCCAGTCTGATCCTGCTCCTCAGCTCTAAAAGTTAGAGGTGGTGGTGGCGGTGGTACTTCATTCTCAGAACCCTGACCCGACCTAACGGGTTCAGACACGGTCATCCTTCCCCTTACGCGTCCACGACGGCCACGTCCTCTAGAGCTCATTCTAACTATCGCGCTTTTAATCTGATTAGAAAAATTTTATGGATTAGTAATTTGTTTCACTTGGTTATTCGCGAAGAAGTTTTATGGAAAGCTCAATAAGGATTCTTTCGATCAATCAAGGTTTTAAGTTCTCTATCCTAGTTCACACAGAGAAGAACATCCATTCCCTAATACCTTCCATACTTATTCACTCTTCGGACATTTCTGTCCTGTTTCTATCCCAAGGGTATTTTCGTCATTTTCCTACAAGGGTATTTTCGTAATAAATTGGAGAAATTTTTTTTTAAAAAAAACTTTCGTAATTCAGAACTTTTTGAAATTTCCAAAACTAGAGGGTTCTTTTCAGAAATTTCTCAAATTAAAGGTATGGCAAAATTTTGGAAACCTGGGGTATTTTGGTAATTTTGTCAATCAGGGGTAATTTTGTAAATTCCAAAAGTCAGTGTATATATTTTGAAATACAAGATTTTCGGCTACTTTTGTAAAGTAAGAAGATTTTATTGAAATCGAGGTAATTCGGTAATTCTAGAACCAAGGGCATTTTTGTAATTTTTCCACTAGGGGCATTTTGGTAATTTTGGTAAACCAGGAATATTTTGAAGATTTTTTTTCCAAAATAAATTTTTCCTAATATCTAGAGAGTACTTAAACAATTTTAAAACTTGATTTTTTATGAAAGCATGGCTAATCCCTTTCGGGTTTTATTTATTGTTTACTTTATGACCGAGTCCTCTTGGTTAGGGTGAACCAAAGCTACGCACTGTAGGATTCTGCGAAGAGGAGGTGAGTCACGAGGACCGCTTAAATACCAAACTCTTAGGATCCAATCCTAGACATGCGCACCAGGGTTACCACACCCTAACTCGGCGACTAGGTCGTAGGTTTGTTTAATTAGGCTCTTAAAGTCTTATGTCTTTGTTTGGGGTAACTAGTCCTAAAGTTTAAAGTACTTATCACTATCTACGTTCCATGCTTCCTACCCTTCTATAGAAAATAAATCATACAGAAGTTAGGAGTACTTACCTGGGCGGATAGGTGCCGGAGACTCGGTGCCATGCTGTTCAAAAACCAAAATATTTCAAATAGGCCTACTAAGAACATTTTTGGGCCTTGGGCCCCCACAGCCAAGCTTTGAACTGGGCTTTGATACCAATTTGTAACACCTCAAACTCGGCCCAAACGTTATGACCGAATTTGGTATGCTACAGAGAAAACATTTTTGAAAAATCCCTTTAAGCCGTTTTAAATTTTTGATAAAAGATATTGTTTTGGTTTTATAATTTATTAGGTCAGGTTGTTACAGATTCAAGTATACCCGATGGCACAATAAAACATTTTTGCGTATTAATTTGAGAAAACATGTGTATCCATTTTTCAAGTCATTAAGTTATTAAACAAATTATCCAAAACAGATAAAATAACCAAAATATAATCCTAGTAGGCCTTATTACAATTTAAGCAAAATAACCAACAATAAAATAAAAGTAGTTCATAAATCATTTAATCCAAATGTTCACTGCATGTCCACCTCGAGTTCTTTTGACTCCTTATCCGCGATCTACGAGTCACCTGAAAATTTAAAGGAGAAGGTGAGTCACCAAGACTCAGTGCATAATCCCTCTCCCGAGTAAATGCCACATTCTTACACAAATTATAACAAGCAACATATATGTATTATGCACCCAACCTAGCCATCCATAACTCCTTTTCTACCCGTGTGGTACCAAACCACCGGTGGTGCTAAACCACTAGTGACTTAAAGTCACATATGTGATACCAAATCATTGCAGATACTAAATCTCCGTGTCCAAGACACAAATCGAATGATGGGGCCAACCCATCGTGTGATACCAAATCACTGGCGTCAATCCCATATCTCAAAGTGGGGCCAACCCACGGTGGAATTAATCCACAGGGACGAGACACTATGAGGTGCCAAACCTCCGTGTCCGAAGACACAAATGTGATACTAAATCCTTTGGTGACCAAGTCACAATCTTCCCCTCCTCTCATGTTGCCCATACCAATGCAATATATATAAACAAATCATGTCAATATACCTTGATATGAATCATATAACAAAATCTCATAAATCGAGATCATGATTTCAATCCTCATGTATTAACAATATATCGAAACGGACTTACCCGAATCCTCATTCATACCATCATGGTATCATCTCAAAAACTCATCATTTCGGCTTTAACAACATGAATAGTTATTTAACATACATATATACAAATATGAATCAAGTTATAAGTGTGTAAGATACACACCTTTCACCAACGCAAGAACTATCTCCCAAAAATCCGATCTATCGCACTAGATCACTTTGTCCTACAATCGTCCAATACTAAAAATTATTAACAAAGGCCATTCGGCCAAACCACAACACTTTAATCCCAAAAACTTAGTCTTTCAGAAGAATGATGAATCGATAAGAATCCTTACCCTTTGACTTACCAACCTTTGTTTGCTAGAGAGATATAGGGCCTAAATCAATCGCTTCCAAAGTCCCAAAGAGCCTATCTTTCAAAACCGATTGTATAAAAATCAAAGAAAACTACCCTTGAATATTCGGCCAAAACAAAGACTATAAGAGAGGAAGAAGATTCGGCTATGGTTGATTTGTATTAACAACAAGGATTGAATTAAAATCAAAAGAAGAAAATGGAAGAGATTTCAATGGAAAAGAAATGTTTATGGCTTAAAATAAAAGAAAGTAAAGAGAGATGGAGAGATGGAAATTTCGGCCAAGAGAGAGTGTAGGAGAAAAGTGATTTGAACAATATTGAAAGAAAGAAAAGGAGAGAGTTGTAGGAGAGATTCGGCCAAGCACTACTTTGTCAAAAGAAAGTGCAAAAAAAAAAATACACAAGTTAGATTGTAGTTTCGATTTCAAAAGGGCAAATGAAAGAAAGTAAAATGATGTGATTTGGTTAAACAAAAAGAGGCTAAAATCAAAGGTAAATTTGCACAAAATGCTTATGGTGCATTCGGCCAAAGAGTGATTTGTTTGGAGAGGAAGAGAAAAGTATGCCCAAAAGGTGAACAAAAGCTAAAGTTGGCCAAATATCCCCCCCAAACTACCTACCAAAATTTCAGCCACTCCCCTTAGCCTGACATGCCGTCCACATACATGCATTAAGGCATAGGATTTCTTTCCAAAACATTCTCCACCTTTCATGCCTTTGTCCCCTCATAATACCATAAACTCAAGATTCTTATCCCTATCTTCAAGCTTTCCTTAAGAAAAAATTCAACTTACCAAAAGATGAAAATCCAACCTATCATAAACATAAGTTGACCGTCCATAAATGCTATGATGAAATAAAAATGCTCAAAATGCTTTCCTTAATACTCGAACCACTAACCTCAAGCAACCTCTCAAGAGCCTTAACCATCTTGCCACTTATTCCTCTTGTGCTTTAATTTAACACTTAAATTAACTTAAGTGCTAAGCTCACTTAATCCACTTCATTAAATAAACCAAACTAAAAACTACTCTACCAAACCGAGCATACTCAAGACCCCTAATTTAGTCTTATAACTCTACGAATAATATCACAACAATTCATACACAAGAAAAATAATTCAATCACAAATAACCCCAATATTAGGATGTTACATTATGAGTGTGTCAACTTTGAACTGTTATTCTAGAACTTGCCTCGTTTATACATGTCGAGACCACATTAATGATTTGATATACTGAGATGATAAAGGCACCTAGGTTTAACCCACTTACTCCATAAAAAGCCCACCTTCACAAATTAGCCCCTAGTGAACCACGTTGAATCCTAACAACCTCTTTATTGACTCACCCACTAATATTAACCCAAAATCCCTTTGAATTTGTTATCACCATTCTTTTGACTACCCTTTAATCGAGGTTTAATTTGATTAAATTACCGAATTATATTAGTTCAGTAGTTTCAATTATCATTTATGATGTAATATTTTAGTTTGTTCTTAAAAAAATCCACTTTTATTCAATATTAGTAGTATATAAAAGAGCTTGGAGCATTTAAACTCCAATTGTTGAAGAAAAAGCTCATATTAAAGTATTATCAAATTTCAAGTGATGAAAATACTCTTCATTGTAGAATAATTATCAATAGTAGTATTATTAGTTTTCATACGATGTAAATATTCATTTTAGTTCATTGTTTCTAGTTAGGTAAGTTGTTAGGTCAGTCTCGATTCTAACCCTCTAATTCAGCCTGTATCCACACCCTCAACCTTAGCCCTGTTACAACCCTGATAAAGACCTTTTGATCTGTGTATTATCTCATATACAGTGGTGGAGATTTGATTTTCAGGCAAGCCTATGGGATTTTCAGGTTCGACTTAGAATGCATATTCTTAAACCTTAAACACTTCGAGTGATTTAAGTGAATCTTTTGTGAGGATGTCAATCCTTGTCGGTTTTAAATTAAAGGTAATTACTTAGATAAGAAGAGACATCTATGTTTTCGTACTACAAAGGTATGACTTATCATGATTGAATCTTTAGGACTCTTTTAGTTGAATTATCCATGTATAAATTATCTATGAATTATGATGAGAAATTGTCGATAGGAATTATGAATTATGGAAAGTTCGTTTTAATTGTAAGTTGAGAATTTTGCTTGAGGACAAGCAAAAGCTTAAGTGTGGAGGTATTTGATAAATAGTAAAAGTAACATATTTTAACCCCATATTTAGTATGCTTTTGGATGATTTAGCTCTTGATTTATGTAAAAAGGTGCTTTTAATCCTTCCTTTTCATGTTTATAATCAGGAAAGCACCTGAGGACAAAAATAATGTAAAACGGGATTAAAACGGGCCAATTTGGGCCAAAGAGGAAATCAGAACAGCCTGGACATCAAGCCACATGGCCATGCCACGATTTACACAGTCGTGCCCCAATCGACAGAATCAAGATACGGCCTGAAGACAAGTCACACAGGCTTGTGCCATAGGCGTGCCCCTGCCACGGGAATGAGCAATTTCACTCGAATTTCAATGCTTGGAGGCAATGAAACACATTCCTAAGTCTACTTAAACATCCTAGGAGAAATTCTACTTGAATTAGGATACTTAGGAGCTAAGTAAAGCATCTCAAAGCCTATATAAACACCCAAGGTAGCAACTAAAAAGGGGAGTTCGGTAGAAGCCGAAACAAGAGGAAGTTTTTGGGCAGAGTTTTCTGCCAGAGCTTTTTTTAAGGGAATTACTCGAAGATAGCCAGTTGATCCATCTCAAGAAGCTGGAGTTCTACTCAAGATAGAGGATCTCCTCTTCAATTCCTTCAGGGGTTTTATGGATTTCTTATGTTTGTTTTATCTTTCCTATTAAGATGTTTTCTTATTTTGTTATGAACTAAACCCTTCAGATACCTGAAGGGGATGAAACCTATGATAGATTTTGTTATTTGATTTCTAAATTATATGATAAGTACTTAGTTTGTTCTTAATTATGTTGCTTAATTTAATCTGATGTGCTTAGGTAGAGGAGGAATAGACCCTACCAAGATTAGATCTAACATAATTAAGCAGAGTTGATCGAGTGCCTAGAGATAGGGTTGTAAGATTTTGCTGGATTAGGGTGAAACCTAATATGGGAGTCCATTAATCGATTTACTGCTTCCTTAGGGGGTTCTTATAATAGAATGAGAGTTCCACTAATTAACATAAGCTTAGATGTTATTCGCCTCAAGAGAGGGTTTAATATAGGTTAGGGGGTCTCACGGATCAGGCTAAGTAAAGAAGTCATATGAATTAAAATTTAGATAACGAGAGAAGTCATAGGTGGATTCTTCCTGAGGGTATCGTCTAAAATCAACTGAGTTTTTCCACAGTCTTTTCCCAAAGTTTCATTCGTTTGTCTTTGCATCTAGTTTAGTATTTCATTAGTTTTTAGAATAATAAATCAATCACACCATATTTTAGGCTAAATAATAGAAAGAAAGTGAGTAGCAGTACTTTTAGGTTCCTTTGGGTTCGATAAATAATCTTGCCTAAACTATACTATTGTTCGATAGGTGCACTTGCCTCAATCGTTGTCATAGTTAGTCTACAGGTTCGATCATTCTTTAAAAATATTAGAACACGACTGTTTGACACAATCATATTGGTTTCATCCTCTTGCTCTTCTTGTATGTAATATAAGCCTCTCCATACTTCTCTACGATTTCTGCATACGAGTCCTTCAATATCGCTGTCGTAAAGTAGTGGTCCTGTCAGGTTCCTTCTAGTCATAAACTAGAGGTACCTGCTAGGAAAAGATAAGAAGAAAGAAATTTAGAAAAGTAAAAATAAAATTCAATTGCAAAAATAATAAAATATAATATGGCTAAAGTAATAAAAATTGAGCATTCTTAATATTTTAGTTCCCCGGCAACGGCGACAAAAACTTGATCCTGTCTGTCGAGTCTTAAAATTTTATACAAAGAATGATCGAACCTGGAAACTAACTAAGACAACGATGGAGGCAAGCACACCTATCGAATAGTAGTATAGTTAACGGCAAGACTGGATTGTCGAACCCAAAGGAACCAAAAGTACTAATATTAACTCTCTTTCTATTATTTAGCCTACGAATTAAGGGAATTTTTTATCTAATCTAAAGTTAACTAATCAACTAAGCTAAAGGTGCTAAGACAGAGAAGAAATTTGGGGAATGGCTTGAGGGGAAAATCGATTAATTTAGACAATACTCGAGGAAGAATCCACTTAAACTTCACTTGTTATCTAACTCTGAACCAGACGATTTTTTCACTTGACTTGATCCGTAGGATTCCCTAATTTATATTAATACCTCTCTCAAGGCTACTAATGTCTAACCCTAAGTTGATTACTTGAAATCTCTTTCTAATTAAAACCCCTAGAATTGCATTAACTCGATCTATGGACTCCTATTTTTAGGTTTGACCCTAATCCGACAGATTTTTGTCACCCTATCCCTAGGCACGCGAGCAACGCCACTTAACTATGCTAGATCGACTCTTAGACAGGGTCTCTTCCTCCTCTGCCTAAGCACATCACACTTGAATCAATATCTCGGAAATACCAAAACAAGAATTAAGAACACATAGTTGAGAACAAATCAAGTATTTATCATACAGCTCAGATGACAATAACGAGATTCGTCCTAGGTTTCATCCCCCTCAAGTATCTGAGGGTTTAGTTCATAATAATAAAAGAAAACATCTCAGAAGAAAAGATAAAACAAAACATAAGAAAACCCTAAAACCCTATGAATGAATTGAAGGAGAGTTTCTCCGTCTTGAGTATGATTCTGACTTTTTAAGATGAATCAACTGGCTTTCTTCGAGTAAATCCCTAAATTTAACTGCTGTGGCTTGACTCTTTGGCATAGTTGAACACCACCCTAAAGGTTAGCCTCTAAGGTCTTTATTTGTCTCTAAGTACCCTAATCCGAATAGAATTCTTCTTATCTGAGGCAGAGACACTCCCATGGCACACGCCCGTGTAAATCGTGGCCAGGCCGTGTTTGAACCTGTTGATAAGGCACGGCCATATTTTTTGGTGTCTAGGCCGTGGTCGACTTTTCTTGCGGGGCACGGCCGTGTGGTCTTGGGCCCAGGCCGTGTGGATTTCATACTTTGGCCCATTTTCTCCGTTTTTAGCCCGCTATTCATTATTTTCATCCTTCGGTGCTCCTGAGTATAAAACAAGAAATCAAAGGATTAGGATCACCTATTTCCATAATTAAAGGGAAAAATCATCCAAAAACATGCTAAATATGGGATTAAAATATGTTCATATTATGGTTTGTCACCAATATTAGGGGTTTGTGATTTTGTTGTATAATTGCATGTTGTGTTTGTTTTGCGGGTTGTTTGAGGGTGTTTAGGGGCTCTAGAAAGGCCTGGGGTCGAGGCCAAGCCATGTAAAATTTTTTATTTTTGGACCTTCAGTGGAGAGGGCTGTTGGAAGCGGGATTTAAGTAAATTAAAGTGTGGTTTTTAGCATAAGTTGGCCATGTGGTAGGATAGTTGTGGCATAAACGGGAGAGCAAAGGAGAAGGGGTTCGAATCCCACAGTTGGCAAATCAAAGACTTCTATTTTTGTGTCAAGTGAGTGGAAGAAGTGGAGTTTGGTTAGAACTCTACATGGTGGATAGGAGACTTGGTCAATCGATTTGAATGGGAGGTGGAGAGTAAGTGTAGGAAAGAAAGGTGGAGAAAATCAAGGAAGGAGAGAGTGAGGAGGGGTTGGCCGAATGTGGGGAATTGTTTAGGGGAATTTCAGTAAAAGGGTTAGTAGTGTAGGGAGTGCATTTCGATGGATGTTGTGGGAGTGTGCTGAATTCTTTTTGGTTTTTCTTGTGAGTGTTTCATTTTTGGGGTGTGTTAATCTTCATTTCTGGTCTTTTCTCTGCTTTTCTAACTTCCACTAATTTCTTTGCTTTCATCTCTTTTCTTTCTCCTACATTCCTTCTGCTACGTGCCGATTTGGCAAGACCGTTTCTCTTTGCTTTTGCTCCTTCTCCTCAATTCTCTTTTTGGTAACCAGCCACTTCTCTTCTTTTCACCTAAACCGTACCAACACACCCTTCTTCTTTATTTTTTATCATCCTTGTTGATTTCTTTCTCTTCCAAAAGCTGAATTTTCACATTCTCTTCCACGTTCATCATTAGCTCATGGTGTTACGCTTTGATTACCAAAACCTTCTTGTTCATTCGGCTCATCCCTGGTTAAAGGCTGAATCTATCCATTTTTTCTCTATCTTGAATAGTTTGTGTTCTGTTGGTGAGGGCCGAAACTCCTTGGGGGAACAACTGCCGCATTTCTCCTCAACTAGTTCTGGTGTTCTTGATACTCCTCTCTTCACGGTACTAAGCTAGCATTTTGGGTAGGCCGAATCAAGTTCTTTGGTTTCTTGTTCACTTCTAACTTCTTCTTTTTCTTCCTAGTTAATCATCATCTCTGAGGGCCGTGCGCGTTTAAACTCTTCTTGTTCAAGGGATCTATCTTTGCCGAATCTAAGGGTAAGTAGTACTAATCATTGCTAGATTTTTCTCTATTACCGAATTTTGGTGGATGCTAACCCCCTTGTGCATCAATCAGTTTAGAAGTTTATTCACTTTATCCAAGGAAGAAGTGAAGCTAAATATTGACACTCGATTGAAGGGGATCACGTCTCGTGGTAAGTGAGGCCTATTCTGTTGAATACACCATGTCGATTTTCATGAAGTGGAGGTTAACTTTTGTCTAATCGTTATTTTAGGTGTTTGGAAGCGGTGGAAGTCACAACTCGCAAACAGGTGTGTAATCTCACACAGATGTGATGAAAACATGTTTTACTCTATGAATCGGCTACAAGCCTAAAAGCCAGAAAGTTGGCAACCATGACCACTCGAGCGTGCGAGCGCTCATAGTGGTAAACCGTGACACGAATGATGGTGGTAGATCAGTTAGAGTGCCGCGAGCACTCTCGCAAAATTGAGGCTGAACAGGCCTAATTGAGCCGAAACGTGCTAAATGGGCCCGATGGGCTAACGGGCCCACATGGGCAATACTAATAGAAAATTTTTGAATGACAGATGCGACTGCAAAGTCTACAGAGCCATGACCAAAAATGGGCTGAATGGTCCACATGAGCGTGTGGGCTCGCTTGGGCCAAAATTTGGTTTTAGGCCCAATTGCACCATTTGACCAAAAAGGGAACCGGTATCTCTCGAGGCGATAGTAGGCATCCTAAAAGGTCGTTAAATGACTAAATTACTTAACTACCCTTGGTGGGTAAAATTATCGATATACTCTTGAAGGGTAAAATTACTAAAATACCCTTGATGGGTAAAATTACTGAAATACCCTTGGTGGGTAAACTTATTGGAATACCCTCGGTCGGTAAAATTATTGCTATACCCTTAAGGGTTGATTTAGTATGATTGTGTGTATTCTGCTTAACTGTTATGATGGTACCTTATTGCATACATTGAATTATTATGTCATGACATTTTGCATTGGGTTGGGATGGTTAAATATATATAAATATATATATTGGAGGAAGTACTGTACAGGTGGCTATGCCACATTATACTGATTCAGTGACTCTGCCACGATATACTGATTTTAGTGGCTCAGCCACAAATACTATTACTGGTAGCATTACTACGATATACTGGTAGCTCGGCTGCATTCTTGGTGTGTAGGGCTGGGTGGGTTGACTTGTTCCCCACAGGAGTGTAGGGCTGGTACGAGAGGTGTGTTCGTTGGATTGGGTTGGGTTGCATTTTCTCTGTTTGCTTTACCATGATTTTGGGGCCTTAGGCCTAAACTGATATTGCATAGGCTTGAGCCCAGATTGTGATTGTAGCTAGGATTACACACTGAGTTCTTATAACTCACCCCTTTACCTTAACTGTGCAGGTAATCCCCAGTCATAGAGGATTTGGAGCCGCGAGGGACGTGAAGATGGCCACTTGTTCCGCATATTCTAAGGGTGAACTAAGTATTTTAAAATTTAAGATTTCTTTATTTTAATTATTAGGTTTTATGATTGTTGTAATAAGGCCATTGGTTCTATTTTTAACTTTTATTTGGATTTTCTTTAAACAATCATTTGTTTAAAGTTTGGTTTAGAAAAGTAGTATCCCTGAACGTGTGGCCCATTGAGTCTTCGGCATTTGATTCCATAAGTTTACTTACTCTATACTAGATTATATGATGAAATGATTGTAGTAAGAAACTACTAGGGTTAGTGGTAGTACACTGAAACTTTTATTTATAGAAACTAAGACTATAAAGACTAAAATGGTAGTAAACTCGATCTGTGAAAACAACTCTTATAAATGTTTTCCATAAAACACTTGTTAATAATCATGGGAACTATAAACTGATTCATAAAACTCTTAAACAGATTAACGCGATACATTGAGATGAGTACAGGAGGACGTGAATTTAATTCTTGGGGTGCCTCGATCTTCGGTCTTCTAATTCTTGGATTTAATTCATTGAAAAGAGGCATAACGTACTGTCTTATGGCACAATCCCTGTCATCAACAATAAGGATTGGGTTATGCACATGATTGGCTCTATTACCTTATCCATCCATCTCGACTTGTCTTTGAGCTGATTGTTCATGTCTTATCTGTCAAAATGTCTACTCGATTTCAGGGTCTACAAGTAATAAATCAATATTTTGATCTATGCTCATAAACACCTGAAAAATAAATCACAAAATAATAAAGAATAAAGAATAAATTAGTAAATTTAGAAGTAATAAAAACCAAATTGAAAGGAATAATTTCAACAAAATGATTAAGGCAAAAGTCCTCGGCAACGACGCCAAAAACGTGTAACTCTTAGGTTTGTGCAAGTGTACACAGTCATTATCAAGTAATAGAGTAAGTAAAAAAGTTATCGTCTCCACAGGGACTGTGTTAACAATTTGGTGATAAAAACACAATATTTTAAGTGACGATGTTTAAGCTAAATTAAGTTATCAAAATGCAGTATGATCCCTAATGCAATTTAATCTAAATGCAAAGTATGAAATGAAATGTATGAGATTTTTTTAGCAGCAAAAACACAAAATTCAATAATCAATAACATGAATACGCTAGGAGAATTATGATATTCAACTTAGTTTATTTTTCTCATGCTTAACAGTGCTCGAAAAACATTATGTGGCAACTCGATCTTTCATGAGTTTGCAAAGCAAATTAAGTCCTTTCGGAATCTTTTACTTAGTGAAATATGCATTTTACTGATAATATTAAACTAAGGGTTTCTTAGAATTCATGTGAAGTAACAAGGATGGATCAGGTTTGAAACAATTTAATCACATAAATCTAAAAACTATGCAAGATAATAAACCTTGTCAAAGTTGATCCATTGCTAGCCAAAATACAAACTTATCACGGTTTTGTTGGCTAAAGTACTAGACGTGCAAAGAAGGAAGAAAATGAGAGAAAGAAAAAATGAATGGATGGGTGATGAATGAAGGAACGATGGATGATTTTTAGGGACTAAGGGATGAATGAAAAGGTGAGAGGAGTGTGGTATTTATATTTGAGGTTGGTGGCTAAATTTACTAAAAATGGCATCAAAGATCCCTTGGTTCTCTCCCATTAATGGCCGGTCATAACAAGTGGAAATGAGGGTGAGTTGGTTGCTTGATTTAATCATGGAATCATGCTAAATTTAGCCATAGAGTGGACAGTTTCTTGAGCAATCTTCATGTTCTGATTTTTAATGATTTTCAAAGTGTAGGGACCTCTAAATAATTGTCCCAAAGCTGATTTTTGGGTAGCCACAGGCTTGTCCCGAATTTGGGCTTGACTCCCTCTTGTTGGATGGTTTCTTGACCCAATTATTAACCAAACATGTCTACCATGTATCATCACTTAAACTAGGTCAAATTATCATCTTTATGACCCAATTTTGCATGGTTTTGCCATCCAAGTAGGGTAGATTTGTTCACGTCCATGTAAGAATTGTACTAAGCTCCATATTATCTCACCTCATGGTCTCACTACATTATTAAAACATAGCACATTAATAAATAACATGAAAATGATTTAATTTATGCATAAAATTCATAAAATAAAGCATAATTTTTCATATTTCATAAATTCATGTCCATGATTGAGATTTAAGCAAAATTAATTAAATTCATTAACAAATGCTCGAGGTTAGTGTTATTTTTAAGTAAAAAGGTGGTAAAAATGACTAGAAAAACCCTATTCAATTTAGAGTTTACAGTCAACTGACTCACAGGCTTGAAATGTCGTCACGCACACTTAACTAACACGTTAGTTCTTCCTTAGGCCCATACTGGCCTAACAGGTCATAAAACACACTAAAAAACTCACTTCATTTAAATCAAATTCAAAACTACGAAATTTGCGTAAAATCAAAATTATATAGGGTTTTTCTATATGTTTTTACCACCTTTTTACTTAGTTATTATGTTTATCTTGAGTAATTATTATTGAAATAGGAGAATTTTACTTAATTAGTAATTTTGGACATGAATTTGGAAAGTATGTAAAATTATGCTTAATTACATGATTTTCATGCATATTTTATGAATTCATGTTACCTTATTGGAACATGATTTAAAAAAAATAAAAGATGGCCATGCACAAATTATCCATGTGGATGGCAATACCATGTAATTTTGGGCATGGGATTGACTACTTGACCCAGTAAAGAAAGGTGATAAAAGATAGATATGTCTGATAAGTTATTAGACTGAAAAAACCCTCCAACAAGGGGAATTAAAAGCCCAATTTTAGCACTTGAATATGGCTGGCCAAAATATGTTTTAGGATATCTAATTGAATGTCCCTGAAGTTGGAAAATAATTAGAATTTAGCCCAATAACTTCTCTGTTGAAACTGTCCACTACATAACTATTTTTTGGTTGAAATTTGAATTCAAATTGAGAAGACTTGGTCATACCTTTTCCTTGAACCATGGCCTACCACGTGAGAGAGGGAAGAAAAGAAATTTAAACCTATTTTTAGTAAACTCAAACCCTTACCTTCACCTATAAATACCTTGTCATTCCTCACTTTTCAATCATCCCTCATCACTTAACATTCCTCTCGCACTCTTAATAGTTTACTCTCAATTCCTTTTCCCTTTTTCCCTTGCATAGCCATCCATCCCCTCCCCATCTGTAGCCTCAAAATCTTTGTAAAAAGAACTCTTTAGTCGGCTACCTTTTAAACCCTTAGCAAAAGAAGCTTCAGTTAGAATGAAGGATCCCTTCAGTCAGAATAGATCAAAAGGCTGATGAACTGAGCAGAGTTGAGCACATTAGTCAAAATAGATCCGAAAGGCTACTAAACTGAGTCTACTCTTTCCTCTTTTCATTTATTGTAAACATGTTTGCTTTGTGCTTTATGTGTTTGACATCAACTATGAAGTTTTAATTCATATCTGCTAGGATGATTATATTAATTTAATGAGATTTATTTAATTCATGTTAACATGCATTGTGCCTTAGTTAATTATGTTTTCAATTAATATCATGATGCATTTCATTCACACGTGATTGGGTGCACTCAGATTAGCTGAATGATCTTAACCAAACGGCAGCTAGTAGACACATAATTGAAAAGTGCAATGCTCAATTTAGGTCATTAAACCCGACTAAGTTGAGGTTCATAATATCTTTAGTTAGCTCTATTATCTTGTATGGTTTTTAGGTTTATGTAATTAAACTGTTGGATATGTAAATGTCCCTGTGACCTTGCATAAATTCTAAGAAACCCATAGTCTAATATGATCAATAACATGCATATTCAACTAAGTAAAAGATCCAAGAGGACTTAATTTGGTTTCCAAACTCATAACAGATCAAGTTTCCTTGGAAGTAATTCCGAACATGTTAGCATGATGAAAGTAAGTTTATTTGATTAATATAATTATCCTAGTCCATTTAATGTTGATTGTTTTTGTTGCTAAAGCCTTCATTCATACATTTAGGTAAATTGTATCTAGATTAGAATTACATAGGGATCAATCTTTGCATTTACTTAGTTTAATCATCATCATCCAAATTATTGAATTTTTACATCAAATTGTGAAGTTATAATTTTAAAAATATTTCGTTAAGCTTATATACTCCCTGTGGAGACGATAACTCATTTTTACTTTGTAACACCCTAATCCTGAATACAAAGTACTCGAATACTAAGGCACTACATCAGGTCACCGGAGTAACCCAGCAAAATTTTCAAATAATTTTAAAACAATGAAATACATTTTATAGAAGAGAAAATACCATACATAGTTAAACTGAAAATAGTAATAAAAGTAGTTATACAAAATATGTAGAGCTCCAATATCATCGTATATCAAAATGGTCAAAATAAAAAAATGATAAATGAGTTACAGACCTACAAAAAAAATACAAGTAAGGCCTTAGGGATACAATGCCCACTAATAGATAAGGCATTGTACTCTGAATACGTGATGCTAGGAGTCTCTCATTGATGATGTTTCTCGAACATGAACAAAAGTCTACAAATCTGAACATTAAGACAAATTCAAAGGCTAAACTTTACAGGCTCATTGGTACACAACAAATCTACCATACTTCAAGAGATCCATAAATATAAGCATGCAAATCAAATGTATACATAGAAACATGACATGGGTATTGAATAATTAAATCATGAGTCATTAAATCTACATAACCAAATCGCTTGCATATCAAACTTGTCAAAATTGTTAGACTGCAGATACCACTCAAATAATCAGGTATCCAGATAGTCCACGCTACTCATGGCCATTAGTCAAATAATCATGGGTGTCCATAGGGTTATCCCGAACGCCAATCATGGCCGCTAGTTAAGTTAGAGCCCGAAGGCTGAGCGTAAAAAAAGCATCACACATAAAATCAAAAAAATATAGCCATGACATTCGAGTCTCATACTCATTTTGAACTTGCTTATCATTCTAACTAAAATATTAACTAATGAGATGTGATTGTCTGCTACCTTGATATTCTGACCTTTTCTCATTCAAAAATTAATAAATCTTAATTGTAATTCTAAATCGAGCACCATTTGTTTTAAAAACAATTAGACTTCTATAAAGTTATAGAGATATAAGGCTCACTACCTATTTTATCTTGTGAAATTTTTTGTGATTTTTCAAAGTCGGTGCTAAATCTGTTTTATAAAAATTCTACTGCTAGATTTTTGTGACCTTTCAACACTAAAAAACTCATATATTTTAAAATACAAATTGAAATTGATCTATGTTTGTTTTAAACAAAACTAGACCGGCTCATGGTTACAACGATGTATAGATCACTTTGTTATTATTTTTACAGAATTTATGGAGAATTTTTAAACTTAATGTTCATGTAATAATTTATTTCTAGCAGATTTCACAACTAAGTTTTTAGCTTTATTTTAAATAATCCAAACATGATTTCCACCCAAAGACATATAACATGCATGCATTATCACACAAGCATCATATTTATGACTTATCAAGAAGGATAGGAGAGTTAGAGGGTATTACCTTGATGGAAGAACACCAACAAAGTTTCTTGCCTAGCTCTCCACCACTTTGCCTTTACCCTTAGCTTTAGAAGATTGACCACCCTCTTTAACTAGTAATTATGTAACACACAAGATTTCCCAAAAAAAGTAAGAGTTGATAGGATGTAAAAATACATATTTGAAATAAATAAATAAATAAAATATGAGAATATGGCTTGAGACTTCCTCAAACTCAAACCCTTCCAAACACCCAAAAACCTCCACCTTCATCCTTGATGAACATAGATATTTTTTTCTTCCATGGAACTTTTAAAAAAAAAAGCCTAGATCAAGATCCTTACCTTATTTGATGTTTGGAGGATGAAAAAAAAATGGTGAGAACACACTTAAATCTCTCTCCCTCTACATGACTTGCTAAGGAAAAATAGATGGAGAAAAGAAGGAAAAATAAAGAAATGTAAAAAAAACAATAAGGTGATTATAATATAGGGACAAATAGGGACAAATCCACTTTATCCTATACCTCAATCTACCAAACCATCTTTTCCCATTAATTGGGAGAAGACATTTATTCAAAAATGGTAAAATCACCATATTAGCCATCCATCTTCCCTCTACTTCACACAAGCTTCCCAACGTCCTTAATTCCTCATAAAAAGGTCCAAAATTCACCCAAATTAATTCCAACAAACCCAATCCAAAAATAAATCTATCCATCACAAACCTTGGTCAATACTTGAATGTTGACTCGAGAGTTTGGGGCCGTTACAACTCTACCCTCCTTAAAAGAAATTTCGTCCTCAAAATTTACCTGAATAAAAAAGGTGCGGATAATGTAATTTCATGGACTAATCAGGCTCCCATGTTTCCTCCTCAACTCCGTGATTCCTCTACAGGACCTTCACTGAGGAGATCTTCTTGTTCCTTAGTTCTTTAATATTTCGGGCCAAAATTATATTGGCTCTTCCTCATATGACATGTCTGGGCTCACCTCAATATGCTCAAGCGGTCAGATATGGGAAGGATCAAAATGATACCTCCTAAGCATGGACATGTTGTAACACCCTTTACCCGTATTCAACTTCGGAATCAGGTACGAGGCATTACCGGACTTGACTTGCTTGAGCATTTAACTATGGGCTATAAAATTTGTTCCAATTTTAAACTTTTTCATTTATAATCGTAGCGTCCCCATTTTGGGTCTACGAGACCCTAAACATATACCCGAGATGCTTTGGGGCCAAACTAAAACTTTTAAACACTTAGAAAATTTTGGCATAAAAATTGGGCCACACGCCCATATGTAAAGTGGGACACACCCATGTAACATATCACACACCCGTGTTTTGTTCTCGTGTAGAATGAATTTGTTTTAGAACCTACAAGGGTTTTCACACATCCGAACACACGCCCGTGTGCTTGACCCGTGTGTTCTACAAGGCCTAGACACGTCCGTATCATTGGTCGTGCTTGTTTGTGACGTCAGTAACCTCATCAGGGTCACACGGCTTATTTACTCGCCCGTGTGGCTAGGCCGTGGTCGACACTAACTTGCAACACTAACATGCAGGGGACACACGGCCAAGTCACATGCCCATGGGACCGACAATGTGTCACTCACTGTCTAGACACAAGCCCGTGTGTCTACCCGTGTAGACCAATTCAAGGCTATTTTCAAGCCATTTAGTCACCCTCATTCGGACACATTCACACACCATCACATAATATTTTCAAACCATCAATTATAACTCTTGAATTATCACACCTAAATCATGAAAATCAATTCTTCATCCCATTTAGGAGGGAAAAACTATTATTAGTACAATTACAATCGACTTGAGCCATTATCTAAGGCTGTACACAATCAATCCATAAACTCTTTTAAGTCGGCATATTTGGCTACTTTAACTATGACTTAATTAAATCAAAATAAGATCCCTATACATGCCATATCTCAAGAAGACTTGAATCTCATACCCAAGTGTCTGCTCGATAGTGTGAAAGCATCTCCGGTAGTTTCCAACCTGAGCTAGTTAAGTTAACCTATAAGAGATAGGAAAGGAAGAGGAGTAAGCAATAACGCTTAGTAAGTTCATATGCAAATAATAATCAACTATTAATGTAACATCCTAGAATTAGGGGTTCTGCTTAATTTTGTAGGTAAGCACTAGATTGTGAATTTGGGGCCGAGGCAGACTTAGGGTGGCCATGCAATGTTTTTCTCGTAATCTTTTTTTTTAAACTTATTTTAATTTGGGATTTTATTATGTAATAAGCCTGCTATAACTTTAATTTGGGTTTTGAGTTAATGCTAATATTATATATTTTATAAACTATCAAATATGGGTTTTTTTCTAAAGTTAAAAACATAAACAAATAGCTTTTAAAGTGTTAACAAAAGATGGCTTGTGAATAACTAATTCAGAGATTTTATTGAAACCGCAACATTGATTTCAAATGTCATGTTTATGGAATCCCTCGATTTTGGATTTTGTAAAAATAATTTTGTTTACAACCTTTTAGATCAATTTAATAAGAAGTCGGTACTGAACCTTCAAGTATAATTTTTAAATAACTTTAAGATGGAGACACTAAACGAAATGTTTTCTAAGTTACGATGTTTTGTTAAAATTTCAAACTACCCTTCATGTAACATGCCAGATTTGGTCATAGCATATAGATCGGGTTTAGGGTGTTACAATTATGGTGTCAGAGCCTAGGTTTACAAAACTCGGCTGTGGGTTGGGGTTCAAAATGTTTTCAAAAGTTGGTTTAGAAAAGTACATGTTTTTTGAAAGTATGGCACCCGAGTCTCCGGTACCAATCCGCACTGTAAGTTTCTGATTGCTACTTGGATTCTTATTAAATATTGTGGTAGATAGTTTTGGGAAATACAACTCTAAGGATAGAGACCTGTAGAAATATTTCTTGTGAAAACCTACTTCTAATGCTATTTTCATAAGACTGTTCGGTAATAAACAGTGGAAGAAATACTAGCTCATAAAATTTTTAATCAGATTAAGTCGAATTTGTAATCATGAGTGCTAGAGGACGTGGACGTGGTATGCGTGGCCGCGGTAGAGGCCGGGGTGTTGAGGTTAAACCCTCAGAATGAGGGCATGGGCCGGAGGGTGAAGTGTCGGCATCACCAGTTGCGGAAGCGAGATTCCAAGACCAAACTGGTGGAGACGATGCTGTGTCTCACGCTTTGTTACGTGTTTTAGAGCGGGTTGCTGGAGTAAGCACGGGATCAGTAGCTCAAAAATATGTTTCTGAGTGACTCCGAGCTAACGGGGCTGAGATATTCAGAGGTATTTCTGGTGTGGCTCCTAACGTAGCTAAATACTTGCTAGAAGCGGTGGAACGAGTCATGGATGATCTTGACTGTGCCACAGAAGAGAAGTTGAAAGGGGTAGTGTCTCTCTTCGAGATGAGGCATACCAATGGTGGCTCACGGTAAGGGATGGTACAGCAGCTGACCGCATTACTTCGGACTTCTTTAAGGCAGCGTTCCAGGGAAAGTATATTGGGGCGAGTTATGTGGATGCTCAGATGAAGGCATTTCTAAACTTGGTCCAGGGGAGTAAGTCAATGGTTGAGTATGAGGTAGAATTCATGCGTTGAAGCCGCTATGCCCGGGGTATCATTGCAAAAGATCATGAATATTGTGTTTGATTTGAGGATGGTTTGAGAGACGAGTTGCGAGTACTGATAGCTCTGCAATGGGAAAAGGAGTTTGTTGTTCTGGTTGAGAAGGCTAAGATAGCCGAAAAGGTGAAGCAGTCTGAAAGGAAGAATTAGGATAGGGACAGGGGTAGGAATAAAAGGAATTTTGGGTTATCGGGGTCTACTGGGAGTTTCCAAAAGAGGCCTAGGTTTGATGGGCAGAGTCGGGTTGCGAAACCTGTTGCTGTTGGTCGATCCCAACCATGTGCTAGATGTGGGAATTTTCATTCAGGGGAGTCTTGGGCAAGATTTAAAGGATGCTTTAGGTGTGGGTCTGTAGATCATCTGATAAGGGACTGTCTACAGGAGCCAAATAGGGCATGGCCAGTTGGTCAGGGTTATGTACAGTCTAGAAGAGGTGGTCAGTAACCACCGAGAGGTCGTGGTCCGGCCAGAGGAGGAAATGGCTTTGGTCGAGGGCGTGGAGCACCGGGCAGAGGTGCTGAGAATACAGATGGGAGATAGCCTGGGTTGGTTTATGCAGCTAGACACTGACAGGAAGGCGATGCACCAGACATCATAATCGGTACATTCCTTATTTTTGGTTTGCCCTTTACAGCACTGATAGATATTGGGTCTACAAATTCTTATGTTGCTAGTGCTGTGTCTAAGACTTTGAATGTAGAATCTGAGGTTGCCTCAAGAGAAATGACCGTGATTAGCCTTTTAGGACAATCTATAGTGGTGAACAAACTCTTTAGGAATGCGCCTCTAGAAGTGCAAGAGACAGTCTTTTTGGCTGACTTGATGAAATTGCCGTTCGGTGAGTTTAATTTGATATTAGGCATGGATTGGTTAGTTAAGTATCAAGAAAACTTGGATTGTGCTGCTAAGCGCATGTTACTTAGGACTCTCGAGGGTAAAGAGGTGTTAGTGATAGGTGAAAAAAGAAATTATCTGTTCAACATCGTGTCTACTTTAAAGGCCGAAAGGATGGTGCGAAAAGGGTGTGAGGAGTTCTTAACTTTTGTTAGTGCTTTGGAAGCCAAGAAGTTTTCTATAAGAGACATTAGAACGGTGAAAGAGTTTTCAGATGTTTTTCCAAAAGAGCTTCCAGGGTTACCTCCAGATCGAGAGGTGGAGTTTTGTGTTGATCTACTTCTCGGAATAGCTCTGGTGTCCATTGCCCCATATAGGATGGCGTCGAAGGAGCTGGTGGAGCTTAAAGCCCAGATTCAAGAACTGTTGGATTAGGGTTTTATACGACCAAGTGTGTCACCATGGGGAGCACCGGCGTTATTTGTCAAGAAAAAGGATGGGTCGATGCAGATGTGCATTGACTATAGGGAGCTGAACAAGTTGACGATTAAGAACAAGTACCCGTTGCCAAGGATTGACGATCTGTTCGATCAACTGCGAGGCACTTCGGTCTTCTCGATGATAGATTTGAGGTTAGGTTATCATTAGCTTAAGGTTAAGGAGGCGGATATTCATAAGACTGCTTTTCAAACTCGCTACGGTCATTATGAGTTCTTAATGATGTCGTTTGGGTTGACAAATGCACCAGCTGTGTTTATGGATATGATGAACTGGGTATTCCAACCCTATCTGGATCGGTTTATCATAGTATTGATAGATGATATTTTGGTATACTCAAGGACGGAAGAGGAGCATGATTTGTATCTTTGGATTGTTCTGCAGATTTTAAGAGAGAAGCAACTGTATACCAAATTCAACAAGTGTGAATTTTGGTTAGGGAAGTTACTTTTCTGGGGCATGCTGTGTCTGCTGAAGGGATTAGGGTTGATCCCCGAAAGACTGAAGCTGTTTTGAATTGGAAACCACCGAAGTCAGTGGCAGAAATTTAAAGTTTTCTGGGATTAGCTGGGTATTACAAAAGGTTCACTGAGGGATTCTCATTGATCGCTGCACCTTTAACCAAGTTGTTACAAAAAGGGGTATCGTTTGTTTGGTCAGATAAGCAACAGGAAAGCTTTGAGAAGTTAAAGAGGATTTTGACGGAGGCACCAGTGTTGATTCAGCCTGAGGCTGGAAAAGAGTTTGTCATTTACTGTGATGCGTCACACACAGGGTTAGGATGTGTGTTGATACAAGAGGGGAAAGTGGTAGCGTATGCGTCTAGGTAATTGAGACCACATGAAGTGAACTATCCCACTCATGATCTTGAGTTAGCCGCTGTAGTGTTCGCTCTGAAGATTTGAAGGCACTACATGTATGGAAAGAAGTCAATTATTTACACTGACCATAAGAGCCTAAAATATCTCCTTACCCAGAAGGAGTTGAATTTAAGGTAGTGGAGGAGGATTGAATTGTTGAAGGATTACGACTGCTCGATTGAGTATCATCCCGGTAAGTCTAACGTAGTGGCAGATGCGTTGAGCCGTAAGGTAATATCAGACTTGAGGGCAATGTTTGCTCATCTTAGTTTGTATGAAGATGGGAGCTTGTTAGCTGAACTTCATGTGAAGCCTTCATGGGTAAGCCAGATTAAAGAGCAGCAATTGTCAGATGAATCGTTAGGTTCTAAATTTTAGCTAGTGGAATGTGGTAAGACAGAAGATTTTAGTTTAAACAGTGATGGGGTACTGTGCTTTTGGGGAAAGGCTTGTATGCTGAGGGATTTCAAATTAAGGTAGAGGATTCTGTAGGAAGCGCACAGTAGTCTATACACTATGCATCTCGGTGGGAGTAAGATGTATCGAGATTTGCATGGACAGTTTTGGTGGTCAGGTCTGAAACAATAAGTTACAGAGTTTGTGAGTAAGTGCTTGACCTGTCAGCAGGTGAAGATGGAACATCAGTTGCCTTCAAGGTTGCTACAGCCAGTGAAGATTCCACTTTGGAAGTGGGAGAGGATAACAATGGACTTTATTAGTGGGCTACCTCTTACGCATACTAAGAAAGATTCAGTGTGGGTAATTGTTCATCGGTTGACGAAGTCCACTCACTTCATACCGATTTGAGTTGATTATTCACCATAGAAGTTAGCCAAGCTATATGGAGCAGAGATTGTGAGGTTACATGGGGTACCAGTGTCTATCATATCAGACAAAGACCCTTAGTTTACGTCATGATTCTGGAAGGCATTACAACAAGCGTTAGGTACAAGATTGGATTTCAACACGGCGTTTCATCCACAGACTGATGGTCAGTCAGAAAGGGTAATTCAGATTTTGGAAGACATGTTAAGGGGCTGTGTGATTGACTTTAGGGGTAGTTGGGAAGATTTTCTATCGTTGGCAGAGTTTTCATACAATAATAGCTATCAATCCAGCATTAAGATGGCACCCTACGAAACACTGTATGGTCGTAAGTGTCGTACTCCTACCTGTTGGATAGAGTTAGGTGAGTGACAGTTGTTGGGTCCGGAATTGGTTTCGAAAACAAAGGAAAAGGTTAAGTTGATTCAGACTCACTTGAAGGAAGCTTCCGATAGGTAGAAATCATATGTGGATCTAAAACATAAGGAAATAGAATTTTCAGTGGGTGATCAGGTTTTTCTGAAAGTTTCACCTTGGAAGAAGGTTTTAAGGTTCGGACGAAAGGGTAAGTTGAGCCCCAGATACATCGGGCCTTATCGGGTATTGAAACGTGTGGAACCAGTGGCATATCATCTTGAGTTACCTCTAGAATTGAGACAGATATGTGATGTATTTAATGTCTCAATGTTAAGGCGCTATCGCTCGGATCCATCTCACATAGTGCCAGTGAAAGAAATTGAAGTAAGACCTGATTTATCTTTTGAAGAAGAACCAGTGCAGATCTTGAATCGAGATGTCAAGGTGTTGAGAAGGAAGTCAGTTCCTTTAGTCAAGGTGTTATAACATAATCACAGTTCAAAGGAAGCCACGTGGGAGCCAGAGGATGTGATGCGACAGTAATACCCTCATCTCTTCTGAGCAGGTAAATTTTGAGGCCAAAATTTTTTAAGGGGGTAGAACTGTAATATCCTAGAATTAGGGGTTCTGCATTGTATGTATTTCTGTGTGCTTTGCTTGTTCCGCTTGTTATTTAGATGTCTTTAGGGGTCCTGCGGAGGCTCGGGGTCAAGCCAGAGCCTTGGTGAAATTTTGGTTTTTGGGCACTTTAGGGGGGAGAGCTGGTTGAAGCAGGTCTTATGAGTAACTTCTTGTGTTTGTTGGCACAAGATGGAGTGTGGTAGAGTGGCAAGTGACACCACTTAAGGAGTAGGGGATTGGCGTCACAAGGGAGCAGGAGGAGGAAGGAGTTCGAGTCTTATCAGCAGCATCTGGGAGCCTTTTTTTATGCTTAGGGAGGTAAGGTGTTGGCATTCGACTGGACTCCTCTTGGTGGTTGTTAAAGGAGTCAAAGCATTTGAAATGAGTGGACATGAGGATTTGGTGGAGTTTGAATTGGTCAAACTAGTTCAAATAGATGTGGGAGAGTTGAAAAATAAGTGAATCAAGGGATTTGGTGTTAGTAGAGTGGTTGGCCGAAAGTGGTAACTTGGAAGAGGGGGGTGAAATTCGGCTAGGGGTGTATTAGGAGGCATTCGGTCTTTTGTGAGGGTTGCCAAATTTGTGAGGGAGCTTTTTGTTTTCCATTTCGGGTTGCCTAATTTTTGTGTGTACTGAAATCCTCTAAGTGCATCTAAGGTCTTTTCTTGTGTGTTTCTTTTTGTTTCTTCTCAACTTCTTCTCATCTTTTCTCTTTTGTTGTCAAACCTTCCCATTCGTGCATTGCTTTTCCTCCAAGGTTACTAAAGACACCTTTGGCCGAATCTAGCCTTGACTCCTCTATACCTAAGCCGAATCTCTCCTCACCATCCACCCTTCCCATTCACCTTTCTTTTTCTTCTCTTTGCTACTATCTTCTTCTCAAGTCGAAACCCATTTTCTTCATTCTTTTCCGTCTTCTTTGTTTTTCTCTTGAGTTGAATCACCCTTGTATCAAACCAAACCCGTGTCTCTCATCTACCATTATCAATCGAATATCAAGAAGCATCCCTGTGGGTTGCCGAAAGTCTCTTATTCAGTTGGCTCCTATTGTGTAAGGTAAGGGAGACTCTCTCATTTATTTCTTCTTCTTTTTTGGTTCTGTGTGGTCATAGCCGAATGGCTATTTTGGTTTTGATGGTTGGATTTCGGCTAATCCCTCCTATTCTTTCTCGTTGGGGAACGCTTATTATGGGAAACCCCAGCAGTCGAACGTTTTGAGGTCCGAAGCCTGAAGATCTGTTGATTGTCGAATCTCACCTTTTCATTTGAGTTTTAAGGTAAAGAGCCCTCTTTTATTCTTTGTGATCAGCCTCTATTCATTACCCTGCCATAATCACACCCCCTTGCTGGGGCAATCCCTGTTTTCGTTATAGTATTGTACTGATCAAGACTCTTACCATGGATATGAGTGCTAGCCGATCCAAGGAGGGTGCATCTAAAGAGCCTGAGGGGAGCGGACCCGTGATTTCTACTCCTAAGTTTAAAAGTCGTGCTATGTCGGCGGTTTGAGACTTTTCGCCGGGGTGTGGCAGAGAGCCGACGTCTACCTAGGATAGGCAAATCACTGGTATCCCTGCTAGTGAAAGTGTCGACGTAGAGAGTCTAGTTTTACGCGTAATTAGGTGTGTAACCTCACACTTTCTCTTTATTGTTTTGTGTAAATAATTATGATGGCTGAAAGCTGAAATGACTGTGCAGTCGATCGAGATACCCTTATGGGTAAGGTTGAGGACACCAGGTAAGTATCGTTGTAATTGCTTGGCATATAATATGATTATGTATGACATGATTAACTATTGTACATGTATAATATGTTTGAATTGGGTTTTTGGATGTGAACGAAAAGGGAAGTGTGATTCAGTAACTATTGTCACAGTGGTCTGGGACAACAGTGGTTTGGAACCACGTATACATATGTTTATCAGTGACTTGTCTCAGTGGTATGGGACCACAGTGGGTTCGCCCCACAAATACTTATCAGAGATCGTCACAGTGGTCTGGAACCACAGTTGGTTGGCCCTATGTTTATATATTCTGTGACTCTGTCACAAGTGTTCTGGGACCACAGTGGCTTGATGCCACGGGTGTTTGGTTGATTCAGGTGACCTAGAGGATGGAGAATTAGGTTAGGCTGGGGCTGCATTGCATACATTTCTAATATGCTATTTTATGTAGGCTTAAGGCCAGTTGCGTTATAAGGGGAATTACACACTGAGTCTCGGTGACTCACCCCTCTGCTTAATTTTGCAGGTAAGCACTAGATCGCGGATTTGGGGCCGAGGCAGACTTTGGGTGGCCATGCAATGTTTTTCTCGTAAACTCGTTTCTTTATTTAAACTTATTTTAATTTGGGATTTTATTATGTAATGAGGCTGCTGTAACTTTAATTTGGGTTTTGAGTTAATGCTGATATTATATATTTTATAAACTGTTAAATATGGGTTTTTTTCAAAAGTTAAAAACATAAACAAATAGCTTCCAAAGTGTTAACAAAAGATGGCTTGCGAATAACTAATTCGGAGATTTTATTGAAACCGCAACATTGATTTCAAATGTCATGTTTATAGAATCCCTCGATTTCGGCTTTTCTAAAAACAAATTTGTTTACAACCTTTTAGATCAATTTAATAATAAGTCGATACGGAACCTTCAAGTAGAATTTTTAAATAACTTTAAGATGGAGACGCTAAACGAAATGTTTTCTAAGTTACGATATTTTGTTAAAATTTCAAACTACCCTTCATGTAACATGCCAGATTTGTCATAGCGTATAGACCGGGTTTGGGGTGTTACAATTGACATTCGTTAATTATTCTCAACCACAAAGGTATTATAATGAGATTTCCTCTTAAACTCATGGTTACCCGTTCAATCATCCATAAGGCTTACTCATTCCATCTCTTACCACATTCTAACCATTTGACAATTATAGTACTCTCATTTATTAGCACATAGTCCCTGCATCCATCATCACAACAATCCATGAAACATATACTTAAACAAATTCTCAATGATCCACCCAAGATAATACCAACACTCGATGGTTCCGCACATAGCCCACCATTTAATAATTTATAAGGTGGTAACGCACACAGCCCACCATTTAATAATTTATAAAGTGGTAACGTACATAGCCCACCAGTTAGCAATTTATAAGGTGGTAACACACACAGCCCACCATTTAATACTAAGCACAATGGCATCGCACACAACCCATCGGTAACAATAATAAGGTGGTATCGCGTACAGCCCACTATTTAACGATATTGGCGATGGTGTCGCACATAGCCTATCACTAACAATTTTTAAGGTGGTATCGCACATAGCCCACCATTATTGCACATTCACGGATATTTATCCACATACATTTCCCTATTTCAAATATTCATCCGAGAACATTCTCATACGCTATCATTCTTAATTAGATTTCTACAATAATCATTTGCTTTCACGCAATGCATTTATAAATACAACGTATGTAATAAGGGTGCATCATTTACACATAACCCACTATGGGTTCATCATATACCGAATTCACCTCAATTTAGTTCTAACACATACCTGTACCTCTCATGGTACAACCCCATACTCTCTCATTTTCAACATACCGGTTAAATCACTCAAAATGCTAAATAATACTCTTGAGTTTATTACACATAATATCACATCGACATCATACCCCCGATAAGATCAACTGATCGTGTCAAACAGTTGAGTTTTAATATTTATAAAAGAGTGATCGAACCTGTAAACTAATTGTGACAACGATAGAGGCAAGTGCACCTATCGAACAGTAGTATAGCTCAGGCAAGAATATCTTATTGAACCCAAGGGAACCTAAAAGTACTACTACTCACTTTCTCTCTATCATTTAGCCTGAAATTTGGAGTGACTGAATTATTAAACTAATGAAATACATAGACAAAATGCAAAGACAAAAGATTGAATTGGAGAAAGACTTTAGGAAAACTCAGTTGATAAAGATGATACCCTCAAGAAGATTCCACCTATGACTTCACTTATTATTTATTCTGAAACACCCCACACCCGGCCCATGAGAATGGACTTGATCTGGTATGTTCCTCGAAGTAACCCGGTTCAAATTCATTTGATTACTTTGAAAACTGTGAGTTTTGGAAGATAGTTCATTGTGGGTTGGGCTTGAGTTGAAAACAAATTTATTTTTATAACAAAAACCCATTTGCTTCAGGTGACAAATTATTTAAACTTATTTCATACTAAGTGGGCTTACTGTTTATAAAGCCCTAAATTCATAACATAGTAATTATAGTAGAAATAAAAATTCGTCACGGTGGCCTTATTACATAAAATGAAACCCAAAATAATAAATTGTACAAGACTTAAAATAAATATTCAAATTAAACTGAACTTCAAGTCAATCATGGCCACCACAAGTTCTCGCCGTCCGGTCCATTCCGCTCATCACCAAACATATTCCCACAAGGGGTGAGTCGATAGACTCGGTGTGTAACCAACACTAAACATAATAGAGATAGGCACACCATAAAAAAAATCATATGCATATAAAAATTCAAGATCATGATGCAAACCCAACCCAAACCTATATGCCATCCGCTACACTCCACCCGTACCAACTCATGCACCGTGGGGACTACTAAGTCAACCTCCTTCCGCTACACTCCATCGAAGGCGTCATTGCAATGACGTGCTCATCGCCCATCGATAATATTGTGGCATAGCCACCACTGTAGTGTAACCGAAGTTACCACTTAGTGAGACCAAGTCATCACATTCACTTAGTGAGACCAAGTCATCACATTCACTTAGTGAGACCAAGTCATCACTTTCACTTATAACATTGGTGAGACCGTAGTCAACACCTTCTTCCCTTTCACATAAATCCCGAATGCCCCAAATTATAAATATCATGCATAACATATTTTTATTTCACTTTCACATCACTTTTCACTTGTATAACATTTATTTCAGTAATCCTAGTAGAAGTAGGAAAACGTGCCTTGGCACTTTGTACCCTAATATGGCACTTTAGCCACTCTCTTTCACTTTCACATTAACATATATAGCATATTTAAACCATAAAACTATTAAGAATAGTGTGGAATACACACGGTACCTTAGCCATATTATTACACTTTCATATTAACACACATAATGAATTAAAGTAGTAAATCTATCAAGATTTAGTGTAGGTACACACCGATTTGTTTAACGATTCCTTGAGAAAGCTAGATCTAAAGTTTAGATCCTCGGTCCTACATTTGATTCATCATTTATTACTTAGCATAAATTCTATTTGGTTATGATATCCAAATCCTAGTAGGATTTGTAAAAGACTTACCTTTGATGCCGATTTGGTGTTTATTCAAATGCCGAAAACTTGGTTTTCCTTCACTTGATATTCAGCCAACCTTGAATCTCAATATGGGTTAGTTTTCGCTTTTTAATAATTAAAGAACGATCTAGATAATCATACAAGCCTTGGCGAATACTTTTAGGTGCTTACCTTGTGGATTTTAAATCCAAATTCACCGAATAACTAGGGAACACGTGGCCTATGGTGTACTTTCGGGAAAAGAACTTCTCCTTCCATGATTCGGCCAAGATTAATAATCGAAATTAGTCCCTAAATTTCGATAAGTCTAAAATATAAAAGAATGGAAAACTAAACTTGGATCTTACCCTTATTTGAAGGAATCGATTGCACCTTCACTTCAACCTTCAGAGATTCGGCTTAGAGACTTGATGAACAATCGGCTATGATTCCCTTATGTATTTGGTTTCAAAGATGAAAGAAGAGAGGAATAATAGGCTTAGAAGGAAATCGGCTAGGAGGCTTAAAAGAAAAAGAAGAAAAAGAATGGATGCTCAAGAAGAATATTCGGCAGAGGAAAAGAGAGGGAGAATGAATAATGAATGGCCCTAGTCCCCTCCTTTTATAGCCGAATTTACTAGGCCAAGAATCCTTTGCTTGGCCACCACTCTTCCCTCATTCTCCTAATTAAAGAATAATTCTTCATTTATCCACCTATTTAGTCGAAATTTAAAGGAATAAAACTCTTCTCCTAAGAGTCCCTATTGCCGTCCATTGCTTCCTTTCTAAGTAATTAAATAAAAAAAAATCACTTAAAGATTTAGTTAGGTGCCGTCCAATTCTCCACTCATGGAGGCAAAATTTTATTTCTTTTATTTGCTTCCTGGATGACTTGAACTCAGGCCCAAAACCTCTTGCATTTGGGCCATTTCCTAAAGCCTTAGGTGGCATCTTCAGGCCACATTTCCAAGTCCGTTATTGGGTCATAGTTTATGTTCTTTATATTTTTAGGGTCACTTGGCCCTAAGCTCCCCTTTGGGCTCTTAAATTCGACATTCCGAGGTCATTTTTAAGTTTCCTAAAATTTTCGCATGCTCAGATTTTCCAAGTTTCCAAAATGTTTAGTTTCCTATTTTGGTTTGGTTTCCAAAATGTTTATTTTCCTATTTTGGCTTGGTTTCCAAAATGTTTAGTTTCCTCTTTGGCTTGGTTTCCAAAATGTTCACTCTCCTAATTTACTTCGGTTTCCAAAATGGTCACTTTCCTATTTTAGTTTAGTTTCCAAAACTTAACATTTCTAAAGCATTTCTTACATTTCCATACATCTCTTTACATTTCCACACATTTCCGTACATTTCCATACATTTCCTTACATTTCCATACATTTCCATACATTTCCATACATTTTCATACATTTCCATACATTTCCTTACATTTCCATTCATTTCCTTACATCTCCATACATTTCCATACATTTCCATACATTTCATTTCATTTCCTTTCATTTCCTTACATTTCCTTATATTTCCTTACATTTCCTTTCATTTCCTTTCATTTCCTTTCATTTCCTTTCATTTCCTTTCATTTCTTTTCATTTCCTTTCATTTCCTTTCATTTCCTTACATTTTCCTTATATTTCCTTACATCTCCTTTCATTTCCTTTCATTTCCTTACATTTCCTTTCATTTCCTTTCCTCTTAGGGTTCTTGAAACTCTTCAGAACACATCCAACACACCCACTGATCCCACTATCTCATGAATTATGCACGAACGCATAACCCCTAATCTAGGATGTTACAGTTCTACCCTCCTTAAAAATAATTTCGTCCTCGAAATTACTTATTATCGCTCATCCGCACTGCCTAACTCACCACACTACGCTATTGTGCAAGACTCGATCTTTAAAGAACTATCATATTTTCTAGGCACATTCTCTAAGTTCACAATCGAGGTTCCATACACTTCATTAGCAACATAAGATCGAACTAATCTTATAGCGAGTAAAGTAATGAAGTATAATCTATAAATAAGAAACTTACTCATTGTCTCGTCTGGCGCGTCACTATCCTCGCGACGGCCGACTGCATAAACTAACCTTGGCTGTCTTGCTTCTGAACCTTCAATGCCTCCACTTGGTGCTCCACGACCTTGGCCGGAACCATTACCTTTGTTATTCGAACCTCGACCTTGTTGAGGCTGCTGTCCTCCCCTACCGGCCTGATTAACATTCTGAGTTGCTGGCTGTCTGTCATTTGATATCTTTGGACAGTCCTTGAGCATATGGTCCTTAGACCCACATTTAAGACATGCTCCTATCTTTTTCCAACACTCACCTGAGTGCTTCCTTCCACAATACTCACAAGGACGATCATCGTCCTCTGGTATCAACTTGCTGACCTTTTGACCCCTCAGTTCTGGGCCTTTTCTGCTCATTTCCCGACGATCCATAACCTCTCTTGGGTCTATTCCTGTCAGAGTTCTGCCTGGTCGAGTCCTTGATTCCTTCAGCTACCTTAGCCTTTTCAACCAACGTGGAGAACTCCCGCTCCTGATGTGGAGCTATCAATAACCTTAGGTCATCCCTTAATCCGTCCTCAAAACGGACACGGCGTTCATGTTCGATCGCGACTACTCCTCGAGCATATCGGCTTAACCTCGTAAATTCAAGCCTCATATGCCGCCACCGATTTGTTCCCGAACTAGTCCTAGAAAAGCTTTCCTCCGCTCATCAATATACCGAAAGTGCCGACATACTTCTTTCGGTATGCCTCCTTAGCATACTCCCACGCCGATCCTCCGCCGTGGCACCATCACGAAACAGTTAGCCACCATTGGTATGCTTCATCACGTAACAGGCTACCATTCCTTTCAACTTCTCCTCGGGGTCGGTCGAGTTCATCCATAATACGCTCCATTGCTTCCAACCAATACTCGCAGATCTTGGGTGCCACACGGACACTCCACTAAACACCTCGGCCCCGTTGGCTCTGAGTCGCCGGCATGATTTTTGAGCTCCGATTTCCACCCGCACCACCACCATTTCCAATACTGCAACATAGCTCGCGACATGCCTCATCCCGTCCCGAGCTCGCCGCTCGACATTAACGGTGGGGTGGTGGTGGCGGTGGTAACTCATTGTCGTAACCTTGACCGATCTAACGGGTTCGACACGGTTATTCTTCCTCTATCAAGCGTCCTTGATTAATCAATCGCGTCCTCTAGAACTCATTTTCTAGCGTCGAGATCTGATTAAGAATTTTTTTATGGATTTAGTCTTTGTTTCACTTATTTATCGGCGAAGAAGTTTTATGGAAAGGTATTTAAGAGTGGTTCTTTCGTATTCATACAAACACACAGTCTTTTTCATTCATTCAGTCATCAAACAAGTATGAACTTTCGTTCATTCAGAGAAATGTTGTAGTTTTTGCTGTTGTTGTTGTTGTCCTCTACCCGGGGGTATTTCCGTAATTTTGTCCTATAAGGGCATTTTCGTAATTTTTCAGAAGAAACACGTCCCTTGGTGTTTTTGTCAAAAATTATTTTTGAAAATTTTGAAGTCTAGGGTAATTTGGAAAAAATTTAAATCTGGGGTTATTTCGGTAGTTTTTTAACCTCAGGGGTATTTTGGTAATTTTTCACAAATCAGGGCAAATTTGTAAAATTTAATAAATCAGTGGTATTTCAAAAGTTGTAAAACTCTGAGGGTTCTTTTCGAAAATTGTTCCTTCAAAATGGGAATGTTGCAAAAATTTTGAAAATCAGGGTCATTTTGGTAATTTTGTAAGTTAGGGGCAATTTTGTAATTTTCCAAAATCAAGATATTTTTGATAGTTTTGCAAGTTAGGGTTTTTTTTTTTTTGAATATTTATAAAATAATGAAATTTTGGTAAAACTATTGAATAGTTGAATCATTTTATAAACTAAGGGCATTTTGGTAATTTTACCACTAAGGGCATTTTGTAATTTGTATGGATCAAAAATTTTTCAAAATAATTGTGTATGTAAATATTTTTCGTGAATTAAGGATAAGAGAAAGAAAGTGATTTAAGAATTTTAATTTAATATTAAGTGTTAAAAATGGCTAATTCCTTTCGGGTTTTAGTTATTGAGTTTAGCCTATGATCGAGCCTTCTTGGTCGTGGTGAACCAAAGCTACGCACTGTGCGGGATTCGAGTGGAGAGGAGGTGAGTCACGCGGATCGCTTAAATACCAAGCTCCCATGAAACCATTCCTAGACATGCGCACAAGGGTTACCACACCCGCTAAGTCCTCTAGGTTAGGGTGAACTGAAGCTACGCACTGTAGGATTCAAGAAGAGGAGGTGAGTCACTAGGACCTGCTTAAATACCAAGCTCTTCAGATCCACTCCTAGACATGCGTACCATGGTTGCCACACCCTAGCTTAATTGACTTAGTCATAGGTTGGTTTAGTGCCTTAAATCTTATGTGTTTGTGTTTGAGTAGTCTAATCCTAGGGTTCAAGTTCCTATCATGCTATTCTACGCTCCATGCCTTTTCTACCCTTATATAAATTACGTAATCACACATAGAGTTAGGGGTACTTACGGTGGATCATGGTTTGAGACTTATGGGCCATGTCTTTATACTGTCCATTTGCAAAATACTTTCATAAAACTCATTTGGCCTTGTAAAAAAACGGTTTGGGCCTTAGGCCACGGTAGAGAGTTTGAACTGGCTCGATATCAAATTGAAACACCCCACACCGGCCCATGAGAATGGATGGATCTCGTATGTTCCTCAAGTAACCGGTTCAAATTCATTTGATTACTTTGAAAAGCTGTGAGTTTTGGAAGATAGTTCGTTGTGGGTTGGGCTTGAGTTGAAAACAAATTTATTTTTATGACAAAACCCATTTGCTTGGTGACAAATTATTTAAACTTATTTCATACTAAGTGGGCTTCTTGTTTATTAAGCCCTAAATTCATAACATAGTAATTATAGTAGAAATAAAAATTAAATCACGGTGGCCTTATTACATAAAATGAAACCCAAAATAATAAATTGTACAAGACTTAAAATAAATATTCAAATTAAATGAACTTCAAGTCAATCATGGCCACCACAAGTTCTCGCCAGTCCTGGTCCATTACCGCTCATCACCAAACATATTCCCACAACGGGTGAGTCGATAGACTCGGTGTGTAACCAACACTAAACATAATAGAGATAGGCACACCATAAAAAAAATCATATGCATATAAAAATTCAAGATCATGATGCAAACCCGAACCCAAACCTATATGCCATCCGCTACACTCCACCGTACCAACCTCGCATACACCGTGGGGACTACTAAGTCAACCCTCCTTCCGCTACACTCCATCGAAGGCGCGTCATTGCAATGTCGGCGTGCTCATCGCCCATCGATAATATTGTGGCATAGCCACCATCGTAGTGTAACCGGTTACCACTTAGTGAGACCAAGTCATCACATTCACTTAGTGAGACCAAGTCATCACATTCACTTAGTGAGACCAAGTCATCACTTTCACTTATAACGTTGGTGAGACCGTAGTCAACACCTTCTTCCCTTTCACATAAATCCCGAATGCCCCAAATTATAAATATCATGCATAACATATTTTTATTTCACTTTCACATCACTTTTCACTTGTATAACATTTATTTCGTAATCCTAGTAGAAGTAGGAAAACGTACCTTGGCACTTTGTACCCTAATATGGCACTTTAGCCACTCTCTTTCACTTTCACATTAACATATATAGCATATTTAAACCATAAAACTATTAAGAATAGTGTGGAATACACACGGTACCTTAGCCATATTATTACACTTTCATATTAACACACATAATGAATTAAAGCAGTAAATCTATCAAGATTTAGTGTAGGTACACACCGATTTGTTTAACGATTCCTTGAGAAAGCTAGATCTAAAGTTTAGATCCTCGGTCCCTACATTTGATTCATCATTTATTACTTAGCATAAATTCTATTTGGTTATGATATCCAAATCCTAGTAGGATTTGTAAAAGACTTACCTTTGATGCCGATTTGGTGTTTATTCAAATGTCAAAACTTGGTTTTCCTTCACTTGATATTCAGCCAACCTTGAATCTCAATATGGGTTAGTTTTCGCTTTTTAATAATTAAAGAACCGATCTAGATAATCATACAAGCCTTGGCGAATACTTTTAGGTGCTTACCTTGTGGATTTTAAATCCAAATTCACCGAATAACTAGGGAACACGTGGCCTATGGTGTACTTTCGGAAAAGAACTTCTCCTTCCATGATTCTATTAAGATTAATAATCGAAATTAGTCCCTAAATTTCGATAAGTCTAAAATATAAAAGAATGGAAAACTAAACTTGGATCTTACCCTTATTTGAAGGAATCGATTGCACCTTCACTTCAACCTTCGAGATTGGCTTAGAGACTTGATGAACAATCGGCTATGATTCCCTTATGTATTTGGTTTCAAAGATGAAAGAAGAGAGGAATAATAGGCTTAGAAGGAAATCGGCTAGGAGGCTTAAAAGAAAAGAAGAAAAGAATGGATGCTCAAGAAGAATATTCGCAGAGGAAAAGAGAGGAGAATGAATAATGAATGGCCCTAGTCCCTCCTTTTATAGCCGAATTTACTAGGCCAAGAATCCTTTGCTTGGCCACCACTCTTCCCTCATTCTCCTAATTAAAGAATAATTCTTCATTTATCCACCTATTTAGTCGAAATTCTAAAGGGAATAAAACTCTTCTCCTAAGAGTCCCTATTGCCGTCCATTGCTTCCTTTCTAAGTAATTAAATAAAAAAAAATCACTTAAAGATTTAGTTAGGTGCCGTCCAATTCTCCACTCATGGAGGCAAAATTTTATTTCTTTTATTTGCTTCCTGGATGACTTGAACTCAGGCCCAAAACCTCTTGCATTTGGGCCATTTCCTAAAGCCTTAGGTGGCATCTTCAGGCCACATTTCCAAGTCCGTTATTGGGTCATAGTTTATGTTCTTTATATTTTTAGGGTCACTTGGCCCTAAGCTCCCCTTTGGGCTCTTAAATTCGACATTCCGAGGTCATTTTTAAGTTTCCTAAAATTTTCGCGCGGCTCTGTATTTTCCAAGTTTCCAAAATGTTTAGTTTCCTATTTTGGTTTGGTTTCCAAAATGTTTATTTTCCTATTTTGGCTTGGTTTCCAAAATGTTTAGTTTCCTCTTTGGCTTGGTTTCCAAAATGTTCACTCTCCTAATTTACTTGGTTTCCAAAATGGTCACTTTCCTATTTTAGTTTAGTTTCCAAAACTTAACATTTCTAAAGCATTTCTTACATTTCCATACATCTCTTTACATTTCCACACATTTAGTACATTTCCATACATTTCCTTACATTTCCATACATTTCCATACATTTCCATACATTTTCATACATTTCCATACATTTCCTTACATTTCCATTCATTTCCTTACATCTCCATACATTTCCATACATTTCCATACATTTCATTTCATTTCCTTTCATTTCCTTACATTTCCTTATATTTCCTTACATTTCCTTTCATTTCCTTTCATTTCCTTTCATTTCCTTTCATTTCCTTTCATTTCTTTTCATTTCCTTTCATTTCCTTTCATTTCCTTACATTTTCCTTATATTTCCTTACATCTCCTTTCATTTCCTTTCATTTCCTTACATTTCCTTTCATTTCCTTTCCTCTTAGGGTTCTTGAAACTCTTCAGAACACATCCAACACACCCACTGATCCCACTATCTCATGAATTATGCACGAACGCATAACCCCTAATCTAGGATGTTACATATTCCCCAAACCTTATGATTTCTTTACTTAGCTTGATCCGTGAGACTCCCTAACCTATATTAAACCCTCTCTCGAGGCGAATAACGTCTAACCTTAGGTTAATTAGTGGAACTCTCGTTCTCCTATAATAACCCCCTAAGGAAGCAGTAAATCGATCAATGGATTCGCATATTAGGTTTCAACCTAATCCGCAAAATCTTGTAATCCTATCTCTAGGCGCCCGATCAACTCCACTCAATTATGCTAGATCTACTTTTAGGTAGGGTCTATTCCTCCTCCACCTAAGCACATCAGATTAAATTAAGTAATATAATTAATAACAAACCAAGTACTTATCATATAATTTAGAAATCAAATAACAAAATCCATTATAGGTTTCATCCCCTTCATCTATCTGAAGGGTTTAGTGCATAACTAAATACAAAAACATCTCAAGAGTAAAGAATAAACAAAACATAAGAAATCCTTAAAACCCTCTGAAGGAATTAAAGGAGAGATCTTCCGTCTTGAATGGAGTTCCTGCTTCTTGAGATGAACCAACTGGCTATCTTCAAGTGATTCCCTAAAAGATGAATGCTTCGAAAAAATCTTTTGCCAAAAAGCCCCCTGTTTGACTTCCGCCAAACTCCCCCCATTTTTAGTTGCTACCTTGTGTGTTTATATAGGCTTTGAGATGCTTTACTTAGCTCCTTAGTATCCTAATTCAAGTAGAATTCCTTCTTGGATGTTTAAGTAGACTTAGGAATGTGTTTCTTTGCCTCCAAGCATCCAAATTTGAGTGAAATTGCTCTTTCCCGTGGCAGGGACACGCACATGGCACACGCCCGTGTCAATCGGGGTTGGGCCGCGCCTTGATTCTGTCATTTTGGGCACAGCCGTGTAGTTCACTTGACATGCCCGTGTGTGGTAATAAGGTGATGCGCAGCCGTGCAACTTGTGAGTTAGGCTGTGCTCTAGGTAGTCGACGAGACACAGCCATGCAGGATTTGTGCCAGGCCGTGTTGATTTCTTGCTAAAGCCCATTTGCTCCGTTTTAAGCCTGTTTTGTGTTCTTTTTGTCCTCGGGTGCTTTCTTGAGTATATGACATGAAAAGAAAGATTTACAAGCACCTTTTATATAAAATCAATGGCTAAATCATCAAAAAGCATACTAAATGTGGGATTAAAATATATTACTTTTATGGTTTATCAAATACCCCCACACTTAAGCTTTTTCTTGTCCTCAAGCAAAATTCTCAACTTACAATTAAAACGAACTTTCCATAATTCATAATTCCTATCAACAATGTCTCATCATAATTCATAGATAATTTATACATGGATAATTCAACTCAAAGAACCCTAAATATTCAATTAAGATAAGTCATACCTTTGTAGCATGAAAACATAGGTGTCTCCCCTTATCTAAGTGATTATCTTTAATTCAGAATCGAAAAGAACTGACATCCTCACTAAAGATTCACTCAAATCACTCGAAGATGTTTAAGGTTCAAGAATAAGCACTCTAAGTCGAACCTAAAAAGTTAATCCCATAGGCTTGCCTGAAAATCAAATCTCCACCATCAGATATGAGATGATACATGATCAAAAGGTCTTTAATCGGGGTTGTAATGGGGCTAAGGTTAAGGGTGTGGATACAGGCTGGATTAAAGGTTTAGAATCGAGACTGACTTGACAAATTACCTAACTAGAAACACTGAACTAAATATGAATTTTACTTCGAATGAAAACTAATAATACCACCATTAATAATTACTTTATAATAAAGAGTATTTTCATCATTTGAAATTTGATAATACTTGAATCTGAGCTTTTCTTCAACAATTGGAGTTTAAATGCCCTAAGTTTTTTATTTTTAAGAACAAACTAAGATATTACATCATAAATGATAAATGTAACTACTAAACCAATATAATTTGGTAACTTAATCAAATCAAACCTCGATTAAAGGGTAGTCAAAAAAAAGGATGATAACAAATACAAATGGGTTTTGGGTTAATATTAGTGGGTGAGTTAATAAAAAGGTTGTTAGGATTCAACGGGGTTCACTAGGGGTTAGTTTGTGAAGGTAGGCTTTTTATGGAGTAAGTGGGTTAAATCCTAGGTGCATTTATCATCTCTTTATATCAAATCAAAAGTGTGGTATCGACATGTATAAACGAGGCAAGTTCTAGAATAACAGTTCAAAGTTGACACACTCATAATCAATAAAGTGAGCACAAAAAAGAATATATGCTCTATAAGGCTCAAAATCTCAAAAAAAAAATATGGGTGTTTTTGACATCAATCGCTGTAAATTTCAAACATCAAAGTAATATTCAAATTCAGTTCAACGACCTATTAATTTTTAATTTTTAGAAAGTAGACTTATCATGCTCGATTCTCTAGTATCCTTCAGATTTAATCATCAATGCACAATTAACTATGACTTACTCTAAAACATATCAATAAAAATCATACATCATTAGAGATTTCATCCTAATTAGTAATATCAGAAAAATACTTTCGAACGAGACTAAATCCAAGATTTTGAGAATAATGCAAAAAGCCAGGTACTTTTACCCCCCACACTTAAGATGTACATTGCCCTCAATGTACAAAGATAGATAAACAATTATGTAATAATAAAATCAAAAGAGAAGGGGAGAAGTAACACTTCCTGAATTTTTGGATGAAGTCTATGAAAAGAAACCGGATAAGATTGGAGGTAAACGTGGGGATGCGTCTTGAACCGTTTGAAATTGAATCCTCGAAGTAGCCGGCTTGGTTAGTGTATCCTAAGCTAAATCTAAACATCATAAAGAATAAGAAGAAGAAAATAAAATGAAATAAAGTAAAAAATAATGATGAAATAAAATAAAAATAAAAATAAATAATGGAAAATGAAAGTCAACTAGAAAATTGGGGAATGAGGTTTAAATAGAGATGTAGCCTGTGTTTTGAGATTTTGAATTTTGAACACATTCAGGGTGTTCGGGCATGGCCGTGGGTGTCGTGACACGCCCGTGTCTTTCTTCACACGGTCATTCAATACGGGGGTGCTCCTCCCGTGTTTGATAAGTCAGAATGTTGGCACGGTTGAAAGGCACGGCCATGTTTAGCTCGTGCTTGACAAGTCAGTAACCTCACACGGGGCGTCGGCACGGGCGTGGACTAGTATCACAGCCCGTGTTAGAGAAAGAAGTTTATTCCATGTTTATGCACCACTAACGACATGCCCATGGTTCATTCACTACACGGCTGCGGGCCCGCCCGTGTGTAGGGTCGTGTGGCCTAGAAATCTGCTCTTTGGTTAGTTTATGGTTAGGTGCTAAAAAGAAAAAGAAAAGAAAAAATAATAAATAATAAAAAAAATGTAAAAATGGGGTTAGTACTCGAGTTGCCTCTCGAGAAGCGCTCTTTTATAGTCTTAGCTAGACTTTACCTCTCATTCGTATGGTCATGGTGGTTTGAGGAGGTGAAAATCTTTTCTCATGCGATCACTTCGGTTATGGATATATAGTTTGAGTCAAGTAATGTTTACCTCAAAAGTGTCGAATTTAGGAATGCTGACCTCGACTGTGTCGTATAGGAAGACATTTAGTACCTCAAAAGTGATTTCTTCGTTTGTCTTCAGGTCTAAATTGGTGATTCGAGGGTTTCCTTATTCAACAATACCTGATCTCGTAATTTGAAGTGATTCGTTGTTCCTATCAGCTCGTCTGGGGTTTCCTTCGGTTTCACTTCGTATGGTTCTAGTTCCTCATGTAATTCTTCTTTATTAGCACGAGGCCTATGATCGGGCTCAGGTTTGTAGCTTTGTGGTGTTTCCTGCAATGAAGGTTGAACAAGTTGGTTATCAACTGAATTTACTTTCTCACCTTTATCACTTGATGTTCTGGCTGAGTCAAGAGCTTGAAGAGTGACTATCTCATCGCCTACACGAAGTATGAGTTCTCCAGCATAGATATCAATTTTAGCTCTGGTATTGCTAAAAAAGGTCTTCCTAAAATTAAGGGGATCGTGTTGTCCTCATCTATGTCTAAAACGACAAAGTCTACTGGAATACGAATTTATAAATTTTGATTAGAACATTTTCTATTATACCCCTAAGAATTGTTATAGTTTTATCAGTTAATTAAATGCTCATCCTAGTTTGTCTGGGTTTCCTAGACCTAGTTGTTTAAACATTTTGTAAGGCATAACATTGATGCTTTCCCCTAAATCCACTAACGCATTATCAATAGATAAACTACCAATTAAACATGGAATTGTAAAACTCCCTGGATCTTTTAATTTTCGTGGCAGTTTATTTTGCAGAATTGCTGAGCACATTGCGTTTAGCTCACATGGTGTTCTTCGTCTAATTTGCATTCGTTGGTCAAGAGTTGTCTTAAAAATTTCCTCGAGTCTGGTATCTGAAAAAGAGCTTCAATGAGAGGAAAGTTAATATGTAATTTCTTCAAGAGTTTAAGAAAATTATTTAACTGTTCCTCTGAATCGTCTCTTTTCATTACGTCGGGATAAGGTATGCGAGGTTGGTATTCCTTGATTATCGGTTTTGGCTTTTCTTGTGTTACCTCTACCTTACCTTCGTCTACCTTGTTTTCTTGTATTGAGTTTGGTTCATCTAACCCCTTACTGTCTTGAGCTGAGATGGCTTGAATTTGCTCATTTAGGTTAACCTCGGTGTTACTTGGTAGATGTCCTAGCGGTCGTATTAGCTTTGCGAGATGTCCCACTGACCTAGTAAGTTCTCCAACTTGATTCTCGATCCCTTTGATTGATTTTTGTTGTTCATCAAGTGCTGCTTCAGTCTTTTGGAGACGAGAATCTATGGCTGCCATGAAATTCGTCAGCATCTCTTCAAGATTCAGCTCCTCTTCTTGTTGGTGAGGTGGTTGTTGAAAATCTAGAAGTTCCGATCTTTGGCTATTTTGATAATCCCACGAGAAATTGGGATGGTACTTCCAACCTGCATTATAAGTGTCACTATAAAAATTATTTTGATATCTAGAATAGTTACCTGTATAGTGAGCTTGCTAGTTTTCCATGCCATATCCGTAGGGTGGGTACTCAGGATTCGCCATGCCTCCTATATTCAAATCATATTGTATTTCTGGATGTACCTGTAAGGGACTATACCAATCATCAATCTTTTTATTCATCATCTCTAACTGATTAGATAACCTGGTGACCACATTGAGGTTGAAGACACTAGCTGTTTTAGTAGGAATTGTCCTCATGACTTGCCACTGATAATTATTCAGTGCCATCTTTTCCATAGACTAAAATTTTCTGCCAAAAGCAAAATAGAGGAAAAAATTAACAAAGTAATAAAAATAATAAAAATAATAAATTTAAAAATAAAAAAATTGGCTAAAGTAATAAAAATTAAGCTTTCTTAATATTTTAGTGTTCCCCAGCAACGACGCCAAAAACTTGATCGTGTCAAACAGTCGAGTTTTAATATTTATAAAAGAGTGACCAAACCTGTAGACTAACTATGACAACGATAGAGGCAAGTGCACCTATCGAACAGTAGTATAGCTCAGGCAAGAATATCTTATCAAACCCAAGGGAACCTAAAAGTACTACTACTCACTTTCTCTCTATTATTTAGCCTGAAATTTGGAGTGATTGAATTATTAAACTAACGAAATACTTAGACAAAATGTAAAGACAAAAGATTGAATTGGAGAAAGACTTTAGGAAAACTCAGTTGATAAAGATGATACCCTCAGGAAGAATCCACCTATGACTTCACTTATTATTTATTCCCCAAACCTTATGATTTCTTTACTTAGCTTGATCCGTGAGACTCCCTAACCTATATTAAACCCTCTCTCGAGGCGAATAATGTCTAACCTTAGGTTAATTAGTGGAACTCTCATTCTCTTATAAGAACCCCCTAAGGAAGCAGCAAATCGATCAATGGATTCCCATATTAGGTTTCACCCTAATCCGGCAAAATCTCGTAACCCTATCTCTAGGCGCCTGATCAACTCCGCTCAATTATGCTAGATCTACTCTTAGGTATGGTCTATTCCTCCTCCACTTAGGCACATCAGAATAAATTAAGCAACATAATTAAGAACAAACCAAGTACTTATCATATAATTTAGAAATCAAATAACAAAATTTGTCATAGGTTTCATCCCCTTCAGGTATCTGAGGGGTTTAGTGCATGACTAAATACGAAAACATCTCAAGAGTAAAGAATAAAAAAAACATAAGAAATCCCTAAAACCCCTCAAGGAATTAAAGGAGAGATCCTCTGTCTTGAATGGAGTTCGCTTCTTGAGATGAATCAACTGCTATCTTCAAGTGATTCCCTAAAGATGAATGCTTGACAAAAGCCTCTTAAAAAGCCCCTGTTTGACCTGTAGAACTCCCCCATTTTTAGTTGCTACCTTGGGTGTTTATATAGGCTTTGAGATGCTTTACTTGGCTCCTAAGTATCCTAATTCAAGTAGAATTCCTCCTAGGATGTTTAAGTAGACTTACGAATGTGTTTCTTTGCCTCCAAGCATCCAAATCCGAGTGAAATTGCCCTTTCCCGTGGCAGGGGCACGCCCATGGCACACGCTCGTGTGTGGTAATAAGGTGATGTGCGGCCGTGCAACTCGTGAGTTAGGCTGTGCTCTAGGTAGTCGGCGAGACACGGTCGTGTAGGATTTGTGCCAGGCCATGTTGATTTCTTGCTAAAGCCCATTTGCTCCGTTTTAAGCTCGTTTTGTGTTCTTTTTATCCTCGGGTGCTTTCCTGAGTATATGACATGAAAAGAAAGGATTACAAGCACCTTTTATATAAAATCAAGGGCTAAATCATCAAAAAGCATACTAAATGTGGGATTAAAATATGTTACTTTTATGGTTTATCATCAACCATGAAATATCATATCAAACCCATGTCCCTAATATGGTCTTATACGAAATCTCACACCGAGGCCATATTCCAAATATGGTCTTACACGGGACGTTAGTTATCATAGCATCATGCTATTTGCATTCCCACTATTCTTAAATTAAATTGAAAACTTTCAATTTTCTTGACATCTCGTCAAAACGTATTTACTATATTCATAGAGAAAATATACATTCCATATAACATCTTAATATTAAATACCTCGTGTATAATTGTAATATTTGCACGCAAACTTACCTCGATACTGAAAAGGGTAGAAAGGGACCTATTTGTCCATATTTCTCTTTTCTCTCGTTCTAGGTCCGAATCTCATTTTCTTCGATCCAGAACCATAAAATTTACTCATTCAATCACTTTATAAATCATAATACATCATAATCTACACTTAGGCAAAAATGACTATTTTGCCCTTACACTTTGGCAAATTTACGATTTTGCCCCTAGGCTCGTAAATCACTTTTCATCACCTTTTCTAAATAAACAAGCCTAGCTAAACATTTAATCCTCATACAACTACCCACAAATCCAACTATTTCATGTGTTAATGAACAAACTACAACATTTGCATCTTAGTCTCAATTAGGTGTTTTCATTACAAAACCTTTCACAAAAGTTGTTTCTCATCTCCCTAACATTCATTTTCTTCCATAAATACTCATCAAACAACATAAACTCTCTCATGGTAAGTCCCTAGACTTTCAATCATATTGCAAATTAGTCCCCTCATTAGCTAGCTTAAGCTTTGGGGACTCCAAAAGTACAAATATCATCAACAAAAACCATCAAAATCACTTACTTGAAAGAAGATTGCTTGGCTGAAAGTTTGAGCTTCAAGAACCCCAATTTTTTGCTTGTATTTTCGATGGGAGAAGAAAAGAAAATGAAAAGATGATAGCCTTTGCTTATTTCATCTTATTTTATTCATTTAGTCAACTAATGTCACCAACCCTTGTCAAATTTTTAATTTCCTTGTCCCCTTGACCGTCCATCACCTTTAGGAAGGCTTAATTGCACTTTAAGGACCTCCACATTGTATTCCTTAGCTGATTGACACCTCTAGCAATTAAAATAGAACTTTCGTACTTTATGAATTTAGTCATTTTTCGCGATTAAGCAAGAGATTGCTAAAATTAGAACACCAAAGTTTCCATACTCCTTTATAAACATGCTATAACCCATAAAATAAAATTAAAATAATTTTCTCTGACCCCGAATTAGTGATCCCAAGACCACTGTTCTGACTAGCCCCAAATTTGGGCTATTATAATTCTCCCTATTAGGGATTTTCGTCCCCAAAAATCTTACCAAAAGAAATTACTTTCATCATTCAAGAAATGTTTCCACCAAGTTTTCAAAATCTCAAGTCGATGTACCCTCAAATCTTTCTCTTGCCAAAGACCTTTAAGTCGTAGGATACCAGGTTGAAGCACAATTTTAAAATTTTAAATACTCTTTCTCTGGGCACATATACCCAATAATCTAACAAATGTGAACTCTGCATATGCTAAAATGATCATTCAGATTCGTATCAAATAATTCACTACCATCCAAATGACATCCCTCTCCTTGGGAATTCATTTCAATCCAGATTCCAAATCTATAGTACTTTATCACACATTCTCCCTAGAATCATCACTGACTGTATTAGTCTTAACTTGAACACTCCGAAAATTCAGCTTTTACCGGTCAACTAATTCTAAAACATAAACTCAATCATATCATGATGTGCACTCAGTTGTCAAAACATCTATGCATATAACTTCACCTTTTCTTATCCTCAAATAAATAAACATGCTACAACTGAGCTTCGTACCCAAAACTTCCATATAAGTTCTAGATTCATCAACATGCACATTCCATCTCAAGATAACAATAATAACAGAAATCTTATCCAACATGAATTTTAACGTTGGCAACAACTTGCTCTGAACTTACCTCAATTACCATTCACTGCATTATGCTCTCTAGAATCAAATTTCCTCATTCAGACTATCTGTCTCTCTACTAATGAATACTCAGAATTTATTCTCCCTATTAAAACATGCGTAAGCATACACATAACTTGAATCATATCTCAACAAAAGAACCTATGATGTTCTCCATACTGAGAATATGGTTCAAGCACACAATCATTTGAAATTCTCTAATTACGTTGCTCAAAAACCTTTACTATTGTCTTAGTACAGATTAACAGGGATATCTTAATTGAATGCATTAACTCTATTCGGCTTACCCGAAAATCCATCGCACAATTTGAAACTTTTCTATGATCAAAAATCAAAAATATCCGTATACTAGAATTTTTACTTTCCTATGATCAAACTAAAAGCGTGATCATGGTAGGTATAAGTTCCACGACTGAAGAATGCGCTTTAAAGGTAAATCATGATCAGTAGGGACATAAAAATAGTTTCATACGCAATTTTCATCACCGATTTCGCTTCGAAACATCAAAATAGAACTACGAAAAGATAAGAGAAGGTCGATTGAAATCAACCAACTAGACAACCGATTCGTCTGATCTTATAATCAGCTAACATTCTTACACGGTCACAATTTCATAAAAAGAACAAACACATAACCCCTACAGGGAAATGGATATTTATACATAATGCTCAAGGAGATCATTATAATCCATTCGACTATGGTTGTCATAATTAAACACTTTCACAGTTCGAATATGGTTTCTCTAACCATTTTCGTCATCACAAACCCCTTTATTAATCCTTTCACTAATAAACATCAATTCGGGAATACTTCGGTAAGTACACACCTCAGGCTCCCTACTCAATTGAGTCAAATAGCCGAAGCAAATTTTCTCTTTAAACATTACAAAATTACTATGATCTTTAAAGCATTCAGACATTTTTCTCAAAACTATTCTCACCTTCTAACTACCTTTATCTCTATATACATTACTACTTGTTTCGCCACTAAACTCTTTCATTTCGTACCCGTGAGCTTATTCAACTCGACTCTCATAAAAATTTCACTACTAATCAACACTGATAAGGGGGTGAGGTCATAAAGCTTCTAGCTTGACCCTCATGACTACACACATATGACTTAACATTCATCATTTATAAAATATCATTGTAATTACACAACTCGCTCCAAGCGAATTTTCACACTTACTCATATTACAAATATTTCTATCGCCCATAATTTCAAACAGTGATTTGAATAATGCATGCTTCATATTAATATCTATTCAAGTACTTAACATTTAACTCCGATTTCTCTTTCCATTGCTTATCAAATTAGAAAATGTCTTACGAGTTTGAGTACATCGTTTACTTGATTTCCATAGTCCAACTATGGTCTTGCTCGTATAACAATATCACAGCCCAATTATAATCTTAGATGTTGTCACGATGCCATAGCCTCGATATGGTTTTACACAAAATCTCATATCGATACCAATGCCATATCCCAGATACAGTCTTACATGAAAACACATGTTGATGCATATGCCATATCCTAGATATGGTCTTGCACAGGATCTTATATTAATATTGACGCCATATCCCAGATATGCTCTTACATGATTTCATACCGAAGCTAGGTCCCAGACGTGGTCTTACATGGAATCATGTAGCGTTGCCAATGCCATGTCCCAGACATGGTCTTATATGGGACCACATGTACTGCCACGGTCCAATCATAGTCTTACTCACCAATTTGTCATTGCACGATCGTACTCATCTCCTGCGTTCTACTTAATTTAACTACCCAGTTTAACTCCCACAATATCATAATATTTGTGGCTTCACAACAGAGTCATAAAACAAAACATTATACTTTCTCTACTTTAACAGTCGCACATAAGATTCAACTATGTGGACATATTGATTACACATCATTCAAACAGTTGTACATACACACATGTCCCATTCACTGGGTAAGTTTACTCAACATATTCAGTTAACCAAATAGGTTGAGTATATAACACCGTACGCATATCGAACCAACATAGATAACCTTATCCCCTTACAACTTTCATTTCATTATTCAACTTACGGCTACCTCTTTTCGTACCTTATTAGACATGTCATGAAATTCTATCCATACCTTTCTAAATTTCAACACATCATTAGCACATTTCAATTATCTCATTATCATTTCCATTATTATCGAAAATGGCTCGATTGGAAATCACCTTTATCTTAACAAAACAATCTCGTTAGAACCGGGAGATATCACACTATCACGACCCACCTATGGCATGTTAGCTAGACTCTTACTCATGCAAGGTTAGTCCAAGAACCGACTAAACCATAGCTCTGATACCACTAAATGTAACACCCTTTACCCATATTCAACTCCGAAACTGGGTACGAGACATTACCGAACTTGACTTGCTTGAGCATTTGACTATGTGCTATAAAATTTGTTCCAATTTAAAACTTTTTCATTTACAATTGTAACATCCCCATTATGGGTCTACGTGACCCTAAACATATACCCGAGATGCTTTGGCACCAAATAGAAACTTAACACTTAGAAAATTTCGGCACAAAAATTGGGCCACAAGCCCGTGTGTAAAGTGGGGCACGCCCGTGTGACATATCACATACCCGTGTTTCTTGCCCGTGTAAGATTAATTTCTTTTAGAACCTACAGGGGTTTTCACACGGTCGAACACACGCCCTTGTGCTTGACCAGTGTGCTCCACACGGCCTAAACACGCCCTTGTGTAAAACCTATGTATTCTGTTTGTGACGTCAGCAACCTCATAAGGGTCACACGGCCTAGGCACACGCCCATGGGACCGACCATGTGTCACACACAGTCTAGACACATGCCTGTGTGTCTACCCGTGTGAACCAACTCAAGGTTATTTTTCAAGCCATTTAGCCACCCTCATTTGCACACATTCACACACCATCACATAATATTTTCAAATGATCAATTATAACTCTTGAATTATCACACCCAAATCATGAAAATCAATTCTTCATCCCATTTAGGAGGGAAAACCTATTACTAGTACAATTACAATCGACTTCAGCCATTATCTAAGGCTGTACACAATCAATCCATAAACTCTTTTAGGTCAGCACATTTGGCTACTTTAACTATGACATAATTAAATCAAAATAATATCCCTGTACATGCCATATCTCAAGAAGACTTGAATCTCATACCCAAGTGTCTACACGATAGTGTGAAAGCATCTCCGGCAGTTTCCAACCCTAGCTAGTTAAGTTAACCTATAAGCGATAGGAAAGGAAGAGGAGTACGCTATAACACTTAGTAAGTTCATATGAAATAATAATCAAATATTGACATTCATTGATTATTCTCAACCACAAAGGTATTATAACGAGCTTTACTTTTAAACTCATGGTTACCCGTTCAATCATCCATAAGGCTTACACATTCCATCTCTTACCACATTCTAATCATGTGACAATTATAATACTCTCATTTATTAGCACATAGTCCCTGCATCCATCATCACAATAATCCATGAAACATATAGTTAAACAAATTCTCAATAATCCATCCAGGATAATGCCAACTCTCGGTGGTTCCGCATATTGCCCACCATTTAATAATTTATAAGGTGGTAACGCATATAGCCCACCACTTAACAATTTATAAGGTGGTAACGCACACAGCCCACCATTTAATACTAAGCAGGATGGCATCGCACACAGCCCATCAGTAACAATAATAAGATGGTATCACACATAGCCCACCGTTTAACGATATTGGCGATTGTATCGCACACAGCCCAATACTAACAATTTGTAAGGTGGTATCGCACATAGCCCCCTATTATTGCACATTCACGGATATTTATCCACATACATTTCCCTATTTCAAATATTCATCCGCAAACATTCTCATACACTATCATTCTTAATTAGATTTCTACAATAATCATTTGCTTTCACGCAATGCATTTATAAATACAACGTATGCAATTAGGGTGCATCATTTACACATAACCCACTATGGGTTCATTATATACCGAATTCATCTCAATTTAGTTCTAAGACATACTTGTACCTCTCATGGTACAACCCCATACTCTCTCATTTTCAACATACCGGTTGAATCACTCAAAATGCTAAATAATACTCTTGAGTCTAATACACATAAAATCATATCGACATCATACCCCCGATAGGTTCTTATATGAAATATCATATCGAAGCCATGTCCCTGATATGGTCTTATACAAAATCTCACACCAAGGCCATATTCCAAATATGGTCTTACACGGGACATTAGTTATCATAGCATCATGCTATTTGCATTCCCACTATTCTTAAATTAAATTGAAAACTTTCAATTTTCTTGACATCTCGTCAAAACATATTTACTATATTCATAGAGAAAATATACATTCCATATAACATCTGAATATTAAATACCTCGCATATAGTTGTAATATTTGCATGCGAACTTACCTAGATACCGAAAAGGGTAGAAAATGACCTATTTGTCCATATTTCTCTTTTCTCCCATTCTAGGTCCAAATCTCATTTTCTTCGATCTAGAACCATAAAATTTACTCATTCAATCACTTTATAAATCATAATACATCGCAATCTACACCTAGGAAAAAATAACTATTTTGCCCTTACACTTTGGCAAATTTACGATTTTGCCCCTAGGCTCGTAAATCACTTTTCATCGCCTTTTCTTATTAAACAAGCTTACCTGAACATTTAATCCTCTTACAACTACCCACAAATCCAACTATTTCATGCATTAATTAACAAACTACAACATTTGCATCTTAGTCCCAATTAAGTGTTTTAATTACAACACCTTTACAAAAGTTGTTTGTCATCTCCCTAACACTCATTTTCTTCCATAAAAACTCATCAAACAACATAAACTCTCTCATGGTAAGTCCCTAGACTTTCAACCATATTGCAAATTAGTCCCCTCATTAGCTAGCTTAAGCTTTGGGGACTCTAAAAGTACAAAAATCATCAACTAAAACCCTCAAAATCACTTTCTTGAAGAAGATTGCTTAGCTGAAAGTTTGAGCTTCAAGAACCCCCATATTTTGCTTGTATTTTCAGTAGGAGAAGAAAATAAAATGAAAAGATGATATCCTTTTCTTATTTCGTCGTGTTTTATTCATTTAGTCAACTAATGTCACCAACCCTTGTCAAATTTTTAATTTCCTTGTCCCCTTGACCGTCCATTACCTTTAAGAAAGCTTAATTGCATTTTAAGGAACTCCATATTGTATTCCTTAACTGATTGACACCTCAAGCAATTAAAATAGAACTTTTGCACTTTATGCGATTTAGTCCTTTTCTCGATTAAGCATGGAATCGCTAAAATTAAAACACCAAAGTTTCCATGCTCCTTAACAAACATTTTATAACCCATAAAATAAAATTAAAATAATTTTCTTTGACCCTGGATTAGTGATCTCGAGACCACTATTTTGATTAGCCCCTGATTCTGGTTGTTACACATGTGGAACACATTATGAATACGCTTTAACTCTTGTGGCAAGGCTAATCGATATGCCATTGGTCCAACTTTCTATAGAACTTCATAAGGTCCAATGAAACTGGGACTTAATTTCCCTTTGCGTCTGAAGCGTAAAACTTTTTTCCAAGGTGAAACATTAAGGAAGACCTTGTCTCCCGCTATAAACTCTATCTCTTTGCACTTCAAATCTATATATGACATCTGATGATTGAAAGCTACTCTTAGATTGTCATGTATCATCTGAACCTTATCCTCAGTTTCTCTGGCCAACTCCAGGCCAACAATCTTCCTCTCATTAAGTTTTGTCCAACACAAAGAAGTCCTGTACTTACGACCATATAATGCCTCAAAAGGAGCCATCTAAATGCTAGACTGATAACTATTGTTGTAAGTGAACTTGACCAAGGAAAGGTGCTCCTCCCAACCACCCTAAAACTTAATGATGCAACAATAAAGCATATCCTCGAGAATTTAAATGACTCGATCTGACTGACCATTAGTCTACGAATGAAATGCTGTACTGAAGTGTAGGCGGGTACTCAACGCCTCTTGAAAGGCTCTCCAAAATATTAAAGTGAAAAGCGGATCTTTGTTTGAAATAATTGAAGCCGGCACCCCGTGAAGCCTCACTATCTCCCCAATATAAAATTTGGTCAACTTTTTGAGAGTGACGTCCATACACACTGGTAGGAAATGTGCAGTCTTTGTCAATCTGTGCACGATTACTGAAATTGCGTTGTGTTTATACCGACACATAGGTTACCCAGTCACAAAATTCATAGTGACTATATCCCATTTCCACTACGAAATCTAGATAGGCTGAAGAAGACTTGAAGAAACTTGGTGCTCTATCTTCACCTTCTGACAAGCTAATCATCGAGTCACAAAGTCTAACACAACTCTTTTCATCCTTGGCTACCAATAAAATGGACGAAGCTCCTGATACATCTTGTTACTACCTGGGTGCATAGTAAACAGACTACTATTTGCCTAACGAAGGATCTTATCCCTCAGTTCACCTGCTGGAACACAAAGTTGCCCTTTGAAATACAATACATCATCATATTGTAATTTGAAGCCTGGTGCTTCTCCTTGCCTCACCCTATCTGCTCTAGAAACCAAACTATCATCAGAATTTTGAGCCTCTTTTATCTCTAGCACCAACATCGATTCAATCTGAAGTTCAGCTAATAAACCATCGTGCTCTAACAAGCTCAAATTTGTAAACACTGCCAACAACGCTGCCACTGATTTATGACTCAATGCATCTACTACCACATTAGCTTTACCCAGATGGTATTCAATGATGCAGTCATAGTCCTTAAGCAACTCTATCCATCTATGTTGCCTCAAATTTAGCTCCTTCTAGGTGAGTAGATACTTAAGACTCTTGTGGTCGGTATAGATATAACACTTATCCCCAACGAGATAGTGCCTCATAATCTTCAATTCGAAAACCACTGCTACTAACTCCAAATCATGGGTAGGGTAGTTACACTTATGCCACTTAAGCTACCGAGATACATAAGCAACTACCTTACCTTTCTACATGAGAGCACAACCAAGTCCATTCAAGGATGCACACTAAACACTACACAGTCCTTACCTGACTCTGACTGGGTCAAAACTAGTGCCTCTGTCAGAATTGTCTTAAGTTAATCAAAACTCTGTTGGTGCTTCTCATTCCACTCAAATGGAACTCTCTTATGCAATAACTTGGTCAATAGAGCAGTAATCATCGAAAAACCTTTAACAAACTATCTATAATACCCGGTAAAGCCTAAAAAACTACAAACTTCAGAAATATTACGTGGTGGATTCCAATCCACCACTGCCTGAATCTTTTGTGGATCCATTCAGATACCATCCGCAGTGACAATGTGACCCAAAAAGGCCACCTCAAAATATAAAATTCACACTTACTAAATTTGGCAAAAAGTCTTCTCTCTCGAAGGGTCTAAAGCAAAACTCGGAGATGGTGGTCATGCTCATCTTTCAATCATGAATACACCAATTTATCATCAACGAAAACCACCACAAATTGATCTCAGTATAGCTAAAAGATATGGTTCATTAAATCCATGAAGGCTGTAGAAGCATTTGTGCGCCCAAATGGCATCACCAAGAACTCATAATGGCAATATCTAGTCCGAAAAGCTATCTTTGGGATATCCCCTCTTTAACTTTAACTAATGTTACCCCGAACTCAAATCAATCTTATAAAACACACAAGCACCTCTCAACTGGCCAAACAGGTCATCAATCCTCAAAAATGGGTATCTGTTCTTTATTGTCACCTTATTGAGTTGATGATAATCAATGCACAATCTCATCGACCCATCCTTCTTTCGAACGAATAATACTAGTGCTCCCCATGGCGACACACTAGGGCGTATAAAATCGTGCTGAAGTACCTCTAGCACCAAAGTCTTCAATTCTTTCAACTCATCAGGTGCCATACAGTACGAGGCAATGGATGCCGAAGTTATACCAAGCAACACCTCGATCCCAAATTCTAACTCTCTATCTAGGAGTAATCCCATCAACTCCTCAAGCTAAACATCTAAAAACTCCTTCACAGTCCATAGGATCTTCAATGCCAGACTTTGGACCCTTGTATCCACCATATGAGCTAAGAAGGCTTTACAGTCTTTATTAATCAACCTTCGAGCTACAGTCATAGAAATGACATAAGACGAGCATTCACTAATCTCATTAGTCACTAGGACTGTGGTTCCGTCCAACCCATAGAGCTTAAGCTGCCTTGCTCTACATCTTAAACTTGTATCATGCTCGGTCAACCAATCCATACCCAAAATTACATCAAACTCTCGAAATGAAAACTCGATCAAGTCTGCCGAAAATAGCTGACCCTGTATCTCAACTGGACATCTCTGATACACCTTATCCACCAATACATCAAGTCCTAGCGGGCTGCATACTCGAACCCTAACATCTAACTCCTCAACAGGAATACCTCTCACTCAAGTGATCTCACTGAAGATATATAAATGTGTGGACCCAGAGTCCACCAATGTAGTAATGGGAATGGAGAACAATGTAAAAATACCAATAATCACATCAGCAGTATTGCAGTCTTCCCAAGCTTTCATAGCATTCTGCCTAGATGGAACTCGAATATCATATACGGTTGCAGATCTGACCGTGCCCCTACTCTGTTGGCCTGAAGTGACAATATCACCACTATGAATTGATCCTCTATGACGTTGAAAAGAATGTGCTAATCTCTGAGTCTGAGCAGGCAAAGCACCGGTAACTCTGGGGAAATCTCTAAAAAAATGCTCAGTGGAATCACACTAGAAACAAGATCTAGTCCTTCGATAACACTCCCCAGGATGTCTCCGGCCACATCAATTACAAACTGAAAAAGTTAGGGTCTTGACTGACCTTCTTGAACTTGCTAGTGACGAGGAAGTCAATGGTCTCCTACAAACCCCTGGTCCTAACCCTTGACCTAATCTCTGAGACTGTGTCGATGGAGCTCTCCTGAATCCTCTAAAATCTCAAATCTTCTTGGCTGCTATCTCAGATGGACTCATAGTGTAACAGCCCGATTTAAGGCCTAGTCAGAATAGTGGTTGTGAGACCACAAATCTGAGGTAGAAATATGTGTTTTATGGCTTTTTTAGGTGTATGGCATGCTCACAAGATTGTGTGAAAATTTCACTAAGAAATTTTATAATTTAGTGAACAATTTGTCCATTAGGACTAAATTGCAAAGATTGGAAAAAATGAGATTCTAGAATATTTAAATATGAAATAGCATTAGAAAAATTGTTAGAGGTCCTTATTTAGCAATTAGACCATTATATGTCAGGATGGACAAAAATAGACATGGGAAGGAAAAATCTCATGAAAGGGGCCTTAAGGGCATTTTTTGTCATTTGGTTAATAAAAGAATTAAAAGGGAAAAAGAAGTCAAAGTTCATGTCCATCTTCTCAATGCTAGCAGAAAATATCAAGGGCACCATAGCTAGTGTTTCTTCATCTTTCAAGCTTTATTGTAAGTACATCGTAGCCCCATTTTTTATGTTTTTCATATTTTTGAAATCTTCGTTGCTCGATTTAGCTATTTCTAGCTATATTTTGAGCTAGGTTTCATGTTTAAACATTTACCCATGTATGACATGCATGTATTTTGATGATTTATGGAGGTATTTGAAATTTTGATGTATGATAAACATCTTTTTCTAAGAGATTTTCATGAGAAACTCGTAAAAGGACCTAATTGTAAAAGTTATGAAAGTTATCATAAAAGTGTGAACTAGTGGAAATTGTTGAATGTGGTAGCTATGAAAATGGTTCAGCTAGGCTATAAATACAAAAAAATTGGATAAAAATCATTTTACGAGCCTTAAGGAAAAAGTGTAAATATGTGAAAGTTTATGGGCAAAATCATAATTTTTCCAAAGTATGATTCATGGGTTATTTTAGTCTATGTGATTATTAAACAAGTGAAATTGTTATTATAGATCAAGAAACACGAAGCCCAGACTGAAATCGAGGCAAGAACAAGGTGGTGGACTAAATTGAACAATTCCACATATATTTTGGTACCGAGGTAAGTTTGTGTGAAATTAAAGTTACATAATGTTATTATGTTTTTAATTGCTTGATATCATGAGAAATGTATATTATTTCTAAGAAATTGATTAATGACGCCACGATGAGAGTATAATGAAATTATGTTAAGTTGAAGTCCCGGTTGAACATTAGGAATAGCAAGAATACAATTGTCACAACATGAGACAAAAAGGGTCCCGTATAAGACCATGCCTGGGACATGCCATTGGCACCAAATAAAGGTCCCTATAAAACCATGTTTGGGACATGGCCTCGATACTGAAGAAAGATCTCGTGTAAGACCATGTTTGGGACATGGCATCGACATCGATATACATTCTCGTATAAGACCATATCTAGGATATGGCTTCGACATATAGACATGAGATCCTGTGTAAGACAATATCTGGGATATGGCATTGGCATCGAGATGTGATCCCATGTAAGACTATATCTGAGATATGGCATTGGCATCGTGTTACATGTATGATGAGATTGAGTATCCTTCGATATTCCAAGTAGTTCAACGGGTAAAGAGCTAAGTTTATTATGTTAAAGATGACAAGAGCAAGTCTATGTTCAAGAGAATAAAAGTGTTAAAGTTATGTGATGAAGTGATACAGGTACCCATGAGTAACTTATGAGAAATGCATGCAAAATGTGAAATGTGATTTGGTAAGAGTAAGCATGAGTAAGTTATGTAAATCTGCTTGAGAACTTGTGTATTATTTAGTGTGATGAATGGATGCTATCATGAGCCTTTGTGTTGCTATTTATTTCATGCAAACTTACTAAGATTTATGCTTACCCCTCTCATTTCCCTTTTCCTTGTAGTATTATAAAGCTAGCTCGGATCGAAGGATGTCGGAGTTCGATTCACACTATCAGGCTATTCTTTTGGTATAGTAAAGTTTGATTATTTTGAGTATGGCATGTATAGGTACTTGGTCTTTTGTTTATGTCATATTGGTCAGCCAAGGTGTTGGCTATTAATGTTACTTAATTCATTTTGTAAATGGCCATTAGAATTGGTCGATAATACTTATGTTATATATATATATATTCAATAATGATAATCATGAAGTGCAAGTTTATGCAATCAAATAAATAGTGTGTGAAGTAGATGTATGATGAATTAGTGATAACTAAAGATGCATTATTGCGATGCTAAATGTTGCTTGAAATTGGTATAAGTGTGATTGCTTTTCAGGGTGGCAATTGGCTTGGTAAATAGCCTTATAATTGTCCACACAGGTAGACACACGGGTGTGTGTCTACGCCATGTGTGACACACGTCAGCCCTGAGGGCGTGTTGGCAGGTCGTGTCTCCCTTGCATCTAAATTGCAAAAAATTCAGTTCGTCACAAAGGCCAACACACGGGTGTGTGACAAGGCCGTTTGCCCATAAGTGTTCGCGGACATCATAAATAGAATACTAAGGTTTTCATACACAAGCTAGGGCACGGGCATGTCAAGGTCGTATGAGGGACACGGGCCACAGACACGGTCGTGTGTCTGGCCGTGTGAAAACCATGTAGGTACAAAATGAAAAGTAAAATCCACACGGACAAGGGACATAGGCGTATAAGACCACACGGCCTGCCCACACCGGCGTGTCCATATCCACACGGGCGTGTGCATATCCACACGGGCGTGTGGCCCTATTTTAAGAACAATTTTCTAAGTGTTCGAAAGTTTCTGGTTCAGTCCCAGATCACCCTATGTGTATGTTCTAAGTCTCATAAACCCATAATAAAGAAGTTAAGAGTTTAAATGAAAAAGTTTAAGTTTTCATTTTTCAATTTTGTACAAGTAAATAAGTTAAGCCCGGTAATACTCCGTACCCGATTTTGACGTCCAATACGGATAAGGGGTGTTACATTTACTGGTACCAGAGCTACGGTTTAGTCGATTCTCAGACTGATGTATCGTATGCACGAGTCTAGCTATACAGTATTTATATGATGATAGTGTGATGACTCTTGACATTTTAAATTATGCTTTCATATAGTAAATGGATCCCGACAGAGATGGCAAATGATGTAGAAAATAATGCGCCGGCTCTGCCCAAGGGACGGTGCCTACTGAGAATGAGAATAGACCAGCGATTGTGAGTCAAAAAGGAAGAGAAGAGGCTAGGGAAGCCTTTCTCCACATGATGAATGCCTGGTGTACGGAGTTCGTTCGTACGAACCCGAATGTTCAACCCCCTCCATCCCCACCTATTCCTCAGCCTACCCTTGTAGCTCCCCAAGTTGTAGAAGTGGTAAGAAGGGAAAAACCCCCTATTAATAGAATTCGAAAACAAGGAGCTGAGGAATTTCGAGCTAATAAAGATGATGATCTGGAAAGAGTAAAATTTTGGCTTGAAAATACCATCAAGGTATTTGACGAACTATCTTGCACACCGGAAGAGTGTATGAAGTGTACCGTGTCTCTTTTAAAAGATTCGGCTTACCAATGGGGGAATACCCTTGTGTCAGTGGTACTCAGGGAGAAAGTTAATTGGGAATTTTTCCAAGAAGAGTTTCAAAAGAAGTATATTAGCCAAAGGTTCATCGACCAGAAAAGAAAAGAATTCCTTAAATTAAAATAAGGTAGAATAATGGTGACTAAATATGAACGTGAGTTCGTAAGGCTTAGTAAATAGGCCCGAGAGTGCATATCCATCGAGGCCATCATGTGCAAAAGGTTTGAGGATGGATTAAATGAGGATATCTGATTGTATGTTGGTGTCCTAAAACTGAAAGAATTTTTCGTGTTAGTAGATAGAGCTTGCAAGGCCGAAGAGTTGGCCAAAGAGAAAAGAAAGGCTGAAATTGAGTCTCATTACTCGAGGAAGTGACATTTGAGCAAGTCATTTCAATCCTTGTCCAAGAAATCAAGAGAGTTTACTACTCGATTAGCCACTTCAGCTGGGTTTTCAAACAGAAGTGAGGGTAAACAGTACTCGAGGTCTAAAGCTCAGACCACTTTGGTTGTTAGTGTTGGTAATGCTCGACCAAGTAGAACAAAATGTCCACAGTGTGGCAGACATCATCTCGATGAGTTTCAAGCAAATGAGAGAACTTGGTTAAAGTGTGGATCCCTATATCATTTTATTAGAGAATGTCCCGAGATGGGTGAGAAAGAGAAATCTCAATGTGCAAGATCAAGAAGTACTGCTAGAGGAAGGTCAGAGAAATCTGGGAAACAGAACGAGTAGTAAGAATACACCTAGAGAGTAGACTGCAAGATCTAAGGGCAGAGCGCCTGCAAGAACTTATGCTATTCGCGCTCACGAAGAGGCATCCTCCTCTGATGTAATTACTGGTACATTTTCTCTCTATGATACTTATGTTGTTGCTTTAATTGATCCAGGATCTACCCACTCGTATATATGCATGAAATTAGTATCTAGTATGAACATGCCTATACAGCCTTCAAAATTCGTGATAAAAGTGTCAAATCCCCTAGGCAAATGTATGCTAGTTGACAAGGTATGCAAAGAATGCCCTTTAATGATTAGATGTCATTATTTCCTGAAAAATCTCATGCTATTGCCATTTGATGAATTCAATGTAATTCTTGGTATGGATTGGTTAACTACTCATGATGTGATAGTAAATTGTGGAAAGAAATACATTGAGTTAAAATTTTAAAATGGGGATATTCTTCATGTTGAATCAGATGAACAGGACAGACTGCCTGTATTGATTTCTCATATGTCTGCTCAAAAATATGTAAGAAAGGGATATGAAGCTTATCTTGCCTTCATGATGAATGCCAAAGAGACTGAGTTAAGAATTGAATTAGTTCCCATAGTATGTGAGTATCCATATGTATTTCCAGAAGAATTGCCAAGGTCGCCTCCAGTGAGAGAGATTGAATTTGGTATTAAATTCATCCCTAGTACTGTGCCTATATCGATTGCTTCATACAGAATGGCTCCAACTGAATTGAAAGAATTGAAGGCACAGTTACAAGAGTTGACGGGCAAAGGTTTTGCAAGACCGAGTTATTCTCTATGGGGTGCTTCCATATTATTTGTGAAAAAGAAGGATGGCTCCATGAGGTTATGTATAGATTATCAGCAGCTTAATAAGGTAACCATTAAGAATAAGTACCCCTTGCCAAGGATCGATGATTTGTTTGATTAATTGAAGGGAGCCACTACGTTTTCCAAGATAGAATTGAGGTCTACATATTATCAGTTGAGAGTCAAAGACTTAGATGTGCCAAAAACTACATTTCGGACAAGGTACAGTCACTATGAATTTTTAGTCATGCCTTTCAGTTTAACAAATGCCCCAGCCGTGTTTATGGATTTGATGAACCATATCTTTCAGCCATATTTGGATAAATTTGTTGTGGTCTTTATGATGATATATTGATTTACTCTCGTGATGAGAACGAGCATGCTGAGCATTTGAGGATAGTCTTACAAATTTTACGAGATAATCAGTTATATGCAAAGTTTAGTAAAAGTGAATTCTTGCTTAAAGAAGTCAAATTTCTAGGGCACATTGTCTCGAGAGATGGAATTAGAGTTGACCCGAGTAAGATTTTAGCAATTGTGGATTAGAAGCTACCAAGGAATGTATTCGAAGTTAGAGTTTTCTGGGCCTAGCTGGTTATTACAGATGGTTTGTTAAGGGATTTTCCATGATAGCTACTCTGATGACGAGGCTATTGCAAAAATATGTGAAGTTTAAGTGGACAGAAAAGGGCCAATAGAGTTTTGAGAATTTGAAGGCATTATTGACTGAGGCTCCAGTTTTAGTACAACCCAAACCGGGAAAGGAATTTGTGGTCTACAATGATGCATCCTTAAATGGATTGGGTTGTGTACTCATGCAAGAAGGAAAAGTGATAGCTTATGCCTCTAGACAGTTAAAGCCGTAAGAGATGAATTACCCGACCCATGATTTGGAGCTAGTCGCCATCGTGTTTACGCTGAAGATTTGGAGACACCATTTGTATGGTGAGGAATGTCGGATATTTACTGATCATAAGAGCTTAAAGTACTTGATGACTCAAAAGGAATTGAATCTAAGGAAACGAAGATGGTTAGAGTTGATCAAAGATTACGAGCTAGTAATTGACTACCACCCGGGAAAGGCGAACGTGGTCACCGATGCCTTGAGTAGGAAATCCCTGATTGCATTGAGAGCCATGAATACACGGATGGCTTTATCAGATGATGGTTCTATTCTAACCGAGTTGAGAGCTAGACCGATGTTTCTTCAAGAGATTTATGAAGCTCAGAAAGGAAACAATGAATTGCAAGCTAAAAGAGTTCAGTCGGGTATTGAGTTAGACTCTCAGATTAATTCTGAAGGATATTTGATGTTTCGAGATAGGGTCTGTGTACCCAAAGATGATGAGCTTATTCAGAAAATTTTGCACGAAGCATATAGTGGATGTTTATCTGTACATCCAGGCAGCACAAAGATGTATAGTGACTTGAAGAAATGGTATTGCTGGAAAAACATGAACAAATATATTTTTGAGTTTGTATCGAGATGTTTGATTTGTCAGCAAGTGAAAGCTGAACACCAAGTACCTTCGGGTCTACTTCAACCTATTATGGTTCCCGAGTGGAAATGGGATCGTGTTACTATGGACTTTGTGACGGGTTTGCCTTTAGCACTGAAAAAGAAAGATGCCGTATGGGTTGTGGTTCATAGACTTACAAGGTCAGCCCATTTTATACTTGCACGCATTGATTATTCACTTGATAGGTTGGCAGATTTGTATGTTTTAGAAATTGTGAGACTTCACGGTGTACCGTTGTCGATTATTTTGGATAGAGATCTGAGATTTACATCATGACTCTGGAAAAAGTTGCAAGAAGCCTTAGGCACAAAATTGAGCTTTAGTACAGCTTTCCATCTGCAAACCGACGAACAGTCAGAGAGGATAATATAGATACTTGAAGACATGCTCCGATGTTGTGTTTTGGAATTTCAAGGTAATTGGGAAAAGTATTTACCATTAGTAGAATTTGCCTGTAATAACAGTTTTCAGTCGAGTTTGAAAATGGCACCTTGTGAGGCATTATATGGGCGTAAGTTCCTAACGCCCCTGTATTGGACTGAACTCAGATAGAATCAGATTCACGGGGTCGATTTAGTCAGAGAAACTAAAGAGAAAGTGAAAGTGATTCGTGATTATTTAAAAGCTGCTTCTGATAGAAAAAAGTCCAACACAGATTTAAAATGAAAAGAGATTGAGTTTCAAGTAAGTGATAAGGTATTTTTGAAAGTGTCACCATGGAAGAAAGTTCTCAGATTTGGCCGGAGAGGCAAGTTGAGTCCGCACTTTATCGGACTGTATGAGATTATCGAGAGGATAGGGCCGGTTGCTTATCGTTTGGCTTTACCACCTGAGTTGGAAAATATTCATGATGTGTTCCATGTATCTATGTTTCGTCGCTACCGATTAGACCCTTCGCATGTAATTGTACCAACAGAGGTAGAAATTCAACCAGACATGACTTATGGTGAAGAACTGGTTAAGATTTTGGCTCGAGAAGTCAAACAGTTAAGAAATAAAAGTATTGCTCTTGTGAAAGTATTGTGGCAAAGACATGGGGTAAAAGAGGCTACATGGGAGCCCGAGGAGGCTATGAGAAACCAATATCCCAACCTTTTTATCGGTAAGATTTTCGGGGACAAAAATCCCTAAGGGGAAAATTGTAACAGCCTGATTTAGGGCCTAGTCAAAATAATGGTTGCGAGACCACAAATTCGAGGTAGAAATATGTGTTTCATAGCTTTTTTGAGGTCTATGGCATGCTTGCATGACTGTGTGAAAATTTCATGAAGAAATTTTATAATTTAGTGAACAATTTGTCAATTAGGACTAATTTGCAAAGATTGGAATATATGAAATTCTAGAATATTTAAGTATCAAATAAAATTAGAAAATTTGTTAATGGTCCTTATTTAGCAATTAGACCAATATATGTCAAGATGGACAAAAATAGATATGGGAAGGAAAAATCTCATGAAAGGGGATTTAAGGGCATTTTTGTCATTTGGATAATAAAAGAATTAAAAGGGAAAAAGAAGTCAAAGTTCATGTCCATCTTCTCCATGCTAGCCGAAACTTTTAAGGGCACCATAGCTAGGGTTTCTTCATCTTTCAAGCTTGAATGTAAGTACCTCCTAGCCCCATTTTTAATGTTTTTCGTATTTTTGAAATCCTCATAGCTTGATTTAACTATTTCTAGCTATATTTTGAGCTTGGGTTCATGTTCAAAAATTTACCCATGTATGACATGCATTTATTTTGATGATTTATGGAGGTATATGAAAGTTTAATGTATGATAAAGATCTTTTTCTAAGAGATTTTCATGAGAAACTCGTAAAAGGACCTAATTGTAAAAGTTATGAAAGGAGTCATAAAAGTGTGAATTAGTGGAAATTACTGAATGTAGTAGTTATGAAAATGGTTCTGTTAGGCTGGAAATAGAAAGAAATTAGATAAAAATCATTTTACGAGCCTATGGGAAAAATTGTAAATATGTGAAAGTTTAGAGGCAAAATCATAATTTTTCCAAAGTATGATTCATGGGTTATTTTAGTCGATGTGATTATTAAACAAGTGAAATTTTTATTATAGATCAAGAAACATAAAGCTCAGACCAAAATCGATGCAAGAACAAGGTGGTGGACTAAATTGAGCAATTCCACATATATTTTGGTACCAAGGTACGTTTGTGTGAAATTAAACCTACATAATGTTATTATATTTTTAATTGCTTGATATCATGATAAATGTATATTATTTCTATGAAATTGATTAATGATGTCTCGATGAGAGTATAATGAAATTATGTTAAGTTGAAGTCCCAGTTGAACATTAGGAATAGCAAGGATACCATTGTCACAACATGAGACAAAAAAGGTCCCATATAAGAACATGTCTAGGACATGGCATCGGCACCAAATGAAGGTTCCGTATAAGACCATGACTGGGACATGGCCTCGATACCGAAGAAAGATCTCGTGTAAGACCACGTCTGGGACATGGCATCGACATCAATATACAATCTCGTATATGACCATATCTAGGATATGGCTTTGACATCGAGACATGAGATCCCGTGTAAGACCATATCTGGGATATGGTATCGGTATCGAGATGTGATCCCATGTAAGACCATATCTGGGATATGGCATTGGAATCGTATTACATGTATAATGAGATTGAGTATCCTTCGATATTCCAAGTAGTTTAAAGGGTAAAGAGCTAAGTTTATGTTAAAGATAACAAGAGCAAGTCTATGTTCAAGAGAATAAAAGTGCTAAAGTTATGTGATGAAGTGATATAGGTACCCATGAGTAACTTACGAGAAATGAATGCAAAATGTGAAATGTGATTTGGTAAGAGTAAGCATGAGTAAGTTATGTCGATGTGCTTGAGAACTTGTGTATTATTTAGTGTGATGAATGGATGTTATCATGAGGCTTTGTGTTGTTATTTATTTCATGCAAACTTACTAAGCTTTATGCTTACCCCTCTCATTTCCCTTTTCCTTGTAGTATTGCCAAGCTAGCTCGAGGGTCAAAGGACATTGGAGTTCGATTCGCACTATCAAGCTATTCCTTTGGTATAGTAAAGTTTGATTACTTTGAGTATGGCATGTATAGGCACTTGGTCTTTTGTTTATGTCATATTGGTCAGCCAAGTTGCTGGCTATTAATGCTACTTAATTCATTTTGCAAATGGCCATTAGAATTGGCCGATAATAGTTAAGTATATATATATATATTAAATGATGAAATTCATGAAGTGCAAGTTAATGCAATCAAATGAATAGTGTGTGAAGTAGATGTATGATGAATTAGTGATAGTTAAAGATGCATTATTGCTATGCTAAATGTTGCTTGAAATTGGTATAAGTGTGATTGTTTTTCAGGGTAGCAATTGGCTTGGTAAATAGTCATATAATTGTCCACACGAGTAGACACACGAGCGTGTGCCTACGCAGTGTGTCACGCACGGTCAGCCCCGAGAGCGTGTTCGTAGGCCGTGTGTCCCCTGCATCTAAATTGTGAAAAATTCAGTTCATCACACGGGCCAGCACAAGGGCGTGTTACTAGGCCGTGTGGCCATAAGTGGTTGCTGACGTCATAAACAGAATACTAAGTTTTTCACTCATGGGCTAGGGCACGGGCGTGTCATGGCCGTGTGAGGGACACGGGCCACAGAAACGAGCATGTGTCAGGCCGTGTGAAAACCCCTGTTGGTTCAAAATGAAAAATAAAATCCACACAGATAAGGGACATGAGCGTGTGAGACCACACGGCCTACCTACACGGTCGTGTCCATATCTACAAGGACGTGTGGCCCTGTTTTAAGCAAAAAAATTTTAAGTGTCTGAAAGTTTTCGTTTCAGCCCCAGATTACCTTATTTGTCTGTTCTGGGTCTCGTAGGCCCATAATAAGGAATTTAAGAGATTAAATGAAAAGATTTAAGTTGAAAAGAAAGTTCACAGCCTGATTTTGTACGAGTAAATAAGCTAAGCCCGATAATTGCCCGTACCCGATTTCGGTGTCAAATACGGATAAGGGGAGTTACACGTAGTGTTAGAAGCCCTTTTGCTCTAGATACTAGACTCATCTGACGAGCTCAATTTCATACATAAAATGCTCTCTATTGATTTAGCTTGCCGTACTAATTCTGAAAATACCTCGGGTGGGTCTGCTGCCAAATAAGTGTCAGTATTAATGTGCAGCGCCTCACGGAATCTCCTACACCTAAGACTCTCAGAAGCCACTAACTCAGAGGCAAACCGATTCAATCGCAAAAAAAGGCCCTCTCATACTCATACACCAATCGGTTGCCCTCGACTAGTTGTGTAACACCCCAAACCCGGTCAATACACCACGACCGAATCTGGTATGCTATAGGGAAAAGGTTTTGGGTGGTTTAGGTGGAAGTCTAGCAGTTTGGTGAAAAAGCTTAGCAAACTTTTGTATTTGAGGAAAACTCGATTAGGTTTCGATTAAAAATCTGATGATGTACTTGTAACCCTAGAAAGTTTTGAAAATTTATCCGATGTGTAGGAAAAATTGGTTTGTTTCGTTTTGAAGCTTAAGTTATTCCTTATTGTTACTAAAACCTTTACGACTCAGTAGAAAATCATATTTAAGTTAGAAAACCTTTTAAGTTCATTTTATCCCAAGTTATAGTATGATACCCGGTGGTATAGTTTAAAACATCGTTTTTGCAGTTTTGAAAGCGTTATTTTTCCAAGTTTTACCACATTTCACTTAATTGGTTTATTAAAGCATATTGAAAATCTACTTAAACATAACATATCAAAAACATAATTTAAGAGGCCATTTACAAACCCAAATATAACAAAATAGAAATAAATCCGCTAGTGTACCCAATTTTTTTATAAAAGAAGTCCGAGCAATCTTTATTTCAAGATGGCATGAGCACCTCGAGTCCATCCCGACTCTCGTCCACGCCTAAGTGTCACCGAAAAGTTAAAGGAGAGAGAGTGAGTCGCAAGACTCAGTATAATTTCCTCTCCCAGATAACATGCTAACACACATATCATAATGTAATAATGCGATAATGCACTGTTCCTATCCAACCATATCGCTTTTCTACCCGTGTGGTACCAAACCACCGGTGGTGCTAAACCACCGGTGACCCAAAGTCACGATATCCATTGTGGTACCAAACCACCTTTGGTGACCAAGTCACAAATAATCCAATGATGGGGCCAACCCATCGTGTGATACCAAATCACTAGCGACGATCCCATATCTCAAAAGTGGGGCCAACCCACGGTGGTGTTAAACCACGGGGACAAGTCGCAATGAGGTGCCAAACCTCCGTGTCCCAAAGACACAATTGTGCTACTAAAGCACCGTGACCGTAGTCACTAATCCGATGATGGGGCCAACCCATCGTGTGATACCAAATCATGGCGCCAATCCCGTATAATCATCTGTAGGGCCAACCCATCGTGGTACTAAGCCACCGGGATGAGACGCCGAGGTGCCAAACCTCCGTGACCCAAAGTCACAAAATATCATTGTGGTACCAAACCACCGGAGGTGCCAAACCTCCGTGTCCCAAAGACACAAAGGCCCCAAAGACACGGATATCATACTCCCCTCCTCTCATATCACCCAAACACATAACATACTAGATGCAAAATCGTGCAATCATGCTATCATGCTCACATGCTTAATATGGCATCTCAAAGTATCAACAATCATGATATCATCATCATCACATAACTCATAATGAAACGGACTTACCCGAATTCGTATCCATACCTCAATGGGTATCGAGATAATCAATCGCACTGTTTCACTTACACAACAAAGTTATCACATTATTAAGTTAAGGCAAGTGTGTTAGTTTACACACCGAATTCATCAAGGTATTAACCCCTAAAATCGATTTACGTCCCTTGATCACTTTTACAACTCGAATCCTACAATCGGCCAACAAATGGATTAACCATCATACCATTCGCCACAAGCATTAAACCAAGAAGGGTTTACCAAAATAGTCTTTACCTTGCAAACGTTTGGCTTCCTACCAAACTCGAACCACAAGGGTTTCTCTTTTACAAACGGCCTCCACCACCACTTAACAATCGGCTAAAAGAGTTGGAAGACTCCCCTTGATTATTTCCAAAGTCCAAAGATCCTATACGAAAAGATTAAACAAGAAGTTAACACCTTTTTAACCCATACCGATATCAGCCCTTAACATACCAAGAATTGGTAAAATACTAGAGAAAGAGAAATGGCCATTCGGCCAACACTTACCCACTACCAACGATTGGAAACCAGCACCTAACAACCACCAATATTCGGTCAATACCAAGGAAGGTTCGGCTAACACCCTTAACCCCGAAAAGAAGAGTTTAAAAAGAAAACCAATGAAGAAAGAGTGCTCTCGATTTTGAATGAAAGAAGTAGAGGGAAGTATTTGGAGGATGAAGTTTCGGCCTATACCAAATGAACAAAAGAAAAGGGGAAGTAGGAGAGAAAGAGCTTATGCTACAATGACCAAAATCGGCAAGGGCTTGCTTGTGGTAGCTTTCGGTTTAGATGAAGAAGATGGAGGATATAGGTTTTGGTGAAATGTGTTACGGTCAAAAAGAGAGGAGGCTAGTTTCGGTTTAGAAGCATCAAGAGAAGAAAGGGAATGGGAGAGGAATTCGGCTTCTACAAAAACAAAAAGAAAAAAGGTGGAAGTAACAAGCAAATTTAAGAAAGACCAATGCTTTGGGTTTTGGCCCAAGAAAAGAAAATATGAGAAGGGAAAGGAGGGTCAAAGGAGCTAGTTTCGGTGAGTTGAAAAGAACAAAATGCTGGTTTTTGGTTTCAAAAATGAGAATAGAATGGGAGAGTTTTCTTTGATATTCGACTTACCAACAAAACGACCAAAAGAGACTTGAGCAATCGGTTGGAAGAGAGAAATGAGAAGAAGCTTTTGACCAAAAAGGAAAATCGGCTTAACCAAGGAGAGTTTGTGACCAAACACACATGCCCAAGGCACATTGGCACACTCCAATTACCAACCTGCCACACCTTTCTCTCCCCAAACTCTCACCAAATCCGCCAAATCTCCCCATTTACTCCCACACCACCAATTCAAATCCCATGACCAAGTCTCCCCCTACTTTCACTCTCCACCCTCTTTTGAATGTGAAGACTAAGTCCAAGCTAGAGTTCAAGTTGCCTTCTACCTCTTCCTCCATGTCGTCCAAAATGAGAGCCAAAAGGGTGGGATTCTCGACTTGAACACAAGACCTCCCCTTGTAGATGACGCCACACACACTCTCCATGTGCGCATGCTTGCCACTTTGCTAGCTCCTCATTTGTGCTATAAATTCACTTAATTTAATTAAAACCCCATCTCCTTCACTCCTATCCCCTAAGGCCCAAAACAAAAATTTTCCCCTACTCGGGCACACACCTAGCCTTCATCTAAGTCCCAAACCATACAAACAACATAATAGCTCACCAATAATTATGCAACAATGCCAAAATAAATTAACCCCTTAACCCGGATATTACGGTTCTACCCCTTAAAATAATTTTGACCCAAATTACCCGGTCAAGAGTTGCGGGTATTGTTGTCTTATCATATCCTTGGGTTCCCACGCCGCTTCTTCCACGCCATGATTCTACCAAAGAACCTTAACCAGAGGCACGACTTCCCGCAGTAACTTTCACATCCCGATCTAAAATCAGACATGTGCTCTTCCTCCATGGTCATATCTCTGGATTTACCTCGATCTCTTCTCGTTACCACGTGTGACGGATCGGAACAGTAACGCCAAGCATCAAACGTGGAACACGTCGTGAATCGACTTAGCTCACGGCAACTCGAAATGATATGCAATCGTCCCACTCGCCTTAATACCTTATACGCCCAATAAACCTCGGACTCACTTTGCCTTTCTTCCCGAACCTTAATACTTTCTTCCACGGTGAGACCTTCAGAAAACCCGATCTCCCACAAGAAATTCAATATCTCTCCGCTTAAGATCAAGATAGGACTTCGCGGTCCAAGCTTCCTTCAATCGAGCTGAATCAACTTAACATTATCTTGGTTTCAAAGAACCAACTCGTCCCAATAATCGACGCTCACTTAACTCCGCCCAACAAGTAGGTGAACGACACTTCCTACCGTATAATGCCTCATAAGGTGCCATCTTGATGCTCGCTGGTAGTTGTTGTTGTAGGCGAACTCACCAACGGTAGATACTCCTCCCAACTACCCTCAAGTCCAATACACAACCTCAAGCATATCCTCCAATATCTCAGATAACTCTTTCCGATCGCCCGTCGATCATGGATGAAATGTGTCTTGAAATCTAACCGTGTACCCGAGCTCGATGTAACGCCTTCCGTAACCTTGACGTGAATCTCGGATCCCTATCCGAGATGATCGACATCGCACCCCGTGCGCCTCACTATCTCTCGATACATACGACTTTGCCAACCTCTCGCAGTGAGTAATCCACCTCACCGAATAAAGTGAGCTGATTTAGTCACCGATCCACAATTACCTGATCAATCCTTCTTGCTCGGTGTAAGCGGTAGTCCACCGACGAAATCCATAGTTATTTTTTCCCACTTCCATCTGTGGAATCTTCACCGGTCAAGCAACCAGACGGCAATCGATGCTCACCTTGACTGCCGACAAGTCGACATCTACCCACAAACTTTGGCCACCTCCTTTTTCGCATCTTTACCACCGTAATCGTTTTCTAAGATCCTTATACATTTTGCTACCTCCAGGATGCATAGCGTTGGGGCTACTATGAGCATCCTGAAGAATCTTTTGCCTCAATTCAGCATCTCTCGGCATACAAGCCTTCCCCTGAAAACACAGAACCCCATCATTTGACAAGCTATAACCCTTCAACCCAACATTCTGCACCTGAGTCTTCTGCGCACTCAAAACCTCATCTAACAACTGCTTTTCTCTGATCTGCTCAACCCAAGTAGGCTTAACCTGCAGTTCTGCCAGAATACTTCCGTCATCATACAAACTCAAGTGGGCAAACAACGCTCTCAAATCCGAAACAACCTTACGGCTCAATGCGTCTGCCACAACGTTAGCCTTGCCCGGATGATACTCAATTGAGCAATCGTAGTCTTTCAGCAGCTCAATCCATCGGTATTGCCTCGATTCAAGTCTTTTCGAGTCGGAAGGTACTTGAGACTCTTATGGTCTCAGATAGACTATCGATCTTTCTCCGCATAAGTAATGCCTCCATATCTTTAGGGCAAATACTACATTTGCTAACTCCAGATCGTATGCGTAGGATAATTGACCTCATGTGGCCTCAGCTGTCGGGATGCGTAAGCCACAACCTTCCCTTCTTGCATCAGCACACAACCCAAACCCGTATGTGATGCATCGCGAAGACATCAGAATTCCTTTATTAGCCTCAAAGTTGAATTAGAACTGGAGCTTCGGTCAAAATCTTCTTCAACTTGTCGAAGCTCTCCTGTTGCTTCTCAGTCCAAATAAACGGGACTCCCTTTCTCAATAATTTGGTCATCGATGCTGCAATTAACGAGAAACCCTCTACAAATCTTCGATAGTATCCTGCCAACCCCAAAAAACTCCGAATCTCCGCTACTGACTTAGGCGGCTTCCAATCCAAAACCGCTTCTATCTTACGGGGGTCCACTCTAATCCCCTCAGCTGACACTACATGACCCAAGAATGTCACCTCCCCGAGCCGTAACTCGATTATCGAACTTCAGATAGAAATTTGCTTTCTCCTTAGAATCTGCAATACCACCGTAATTGAGCATCATGCTCTTCCTCACCCTTGAGTATACCAAGATGTCGCCGATAAAACCACCACGAATCGATCTAGGTAATGTTGGAACACCCTATTCATCGATCCATGAAAGTCGCCGGCGTTAGTCAACCCGAACGGCATAACTAGGAATTCAAAATGCCCATACCGAGTACGAAATGCCGCCTTACGATATCCGCCTCTTTTACCTTCAATGGTGATACCTGCACCTTAGGTCGATCTTCGAGAAAATCGACGCTCTTCAAATTGATCAAACAAGTCATCTATCCGAGGCGGTGGATACTTGTTTTAATCGTCACTTATTCAGCATGTAGTCTATGCACATCCGCATAGTACCGTTCTTCTTCTTTACAAAGAGTACGGCGCTCCCCATGGTGAAATACTTGGCCCGATAAAGCCTCGGTCCAACAATTCAGATTCGAGCCTTAAGCTCCACTAACTCCTTAGGTGCCATCCAGACGGAGTAATAGATACGTGCGATTAAGCAATGATCTATTTCAACTCTACCTCCCGATCTGGTGGCAAACCCTAAGCTCCTCAGAAACACATCCACAAATTCCCTAATCGTCTGAACTGTCTCCACAGCAGACTCCTTAGTCTCTAAGGCATACACATGAACCACATACGCTTCACGTTCTTCCCGACCATTTTCTCGACTTTTCAGAGCAGATACCACATTGGATGAGATAGTTTCTCCTATTACCGATCGTAACTACATCATCACCTCACCGTGTTTCGAACCATGCGCTTAGCCACAAATCCAACTTCACCGATACTTACCCACCAGTCCATTCTCGAGAATTAGATCGAACTCCCGAATGGCGCTCCATCGATCGACCTCAAATACTACCCTTGAGTTCTAGAGGTATGTCTCTATACGTTTATCTACCACTACAGAGTGACCTAGAGGGCTTATTACGGTCATCCGCCTAGAAGATACCTCGAGTCTAAATTCATGGTCTTCACTATACTACTTGCAACATACGAGTGTGTTGAACCCACATCAATTAAAGCAAGATAAGGAGAACCAAAATCAAAAACGCGTCTGGGTTATGACGTTTGGTGCGTCGCCTCCTCTCGGTGCCTCGCAAAGATATACCAATCCAGCCGTCTGCCTCGAACTACTGCACCTCGCCTCGGTGCTCCACGGCCCCACCGTAGGCTGTTACCTCCTCTGCCATTACCTCGGCCCTCTCGCGATGGTCCATTATTTCAGTCTCGACACGTACCGATTCTCTGATCAATTCTAGCTAACTTATGTGGATAGGTCCCTCACTCGGTGGTCCAGCGAGCCACACTCAAAACAGCCTCTACCATCAGTCCAACATCCTCCCCAGTGAGCCTTTCCACAACGGTTACACTGCGGCGGTCCCTGCCTAGCAGCAACAAACCTACCCGACTGATTCGGCCCACTCGGTCTAGCCCTCTTCTGCTGATTACCCGATGACCCAGAAGATCCAAAACTCCATTTATGACGGTTTCTATCCATACCCTGCCTCACAGACTCTTTAATGCCCTCGGCAACCTTCGCCTTTTCAACCAGAACCGCAAATTCACGCTCCTGCTGGGGCGCAATTATCAGCCTTAGTTCGTCTCGCAGCCATCCTCAAACGAACGCACCTCTCATGCTCAAGAGCCACCATACCCCGCATACCGACTCACTCGTAAACTCGCCTCGACTCGACACGATTTGCTCCCGAACTAACCTCGTAAATGCTTTTCTCTCTCATTTATGTAGTTAGCTCCGACATACTTTTTCCGATAAGCGGCCAAAATAGTCCCATGTCGATCTTCCATCGCAGTACCGTGTCCGAACAAAGGAGCCACCATCGGTATGACTCATCTCGAGAAGTGATACGATCCCTTTAATTTCTCCTCACCGTTAGGTCCAGATCGTCCATGATCCGTTCGTCGCTTCTAGCCAAGATTTCAAGAAGTGCTAGGAGCAACACCGAGACACCGGAAGAATTCAGCCCCATTTGTTCAAGTCGCCAGCACAGATTTCCTAGCTCCTACGCCTCCCCCGCCTCCACTACCCTTTCTAAAACCCGCAAAGATCGCTGTGACATCGTGCATCATCGCCAAGTATGCTCTCGAACTCACCACCTCCAGCTGGTGGCGGAACCGGTACCTCATTCTCTCGAACCCCGCCTGAACCTACGGGCTCGAAGCAGATCATCCTACCGCGACCACGTCCACGACCACGTCCGCCTCGGGTACTCATGACTAGATCTCGTCTGATTAAAGAATTTTATGTATCAGTCATTATTCCACTATTTTTAGAGCAAAGTTTTATGAATATTAAAGAGACTTTGTTTTCATGAGTCCACGTAATCCTATCGGCCCGGTCTCTAAAGTAATCTTACTATCACCACCATTCAATCATATCAATTAATATCACAACCAATAGTACGGGTACTTAGGCGGCTTAATCGGTGCGGAGACTCGGTGCCATGCCTTTCAAACCATACTTTTAAAACAGAATACTTGAAAACTATAGTTTTAAAACATTTTGGGCCTCGGCCCACAGCCGAGCTTTTGAACTTGGCTCTGATGCCACAAATGTAACACCCCAAACCCCGTCAATACACCACGACCGAATCTGGTATGCTACAGGGAAAAGGTTTTGGGTGGTTTAGGTGGAAGTCTAGCAGTTTGGTGAAAAAGCTTAGCGAACTTTTGTATTTGAGGAAAACTCGATTAGGTTTCGATTAAAAATCTGATGATGTACTTGTAACCCTAGAAAGTTTTGAAAATTTATCCGATGTGTAGGAAAAATTTGTTTGTTTCGTTTTGAAGCTTAAGTTATTCCTTATTGTTACTAAAACCTTTACGACTCAAGAGAAAATCATATTTAAGTTAGAAAACCTTTTAAGTTCATTTTATCCCAAGTTATAGTATGATACCCGTGGTATAGTTTAAAACATCGCTTTTGCGGTTTTGAAAGCGTTGTTTTCCAAGTTTTACCACATTTCACTTAATTGGTTTATTAAAGCATATTGAAAATCTACTTAAACATAACATATCAAAAACATAATTTAAGAGGCCATTTACAAACCCAAATATAACAAAATAGAAATAAATCCGCTAGTGTACCCAATTTTTTATAAAAGAAGTCCGAGCAATCTTTATTTCAAGATGGCATGAGCCCTCGAGTCCATCCCGACTCTCGTCTGCGTCTAAGTGTCACACGAAAAGTTAAAGGAGAGAGTGAGTCGCAAGACTCGAGTATAATTTCCTCTCCGGTATAACATGCTAACACACATATCATAATGAATAATGCAGATAATGCACCTGTTCCTATCCAACCATATCGCCTTTTCTACCCGTGTGGTACCAAACCACCGGTGGTGCCAAACCACCGTGACCCAAAGTCACGATATCCATCTTGTGGTACCAAACCACCTTTGGTGACCAAGTCACAAATAATCCAATGATGGGGCCAACCCATCATGTGATACCAAATCACCAGCGACGATCCCATATCTCAAAAGTGGGGCCAACCCACGGTGGTGTTAAACCACGAGGACAAGTCGCAATGAGGTGCCAAACCTCGGTGTCCCAAAGACACAATTGTGCTACTAAAGCACGGTGACCGTAGTCACTAATCCGATGATGGGGCCAACCCATCGTGTGATACCAAATCACTGGCGTCAATCCCAGATAATCATCTGGGGCCAACCCATCGTGGTACTAAGCCACTTGGGACGAGACGCCGAGGTGCCAAACCTCCGTGACCCAAAGTCACAAAATATCATTGTGGTACCAAACCCTTTGGAGGTGCCAAACCTCCGTGTCCCAAAGACACAGTGTCCCAAAGACATGGATATCATACTCCCCCTCCTCTCATATCACCCAAACACATAACATACTAGATGCAAAATCGTGCAATCATGCTATCATGCTCACATGCTTAATATGGCATCTCAAAGTATCAACAATCATGATATCATCATCATCACATAACTCATAATGAAACGGACTTACCCGAATCCGTATCCATACCTCAATGGGTATCGAGATAATCAATCGCACTGTTTCACTTACACAATAGGTTATCACATTATTAAGTTAAGACAGTGTGTTAGTTTACACACCTGAATTACCGAAGGTATTAACCCCTAAAATCGATTTACGTCCCTTGATCACTTTTACAACTCGAATCCTACAATCGGCCAACAAATGGATTAACCATCATACCATTCGGCCACAAGCATTAAACCAAGAAGGGTTTACCAAAATAGTCTTTACCTTGCAAACGTTTGGCTTCCTACCAAACTCGAACCACAAGGGTTTCTCTTTTACAAACGGCCTCCACCACCACTTAACAATCGGCTAAAAGAGTTGGAAGACTCCCCTTGATTATTTCCAAAGTCCAAAGATCCTATACGAAAAGATTAAACAAGAAGTTAACACCTTTTTAACCCATACCGATATCAGCCCTTAACATACCAAGAATTGGTAAAATACTAGAGAAAGAGAAATGGCCATTCGGCCAACACTTACCCACTACCAACGATTGAAACCAGCACCTAACAACCACCAATATTCGCCAATACCAAGGAAGGTTCGCTAACACCCTTAACCCCGAAAAGAAGAGTTTAAAAGAAAACCAATGAAGAAAGAGTGCTCTCGGTTTTGAATGAAAGAAGTAGAGGAAGTATTTGGAGGATGAAGTTTCTACCTATACCAAATGAACAAAAGAAAAGGGAAGTAGGAGAGAAAGAGCTTATGCTACAATGACCAAAATCGGCAAGGGCTTGCTTGTGGTAGCTTCGGTTTAGATGAAGAAGATGGAGGATATAGGTTTTGGTGAAATGTGTTACGGTCAAAAGAGAGGAGGCTAGTTTGGTTTAGAAGCATCAAGAGAAGAAAGGGAATGGGAGAGGCATTCGCTTCTACAAAACAAAAAGAAAAAGGTGGAAGCAACAAGCAAATTCGGCAAACACCAATGCTTTGGGTTTCGGTGCCCAAGAAAAGAAAATATGAGAAGGGAAAGGGAGGGTCAAAGGAGCTAGTTTGGTGAGTTGAAAAGAACAAAATGCTGGTTTTGGTTTCAAAAATGAGAATAGAATGGGAGAGTTTTCTTTGATATTCGACTTACCAACAAAACGACCAAAAGAGACTTGAGCAATCGGTTGGAAGAGAGAAAATGAGAAGAAGCTTTTGACCAAAAGGAAAATCGGCTTAACCAAGGAGAGTTTGTGACCAAACACACATGCCCAAGGCACATTCGGCACACTCCAATTACCAACCGGCCACACCTTTCTCTCCCCCAAACTCTCACCAAATCCGGCCAAATCTCCCCCATTTACTCCCACACCACCAATTCAAATCCCATGACCAAGTCTTCCTCCTACTTTCACTCTCCACCCCTCTTTTGAATGTGAAGACTAAGTCCAAGCTAGAGTTCAAGTTGCCTTCTACCTCTTCCTCCATGCCGTCCAAAATGAGAGCCAAAGGGTGGGATTCTCATGACTTGAACACAAGACCTCCCCTTGTAGATGACGCCACACACTCTCTCCATGTGGCGCATGCTTGCCACTTTGCTAGCTCCTCATTTGTGCTATAAATTCACTTAATTTAATTAAAACCCCATCTCCTTCAAACTCCTATCCCCTAAGGCCCAAAAACAAAAATTTTCCCCTACTCAGGCACACACCTAGCCTTCATCTAAGTCCCGAAACCATACAAACAACATAATAGCTCACCAATAATTATGCAACAATGCCAAAAATAAATTAACCCCTTAACCCGGGATATTACAAGTTGTGAAATCTACATCCTCAAGTCATCCATATGTGCCTGACCAATGTACTTCCCTCAGAACTCAAGAATTGATCCCACGTCGGTTGCTCTGGTTGTAAAGCCATCTCGACCGTCTCCCACCAATCATATGCATCACCCTTCAACAATGAGATAATGCACTCTAAGTTACCCTCAGAGGTAAAATGGAGCGGCCTCAAAGTCCTTAGTGTGTCCCTCAACCACTGACCAGTAACTATCGGGTCATCATTGCTGGTGCCATAAAAGTACTTGACTTTACATCTGTGAAATCTCTCTATCGGAGTCTCCTGTGGAACAACAGATGGTGGTGGAGCAGGTGGGCTAGGGTAAACCCTCAGGATCGCTCGAAGGATACGATGCAGGTGAAAATTAAGATTCTGAAACTAAGCTGCCTCATTCATGCCCAGACCCATTGGATTGTCATAGGTGTCAGTGTTTGGGACAAACTCATCTCTCGTATCATCCATCGGAGAAGCATAACTCTCCTCCCTTTTCTCATGGCTATGATTTGAATCATCGGGCATGTTAAATCTGAAGATGAAACAGAAACAAGAAAGCATCACCAGACTTCTAGTCTTAGAAAAGTACACTCTTAAACTTAGGGGCATGTATTCTTCAACGCCTTACTACAACTGACTAGCTGGTCTTAGAACCGACTAAACCTTACTCTAATACCACTAAATGTAACACCCTACTCCCGAATACAGAGTACTCAAATACTAAGACGCTACATTAGGTCACCGGAGAAACCCAGCAAAATTTTCAAATACTTTTAGAACATTGAAATACATTTTATATAAGAGAAAATACCATACATAGTTATACTGAAAATAGTAATAAAAGAAGTTATACAAAATATGTGGAGCTCTAATATCATCGTATATCAAAATAGTCAAAATAACAAAAATGATAAATGAGTTACAGACCTACAAAAAATACAAGGCCTTAGGAATACAATGCCCACTAATAGATAAGGTACTGTACTTGGAATACGTGATGCTAGGAGTCTCTTGTCGATGATGTTCCTCAGACACAAACAAAAGTGTACAAATCTGAATGTTAAGAAAAATTCAAAGGCTGAGCATTACAGGCTCAATGGTAATACTTCAAGCAATTAATAAATATAAGCAGACAAATCAAATGTATACATAGAAACATGACATGGGTATCGAATAATTAAATCATGAGTCATTAAATCTACATAACCAAATTGCTTGCATAACAAACTTGTCAAACTTGTTAGACTGGACATACTGCTCAAATAATTGGGTATCCAGATAGTCCCAAGCCACTTATGGCTGCTTGTTAGGTTAGAGCCCGAAGGCTGAGCGCACACAAAGCATCAAACATATAATCACAAAAATAAAACTATGACATTCGAGTCTCATACTCGTTTCAACTTGCTTATCATTCCAGCTAAAATATTAACTAATAAGATGTGATTGTCTGCTACTTTGACATTCTAACCTTGTCTCATTCAACAATTAATAAATCTTAATATCTAATTCAAAATCGAGCACTGTTTATTTTAAACAAAACTAGACTTCTGTATGGTTATAGAGATATAAGGCTCACTTCTTTTTTTATCTTTTGAAATTTTTGGTGATTTTTAGTATTTAACAACATCGATTTAACCATATCCATTAAAGAATGATTCTTTCTTTCCGCCAAACCATTTTTTTGTGGATTATAAGGCATGGAACACTCATGTACCACACATTGTTCCTCGCACAATACGTTAAATTCATTTGAAAAATATTCAATATCTTTATCACTATGAAGCATTTTGATTTTCTTACTAAATAAATATTCAACCTCATTTTTAAAATGCTTAAACATATCAAAAGCCTCACCTTTACTTCTCATGAGATACATATAAGTAAACCTAGAGAAGTCATCTATAAAAGTGATAAAATATCGTTTTCCACCTCTTGTTAAAGTTCCATTTAATTCCTAAACATCTAAATGGATTAAATTTAATTCCTAAACATTTAAATGGATTAAATCTAACACTTGTGAATTCCTTTCACACTTATTAAGAAATGGCTTCTTGGTAATTTTTGATTGAATACAAACTTCACATTTATCCACAAACTTATCATTACTTAGACTGATATAATCATTCTTTTTCATATATTGTAAAGTTTTAAAATTAAAATGTGCTAAACATGCATGCCACAAAGGATAAGATTCAACAATATATTCAGAAGAATTAACTTTATTCATATCAATGCTCAACTTGAACATGACCTCGTTACAATTTTATTTTCCTACATATATATAACCCTTAAGCAAGACTAACTCATCGGATTCCAAGATAACCTTGAACCACTTGTTGCATAGAAGACTTGTGGATGCAAAATTCTTTCTCACATCGGGAACATGCAACACATGGGTCAAAGTTAAATTCTTCCAAGATATGAAATCGAGTTCCACTGTCCTTTGATCGAGCACTGTAACCGATTGATAGTTGCTCATAAGCACTTCACGGTTTGCCACCAGTTCATAACTTTTGAATTGTTGTTGGTCATTACACACATAGAGAGTAGCTTCGAAGTCGAGCCACCAATTATAGGACTTATCAGTCATGGCTATGTTGGGTTCGGTAATCATACCAATCTCTAAAATCTCGATCCCTTCCATAACCATGGCCACTAAGTCAATGTCCTCCATCACATTCACTTTAAAAGTTGTGCCATATTGCATCTTTTTGAGAAGTTTGCAATCCTTAATGTAGTGTCCTTTCTTATTTTAATTATAACAATTACAAGATTTTTTCTTTTTGCCATGCACATCACTGGTCTCAGATGTGGCCTTTTACTCACCATTTTGAGAGTTCTTGGACTCGCTCACATGGTTCACTTTAGAATTCTAGGGAAGATACACCGCTTCACGCTTTCAAGTTTCCTCTTCAATACGCAAATGCCTAAGTACTTTCTCCACAGCGAAGTCCTCTTTCATATGCAAAAGTTTCTTCCAATAATTATTCCAAAACAAGGGCAACTTCAAGATGATAGCCTCGACTTGTAACAATTCCAAAATAACAACTTTCAAGTCACGAAGCCTACTTACAAGGACTTTTAGTTCATGGAATTGATCCATGATCGATATACTATTGAGCATTTTGAATTCAAAATACTTCATCATTAGAAATTTATTAGTACCTTGTCGCTCGGTGTTGTCTTTCTCTAAGAGCTTCCTATATTTCCACTGGGGATTGCATCGACATGTAAAGATCATACAATCAATCAGATAAGGTGTTGAGAATTTTTCCCCGACCTGTGAAGTTGTCTTTTTCGCAATTATTCTTAAGTTCGGCCACTTTCACAATTTCTTCGGAGTTTTCATTGGGGTGGGATCCTTCATGAGTTGTAGGTTTGGATCCATAACATATGCTACATTTAAGACGGTAATAAGGAACAACATCTTGTCCTTTCAATGATTGAAGTATGACCCATCAAATCAGTCAAGTTTCACAAACTCTTAGTTCATCACTTTGAATGCAGTGGTAGCCTCCATCGCCATCTCCAAAATAGTTCTCTTTGATTGTTAAAGATGTTGAGAGGAGATGATAGATTTGGAGACTATATGGAATTAAATAGTAGACTTCGAGGCGTGAGTAACGCTTTCCAAATAGAACTATTTACCCCCCACACAAAGTTGCTAGGGGGTTAAGACAAATGTCTACCCGGGATAAAACGAAGCTTTTGAATTTCATTTGATTAGCAAAATCGAGGAATTCTATAACTCTTACTCTAATTTATGAAATTGGATTGATTGTAATATACATTGTGAGCACCATAGTCCCACTATTTATATGCACTCAATGGATACTTGTAACAGCCCAATTTTTGGCCTAGTCAGAACGGTAGTTTCGAGACCACAAATCTGACATAATAAAATTTATTTTTATTATATTTTTATGGTCTACAATTTTATGAAACGATTTCATGAAAATTTCGTTCAAAAATTTCGGTGTTTGGGCACTCAATTTAGTCAAAAGGACTAAATTATAAAAAGTGCAAAACTTGAGTTCTAGAAGCTAAAGGTGTCAAATTGCTATGAAATTATAAATTGGAGATCCTTAAATGGTAATTAAACCATTGGTTAATTTTTTAGACAAAAATGGACATGAAATAGGTGAAATATAATATTTTTAAGTTAGGGACATTTTGGTCATTTAGTAATTAAAATGAATTAAAAATAAATTTATAAACCAATTTTTGTCCATCTTCAACCCCATGGCCGAATTTCACAAGGGAAAACCATGGCTAGGTTTTTTCAAGCTTCCAAGTTCGATTGTAAGTCTGTTCTTGCCTCATTTTTAGTGATTTTTACATTTTTGAAATCATCGTAACAAGATCTATCTATTTCTACCACTAATTTGAGATATGGTTAAAGTCCAAGGTTTTGACCCATGATGAATATGTGTGTATTTTTGTGTTTAATGGTATAAAATGCATGTTCATGGTTAGAGAAACTACTTTTACTAAGTGATTTTCGATAAAAAAGCCTAGAAGGATTAATTTGTAAAAGTTTTGAAAATTGTCATAAAAGTGTGAATTAGTGGAAATTGTGGGCTATTTTAGTTATGAAAATGGTTTAGCTAGGCTTAAAATACAAGGAAATTGAATAAAATTTATTTTACGAGCCTAGGGGAAAAAGTGTAAATATGACAAAGTTTAGGGGAAAATGCAATTTTTCCATAATATGATTTTTGGACTGAATTGAATAGTATAATAACTTAATAAGTCAAATGTGATATTTTAGATAAAGAAAGATGATTTTCAGACTTGGAACCGGGGAAAGACGAATATTGGACGACTTGGTCCCTTTCGCCATTTTAAGTCGAGGTAAGTTCGTATGGTAAACGTTAAAGTTTATTTGTTAGATTGACAAATAATTTATGAAATCACTCGTATTATTTGTTGAATATTGGAAACTAATGCTCGAACAAGTAAACGCAGGGTTGAACTATTCTGTTCAGTACTAAATGATAATTTGACGGAAAAGACCATGGACGAACCATGGCATAGTGTGACAATGTGAAAACTATGCGAAATTGCGACTAATTGAATCCGGGTACTGGTCTAGTACGTCCTACCAGTGCCTAGGTATTTTGGTATATTACGGATACTTGACAGCTTGTGTGAGCAGTATTGAGTAGTTACGTATGACTGACAGTTTGTGTGAGCAGACCCAAGAATGTAAATTTGAATAGCCCGAGAACGAGCCTATGTGTGTTATGTGATGTTTGGGTGCTGGTCTTGTACATCTACCAGTGGCTAGGTAGTCTTGCATAGGTAGTCTTGCATAGGTTGTGGATACTTGACAGCTTGTGTGAGCAATCACTGTGTAACTATGTCTGACTAACAGCTTGTGTGAGTAGACCCGTGAATGTTAAGTGATTCAAGTGCTAGTCTTATAAGTTCTACCAGTGGCTAGGTAATTCGGCATGTGTTGCAGATACCTGACAGCTTGTGTGAGTAGCACTGAGTAGTTACGTATGACTGATAGCTTGTGTGAGCAGACCCAAGAATGTAAATGTGAATAGCTCGAGAATGAGCATATATGTGAAATGTGATAAAAGAAAGCTTCGGCTACATATGTGGCACTTATGTGCAAGCGTTCTGAGTATCCGTTAATATTCTGATGTGTTCAAAGGGAAAATGACTAAAGTGTAAATGAATGTGAATATGTGACGATCAAGTGCAGGTATATGTATGTATACACTTATGAGCAATATGCTTGGTATGTGACCAAATTTTGGTAAGAATGTAAATGAGTAAGTTATACGTGTGAGAATTACCTTGTGATTATATGAATATGTGGCAAATGTGATTGATGATCGTGTGTGAGGGTTTTAGGCTAAATTAAATTGAGTAATGATATGTTCAAGTCTTTGTTGTTGATGTATAGGTTAAATTGGCCAATGAATGGCTTGTAAATATTTGATAATGACTAGTTATTGGAATGGCTCACCATGGATATACTTTGGTGTTATATGTGTGTAAATGAAAATTAATAAAAAGGAAACATGGAAGAGTAAAATTAGCAATAAAATAGTTTGGACAGCAGCAGTTATGTGACTTTAAAAAATCACCAAAAAATGGTGGAAATTAAATTAGAGGTTGAATGAGATATGAAATTAAATATTATTGAGTCTATTTCTACATAAAAGAAACAAAATAAGCAAAAGAATTTCATATGGTGAGATATTTGGCTTTCAGTGAGACAGGGTCAGAATGATTTTGGAATCCCCTATTCTGACTTGGGAAATTCATTAATAATTTTGAAAAAAAAAATAATGGGATAAAATTTATATGCTCAAATTTCTTAATGAGTCTATTTTCAAGAGAAACAAGCTAGAACATCATTCAAGTTCTGTATATTGAGAAAATTAATTTTTAGTGAACAGGGGTCGAAACTTTCACACAGTGAAATAAGCGAGACTTTAAAGAATAAACTGTACTGATTGGTTGAACGAAAAATTCTGGAAATTTTACGTCAGTCTAGTTTCAAGGAAAATTAGCGGATCTTAAGTTGGAGTTTCGTAACTCCGGATAAAAATAATTTAGTGACTATAACTCGAGTAAACAGCTCAAGATGAACATAAATGAATTATGAAATTTTATGCAATAATGATGGGATTCTCTTGACAGGTTACAATGAAGATTGTTAAAAGCATGGTAATCAATTGTTTATTATTTACATACGTACTTACTAAGCTTTATAGCTTACTCCTTTTTTTTGTGTTTATAATGTACTCAGGTTAGCTCGGGTTGGAAGTCGCCGGAGAACCTATCACACTATCAAGCTTACAATTTAGGTATCGATGATTTTATACTTATGGTTATGGCATGTATAGGGAACTTGGTCATGTGTATATGTTACTATGAGTTGTCCTAGAATAATGGCCCATGATATTCAGAGTTTATTGTTGTATAAGGCCATTCAATGTGGCCAATAAATTGGTTATGCTATAAACTCATGATGATGCATTCCATGTTTGAGTAAATTGTATGCTATGACTTGTTACATGTGTGTGGTGGATGTTTTGGTAGCTTTAATATGTCATGAAATGTGTCATTGAAGTTATACTCAAGTATGGACCTGATATGGTAGAAATTGGCTTCGAAAATAGTCAACTCCTTGGCTACACAGGCAGAGACACAGCAGTGTGTCTCAGTCGTGTGGAGGACACGGTCTGCCCGCACGGGGTTTTGACTCTCCAAACCCGGGAAATTTTCTAAATGTTCCAATAGTTTTAAAAGTTCTCGGTTTAGTCCTAAATCGCTCCTAAAGCAAGTTCTGGGCCTTGTAGGGCCGTTTTAGGGACTTGATGATATAAGATAAAAGTTTTAAATTTTAAACAAAAATTTATGCCTTGAATTTGTTCAGTTGCAAGTATTATTTTCCGGTAACGCCTCGTACCCTGTTCCGACGTTGAACACGGGTAAGGGGTGTTACATTTAGTGGTATCAGTGTAACAGCCCAATTTAGGGCTTAGTCGGAATAGTGGTGCGAGACCATAAATCTGAAGTAGAAAATATGTGTTTAAATGATTTTACAAGGCTTATGAGGTATTTACATGATTGTGTGAAAGTCACATGAAGAAATTTTATTAATTAGTGAATAAATTGTCCATTAGGACTAAATTGCAAAGAATAGAAAATGTGAGATTCTAGAAAGTTCAAGTATGAAATAGAATTATGAAAAATCTTAGAGGTCCTTATTTAGCAATTAGACCATTATATGTGGTGATGGACAAAAATGTACATGGGAAGGAAAAATCATAAGAAAGGGTCATTAAGGGCATTTTGGTCATTTGGTTAATTAAAGAATAAAAAGGGAAAATAAGCCAAAAAAATATCATGTCCATCTTCTTCCCCATGGTGTCAAAATTTGCAAGGACTCCATAGCTAGGGTTTTGTTCATTTTCAAGCTTAAAAGTAAGTGCATCCTAGCCCCGTTCTTAATGTTCTTCGTATTTTTTAAACCCTCGTAGCTAAATTTAGCTATTTCTAGCCATACGTTGAGCTAGGGTTTATGTTCAAAAATTTTCCCATGTATGACATGCATGTATTTTGATGTTTTATGGAAGAATATGAAAGTTTAATGTATGATAAATATCTTTTTCTAAGTGATTTTCATGAAAGATGCATGAAAAGGACCAATTTGTAAAGTTATAGAAATGGTCATACATGAGTGAAATAGTGGGAATTTAATGCTGCTATAGTTGAGAAAATGATTCGGCTAGGCTTGAAATGCAAGAAAGTTGAATGAAAATCATTTTACGAGCCTAGGGGCAAAAGTGAAATTATGTGAAAGTTTAAGGGCAAAATCATAATTTTGCCAAAATATGAGTTATGAGTCGATTTATTCAATGCATGTGTTTATCAAGGGAAATTTATTATTATAGATCAAGAAACATGAAGCCTAGATCGAAACTGAGGCAAGAACAAAGTTGAAGACTAAATCGAGCATCGAGACACATTTTGATATTCGAGATAAGTTTGTATGAAATTAGTATTTCATAATGTTCGATATTTGAAATCGTTCATTATTATGTTAATTCATGCTATTGTGAATGAAATCGAGTTATAAATTTTCGATGAGTAAATGATGAGAACAGGCTAAATTGTAGTTCCGGTTATAGTTCCGGAAAAAGTATAATATCTAAGTATGCATATGAGAAAGGAAAGGTCCCGTATAAGACCATATCAGGGATATGGCTTTGTTACCAAAGAATGATCTCGTGTAAGACCATGTCTAGGATATTGTATCGACATCTAAGTACAATCTCATATAAGACCATGTCTAGGACATGGCATCGACATCGAGTTAGGAGGCCCCGTATAAGACCAAATCTGGGATATGGCGTCGGCGCTAAGGAATGATTCCATGTAAGGCCATGTCTGGGATATGGCATTGGCATCGAATCTTATGTATGTTATGCTTGGATGATTCATGATGATTCGATTTATTCATAAGCAAAAGAGTCAAGTATGTGAGTTGGCCTAGACCTAAGTTTATTTATGGATGGCCTTGAGTGATGTTCATGATATGAATGATAAAGATGTGAGTTTATGGTTATGTTCGCAAATGTGCTAAACTACATGAATTAGTGATACAGGAATCTTGAGTAAGTAAAAGTTAGCAGATCATATTGACATGAGATGGGTAAGAGTAAGTAAGAATAAGTGTGAATAAGTACGAGTAAGTACTTTTATTCATTGGTGCTATGTCATCATTGTTTCATGATATGAATGATTATAGTTGAGTAAATTGTTATTCTAGAGTTCCATGCAAACTTACTAAGCTATATGCTTACCCCTCTCTCTTCCCTTTTCCTTGTAGTTTTGTTAAGTTAGCTCGAGGATCATTGGACGTCGGAGCTTGGAATCACACTATCGACATCACTTTGGTATAACAATTTAGACTTTTTTTGGGTATGGCATGTATAGGACTCGAGTATTTTGTTAAGTTGTAATTGTTAGTCAAAGTGTTGGTTATGTATGATACTAAAGTCATTTTGTAAATGGTCTTGAGTTAGGCCAATACTTGGCAAATCCTTTGCTCATTGAAGGTAAATTTCATGAAGTGTATGTTCTTGTGTATGTCTCGATTTCTTATATTTCTAGAGATATCAATTGATCATCTTTTAAATTGAAATGATTTGAAATGGAGTTTGCGTGTGTGTGCGATGTAGGGTGGTAAAATGGCTTGGTAGATAGCCTGCTAATTGTCCACATGGGTAGACACAATGGCATGTGTCTAGACCGTGTGGGAGGCACGGCTAGCACATGGGCGTATGCCCAGGCCATGTGAGGTCTGCACCTTGCATTTGAAATTTAAGTCGCCACACAACTGAAGCACATGGGTGTGTGTATAGGCCGTGTGGATAAGTCAGAATGACAAGGTTTGGCAAACGGGCCAGGGCCACGGGCGTGTCAAGGCAGTGTGAAATTAGTTAGTGTCGACCACGGGTGGAAGACAAGGTCATGTTTTAGGGGTACACAGGCGTGTGGCCCCTATTTTGATAAAAAGTTTTCAAAGTTCATAAAAGTCCTCAGTTAAATCTCAAAACCTCTCAAAGGTAGGTTTAGGGCTACGTAGACCTGGAATGAGCAAGTAATGGGTTTTGAACGAAATGTTATAGCCAGTTACTACAAGATCAAGTAAGGTTAAGCATGGTAATGCCTCATATCTATTCCCATTGTCGGACACAGGTAAGGGGTGTTACAATCAGAGCTATGGTTTAGTCGATTCTTGGACTAACATAGCGTATGTGAGTCTAGCTATACATGCCATATAACTACTCGTGATAGTGTGATATCTCTCGAATCTGACGAAATTGTTTTGTGAAGACAGAGATGACTTCCAACCGATCTATTTTTTGATAATGCTGATAATGATATTGAAATGATTGAAATGTGCTTATGATGTGTCGAAATTTGGAAAGGTATGAATAGAAGTTCACGATATGTATGTGTTAATGTACAAAATGAGATAACCACAAGTTGAGAAATGTGAAAAATGGAATGAAATGAAAGTTTATATTATGATAAGCCCATCCATGTTTATTTGGCATGCATATGATTTTATGTGCCCAACATATTTGATTAAGTGAATACGATAAGTAAATTTACTCAAATTGATAGAATGTGTGTTTATGTACACTTGTTTGAATAAGATAATCAAAAAAAGTTCATGTAACATGACTATATATGTTAATTAGCTTGAAGTGAATTATGTAATTGTGATGATATGATGTTGGTGATGAATGCTAAGTCATATGTGTGTACTTATGAGGGACAAATTAGAGGCTTTACGACCTCACCCCCTTGCCAGTGTTGCTTTATAATGAAAATTCACGAGAACCATGTGGAATAAGTCCATAAATGTGACACTAAAGAGTTTAGTGGTGAAATAATTAGTAATGCATACAGAGATAAGAATAGTTTGGAAAGTGGAAACAATTTTGGAAGGATATCAGAATGTTTTAAAGATTATACAGATTATGCAATGTCACGGATAAAGGAGAAGTTAGTCTCGACTAATCGAATTATTCAGATATGTTGTCTAAAGTATGTGTTTGCTGAATTTTTTTCCCGAATTGGTTTTCGTTAGTGAATGGAATAATACGGGGTTCATGATGACAGAATTAGTCAACGAAATGATATTTGAGTAGTAAAGATGTCTATGTGTATGAAAGTTACAGTTGAAATGAATATGTAACAGCCCGGTTTAGACCCTAGTCGAAATAGTGGTTTCAAGACCACAAATTTGAGGTCAATAAATATTTTAATATTATTTTTAGTGCCTACAGTATGTGAATCAGCATGTGTGAAAGTTCTGTGTGAAAATTTTATCGATTGTGTGCTGAATTGTAAAAAAGGACTTAATCGCATAGAATGCAAAAGTTGTGGGCTAATTGTTCAAGTGCTTAATTGCTAGGTCTTAATAAATGAGAAGTCCTTATCTTGTTATTAAGCCATTAATAGAATTGATGGACATAAATAGGCATATAATTGATGATTAAATGGTTTAATAACAAAGGGTAAAATAGTAAAATAAATATTAATGTATAATAAATAAAACATAATGTAATATTATCATCATTTTTACTCATTCTACTGAAAATACAAAAAAAAAAAAAGAAAAGCCATGGATGTGTTTAGGTTTCGGCTAGCATAAAGCTCAATCAAGGTATGTTTTGAGCTCGATTTTTAGTGATTTCTACGTTTTTTGTGATCGTTGCTTTGTGTTCTAGCTAGCCTATGTCTTAATTTTAGAATTGGTGATTTTGAGATGTGCCATTGATGAATGCTTTATTTTTTTGATAGTTGATGATCAAATATGAAAGATATGTGATGGATTAACATAGTTTGTCTTTGAATTTTTGATGAATTTGATTATTTTGGGCTAAATTGAGAAAAATGTAAATTGAAGGACTAAAACGTGAAATAAATGAAATATGTGGGCTTGTATGAGTTAGGGTAAATTTAGCTTAAGCATGGTATGATGAAATTGTGTGTATTTTGTGATTTTATGAATTAGGGACTAAAACATCGAAATGTGAAAATGTAAGGGCTATTTTGTAAAATGCCTTAACTATGTGTTGTAAAATGTTTTGGATGAAAATGTGATTGAATGAATTGAGTTTAATATTACAAAGATTAAGAAAAGAGAGATTTGGATCAAGATCGAGGCAAAGACAAAGTGCTCGATTGATTGACTTGTTTCGTTATTTCTACGTCCGAGGTAAGTTCGTGTATAATACGAATTGTTTAAATCGTGTTCATATGTTATGTGATGAATGAATATATGTGGTTGATGAATTAGTAATTCTATATGTGGATTTGAGTGTTGTGGCACTAAGTGTACGAAATAGAATTGATAAAGTGGTGAACGACACTGTGTGCGCGAAATAAAGAAAGCATCGAATATATTGATTGGCGCTGTGTGTGCGATGCCAAGTTAAATTTGGTTTAAGAAATTGGCACTAAGTGTACGAGTAAATCGAATGATAAATGAAGACTGGATGAAATGTGGTATTGAGCATTTGAGTAGCAAAAGTGATCGTTAACTAAGTGTTGGCACAGGTATGTACGAAACCTATGTGGTTGATGATATCGTATATGGATAAATGGATGATTATGTAAGTAATGACTATGTAGGAGATTGTATATCATTGTGAATTGAAAAAGTGATGGTTATTTTTTATATTGAATTTGAATGGTTAAGTTAAATGTATTATATGATGAACTTATAAAGCTTTTTAACTTACTGTGTGAAGTGTTTATCTGTTTTACAGTGTCATTAAATATAGCTCGGATTCGGAGATCGTTAGCGACTCAATCACACTATCGGCTATCTATTTTGGCACTTTTGGAAGTTGTAAATTTAGTATATGGCATGTATAGGCTAGTGTTTATGGTATATTTTGAATTGTATAAATCTTGCCATGTGATATGGCTTAATAGTTTAATGATGTTGGCATATGCTTTGGGTATATGTAAAGGATGGTTAATATGTGTATGTGTGTTCTATGAGAATGATCATCTTGGCTTAAATTAGTAAAATGGAAATGGTATGTTTCATGTTTAGATTTGGTAAGGATTGAATGATGAATGGATTTTATGTTTTTGAATGTGTAATTGATACTTTGTGATAGTATGTTGAGTTGAATTGTATAGGGAGATAAATGATGATGTTAAGATGTTAAATGAGCATGTTTTGGTATGTTTGGATGTCATTTGGGGTGTGAAATTGAATTGGTTAATGCTTGTAGGTGTGACCAAAGTGGAGGTGGCAAATTGACCTTGCAAATGGCCTATATTTTCCCACACAGACGTGTGGCTCGACCGTGTCCCTTAAATTTGTAATTTGATTCAAGTCAGACTCACAAAAAGGCTGGACACACGGGCGTGTCACTGGCCGTATGAAATAAGTCAGTGTCGACCACTGGTAAAGCACACGGGCGTGTCTTCAGCCATGTGGACAAGTCAATATGTATGCCCTGTTTTGCCAAGGTTTGGACACACGAGTCACACGGCCTACCCACACGGGCGTGTGACCTCTATAGCTTTGAAAAATGTTAAGTTTTTGGAAAATTTTGTATAAGTTCTGTTTAGTCCCGACCCCTTTCCAATGCGTGTTTAAGGTCTCGTACACTTTATTAAGGGACTTAGTGACATTGTTTGATTATGATTTAATGATGTATGAACAATAAAGGTTAAATGTTATGATTTGATCAGTAATACCTCTTAACTCTATTCCGGCGATGGATATGGGTTAGGGGTGCTACAGAATATGATGATCTTTTCTTGGTATTCTATATATTCTTTTATCCTCAAAGACATGTGTGTGATTGTTCAGTTTCTGATGGAGTTCTTATGTTGTGAGAAGCTAACTATGATGTTAGACAAAAGCCCTGTTGGTCTGGTCGGTTTATGATCAGCATTTCTTTATCTCTTCAGAATTCTATTCAAATATGTTGGAATGAAGTCTATGGTAAAAATTTATGTGAGAATATTCTTATGTTTCTACTGATTATGGTTGGATTTATATAAACGGAAAATATATTATCTCTGTTATGATGGAAGTCCAGAGCCAATAAGCATTGTTTTTCTGCTGGGTTTCTCTGAGGAATCATCAGGATATATGTTATTTTCTTATGAGTTATGTTCTCGGACTTTCGGTATGGTATCGTATCTTGATTTTTTTTATCTCAATTTTCCTATCATTCTTATTTCGTGAATTATCGACCATGGCTCATCTTGAAATAGTATTCTTTGACTTGTGATAACAATGTCTATTATGGTTGTATTTCTGGTTAGATCATATGAACATGGTGACCCAGGTATCTAGATTTCTCTAATTTTCGTGTAAGGAATTGACTTTGGCAACGGTATAAATGATGGAAGCACAAACTCAAATTGTATGATGGATTTCTTTCTCAAGTAAGTTGATTAAAGTCAATGCATTCAACCGAGATGTCTTTGTTTCTTTAAGCTAATGCGATTGCAAATGTAACACCTCTTACCTGAGGCCAGAACAGGGTTCGAAGCGTTACCTGACTTATATGCAAGCAACCATACAAAACTGAGACATGACTTTCGACTCAAATTTAAAACCTTTCATAAACATTTATATCACCCCTTAAACTAACCTACAAGGCCCAAAACATACATAAGGAGTGGTTCGGGACTAAACCAGGAATTCTAGAAACTTCTGGGAAAACTTAGAAAATTTTGATCAAAAATGTCCACACGCCCGTGTGGGAGAAGGGACACGCCGTGTGGCATATCACATGCTCGTGCTTCAGGCCGTCTCAAATATAGGGGACATTCTGATTATGACTTCATCAACCAAATAAGGTCACGCGGCCAAGGCACACGCCCGTGTCTTTAAACCGTGTGGTGAATTAAATTCCTAAAATCAAGTGCAGAACTCACACGGCCTGGGCACATACCCATTTCCTATGGCCGCGTCTCTCACAAAGCTGTGTCTCGTGCCCATGTGTTTACTACTGGGCATTTTATTTTGCCAACTTAGGATGCAAGGGGATGCACGGCCAAACCACACACCCATAAGGAAGACCGCGTGTTATACACGGCCTAGACACACGCCCGTGTGTCTACCCGTATGGACAAAATAAGGCTATTTACCAAGCCTTTTTGCCACCCATACTTGCAGCAACCTACACAACATCAAAACCACACCAATACAAATACATATATATATATATATATATATAAATTCAAGGCACTTAATATAGCATAATAAGTGCTTCACCGTCATTAAACATCCATAATCATATGGAACATATCATCATTCAACCATCAATAACCATGGGCCATATCATAATGGAAACGATACATACATGCATAAATGAATTGATTTACATCCAAATAATCATTATGAACCACATCTCATGGTCTTATACAAAATGAATCAAATATCATCATAAGCCAACACATTTGTCTAAACCAATATGACATATAACCAAAAAGACCAAGTCCTTATACATGCCATAAATCAATGTAAATCTTAATATACCAAAATGTGTGGAAAGTGTGGGTGATCCTCCGATAGTCTCCGTATCCCGAGCTGGATTTTTGGCACTATAAAACAAGGGAAAAAAGAAGAGAGTAAGCTTTAAGCTAAGTAAGTCTATATGTAAACAATGAACATCATACCACATACTTATCAATCAATAACATCACATACTAACCAAGAAAATTCTAGATCCTCGTAGTTCTACTTACTCATTTCAAATCTTACCACATTCCAAATACATATCATAAAAATTGCTCACATTTACATACACAAATACCCTGCACTTGTCACCACATTGCCACACGTAATTTTACTTAGTAAGATTTTCTCGATAAACACTTCAGAATAATATCGGATACACAGTGGTTTCGTACACAGCCCACCATTAATAAATAACACGGTGGTATCGAACACAGCCCACCAATATTCACATATCCATGGTGGTATCGCACATAGCCCACCAATAATAATAATAAATACGGTGGTATCGCACACGGCCCACCAGCAATCACTTATTCGCGGTGTTTATCCATATCATTTTCCTATTCCGAAGGTTCATCCAGGAATTTCCTCACTTTCTATTATTTTAACAAATACCAACAATATTCATTCAAATTTCACATAATACATTAATATGTAAAAACATAAGTAAAAATGATGTATCATTTACATATAAACTTACCTCGATACAAAATATGTCAATTTGAAATTTAGTTTGAAACCTTGCTTTTTCATCGGTCAAGTTTGATTCCACGTTCTTCTTGATCTATAATGATATATTTAGAATATTAAATAACCACATTAATCAAATCATTCCAAAATATCCTATTTGGCAAAATCATCGTTTTGCCCCTAGACTTTTACAAAATTATGATTATACCCCTAGGCTTGTAAAATGAAATGTGTTCATTTTTTTCACACACCCAAGCCTGGCCGATTCATATTCTCTCTTATAGCAACTCACAATTCCAATTATTTCACACATTTGCTATCCATTTTATAACTTTTACAAAATAGTCCTATTAGGTGTTTTCATGAAAAATCCTTTCACAAAAGTTGTTAATTAAACAACCAAGATTCATTTTATTCCATAAAATTTCAGCAAACACATGAATACTCACATGGAAAAATCCTAGACTCTCAACTATTTTGCAAAATAGTCCCCTTATTAGCTAGATTATGCTACAAGGGTCCCAAAAGTACAAAAATTATCAAGAATGATCACCAAGATCAGTTACTTCCAAGGAGTGTAAGTTGCTAAAAATTTCATGTTTCCAAACCCCTATTCTTGTTGATATTTTCTGTGGAAGAAGAAGAAGATGGAAAATATAATAGCTTTTTCTTTATTTTATTATTACTAGTCAATTAAGTAACCAAATACTCTCCTACCTTTTGAAAATCCCATTTCTTTGATCCTATGGCGGGCCATCACCCTAAATAAGGCCTATTTGCACATTAAGGACCTCTAATTTAAGGTTCTCTAGCTATATGACACTTCAAATTAGTAGAACACAAATTTTACCTTTTATGTGATTTAGTCCTTTTTTGAAATTAAGCAAGTAATCCCTACAATTAATTCACCAAAATTTTTATGCACTCATATAATTATGATATAACACATAAAATAATGTTTCAAATAATTTCTCCATCCTCAAATTAGTGGTTTTGAAACCACTATTCTAATTAGCCCTAAAATTGGGTTGTTACAACTCTCTCCCTTTAGGGATTTTCGTCCCCCAAAATCTTACCGATAAAGAGGTTTGGGTACTTCTTTCTCATGGCTTCTTTCGATTCCTATGTAGCCTCTTCTACATCATGTTTTTGCTACAACACTTTCACTAAGGTTATACTTTTATTCCTGAATTGTTTAACCTCTCGAGCCAAAATCTTACTTGGTTCCTCATCATAGGTCATATCCGGTCGTATCTTAATTTTTGTAAGAGGAATTAGATGTGAAGGATTGGAACGATATCATCGCAACATTGACATATGGAACACATTGTGTATTCTCTCCAGCTCCACCGGCAAAGCTAATTGGCAAGCTACTGTTCCAATCCTTTCAATAATCTCATATGGCCCAATGAAAATCGGACTCAATTTTCCCTTTCTACCAAATCTCAATATTTTCTTCCACGGGGATACTTTCAGAAACACTTTATCACCCACCTGAAACTCAGTTTCTTTCCTTTTCAAATTCGTGTATGACTTTTGTCGGTCTGAAGCAGCTTTCAGACTATCACGGATCACTTTCACTTTCTCTTCGATTTCTCTAACTAAATAAACCCCGTGAATTTGCTTCTCACTAAGCTCGATCCAATACAAAGGAGTTCGACACTTGCGACCATAAAATGCTTCGTACGGTGCCATCTGTATACTCGACTGGTAACTGTTGCTGTAGGCAAATTTGACCAAAGGTAGATATTTTTCCCAACTACCTTCGAACTCTAAAAAACAGCATTGGAGCATGTCTTTGAGAACTTTAATCACTCTTTCGGATTGACCATCAGTTTACGGATAGAACGCAGTACTAAAATTCAAATTCGTACCCAAGGCTTCTTACAATTTTTTCCAAAACCTCGAAGTAAACTTCAGACCTCTATCTGAAATAATAGACATAGACACCCCATGTAATCTCACAATTTTGCAATATATAGCTCAGCCAACTTGTCAAGTGAGTAATCAGTACGTACTGGTATAAAGTGAGCCGATTTCGTTAATCTATCCACGATAACCCACACGGCACCTTTCTTTTTTGGAGTCATGGGTAACCCTGTTACAAAATCCATTGTGATTCGATCCCATTTCCACTTGTGAACCATCACTGGCTGAAGTAAACCCGAAGGTACCTTATGCTTGGCTTTCACTTGTTGACAGATCAAACACTTTGTCACAAACTCAGAGATGACTCTTTTCATACCCATCCACCAATACAACTTCTTCAAATCATTATACATTTTTGTACTGCCCAGATGTACTGACAAACAACCATTGTGTGCCTCCTGTAAAATTTTCTGAATTAACTCACTATCTTTCTGTACACATACCCTATCACGAAACATCAAGCAATTATTTGGTCCGATTCGAAAATCTAAATCACTACCCGATTCACACTGAACTCTTTTAACTTGCAATTCCTTGTCTTTCTTTTGAGCTTCACAAATTTGCTGATGAAATAATGGTCTAGCCCTTAACTCGGCCAAAATCGAACTGTCGTCAGACAAAGCTAAACTTGTACTCATAGCTCTCAAAGCATACAAGGATTTTCTACTCAAGGCATCTGCGACTACATTCGCTTTCCCTAGATGATAATCAATCACTAGCTCATAATCTTTTAATAATTCGAGCCACCTCCATTGTCACAAATTCAAGTCCTTTTGGTCCATCAGGTACTTCAAACTTTTGTGATTGGTAAAGATTCGACATTTCTCACCATACAAATAATGACACCAAATCTTAAAAGCAAAGACGATGGTGGCCAATTCCAAATCGTGCGTCGGATAATTCTTTTCATGTGGTTTTAGCTGCCTCGTGGCATAAGCTACTACTTTGCCCTCTTGCATCAACACACAACCAAGACCATTCATTGACACATCACTATAGATCCCAAACTCCTTTCTCGACTCAGGTTGTACCAAAATTGTTGCTTCAGTTAATCGGTCCTTCAACTTCTCGAAACTTTGTTGATATCTATCGGTCCATTCAAACTTAACATTCTTTTGCAACAACTTAGTCATAGAAGAAGCAATCATTGAAAATCCCTCGACAAAACGTTGATAATACCCGGCTAAGCCCAAAAAGCTTCTAACCTTGGATATGTTCTTTAGCGGTTTCCAATCAACAATCGCTGAAATTTTGCTCGGATCAACTCGAATACCATCAACTGAAACTATATGTCCCAAAAATCTGACTTCACGAAGCCAAAGCTCACTTTTACTAAATTTAGCAAATAATTTCTCCTCTCGTAGAATCTACAACATTGTTCTTAAGTGTTCGGTATGCTCGAACTCATCTCGGGAATAAATCAATATATTGTCTATGAACACTACCACAAATTTATCCAAATACAGCCGAAAAATTTGGTTCATTAAATCCATAAACATAGCTGGTGCATTAGTTAAATCGAAAGGCATCACAAGAAATTCATAGTGTCCATACCTCGTTCTAAAAGTAATTTTTGACACATTAGATTCTTTGACTTTCAACTGATAGTAGCCGAATCTTAAATCTATTTTGGAGAACACGGTTTCTCCCTTTGGTTGATCGAACAAATCATCAATTCTCTGCAACGGGTACTAGTTCTTTATAGTTACCTTGTTAAGTTGACGGTAGTCAATACAAAGTCTCATTGTTCCGTCTTTCTTCTTTACAAATAATATGGGGGCACCCCAAGTAGAAAAAATCGGTCTAACAAATCCCTTATCGGTCAACTCTTGAAGCTGAGCCTTTAACTCTTTCAATTCAGTCGGGGCCATTCTATACAGAGCAATGGAAATTGTTGTAGTCCCAAGTATCAAATCGGTAGCAAACTCAATTTCTCTAACCGGAGGCAACCCAGGTAATTCTTTCGAAAATACATCTAGAAATTCACAAATTACTGGCACAGATTCAATCTTCAACGCGAACATCTCAATATTCAACACATATGCAAGGTATGCTTCACACCCTTTTCTTATACACTTCTGAGCTGACATGTACGAAATCACCTCAGGCATCTTATTTGAATCATCTGTTTCAACCCAAAAAATCTCACCATTTTCACATTTCAACTCAAGCATTTTATGTCTACAATTTACCTTAGCATCATGTAATGTCAACCAATCCATGCCCAAAATAATATCAAACTCATTAAATGGCAACAACATCAAATTAGCCAGAAAATAGTGACCCTAAATTGTCAAAAGACAACTCTTGCAAACCTTATCTATCAACACATACTTGCCTAAAGGGTTTGACACCTTAATCACAATTTCAGTCAATTCAATTAGATAATTTCTTACTATTTACCAAATTCACACAAACATAAGAATGAGTGGATCTGGGGTCAATTAATGCAACAACATTAGTATTATAAAGAAAGAATATACCCGTAATCACATCAGGGATGATACATCCTCACGAGCTCGTATGGCATAAGCTCTAGCAGGTGCTCTCGTTTCTGAACTCGCAATTGGATCTTTTATTATACTTTTACTACTAGCTCCACATCTGACATTTTGCGATGGTCTACCTCTGGTAGTAGTGTTACTCGGTCTAACACTCTGAAGTTTCTCTCCTTCAACATTTTCAAGATAGTATCTAATAAAATGTTCTCGAGAACCACACTTGTAGCAAGCTCGGTTGTTTCCCCAACACTCTTCAATATGTTGTTTACCACAATTCTGACGCTCCAATTTTTTAGACTTCGTATTACCCACACTTGCCACCAAGGTGGCTTGAACTCTAGAGCCCAAATATGTTTTACCACGATCTCGATGTGAATGCCCAGCTGAAACAATCATCCGACGGTTCATTTCTTTGGACCTCTTTGATTGGGATTGGAACGACTTACTCATCGGCCTCTTCCTTGTATTTCGGGCCTCAATCATAACTTTTCTCCTTTCATTATTCAGCTCTTCAACCTTGCAAGCTCTATCGACCAATACCACGAATTCTTTCAACTCTAATATCCTGACTACCAATCTAATATCCTTGTTCAACCCATCTTCGAATCTCTTACACATAATAGCTTCGGTAGACACACACACTCTTGAGCATACTTATTGAGTCTGGCAAATTCACGTTCATACTCTGCCACAAACATTTTGCCTTGCTTCAATTTGAGGAACTCTTTCCATTTCTGATCGATGAACTGCTGACTTATGTATCTCTTTCGAAACTCCTCTAAGAAAAAAACCCATGTCACTCTCTCCTTCAAAACTACAGATGTTAGCGTTTTCCACCAGCGATATGCCGAGTCCTTCAGTAATGATACAGCTCATTTTAGGCATTCTTCGGGCGTGCAAGAAAGTTCATCAAATACTCGCATAAATTCTCAAGCCAAAACTCTGCTTTCTCAGGATCATCATCTATGTTGGCTCTAAATTCCTTTTGAATCTTACCAACCGAGGGTTTAGTCAGTCTTACCAAATCAATACCTTGAGGAGTTACGAGGACCGGCTGAGGTATAGGAGGGGTGGAGGAGGTTGAGCATTAGGATTTGCTCGAACAAATTCAGTATACCAATTACTCATCGTATGGATAGAGGATTCCTGAGCCTCTTCTCCTTGACCTGAGGTCTCAGGACTACTTTCTACTGGCGCGGTCCCTTGCACGGGAACCGGTACATTACTTGTAGCATCATCAGTAGCAGCTCGATTGGGATCCATTTACTATATGAAAACACAATTTGAAATTGTTAGGAGTCACCACACTATCATAATATATTTATGGCATGTATAGCTAGACTCTCACACGCTATGGCAGTCTGATAACCAGCTAAATCATAGCTCTAATACCACTAAATGTAACACCCCTTACCCGTATTCGACGCCAGAACAGGATACGAGGCGTTGTCAGACTTATATGCAAGCAATCATACAAAACTAAGACATGACTTTGCACTCAAATTTAAAACCTTTCATAAACATTCATATCACCTATTAAACTAGACTACGAGGCCCAAAACATACATAAGGAGTGGTTCGAGACTAAATCGAGAATTTTAGAAACTTCTGGGAAAACTTAGAAAATTTTCATCAAAAAGGTCCACAAGCTTGTGTGGCATATCACACGCCCGTGCTTTAGGCCGTGTCAAATATAATGGACATTCTGATTATGACATCATCAACCAAATAATTTCACACGGCCAAGGCACATGCTCATGTCCTTAAACCATGTGGCAAATTAAATTCCTAAAATCAATTGCAGACCTCACACGGCCTGGGCACATGCCCATGTCCAATGCCACGTCCCTCACACGACCGAGACACACGGACGTGTCTCGTGCCCGTGTGTTTACTACTGGGCATTTTGTTTTGCCAACTTACGATACAAGGGGACGCACGACCAAACCACACGCCCATAGGGCAGACCGTGTGTTATACACGACCTAGACACACGCTCGTGTGTCTACCCGTGTGGACAAAATAAGGCTATTTACCTAGCTTTTTTGCCACCCATATTTACACTAACCTACACAACATCAAAACCACACCAATACAAATATATATAAATTCAAGGCACTTAATATAGCATAACTAAGTGCTTCACCATCATCAAACATCCATAATCATATGCAACATATCATCATTCAACCATCAATAACCATAGGCCATATCATAATGACAACGACACATACATGCATAAATGAATTGATTTACATCTAAATAATCATTATGAACCACATCTCATGGTCTTATACAAAATGAATCAAATATCATCATAAGCCAACAAATTTGAATAAACCAATATAACATATAACCAAAAAGACCAAGTCCCTATACATGTCATAATTCAATGTAAATCTCAATATACCAAAATGTGTGGATAGTGTGGGTGATCCTTCGATGGTCTCCGTATCCCGAGCTGGCTTTTTGACACTATAAAATAAGGGAAAAGAGAAGGGAGTAAGCTTTAACTTAGTAAGTCTATATGTAAACAATGAACATCATACCACATACTTATCAATCAATAACATTACATACTAACCAAGAACAATCCAGATCCTTGTAGTTCTACTTACTCATTTCAAATCTTACCACATTCCAAATACATATCATAAAAATTGCTCACATTTACATGCACTTATACCCTGCACTTGTCACCACATAGCCACACATAATTTTACTTAGTCAGATTTTCTCGATGAACACTTTAGAATAATACCAAATACACGGTGGTTTCGCACATAGCCCACCATTAATAAATAACGCAGTGGTATCGTACACATCCCACCAATAATCACATATCCAAGGTGGTATCGCACATAGTCCACCAATAATAATAAATACGGTGGTATCGCAACAGCCCACCAATAATCACTTATTCGCGGTGTTTATCCGTATCATTTTCCTATTCCGAAGGTTCATCCAGGAATTTCCTCACTTTCTATCATTTTAACAAATACCAATAATATTCATTCACATTTCACATAATACATTAATATGTAAAAACATAAGTAAAATGGATGTATCATTTACATATAAACTTACCCCGATATAAAATATGTCAATTTGAAATTTAGTCTGAAACCTTGTCTTTTCCTCGGTTAAGGTTGATTCCACGTTCTTCTTGATCTATAATGATATATTTAGCATATTAAATAACCACATTAATCAAATCACTCCAAAATTTCCTATATTGGCAAAATCATCATTTTGCCCCTAGACTTTCACAAAATTACGATTTTACCCCTAGGCTCGTAAAATGAAATGTGTTCATTTTTTTCACACACCCAAGCCTAGTTGATTCATATTCTCTCTTATAGCAACTCACAATTCCAATTATTTCACACATTTAGTATCCGTTTTATAACTTTTACAAAATAGTCCTATTAGGTGTTTTCATGAAAAATCCTTTCACAAAAGTTGTTCATTAAACAACCAAGATTCATTTTCTTCCATAAAATTTTAGGAAACATATTAATACTCACATAGAAAAACCCAAGACTCTCAACCATTTTGCAAAATAGTCCCCTCATTAGCTAGATTATGCTTTAAGGGTCTTAAAAGTACAAAAAATTGTCAAGAATGATCACCAAAATCACTTACTTGAAAGAAGCGTAAGTTGCTGAAAATTTCAAGTTTCCAAACCCCTATTCTTGTTGATATTTTTGGTGGAAGAAGAAGAAGATGGAAAATATGATAGCTTTTTCTTTATTTTATCATTACTAGTCAATTAATTCACCAAATACTCACCTACCCTTTGAAAATCTCATTTCTTTTCCCTATGGCTGGCCATCACCCTAAATAAGGCCTATTTTTGCATTAAGGACCTCTAATTTAAGGTTCTCTAGCTATATGACACTTCAAATTAGTAGAACACAAATTTTGCCTTCTATGCGATTTAGTCCTTTTTCGAAATTAATCAAGTAATCCTTATAATTAACTCACCAAAATTTTTATGCACTCATATAATCATGATATAACACATAAAATAATATTTAAAATAATTTCTCTGGCCTCGAATTAGTGGTTCCAAAACTACTATTTCGACTAGCCCCAAAATCGGGCTGTTACAGTAAAGTCCTTTGATTAGCATGATAAGAGAATTTTGAAAGATTGTGTTCTTGAGATGTTCTAATAGCACGAAGAAAGAAGTATTTGGAGATGTGTTATTCTATAGTTGAGATTGACTAAGCCGTTTTTATCAGAATAAGCTGATTTGTTGGGATGCGATTTGAGTTATATGTATTTAAGTATGTCCTCAGCTAAGAGAATGAATTTTATGCATTCACGAGTGTATAGACGGGTATTCTGAATGAAGAATCGATATTCTTGAAAGCATGATATAGAAAAATACCTATTAGATTTGTTTTAAATGGGTAATGTTATTCTGAATTAAAGCAATTCTGTTAATAAAGTTATCCCAATTTTGAAAGTTTGAATGGTCTGGGCATGCTAGCAAAGTTAAAGCAATTGAAGGTATTATTAACCGAAGCTTGGTTTTGAGTTCAGTTGGAATTGAGTAATGAATTTATGATTTTTCAATGATGCACTAGTGAACAGATTAGAATGAGTTTTATTGGTAGAATGTAAAGTGATGGTTCATGTTTTTAGACGGTTAATGTCACATTAAAAAGAACTATTCGACTAGTGATTTAGAGACGGTCACTATTATGTCTGTAATGAGAATTTGATAACATTGTTTGTTCGACGAATATTGCCATATGTTCCTTATGTCAAGAGTTTAATGTATCTAATGGCATAGAAATATCTGAGTTTAAGATAGTGTTGATGACTTGAGCTATTGAAAGATTGTGAGTAATTATTGATTGACCTATGGGGAGGCAAGTTTAGTTACAAATGCTTGTATGGAAAATCCTTATTTATTTTGTGCGAGTTGGTTACTCGATTGATCTTATTTGATGATGGTCTGATTTTAGCTAAATAAAAAGCTAAAGTGGTGTTTTCTTTGCAAGTTAGAGAAACTCATAAATGTGTTAGTGAGTGATAAGCTAAATGAGTATAGTGAGGATCGACTTTTGATTCTGAACTTCAGGCTGGACCTGATTCATTTTATTATTATTCTGAAATAGAATTTATGTTCCGAAGAATCCGGGGCATTATGCAAAAATTTTTATACGAAGTTCACAGTAGTGGCTTGTCTGTTCATCTAGAGAGTAATAAAATATGCAGTCATATGAAGTTGATGTTCTGGTAATTGTGTATGTTACGTGCTATTTTTGAGCTTGTGTTCAAATGTCGATTTGTCAACAAGTAAAAGCTGAATTTCAAGAGTATTTAGGACTATTACAGTTAGTGATGATTCTAGAAAGAAAATGATATGGAAACACTATAGATTTCGTATCTGAATTATCTTGATCTCCAAAAAGAAGATGTTATCGTATTGTGATTGATCGTTCGTGTAAAGATTTCTTGTTTAACAAACCAGTCGAGTATGATGTTTCTAGGATTATTCGATTATGCGAAGTATCAGTCTCTATTATTTCGAATTGAGATCCGAGGGTTATATCCTAATTATGGAAAAAGCTTCAGGAAACTCTGAGCACGAAACTAAATTAAATTGTGATTATGATAAAAATTTGAAAGCAGCTTCTTCTGGTAAGATTTTCAGGGACGAAAATCCCTAAAGGGGGAGAGTTGTAACAGCCCGATTTTGGGCCTAGTTAGAATAGTGATTTCAAGACCACAAAGATGACATAATAAAATTTATTTTTATTATATTTTTATGTTCTACAATTTCACGGAACGATTTCGTGAAAATTTCGTTCGAAAATTTTAACGTTTGGGCACTCAATTTAATCAAAAGGACTTAATTGTAAAAGTGCAAAACTTGAGTTCTAGAAGCTATAGGTGTGTGTGGCCAATAAATTGGCTATGCTGTAAACTCATGATGATGCATTCCATGATTGAGTACATTGTATGCTATGACTTGTTACGTGTGTGTGGTGGATGTTCTAGTAGCTTTAATATGTGATGAAATGTGTCATTCAAGTTATACTCAAGTATGGGCATAATAGGGTAGAAATTGGCTTGGAAAATAGCCAACTCCTTGGCCACACAGGCAGAGACACGGCCGTGTGTCTTAGCCGTGTGGAGGACATGGCCTGTAATGCCCCATGCCTGAGTTCGAGGTTAAAACCGAATATGAGACATTACCATGCTTGAACCTTCTTAAACATGTACTTACGGGCTATAATTTTTTTTCTTCGAACTGAAAACTTCTCTTTCTTAATCAATTCATACATTTCATGGGCCTACGAAGCCTTAAACTTATGTCCGAAAACTTTCAAAACTCAACTAGAGACTTTTCTCTCAAAACAGGGGTCACACGCCCGTATGGTTTGGGACACGCCCGTGTACCCATGAGACATGCCTGTGTCCTTCACCCGTGGTCAACACTGACTAATTACACACGGCCTTGACACACTCGTGGTCCTAGACCGTGTGCCATTCCTTGACATACTGACTTATTCACACGGCTTGGAGCACACACCCATGTGCTAACCGTGTGCCACACACGGCCTATACAAACGGCCGTGGGGTTAGCCCATGGTCTATTCAGACTTAAGACACTAACATGCAAGGAACACACGGCCTAGATACACGCCCGTGTGTCTATCCGTGTGGGCACTTAGAGGCTATTTACCAAGCCAATTACCACCCTAAAATCAAGATCAATCTCAAGCCAAATTCAACAATTCAAATACTTGGTCTAATATTAACAAAGATGCATACTTAATTGATATAAATATACATACATATCTAGTCACACATAGCCAATCTCTTTAGCCATATACAAAAGAATAATAAACTTGACAGCCCAAACTTTGGCCCTTCATAAGACATATTTCAAATGAAATGCTTCCTATACATGTCATACTTAATATAAAAAAACATGGGTATACCAAAATAGTAATTGATAGTGTGCTTCGAACTCCGACTTTAATGATCCACAAGTTAGCTTGGCGAGACTACATAGAAAGAAAGAATTAAATACGTAAGCATTTAGCTTACTAAGTTTGCATGCAATGCACATAGCAATATAATTGCTTAATCAAAATTTATTCATCATAACAAAGGCATTGCCTAACTCATGTATTTGAGCTTACTTACTCTTGAAGATTCTTACATAACTCATGATACTTACTAGTCTCTTGCTTATGAGGTAAACAAGTTTCTGTATCACTTGATCACATTGATCAGTATAATTTATTATGATAAGTACATTTTCAACTTCATCATGGATCACATGTATAATATTCTCAGTTAACTTTAACTAGCATGACTTGATGATAGCTTTACTTACTTAACTTCTTGCTTTCTCATTCAATCTTTACTCTTATGCCCAATAAATTATTATGAATAACCGAGGATACAAAATCTCATCCCACATGTATCTGGATGCCAATGCTATATCCTCGATATAGTCTTACAATGGGATCTCTTACTTGATATCGATGCCATGTCTTAACATGGACTTACACGAGGTTTTCCTTGTGGGTTCCCTTAGGAACTTACTATTGCTATGTCTTGACATAGTCTTACTTAGTATCTTTACTTTGTCAATGCCGAGCCTTGGCTTGGACTTACATGAAATCTTCCTTGATACTCACCAATGCCGAGCTTTAGCTTGGACTTACATGAAATATTTATCTCATGATAACTTTACAATGCCAAGACTTGTCTTGGACTTACATGACATCTTTCCTTGGAGACTCACCAATGCCATGCCTTGGCTTGGGCTTACATGGGTCTTCATCTCATAATCACTCTTCAATGCCAAGACTTGTCTTGGACTTACCTGATAACTTGCTTGATTGCCGATGCCATGCCTTGGCTTGGTCTTATACAGGCTTTCTCATCTCATGTGGTAGATCGAGTATCCTATGTAATTCAACTTCAATCGAGACTTCCCCATGCTTAATCTCATTAATTTCTTTGTTTAACATATCATTAAACAATCTCATAGAATTAAAATTTATTCAACATCTACTAAGCAATTTAATGATATTTATCATAAAGCTTAAAAATCATACAAACTTACCTCAATATACAAAATGAATGTAGATATTGCAATTTAGTCCTCGACTTTGTTCTTGCCTCTGTTTTGATCCGAGATTTGTTTCTCCTGATATATAATAATTTAACTCATTTAATACTCATATTGACTAAACTGACTCATAACTCATACTTTGGCAAAATTTCCATTTTCCCCCTAAACTTTCTCATAATTACACTTTTGCCCCTAGGCTCATAAAGTGATTTTCATTCAACTTTCTTAAACTTCATGCTTAGTTGATTCATTTTCTCTACTATAAAAATCATCAATTCTCAATATTTCTATCATGAATGACAAATTTCATAACTATTACAAATTAATCCATACTAACATTTTTCATGAAATTCACTTAGGAAAAGATGTTTATCTAACATCAAACACTCATAATCTTCCATAAAACATCATTTTACAAGTATGTCATACATGGGTATTTTTATGGACATGAATTCTAGCTCAACTTATAGCTATAAATAGCTAATTCATAATACGAGAACCCTAAAAATACGAAGAATATTAAAAATAGGGCTAGGATGCACTTACTAGCATGCTTCAAAAATTAAAGAACCCTAGCTATGGAGTCTCTCAAATTTTCAGCACAAGGAGGAAGAAGATGAATAAGATTTTTGTCATCTTTTTCCTTTTTAATCATTTAATTGATTAAATGACCAAAATGCCCTCCTCATTAAATTTTCACAATTTACTAACTCATGTCCATTTTTGTCCAAAAGTTATAATTTGGGAAAATTTGCTATTTAAGGACTTCTAATTAATAATCCAAAGCTATTTCATACAAAAAGCTTCTAGAATCTCATATTTTGCAACTTTTACAATTTAGTCCTAATGGACCCCTTTAATGCCAATTTCATAAAATCTCTAAATAAAACTTTCATAATATCATGCAAACATCTCAAATACCTTAAAAACTCATTTTACTAGCTCAGATTTGTGATTTTGCACCACTATTCTGACTAGGCCATAAATCGGGCTGTTACAATTCTCCCCCTCTTAAGGATTTTCGTCCTCGAAAATCTTACCAACAAAGAGGTTTGGGTACTGGTTTCTCATGATTTCTTCTGGTTCCCACATAGCTTCCTTTACCCCATGTCTTTTCCATAATACTTTAACAAGAGAGATATTCTTATTTCTCAACTACTTGACTTCCCGAGCTAAAATCTTAACTGGTTCATCACCATAAGTCATGTCAGGTTGAATCTCTACTTCTGTCGGTGTAATAACATGCGAAGGGTCTGATTGGTAGGGTCGCAACATGGACACATGAAACACATCATGTATCTTTTCTAATTCAGACGGCAAAGCAATCGATAAGCTATTGGCCCAACTCTCTCAGTAATCTCATATGGTCCGATGAAACGTGGACTCAACTTGCCTTTCCGGCCAAATCTAAGAACTTTTCTCCATGGTGACACTTTCAAGAAAACTTTATCCCTGACTTGATACTCTATTTCTTTTCTTATTAAATCCGAGTAAGATTTTTGCCTGTTCAAAGCAGCCTTTAAACTTTCTTGAATTACTTTCACCTTCTGTTCGGTTTATCTAACCAAATCAACCCCGTGAATCTGGTTTTCTTTAAGTTCAGTCCAATATAGAGGCGTCCGACACTTATGCCCATATAGAGCCTCATAAGGCACCATCTTCAAGCTTGACTGAAAACTATTATTGTAGGCAAATTCTACCAATGGGAGAAACGTTTCCCAACTGCCTTGGAATTCGAAAATACAACATCTGAGCATATCCTCGAGTACTTGAATTAACCTCTCCGAATGACCGTCAGTTTGAGGATGAAAAGTTGTGCTAACACTCAATTTTGCACCCAAGGCCTCTTGTAACTTCTTCTAAAATCTAGATGTGAATCTCGGATCCCTATCTGATATGATTGACAACGGAACTTCGTGAAGCCTTACTATTTCTGAAACATACAAATTTGCCAACTTGTCTAGTGAGTAGTCAATTCGTACAGGTATAAAATGGGATGACTTTGTGAGTCTATCAACCACAACCCATACAACATCTTTCTTTCTCGGAGACAACGACAATCCCGTTACAAAATCCATAGTGATATTGTCCCATTTCCACTCAAGAATCATAATTGGTTGAAGCAAACCTGAAGGTACTTGGTGTTCAGCCTTTACTTACTGACAAATCAAGCATCTTAAAATGAACTCTAAAATATCTTTCTTCATTCTCGGCCACCAATATCGTTGCTTCAAATCATTATACATCTTGGTACTACCCGGATGTACAGATAAACATCCGTTATGTACCTCATGCAAAATTCTTTGAATAAGCTCTTCCCTTCTCGGCACACACACTCTATCTTTAAACATCAGACTTCTATTGGAGCTATTCTGGAAATCGGACTCAACATCTGGCTCGGACTGAGTTCTCTTGGCTTGCAATTCACTATCTTCTTTTTGAGCCTCAATGATCCCTTGGAGGAACAATGGTATAGCTCTCAACTCAGCTATAATAGAACCATCTTCGGATAAATTCATCCGTGAATTCAATGCCTTTAATGCAAATAGGGACTTTCGACTCAAGGTATCGGCGACCACATTCGCCTTTCTGGGATGCTAGTCAATGATTAGCTCATAGTCTTTTATAAACTCTAACCATCTTCATTGCCTTAAATTCAACTCTTTCTGTATCATCAAGTACTTTAGACTTTTATGATCGGTGAAAATACGACATCTTTCACCATATAGATTATGCCTCTAAATCTTCAATGCGAAGACTATGGCAGCCAACTCTAAATCATACGTCGGATAATTTTTCTCCTAAGGCTTCAACTGTCTTGAGGCATAAGCAATTACTTTGCCTTCTTGCATAAGTACAGAGCCTAATTTGTTTAAGGATGCATCGCTGTATATTACGAACTCTTTCCCCGACTCGGGTTATACTAAAACTGGAGCTTCTGTCAACAATGCTTTCAGTTTCTCAAAACTTTTTTGGCATCTTTCTGTCCACTCAAACTTCACATTTTTTCTATAGCAATTTCATCATCGGAGTTGCAATTATGGGAAACCCTTTGAAGAATCGCCTATAATAACTGGCTAGGCCTAGAAAACTTCTGATCTAAGAGACATTCCTCGGTGGTTTCCAGTATGATATAGCCGAAATCTTACTTGCATCCACTCGTACTCCATCTCCCGAGACAATATGTCCCATAAATCCCACTTCCTTGAGCCAAAATTCGCTTTTACTGAACTTGGCATACAACTGATTTTCTCGTAGAATCTGAACCGTCTGCAGTGCTCAAAGATGCTCAAAGCTCATTACAGGAATAAATCAATATGTCGTCAATAAAAATGACTACAAACTTGTCGAGGTATGGCCTAAAAATACGGATCATTATATCCATTAATACTACAGGGGCATTGGTCAAACCAAAAGGCATGACTAAAAATTCATAATGCCCATACCTCGTTCGGAAAGCGGCCTTTGACACATCTGAGTCTCTTACTCTTAATTGGTAGTACTCGATCTCAAGTCTATTTTGGAGAACATAGTGGCTCCCTTCAATTGATAGAAAAAATCATTGATTCTAGGCAATGGGTACTTGTTCTTCACCGTTACTTTATTAAGCTGACGGTAATCTATGCACAGTCTCATGGTGCCATCCTTCTTTTTCACAAATAAAACTGGAGCACCCCAGGGAGAACAACTTGATCTTGCAAAGCCTTTATCTATCAAATCTTGCAACTGTAACTTCAACTCTCTCAACTCTATTAGAGCCATTCTATAACGAGTAATAGATATTGGTACAATACCGGGAGCTAGATAAATGTTGAACTCAACCTCTCTAACTAGTGGTAGTCCTAGTAATTCATCGGGAAAAACATCCAAGTACTCTCATAATATCGGTATTAACTCAATCTTTAGCTCTGTTTCTCTAGTATTCATCACAAAGGCAAGATGCAAGTCATACCCTTTTCTTATAAATCTTTGCACCGTCGTATGAGAAATCATTATTTGTGATCTACCCGGTTCATCTGATTCTACATGAAGAGACATCTCATCTCAATTTATTTCTTACCACAATTAACTATTACATCGTGGGTGGTCAACCAATCCATACCAAGAATGATGTCAAACTCATCAAATGGTAACAACATAAGGTTTGTTTTAAAATAATGACCTCTAATCATCAATGAACAGTCTTTACATACTTCATCAACTAAAACACTTTTGCCTAAAGGATTAGACACCTTAATCATAAATTCTGTAGACTCTATAGGCATACACATACTGGATACTAGTTTCATACAAATATAAGAGTGTGCAGATCCTGGATCTATTAAAGTAATAACTTTAACATCATGAAGTGAAAAGGTACCCGTAATAACATCTGGAGAAGATGCCTCTTCGCGAGCGCGAATGGCATAAGTCCTCGCAAGTGCCCTACCCTCAGGTCTCGCAGCCTGTTCTCTAGGGTTACCTCTACCACTTGTCCCACTTCCAGGGTTCTTCTGCAGTCTACCTCTGACCATACCCCCAGATCTAGGGTTCTGAGTTCTCTCTTCTTTCATCATCTCAGGACAATCTTTTATAAAGTGATCCTAGGAACCACATCTGAAACAAACATTTTCATGCACTCGACATTCACCAAGATGACGTCTGCCACACTGTGGGCATTTAGGATCAGATTGGATATTCCCCACGCTAGCGATCGAAGTAGTTTGTGTCTTATTTCCTGAATACTGCTTACCCTTATCCTTCCTTAAAAACCCAGTGGAAGTAGCCGATCGGGTGGAAAAATCTCTTGACTTCTTGGAAGAGGATTGGAATGACTTATTCCACTGTTTCTTTTCTGAGTCACGAGACTCCATTTCATATTTTCTCTTCTCTTTTACTAACTCTTCGGCTTTATAAGCCCTCTCCACTAACACCACAAATTCTTTTAATTCTAGGACAGCAATAAACAATTTCATGTCGTCGTTTAGTCCATCTTCGAATCTCTTGCTCATGATGGCCTCGGTGGATACACACTCTCGAGTGTATTTGCTGAGTCGTACAAACTCAAGCTCATAATCAATCACAGACATCTTGCCTTGCTTCAGTTCTAAGAATTCCTTTCTTTTCTGATCCACAAACCTTTGGCTGATATACTTTTTCTTAAACTCTTCTTGGAAGAATTCCCATGTGATCTTTTGTCTGGATACAACCGACACCAAGGTGTTCCACCATTGATAGGCAGAATCTCTTAAAAGAGAAACCACACACTTCAAGCATTCCTCAGATGTGCATGACAACTCATTAAATACCCTGATGGTATTTTCTAACCAGAACTCAGCCTTTTTTGGATCATCATCTCTTTTAGCCCAAAATTCTTCTGCCCCATGTTTCCTTATCCTATCAACTGGAGGTTTGTCTCCTCTTACCACTTCTACTAATTGAGGGGCTACTGGGGCAGGTTGAGAAATAGGCAGGGGTGGAGGGGGTTGTGCATTCGAATTCGTATGAACAAACTCCGTATACCATGCATTCATCATATGGTGGAAGGCTTCTCTAGCCTCTTCTTCTCCTCTCTGACTCACCGTAATGGGTCTATTCTCATCCTCATCAGGCACCGTCCCTTCAGCGGGAGCCGGCACATTGCTTTCTACATCATCCACCACTACTCTATCAGGATCCATTTACTATATGTATAAACATAATTTAAGTCGTCAGGAGTTGTCACACTATCATTATAAAAACATTCTTACGTATGGCATGTATAGTTAAACTTGTGCTCATGCTACGTTAGTCCTAGAATCGACTAAACTGTAGCTCTGATACCACTAAATGTAATACCCCATGCCTGAGTCTGAGGTTAAAACCAGATATGAGACATTACCATGCTTGAACCTTCTTAAACATGTACTTATGGGCTATAAATTTTTTTTGTTCGAATTGAAAACTTCTCTTTCTTAATCAATTCATACATTTCATGGGCCTACGAAGCCTTAAACTTATGTCCACAAATTTTTAGAACTCAACTAGAGACTTTTCTCTCGAAATAAGGGTCACACGCCTTTGTGGTTTGGGACACGCCCGTGTACCCATGAGACATACCCGTGTCCTTCACCTGTGATCAACACTAACTAATTACACACGGCCTTGACACGCCCGTGGTCCTAGACCGTGTGCCATACCTTGACATACTGACTTATTCACACGGCTTGGAGCACACACCCATGTGCTAACTGTGTACCACACACGGCCTATACAAATGGCCATGGGGTTAGCCCATGGTCTATTCTGACTTAAGACACTAACATGCAGGGAACACATGGCCTAGATACACGCCCGTGTGTCTATCCGTATGGGAACTTAAAGGCTATTTACCAAGCCAATTACCATCTGAAATCAAGATCAATCTCAAGCCAAATTCAACAATTCAAATACTTGGTCTAATATTAACAAAGATGCATACTTAATTGATATAAATATACATACATATCTAGTCACACATAGCCAATCTCTTTAGCCATATACAAAATAATAATAAACTTGATAGCCCACACTGTGGCCCTTCATAAGACTTATTTCAAATTAAATGCTTCCTATACATGCCATACTTAATATAAAAAACATGGGTATACCAAAATAGTAATTGATAGTGTGCTTCGAACTCTGACTTTAATGATCCACAAGTTAGCTTGGCGAGACTACATAGAAAGAAAGAATTAAATACGTAAGCATTTAGCTTAGTAAGTTTGCATGTAATGCACATAGCAATATAATTGGTTAATCAAAATTCATTCATCATAAACAAAGGCATTGCCTAACTCATGTGTTTGAGCTTACTTACTCTTGAAGATTCTTACATAACTCATGATACTTACTAGTCTCATGCTTATGAGGTAAACAAGGTTTCTGTATCACTTGATCACATTGATCAGCATACTTTACTATGATAAGTATATTCTCAACTTCATCATGTATCACATGTATAATACTCTCAGTTAACTTTAACTAGCATGACTTGATGATAACTTTACTTACTTAACTTCTTACTTTCTCATTCAATCTTTACTCTTATGCCCAATGAATTATTATGAATAATCGAGGATACTAAATCTCATCCTACATGTATCTGGATGCCAATGCTATATCCTCGATATAGTATTACAATGGGATCTCTTACTTGATATCGACGCCATGTCTTGACATGGACTTACACGAGGTCTTCCTTATGGGTTCCCTTGGGAACTTACTATTGCTATGTCTTGACATAGTCTTACTTGGTATCTTTACTTTGTCAATGCCGAGCCTTGGCTTGAACTTACATGAAATCTTCCTTAATACTCACCAATGCTGAGCTTTGGCTTGGACTTTCATGGAATATTTATCTCATGATAACTTTACAATGCCAAGACTTGTCTTGGACTTACATGACATCTTTGCTTGGAGACTCACCAATGCCATGCCTTGGCTTGGGCTTACATGGGTCTTCATCTCATAATAACTCTTTAATGCCAAGACTTGTCTTGGACTTACATGATAACTTACTTGACTATCGATGCCATGCCTTGGCTTGGTCTTATACGGGCTTTTTCATCCCATGTGGTAGATCAAGTATCCTAAGTAATTCAACTTCAATCGAGACTTCCTCAAACTTAATCTCATTAATTTCTTTGTTTAACATACCATTAAACAATCTCATGGAATTAAAATATATTCAACATCATACTAAGCAATTTAATGATATTTATTGTAAAGCTTAGAAATCATACAAACTTACCTCAATATACAAAATGAATGTAGATATTGCAATTTAGTCCTCGACTTTGTTCTTGCCTCTATTTCGATCCGGGATTTGTTTCTCCTGATCTATAATAATAATTTAACTCATTTAATACTTATATTGACTAAATTGACTCATAACTCATACTTTGGCAAAATTTCCATTTTTGCCCATAAACTTTTTCATAACTACACTTTTGCCCCTAGGCTCGTAAAGTGATTTTCATTCAAATTTCTTAAACTTCATGCTTAGCTGATTCATTTTCTCTACTATAAAAATCATCAATTCTCAATATTTCTATCATTAATGACAAATTTCATAATTATTACAAATTAATTCATACTAACATTTTTCATGAAATTCACTTAGGAAAAGATGTTTATCTAACATCAAACTCTCATAATCTTCCATAAAACATTATTTTACAAGTATGTCATACATGGGTATTTTTATGGACATGAATTCTAGCTCAACTTATAGCTATAAATAGCTAATTCATAATACGATAACTCTAAAAATACGAAGAATATTAAAAGCAGGGCTAAGATGCACTTACTAGCAAGCTTCAAAAATTAAAGAACCCTAGCTATGGAGTCTCTCAAATGTTCGGCACAAGGAGGAAGAAGATGAATAAGATTTTTGTCATCTTTTTCCTTTTTAATTATTTAATTGATAAATGCCCAAAATGCCCTCCTCACTAAATTTTCACAATTTACTAACTCATGTCCATTTTTGTCCAAAAATTATAATTTGGGAAAATTTCTATTTAAGGACTTCTAATTAATAATCCAAAGCTATTTCATACAAAAAGCTTCTAGAATCTCATATTTTGCAACTTTTGCAATTTAGTCCTAATTGGCCCCTTTAATGCCAATTTCATAAAATCTCTACATAAAACTTTCATAATATCATGCAAACATCTCAAATACCTTAAAACCTCATTTTACTAGCTCAGATTTGTGATTTCGTACCACTATTCTAACTAGGCCCTAAGTCGGGCTGTTACACGGCCTACCCACATAGTCGTGTGACTCTCCAAAGTAAAGAAATTTTCTAAATGTTTCAATAGTTTTAAAACTTCTCAGTTTAGTCCCGAATTGCTCCCAGTGCAAGTTTTGGGTCTCATAGGCCATTTTAGGGACTTGATGATATAATATAAAAGTTTTAAATTTTAAACGAAAATTTATGTCTTGAATTTCTTCAATTGTAAGTGCTATTGTCCGTTAATGCCTCGTGCCCTGTTCCGGCATTGAGCACGAGTAAGGGGTGTTACAATACTATTTTGAATAGCCACAACCCTTCATGTTGGATATACTTCTTAGCAGAAACATGTCTCAAGGAAATGTACCATTAGATGATAAATCATCACTTTTTAATTTGAATAGTGCTCATGAATAATTAATTTGCAATCAACAATTTCCAACACTAGGTTCTTTTTCAGTGCCCACAGATAATTTGAAGCGGATGTCATCGTCTGAAACTCTTTCCTATCCATATTTCCCTTGATTTCCATCATTATATGTCTTTGTAACATCCTGAAATTGGGCCTAGTAGGATTGGGCCTTGAGCCTTAGGAAATTTGAGTATTATTTTGTGTTGGCTTGGGTAGGAATTTTGTGTGATAGCATAGTCTTGTGAAGGCTTGTTTTTATTTAGGAAGCTAGAATAAATTTCAGTATGGCTTATTTAATGAAGTAGGATTAAGTGAGCTTGACACTTAAGTTAAATTAAGTGTTCATTTAAAGCACAAGAGGTATAAGTGGCAAGATGGTTAAGGCTCTTGAGAGGTTGCTTGAGGTTAGTGGTTCGAGTATCAAGGAAAGCATTTTGAGGATTTTTATTTCATCATAGCATTTATGGACGGTCAACTTATGTTTATGATAGGTTGGACTTTCATCTTTTGGTAAGTTGAATATATGTTTAAGGAAAGCTTGAAAGTAGGGATAAGATTCTTAAGGTTATGGTATGATGAGGGGACAAAGGCATGGAATAGGGAGGATGTTTTGGAAAGTAATCCTAGGCTTTAGTCCATGTATGTGGACGGCATGGGTGTCTAGGTGGGTGGCCGAATTTTTGATAGGTGGTTTAGGGGGGGAATATTTGGCCAATTCCTCTTTTGTGCATCTTTTTGCATTTTGCTTTTCCTCTCCAAAAACTCTTTCTTTTGGCCGATTGTTATTGTGCACTTTTGTACAAAATATGTTTGTGTTTTAGCCTTCATTTTGTTGAACCAAAAGTGCTATTCTCTTCCTTTCATTTTTCTCTTGAAGCCGTAACAACATTGGATTTTTTGTGAACTTTTCTTTTAGGCAAAAAGGTGTTGGCTGAATCTCATCTCTCCCTCATCTCTCTTTTCTTTTCTTTTTGACATTGGTTCATAAACATTTTCTTTTCACTCTCTTGGCCGAATATTTCTCCATATCAAATATCATTTTCCTTTTCATTTGTTCAAAGATAAAACATCTACTTCCATTCTTATTTCTTCTTTTCTTTTTCAAATCAACCATAACTGAACCTTTTTCTTCTCTTTTAGTCCTTGTTTTGGCCGAATATTCAAGGGTAGATTTTCTTTGATTTCTATTCAATCGATTTTGAAAGATAGGCTCTTTGGGACTTTGGAAGCAATTGATTTAAGTCCTATCTCTCTCTAGCAATCAAAGGTTGGTAAGTCAAAGGGGTAAGGATTTTATTTGATTCATCATTCTTTTGAAAAGACTAAAGTTTTTGGAATTAAAGTATTGTGGTTTGGCCGAATGGCCTTTGTTAATAATTTTTGTTAATAATTTTTAGTATTGGCTGATTGTAGGGACAAAGTGATCTAGTGCGATAGATCGGATTTTTGGAAGATAGTTCTTGCGTTGGTAAAAGGTGTGTATCTTACACACTTATAACTTGATTCATATTTGTATATATGTATGTTAAATAACTATTCATGTTGTTAAAGCCGAAATGATGAGTTTTGAGATGATACCATGATTGTATGAATGAGGATTCGGTAAGTCCGTTTTGATATGTTGTTAATACATGAGGATTGAAATCATGATCTACGATTTATGAGATTTTGTTATATGATTCATATCAAGGTATATTGACATGATTTGTTTATATTATTGATTCATGTGGGATCAAATGAGTGGAGGGGGCAGTGATATTCGTGTCGACGGACACCAGTGTTTTGGTAACACATTGTGACTACGGTCACCAGAGGTTTGGTACCTCCAGAGGTTTGGCACCTCATAGCGTCTCGTCCCTGTGGCTTAGCACCACCGTGGGTTGGCCCCACTTTGAGATATGGGATTGACGCCAGTGATTTGGTATCACACGATGGGTTGGCCCCATCATTCGATTTGTGTCTTCGGACACCAGAGATTTGGTATCTCCAGTGATTTGGTATCACATATGTGACTTTAAGTCACCAGTGGTTTGGCACCACCAGTGGTTTGGTACCACACGGGGTAGAAAAGGTGTTATGGATGGCTAGGTTGGGTGCATAATACATATATGTTGCTTGTTATAATTTGTGTAAGAATGTGGCATTTACTCGGGAGAGGGATTATGCACTGAGTCTTGGTGACTCACCTTCTCCTTTAAATTTTCAGGTGACTCGTAGATCGCGGATAAGGAGCCGGAAGAACTCGAGGTGCCCATGCAGTGAACATTTGGATTAAATGATTTATGAACTACTTTTATTTTATTGTTGGTTATTTTGCTTAAATTGTAATAAGGCCTACTAGGATTATATTTTGGTTATTTTATCTGTTTTGAATAATTTGTTTAATAACTTAATGACTTGAAAATGGATACACATGTTTTCTCAAATTAATACGCAAAAATATTTTATTGTGCCATCGGGTACACGTGAATCTGTAACAACTTGACCTAATAAATTATTAAACCAAAACAATATCTTTTATCAAAAATTTAAAACGGCTTAAAAGGATTTTTTAAATGTTTTCTCTGTAGCATACCAAATTCGATTCGTAATGTTTGGGCGGGTTTGGGTGTTACAAATTGGTATCGAGCCAGTTCAAAGCTCTCATTTGTGGGGCCCAAGGCCCAAAATGTTTTTAGTAGGCCTATTTGAAATATTTTGGTTTTGAATAAGCATGGCACCGAGTCTCCGGCACCAATCCGCCCAGGTAAGTACCTCTAACTTTTTGTATGGATTATTATTGTAGAAGGGTAGGTAGGGAACGTAGTTAGTGTGATAGGTGTTGAACCTTAGGACTAGTCCACCCCAACAAAACTCATAAGACTTTAATGGCCTAATTAAAACCAACCCGTGACCAAGTCGCCGAGTTAGAGTGTGGTAACCTTGGTGCGCATGTCTAAGATTGGATTCGAAAGAGCTTGGTATTTAAGCAGTCCTCGTGACTCACCTCCTCTTCACAGGAATCCTACCTGGTGCGTAGCTTCGGTTCACCCTAACCAAGAGGACTCGGTCATAGGCGAAACAATAAATAAAACCCGAAAAGGATTAGCCATGTTTCATGAAAACCCGAGTTTTAAAATTGTTTAAGTACTCTCTAGATATTAGGAAAAATTTATTTTGAAAAAAAAAATCTTCAAAATATTCCCGGTTTACCAAAATTACCAAAATGCCCCTAGTGGCAAAATTACGAAAGTGCCCTTGGTTCTAGAATTACCGAATTACCTCGATTTCAATAAAATCTTCTTACTTTGCAAAAGTAGCCGAAAATCTTGTATTTCAAAATATATACACTGACTTTTGGAATTTACAAAATTACCCCTGATTGACAAAATTACCAAAATACCCCTGGTTTCCAAAATTTTGCCATACCTTTAATTTGAGAAATTTCTGAAAAGAACCCTCTAGTTTTGGAAATTTCAAAATGTTCTGAATTACGAAAGTTTTAAAATTTCTCCGATTTATTACGAAAATACCCTTGTAGGAAAATGACGAAAATACCCTCAGGATAGAAACAGATGTAAATGTTCAAGAGTGAATAAGTATGGAAGGTATTAGGGAATGGATGTTCTTCTCTGTGTGAACTAGGATAGAGAACTTAAAACCTTGATTGATCGAAAGAATCCCTATTGAGCTTTCCATAAAACTTCTTCGCGAATAACCAAGTGAAACAAATTACTAATCCATAAAATTTTTCTACTCAGATTAAAAGCGCAATAGTTAGAATGAGTTTTAGAGGACGTGGCCATCGTGGACGCGGAAGGGGTAGGATGACCGTATCAGAACCTGTCAGGTCAGGTCAAGGATCTGAGAACGATATACCACCACCACCCCCAACTTTTGGAGCCAAAGAGCAGGATCAGACGGGTGATGACGCAGGTGTCAAGCGATCTTTGCGGGTTCTGGAAAGGGTAGCTGGAATGGGTGGAGGTGGAGGAGCTCAGAAATCGGTACCTGAGAGACTTCGAGCTAACGGAGCTGAATTTTTCCGAGGTGTATCTGGTGTAGCGCCTAATACGGCTGAGTATTGACTTGAATCGACCGAAAGAATCATGGATGAGATAGATTTGACAAATGAGGAGAAACTGAAAGGGGCGGTGTCGCTTCTCAAGGATGAGTCATATCGATGGTGGCTCACGGTTCGAGATAGTGCTACGGCAGACGATCTTACATGGGATTACTTCAAAGCTGCTTTTCAGAAGAAATATGTGGGCACCAGCTACACTGATGCTCAGAGGAAAGCTTTTCTGGGGTTGGTACAAGGAAATAAGTCTGTGTCAGAATATGAAGTGGAATTCTTGAGACTGAGCCGTTATGCTCAGGGAATTGTGTCAACGGAGCATGATCGGTGTTTCGCTTTGAAGACGGACTGAGAGATGACTTGAGACTGCTAATTGCTCCACAGTAGGAGCGTGAGTTTGCTGTTTTGGTGGAAAAGGCTAAAGTAGCCGAAGGGGTCAAGGAGTCCGTAAGACAGAATCACGAAAATAATAAACACAAGAGAGGCTTTGGATCGCCTGGATCGGGCAGTAATGTGGAGAAGAGGGCTAGATTTTGGGAATTAGAAAGAGCCACAAAGCCTACTCAGTGGCCACCTCAGTGTGCTAGATGCGGGAAATCCCACTCGGGAGAATGTTTGGCTGGAAGTAGAGGGTGCTTTGAATGTGGATCGTTGGATCACCGCATAAGGGATTGTCCTCAGAAGTTAGCTAAGAATCACCCAGAAGGTCAAAACCGTGCTCAGGTTAGAAATGAAGGACCACCACAGAGGCGTCGAGGTGCAGCTAGAGGAAATGGTAACGGGCGTGACTGAGGTACTGAAGGTACAGAGGCGAGGCAACCAAGGTTGGTTTATGCAGTTGGCCATCGCGAGGAGGAAGATGTGCCAGATATGACAACGGGTAAGTTGCTTATTTTCGAAATACCCTCAATTGTCTTGTTTGTGGTTACGTTAGTTCGCTCTTATATAGCTAGTAAAGTGTATGAGACTTGGATTATGGACGTAGGGAATGTTTCTAGAAAGTATGATAGATCTTTAAGATCAGAGTGCGCAACAGTAGCGTAGGGTGATGAGTTAAGGATACACGATTGGACGATAGTAAGTAATTTCGAGGACGAAATTTCTTTAAGGAGGGTAGATTTGTAACATCCTGAAATTGGGCCTAGTAGGATTGGGCCTTGAGCCTTAGGAAATTTGAGTATTATTTTGTGTTGGCTTGGGTAGGAATTTTGTGTGATAGCATAGTCTTGTGAAGGCTTGTTTTTATTTAGGAAGCTAGAATAAATTTTAGTATGGCTTATTTAATGAAGTAGGATTAAGTGAGCTTGACACTTAAGTTAAATTAAGTGTTCATTTAAAGCACAAGAGGAATAAGTGGCAAGATGGTTAAGGCTCTTAAGAGGTTGCTTGAGGTTAGTGGTTCGAGTATCAAGGAAAGCATTTTGAGGATTTTTATTTCATCATAGCATTTATGGACGGTCAACTTATGTTTATGATAGGTTGGACTTTCATCTTTTGGTAAGTTGAATATATGTTTAAGGAAAGCTTGAAAGTAGGGATAAGATTCTTAAGGTTATTTTATGATGAGGGGACAAAGGCATGGAATAGGAGGATGTTTTGGAAAGTAATCCTAGGCTTTAGTGCATGTATGTGGACGGCATGGGTGTCTAGGTGGGTGGCGAATTTTGATAGGTGGTTTAGGGGAATATTTGGCCAATTCCTCTTTTATGCATCTTTTTGCATTTTGCTTTTCCTCTCCAAAACTCTTTCTTTTGGTCGATTGTTATTGTGCACTTTTGTGCAAAATATGTTTGTGTTTTAGCCTTCATTTTGTTGAACCAAAAGTGCTATTCTCTTCCTTTCATTTTCTCTTGAAACCGTAATAACATTGGATTTTTGTGAACTTTTCTTTTAGGCAAAAGGTGTTGGCGAATCTCATCTCTCCTCATCTCTCTTTTCTTTTCTTTTGACATTGGTTCATAAACATTTTCTTTTCACTCTCTTGGCGAATATTTCTCCATATCAAATACCATTTTCCTTTTCATTTGTTCAAAGATAAAACATCTACTTCCATTCTTATTTCTTCTTTTCTTTTTCAAATCAACCATAACTGAACCTTTTTCTTCTCTTTTAGTCCTTGTTTTGGCCAAATATTCAAGGGTAGATTTTCTTTGATTTCTATTCAATCGGTTTTGAAAGATAGGCTCTTTGGGACTTTGGAAGCAATTGATTTAAGTCCTATCTCTCTCTAGCAATCAAAGGTTGGTAAGTCAAAGGGGTAAGGATTTTAGTTGATTCATCATTCTTTTGAAAAGACTAAAGTTTTTGGAATTAAAGTATTGTGGTTTGGCCGAATGGCCTTTGTTAATAATTTTTGTTAATAATTTTTAGTATTGGCCGATTGTAGGGACAAAGTGATCTAGTGCGATAGATCGGATTTTTGGAAGATAGTTCTTGCGTTGGTAAAAGGTGTGTATCTTACACACTTATAACTTGATTCATATTTGTATATATGTATGTTAAATAACTATTCATGTTGTTAAAGCCGAAATGATGAGTTTTTGAGATGATACCATGATGGTATGAATGAGGATTCGGGTAAGTCCGTTTTGATATGTTGTTAATACATGAGGATTGAAATCATGATCTACGATTTATGAGATTTTGTTATATGATTCATATCAAGGTATATTGACATGATTTGTTTATATTATTGATTCATGTGGGATCAAATGAGTGGAGGGGGCAGTGATATTCGTGTCGACGGACACCAGTGTTTTGGTAACACATTGTGACTACGGTCACCAGAGGTTTGGCACCTCCAGAGGTTTGGCACCTCATAGCGTCTCGTCCCTGTGGCTTAGCACCACCGTGGGTTGGCCCCACTTTGAGATATGGGATTGACGCCAGTGATTTGGTATCACACGATGGGTTGGCCCCATCATTCGATTTGTGTCTTCGGACACCAGAGATTTGGTATCTCCAGTGATTTGGTATCACATATGTGACTTTAAGTCACCAGTGGTTTGGCACCACCAATGGTTTGGTACCACACGGGGTAGAAAAGGTGTTATGGATGGCTAGGTTGGGTGCATAATACATATATGTTGCTTGTTATAATTTGTGTAAGAATGTGGCATTTACTCGGGAGAGGGATTATGCACTGAGTCTTGGTGACTCACCTTCTCCTTTAAATTTTCAGGTGACTCGTAGATCGCGGATAAGGATAGGAAGAACTCGAGGTGGCCATGCAAAGTGAACATTTGGATTAAATGATTTATGAACTACTTTTATTTTATTGTTGGTTATTTTGCTTAAATTGTAATAAGGCCTACTAGGATTATATTTTGGTTATTTTATCTGTTTTGAATAATTTGTTTAATAACTTAATGACTTGAAAATGGATACACATGTTTTCTCAAATTAATACGCAAAAATGTTTTATTGTGCCTTCGGGTACACGTGAATCTGTAACAACTTGACCTAATAAATTATTAAACCAAAACAATATCTTTTATAAAAAATTTAAAACGGCTTAAAAGAATTTTTTTTTTTAAATGTTTTCTCTATAGCATACCAAATTCGATCGTAATGTTTGGGCCGGGTTTGGGGTGATACAGTCTTGCTTCTTACTTAATCAACCTTTTTGTAATTAAAGAACTCTACCTTCACTAAATTTTGAAGGCTTAGGAATAATATTTATGGGGTTTAAGGGTGTATAAAGCCCTCAATCTTTTTTAAAAAAAAGCAATTAAGTTTTTGTCTTTTTTTGCACTCAGTTGTATATTCGAACAATTAAAATGCATTAAAAAGACCCTTTGACTGTTAACGTTAACGGTTGACCGTTAAAGTTAACTAATTAAATTTTTCAATTAAAGCCATCACATGTCACAACCATGACATGTGGCAAAAAAATAATAAAAATAAAAATTATTAAAATTATTAAAATATAATAAAAATATTAAAAATTAGAAAAAAATTTATAAAATTGTAAAAATTTATAAAATATATAGAAATATAAAATTTTATAAAATCGTAAGAGAATTATAAAAAATGTAAAAAAAAGAAATTCATAATAAAATATAAAAACTTATTATATCTCATTATCGTGTCTCTCCCATACAACCAAGTTGATCATAATCAACCCAATGTTTCATTGGTTTTGCTTACCTTTCTCCTCCTACTTACATTCAATCTTTTCTTGTTGGTTTTGTTTATCAAACCAATTTCTACCCAAACTTCAGAAATATTAGAAAAAGTGGGCGTCCTTATAGCTATTGCTGCATTTTGTCACGCCATAGCATGCATCATTTGATTCATTGTGTTTCTTCCTTGTTAATGTTTGAAATGATACGTAGTGTACGTATGTATCCAAAATTTATCTGATTTCATATGTATGGATATATGTATGTATGTATGTATGCATGTAGTTTCTATCATTTCATTCACTGATATAACTATTTCCTCTACTTGATTTTATTATTTTATATAATATATTTTATAAATTTATATTTTTCTATATTACTATATATTTTATAATTTTATACTATTTTAAAAAAATTACAATTTTTTATACATTCTTTATTTTTAATAAAATATATATTTTGTATGTATAAAATCTATATTTTGTGATTTTTATAAAAATTATATTTTAATAAAATATATAGTAAATCGTAATTTTAAAAATTATATATTTTGTGATTCTTAGAAAAAAATTCTATGTTTTAATAAATCGTAACTATTTTTCTATATTTTTATTATAAATTTTAATATTTTTATATAAATTTTATTTTTTTATTTATTTATCATTTTTTGTCATGTTAGGCCGTATTGTGACACATGATGGCTTTAATTGAAAAAACATAGGGTTCGTTAACTTTAACAGACAATGGTTAAAGTTAACGGTCAAAGGACTTTTTTGATGCATTTTGATAATTCAAAATATCCAATTGAGTGCAAAAAAAAAGTAAGGGCTTAATTGCTTCTCCTTTTTTTTTTTTTTTTAAGTTTAAGAATTTTTATACCCTTAAGCCTATTTCTGGTTTCACTTCGGGTTTTTTTTCTTAACAAAACATGTACATTACCCACTCACTAATTATGTAAATAGACAATGACATGCGAGGTCTAACTTGTCAAGTGTGGTTTTTTTAAGGTAGTGTTTGGAAAATCACTTAATAATTGAATTTGGGTATAATTACTTGTAATATACAATAGGTGTAATTGGTGGGTCACACTTTCCAATTTTTAGGGGGAGGGTGAGCATTGGAGTAATCAAATCAATTTTTTTTTGAAAAATTATCTTTATACAAGTTACAAAATTATATTATAAGCATAAACATGTATGTGTGTTTGGGATGATTATGAAAACAATTTTTTGTATTATAAAAATAATTTGTATATTTTATAAAGTTATAACAAATAAATTATATTATTTAAATACTAAAAAAATTTAAAGTTATGGTAAAAAATTTATTATAAAATAATTTACATTTTATAAAAGTATTATGATATATTTATTTATAAAAAGTTATAGTATATATAAGTATATATATATATATATATAACTTATTTATGTGTCAAAATTATATATTATAAAAATAATATGTTTATTCATAAAAAAATGTTATAGTTTTTTTATCATAACTTATTTATAAAAAAAAATCTAAAGTTATGAAAATTATATTATTTATAAGAAATGTTATGAAAGTTGTGGACAATTTATAAAATCTTTTTATAAAAATTACATATTATAAATTTTGGTAAATAACCAATATATACCAAGAAATAAAAAATTTACGGAATTGGGCCAATTTTTAGAAAATTTACGGAAAAGGCCCATTTCCTATCAAAACCCATCCACGTCAGCACGTTTTGAGGGGAAATGTCAGCAAAGCGCACCCCTGGGGACGCGCTTTGCTAGCCAACGGTCAAAAGGCCCAACGGTCAAAATTTTTTCCTATAAAAACCCCCCAACCCTTTTATTTTTTTCACACTTTAATCATTCTCTCAATTTTCTCTCAATTTTCTCTCAAAGTCCTTGAAATTTACTCTCAAAATTCAAAATAGTCCTTTACTATTTACAAAAAAGCCCTTTTTAATTTTTTTTAATATATATTTTTTGGAAAATTTTAAAATTTTCAATCGTATTACAATGGCCGGGGAATTATTTCGTCTAGACAACAAGCACATCTCCGTCGAGCAAATGCAAATGGTAAGTTTTAATTTTAATTTTTCAATATTATTTAATATTTTTTACAATTACGCAATTTTAATTATTTTTTTTATAATTTTTGAAACAGTCTGTAGATCGGGAGTTGGAATGTTATATTCGCAACATGCATGGTCCCCCATCGCCGTTGATTGAGAATTACCTACGTGAAGCGGGTTTTTGGCACGTGGCGACGATAGGCCGGGGGTTCAAGTTGGAGCCGCCTTTGATAAGTGCGTTGATAGAGAGGTGGAGACCAGAGACACACACTTTCCATCTTCCATGCGGAGAGTGTACCATCACTCTGGAAGATGTGCGATTGCGATTGGGATTGCGGTGGGGATTTTCGGTAGTCACCGAGTCTGCAACTTCTGGTGATTGGATGGTCGTATGCTACGAGCTTCTGGGTGCCATTCTGGATAAAATTCATAGAGGTCGGATTGAGATGGCCTGGTTATGAGACACATTCCCAGAGCTGAATGAGAGTTCGATCGAAATAGAGCGAATACGGCATGCTCGGGCATATATTCTTCAGATAATTGGAGGCTATCTGATGCCGGACCTTTCTAGAAACCTCGTACACTTGAGATGGCTGCTGAAACTTGTTGATTTTAGAGTAGCCGGTGAATTGAGTTGGGGGTCTACCGTGCTATCGAGGTTGTATCGGGAGATGTGTGGGGCGACGCGGCCGAGTAAAGCAAAAATCGGAGGTTGCCTATCACTACTGCAGTCATGGGCATGGTTTCGATTTCTATTTTTACGTCCTCGACTCGACCAACCATATTTATTCCCACTAATAACGAGGTAAATTTAATTTATATTTTACAATTATTACGTAGATTTATAGTATAATTGTATGCTATTTAATTAGGTGGAACCATTCGGCGAGTCACGCTAGAATACCTACCTCGCTTGAAGATATACGGCTTCTATTGGACCAACGGTCGGAATCACAAGTAAGTTTCGAATTTAGTATTTATAATTTAGTATTTCGTATTTAGTGTTTAGTATTATGTATATAACTAATATTTTTGTAATGTTAATATAGTTTCAATGGACACCGTATGAGGATCCGACAATTCGGGCAATAATTCCGGAGGAGTTCTTCCAAAATCCAAACTGTTGGCACGCGAAGGTCCCATTAATCACCTATGCGACCGTGGAGATGCACCAGTTAGATCGGGTTCTGCGATAATTTGGATTTTGATAACCGATTCTCGTGCCACCTGAGGTTCTCGATGATGAGCACAAAGTGGACTTACGGCAGTTGCACATGGATTGGCCAAGATTTTGGTCAGAACATATCGAGATATGACTACTTACCTATCCGGGAACCGATCATCGTCCCTGAGTTAGCGTGCGTGCCAGAATACATGCCATGGTTTAGGATCCATGGTGTCGATTATTGCCGGAAGAAGAGAGGCGACAAGAACCGTCAACAAAGGGAACGTCGGGGCCCTTAAATCTAAGGAGAAGGGTGATGACACGAGGCCATCAAGCTGCCGACACAATCATCGGGCCCAAACAACAGCGCCTACACGATCACCGGGCCCATCGGTTCAAATTGACGACACCGACATCACACCTTCACCCTTTATGCGGGTACCTACCCCTTATATGTATCCTAACGCGATATGTTTCCTTTTCCCGGTCCACCCCTGGTTGGAATGCATGGTCGGGTTCGAGTCCGTTCCCGACTACTCTGACTAGCCAGCCGATCTTGAGGCTATCGTCGCGTGTGGGATCACAAGAGGCGCCGTCGAGGAGCACTTCTTTCTACTAGCCTCTTTCGCCATACGAGATTCAGACACCCCCACCGTGGTTTATGCAAACTCCTCCGGGGTCGTTATTTTATCAAGGTAGGTCATCTTCGCAACACCCACAACTGCACCTAGTCTTGGGAGAATGGAATCCCTCCCAAGGTTCTCGACCCATCAGGAAGCTAGAAGAAGGAGGAATCCAGCAGCAGAATCACTAATCAGCCTGTGTGTGAGATCGATTCCACCAAGCATCAACATTGATTCGGATCGGGTTTTTTATTTTAAATTGTAATAAATTTTTTTTTTAATAAAACAAGTTGTTTTTTATTTGTGTTTGTAATTTAATTTTAATATCTTCACTAAAATAGAAGTTGTTTATTTTTTGTAGATAATTTAATTTGAATTTTTTAATAAAATAAGAAGTTATTTCGTATTTTATTGTAATTTAGTTTTAATATATTTAATAAAATAATAGTTGTTTAATTTTTTATTGTAATTTAATTTTGATATCTTTAATAAATTAGAAATTGTTTAATTCTTTATTGTAATTTAATTTTAATATATGTAATAAAATAAGAAGTTTTCTTTATTTTTATTTTTTGTAAATTAGTTTTGATATATTAAAACTATAAGAAGTTTTCTTTATTTTTTATTTTTGGTAATTTAATTTTAATATATGTAATAAAATAAGAAGTTATTTTTATTTTATTATAATTTAGTTTTAATAAATTAAATAAATAAGAAGTTTTCTTTATTTTTATTTTTGTATAACTTAGTTTTAATTTATTAAATAAATAAGAAGTTTTCTTTATTTTTATTTTTGTAATTTAATTTTAATATGTATTAAAATAGGAAGTTGTTTTTATTTTTATTTTATTACAATTTAGTTTTAATATTTTAAATAAATAAAAGTTTTTTTATTTTTTATAATTTAATTTTAAATTAAAATAAATTTTCTAGCAAAGGCGTCCCAGTGGAGCGCTTTGCTAGCATTTCCCCTCAAAACGCGCTGACGTGGACGCGTTTTGAGGGGAAATGACCATTTTCCGTAAATTTTCTAGAAAACGGCCCAATTCTGTAATTTTTTTTAATTTTTTGGTATATTTAGGATATTTACCCTATAAATTTTATATTATGTTTTACTTAATTTACATATTATAAAAAGATATTTAACCTAGTATAAGTCTTTTCCCAAATTAAATTTATATAAGTTTTTATAATTAAAGTTATATACTATTTGGATTATGAACTCGAATATTATAATGTTCATGCTAATTATGCAAATAAAAAATGTTTTCTAACACCATATCATAGGTTATTATACCATTTGAGAGAATGGTGCGAAACACAAGCACCATAGACAACTTATGAACTCTTTAATTTGAGATATTTGATGCTTTAAAATGTGGTTGGGAAGACATTTGTTGTTTTAAAAAAAAACATTTCTCATATTAACAACATTACATTAGTATAACATAAAAATCAAGATTGAGTCTTATTAGCTTGTTCCATCTTTCATAACTTCAATCATAGGAGAAATTAAGACGATCAATACTTTATAGAGTATATGGAAGAAGGAGATCTTGATAATTTTAATGACGCGGGTTCAAATTCAAATGATGATGAACTTAGTCAATGACCAAAATATGATTATAAAGAGCAAATGTTTAATATTAAAAAGGGAATAACCCAACAAATTTGCAATAGAACAATTAGATAAAATTGTCAATGATATTTAGTTTTCTTGCTATTTTTATTAGTAATAATATTATCGTTACTTTTTAAACTAACATAATATATACATATATATATATGATTTGATTTTAATTTGTGTTACTTTTTAGAAATTATTTTATCATACTAAATTTTTTGTAGCAATTAATATTTTTAAATATATAAATTATATAATTGTGTAATTACAACTTGTACTACCAAACATGACATAGGAATTACGATGTACTTACACTTTGTCAATTAAACACGATAATGAATTAAATTTTTTTGTAATTACAAGAGTGTAATTATTACCAAACAGACCCTAGTAATTACACTATCATTTAATTACTTTGTGTTGTCCAAGAACACCCTAAATTATTTTATCACATATAATAAGATAATAATTCAAAAAAATGTTACGGTCCCTCTAATAATTATTGTAGGTCATATCCTAGTTTTGATCCATTTAGAACATGAATATCTGCATATTATAAATAGCCAATGACATATAATGGTGTAAGGGGCACTGAAACTCCCAATAAACCTCTTACTATACTTAGCAAAGAAAATTGTATGAACACAAGTAGCCATGTGCAACTGAAGATAAGCTTTTCATCAGTAGTTCTTCTGTTTGGAAAGGTGAATTATTGTGGGAAGTCCAATATTTGGGTCGTGTTATTAATGGCTCCTCAACTCTCCATCTTCTTCGTGCTTAGTTTGCTTCTTGGCATTTCTTCTGCTATTGATGGTACGATCATGTTCTTGCAGCGTTTCCATTTGGAAAATCATAGTATATATGTTTTGAATTCCAGACTCACTGCTTGATATATTTTCTCCCTTTTTGTTGGGTTAGTTATTAAAGGAATGGAATTTTTGTTATTCAGACAACGATGGCCTCGACAAGTGGGGAAAATTGGATCCAACATTCTCACCATGTTCCTCAGGGCAAAGGCAATCTCCCATAAACATTCAAAGGAATCTGACGGTCCACAAGAAGCTATTGAAACCTTTAACCAGGAACTACAAACATGTAAATGCTACGCTGGTTAACCAAGGCTACAGTGTTGGGGTTGATTTCTAAGCAATTCCTAATTGCCAATCATTCATCATATTTAGGATGGTATGTAGAAAATTGATGAATATTGGGAATGCAGGTGCATTTTGAGGAATATCCTTGAGATTTATGGATTGATGGCAAAAACTACACCCTCAAGCAATTCCAGAGGCCTTTTAAGCATCGCATTCATGGATAGGGGTAAACGTTCGATCGAATCAAATGAAAAAAATGTAATTAATAGAGTTGACAAATCATATTTTATTATCCTAACTCGATTTGAAATTTATTCGAATCGAATTGAATGAGATAAAATTCGAATCGAATATATTTGTTCGAGTTAAATTAAAAAAAACAACTTTGAGTCTTTATAGCCACAGTCACCCATCATAATTAAATTTACTCACCATAATCAAATTTGTTATTAACTTTCATTCTCACATAATTTTTTATTAATCTTTTATATACAAGTTAACTTCTTTACTTGCTTAGTTGCTTCAATTATCTTGATTCTTATTATCATGTATTTTGAAATTAAAATAATATGTTATATGTAAAATGTGAAATTGATATCAATAATTCAATTTTAATATAAATTGATAAAGATTAGCATGATTAAACAATTCAATAATAAAATAGTATAAAATGTGAAATTTAATTCAATAATATAAATAGTACTCATAAATTGAAAAAAAAAGTTTTTGGAGTTTGGGGAAATTAAAAGTTTTTGGGGGAAGTAAAAAAAAAAAAAAAAGTTTGGGGGTTTTGAAGAAGTAAAAGGAAAAATGTTTTCAAGATTTTAGTGAAAGTAAAAGTTTTGAGTGAAAGTAAAAGAAAAAAGAAGTTGATGGTTTGGGGGAAAGTAATTTTTTTAGGGGTAAAGTAAAAGGGTTTGAGGGGGGGTTGGGGGAAGGAAAGCAAAAATATTTGGTATTTGGTTTGTTCGAATTATTCGAATTCCAATATTCAATTCGATTTGAACTCCAAATTTAAGAAAAAGTTCGAGTTTATTTGATTAACCCGATTAATTCGATTCAAATAATTCAAATCTAAACTTTTTTTTTTCTATTTTTTTCGAGTCGAATCGAATTTTACTCACCCCTACTAACGGAAAATCGTAAGCTTTAATGTAACAACCTATTTTCAGCGATGTCAAAAACAGTGGTTTCGAGACCACAATTTTGACCAGTGAGTCAGTAGATATTATTTATTTAATATTTACACTGGTCAGTAAATATTATTTATTTAATATTTACAGGGTTATTTGACTATCGTATTAAAATTTGGTTTGATAATTTTAACGTTTGAATAGTAAATTAAGGAAAAGTGTCTAAATCGTAAAAACTGCAAAAGTTAATCGTTATTATTTTACATGTGCTAAATGTTTATAAAATCATAATTGGAGGGTTTTACGAGGCAATTAGCCCATGTTAAGTATGGTGAACGGTTTAGAAATGATTTATGTATAAAATTATATGTTATTTTATAATATAATAATGTTAAATGAGTAATAAAACAAAACAATGTTCATGGCCATTTTATTTTTCATCATCTTCAACCTATTCCCACAGAAATACCATTGTTAGAAGAACACTGAGGTTCAACCAAGCTATTTTTCTTTGCATAGTATGAAATTCAAGCCCATTTTTAGTAATTTTTATGTTTTTGATATCGTTGTAGTTTAACCTAACTAACTCGAGGGACTATTTTGTAAAACTATTAAAGGTTTTGAATCTTTTCATTAATGGTTTTGATATGTTTATGAAGTTGGATGATAAATTTAAGAACTTCGTTGTTAAATAAGACTATTTTGTAAAATCAATTCGGTTAGTATTAAGCTTATGGACTAAAATGATAAAATAATAATTTTAGGATGAAATTCTTATGAAAATCTCATTAATTATGGGCTGTAAGAAGGTCAAATAGAATTTGGTTAGCATATATTGGGCTTGATTGTAATAAATGTGTAAGTTTCGAATTTAGGGGCTAAATTAAATAAAAAGTAAAAAGTTTAGGATAATAATGTAAAATATTGTTAAAGGTCAAATACATGAATTTAGATATTTTAAGGTATTGAAATTGGTTAATTGAGTTAAATGATTCTATTCATCAAGAAACAGATCAAACAGTCGATAATCGCGAAAAAGGAAAAGACATCGAGTAATCCTGGTGTGGTGTCTATTGTTGTTTCATTTAGGCAAGTTTGTATTAGTTTTATTTCGTTTAATAATTGTTTGAATTCAAATTACATATGTGTATATATTTTTTTTTTTTGACATGGTGTATTGAGGTAAGTAATGAAAATGGAAATGAAAGATTCATTTGTAAAGTATAAAAAAGTATATGTATGAATTTAATTGTATAATGATATAAAATATGTTGGAAAATTGGGTTTGGAAAACGTTGTGAAAAATAAATTTAAGGAAAAATTAGAGTTTAAAAAAATTTCAAAATAAGAATTTGGTTATGATATCTAAAGTCATAAACAATTAATCAAAATTATACCTTTTCGATTCATCTAGGATGAACAATTAAACCAAGTAGTCTTCTCCGCTATCCTCAAGCTCACGTCTGTCGAGTATGGGCTCACTTTGAATCATAATTTTTTTTTAAAAAAAAATTACCGATGGAATTATTTCTCAATTTTTCTAACCTTTTAGGGCAAGTTGTAAATAAGGAAAATATCTTCACAAATTTTCTAAAATAATGTTTACAATCAATTTCTCTCTACAACTTTCTCTTAAATTCAAGTGTGTGAAAAATAATGAGCTCTCTTTATATATGGAGAGTTTAGAGAGTTCAACTATGATTAAATTTAATCACTTTAATATTAAATTAATATAATATTTATCAAAATAAATATTAAATTAAATTTAATATTAAATCTATTAAATTAATAGAATATTTATCTATAAGATAAACATTAAATTTAATTTAATATTAAGATAATCATTTTAATATTAAATTAATAAAATACTATTACGATAAGTATTAAATTAAATTTAATATTAAATTTATTAAAACAATATTATTTTTGAAATAGTTACTCTAAAATCAAATTCTCTAGTAAAGTTTCAATAACAACGTAATTCTTCCACTGCTCAACCACCAAAGACCCACCGTTACAAACCATTTTCTGGCCACCGTCGTAATCGCCGGCACCCAAAGCTGGTTCGATTTCTACTGGTTCGATCCGGGCTAGTGACGGCCCGACCGGTCCGGTCCAACCACCAGTTGGACTGTGGGCCTGATTTCACATACCAAGCCCAATTCGACTAGCTTTTGGGTTTTAGTCTCAGTTTTGGGCTCCCGAGCTCAAGTTACGATCTCAAGTCCAATTTTTAAGTTCAATTACACATTTGGTCAATTGTTTGACTTGAAAATTAATTTCCAAAAATATAATTTTAATTTTAATTAATTTGATTAATTTAATTTTACTTGATCAAAATTAATTTTCCAAAAAATCACTTAGATTTTCAAAATTAATTTTTCAAGAAATTTATTTAATCAAATTCTCTAGTTGAATAATTTTTATGACAGACCAATTTAATTCCACATCGAATAAATCAACTGAATTAAATTGTTTCCAAAGTCGTAGAATTTACTTCTAATTCAAATGCAACCCGATCGAGCTTTTGTTGAGTTGGCGGAGGGACTAATCGGACATATATAATTAAGCTATAGTAATTGCAATTATGTCCAGAAGAATCGTTCTGATAATTCACAATTACTTAATCATGGAGTCAGTCTACAAGAAGTATGTAACACCCCTAGCCCGTATCCGTCGTCGGATTACGGTTACAGAGCATTAACGAAAGTTAATATCATACAACGAACATTTTCAACATATATAAAGCATAGCATAAAACATAGTAATATTATTCAAACTTGAGAATATATCCCTTATACGAGCCCTCGAGGCCCTAAAAACACATTAGAAATGAGTCGGGACTAAACCGGAAACATATAGAATTTTTCAGAAAAAGTTGGAAATTTTCAACCTGCAGGGGTCACACGGCTGTGTGGCCAGGCTGTATGACTCACACGACTAAGAGACATGCCCGTGTCTCAGGTCGTGTAGACATTCGAAGTAGGGACACACGGCTGTGTTCCAGCCCTTGTTTGTGCCCGTGTAACTTTCTAACTTGGGTCACATGGCCAAACCACACGCCTTTGTGCCTGGCCATGTAACTGCCTGACTTGTAACCCATTGTAAGCTACAAGGGACACACGGCCGCGTCGCATGGCCATGTGTCACACACGGATGAGACACATGCCCGTGTCTTTGGCCATGTGGATGAAAAATAGGCCATTTCCAAGTCATTTTTCTCACCCAAAGTCTAGTCATTTACACAACTCAAATGTACCTATATTCATGCATTCAAAGCACACTTAACATATGCATATACAAGCTTAAACATCAATATAACTAACCATTCAACCAATATGCCAAAATGACACCTCAATCTCAACAATCAATCTTGATCAAACACTTACTAAATTCATCCATAATTCATTCAACCAATTGCACAACTTAAATACCATATTTATCATAATGTTCACATATACCATCTATCTTAATAAATTTACCAAATACCAAACACATTCAAGGATACCAAAACTAGTCACTAACAACTTGATGTACCATCTTATTACATACCAACCAACATTTCAAATAAACACATTCTAGCATAACAAAGAACAACTCATGACATACATATTTTAACTACCGTACCAACTTCCGTCATTTAATCACCACAACACCAAAACAACAACCATTACAAGGCCAAATATATACATGCCAACATAGTACCATTTCATCACTCCAACTATCATAATCACAAACCAAAAACATAATGGCTAATTTCATAAAAAAAACACCTATACATGCCATTATAACCTTGACTCAAAATATACCGATATAGCCGATGGATAGTGTGATGGATCTCTGACAAGCTTTTTGGAACAGCCCGATTTTGAGCCTAATCGGAACAGTGGTTTTGGAACCCCAAATCCGACGTAGTAAAATTTATTTTTATTACATTTTATGGTCTACAGTTTTATGGAATGAACTCTTAAAAATTTCGTTTGAAAATTTTGATATTTGGGCACTCAATTTAGTTAAAGGGACTAAATTGTAATAAATGTAAAATGTGTGTTCTAGAAGTTAGAGGTGTTTAATTGCTATGAGATCTTAAATTGGGGTTCCTTAAATGGTAATTAGACCATTATACTTTATTATGGACAAAAATGGACATGGATAGGTGAAATTTTGAAGTTTTTCATTAAGGGCATTTTAGTTATTTGGTTAATAAAGACAAAATTTAACAAATAAAAGATGCCATCTTCTTCATATTAGTCCCCATGGCTGAATTTCACAAGGAGAAAATATAGCTAGGGTTTTCCAAGCTTCCAAGCTCGATTGTAAGTCCGTTCTTGTCCCGTTTTTAACGATTTTGTATTTTTGAGATCGTTATAGCTTGATTTAGCTATTTCAAAGACTAATTTGAAAGAAAGGTGAATTTTAAAATTTTACTCATGTTGAACAAGTATGTATTTTGATGTTTGATGGTAGAAAATACATGTTTGTTATTTGTTAAACGACTTTTGCTAAGTGATTTTCGATAAAAATATAAAAAAGGACTTATTTGTAAAAGTCTATAAAATGAGTAGAAAAATGTGAATAAATAGAAAATGTGCCTGTTATGAGTATGAAAACGGTTCGGCTAGGCTTGGGTGTAATGAAATTGAATGAAAATCATTTTACAAGCCTAGGGACTAAAGTGTAAAAAGTTGAAAAGTTAGGGGAAAAATGTATTTTTGCAATAATGTGATTTTTGGGCTGAATTGAATAATGTGAGTATTAAATGAGTTAAAATTTTCTATTATAGATCAAGAAAAACAAAGTTCGGACCTAGATTAGTGGAAAAACAAAATGTTTGACGATTAGGTCCATTTTCACTATTTTTGTACCGAGGTAAGTTCGTATGTTAATAATGCAATATTATATTTGTATTTTAATGTTTTTATATTGCATGAATTGTATGATTGATTCTATGAGCATATTCGACAAAGTTTCCGCAAAAGAGAAATTCCGGTTGAACCTCAGGAATAGATTAGGATACAAGTGACATGTCACTAGGAACCCATGTGATTATCTGATTATGTGACCCAGGTGTTGGTCCTGTACGTCCTACCGGTGACTGAGTATATTGGCATATGTTGCAGATACTTGACAGCTTGTGTGAGCAGCACCGTGTAGCTACATCTTGACTGACAGCTTGTGTGAGCAGGCTGGTGGATAGCTCGAGAGCGAGCCTATATGTGTTATGAGATTTGTGGTAGCATTGGCTACATATGTGGCACTTATGTGCAAATCTTTTCATGTATCCGATAGTACTCCAAGTGGTTCAACGGTTATGTCAACAATGAGAAAGTATGTGATTATGTTACGAGTTGGTACATGTATGTACGAAAATCTCAATAGAAATGGATTCGATAGATGATGAACTGTTGGTAAGAATGTGATTGAATAAGTTATGCTTATGCATCTTAAATGACAAGTATGTTAATATATGTTACGTTATTTATATGACTAATGTATGAATAATGTTTTGTATTATTTTCATATGGGCTTACTAAGCTATATAGCTTACCCCCTTTCTTTCCATTATCTTATAGTGTTACCAAACCAGCTCGGGATTGGAGATTGTTGGAGATTCAGATCACACTATCAAACCCTCTTGTTTTGGGTATTGATGATCTTAGTATTTTGAAAGTATGGCATGTATAGGAACTTATTCATTTTGTTATATGTGTCATTATGATTGTAGCCAATGTGTTGGCTTATGATTGTCAAAGGCTTATTTTGATATTTGGCCATGTAGATTTAGATTGGCTTATTTGAGCTATCATGGTAGAAAGCCTAAATATATATATGTGCCAATATCTTTGGTGATATGGTTATGGTATGCTTGGTGAATGATGGAAATGTGATTTATGACATGAATGTGAAATGTTTGGCAATATGGTCTATTGATGAAATGATAAAGTGGTGTACAATTAGGTAACTTGAAAGTAGTCAATTGTGGTTTAATAAATGTTGTGAGTATGATAGATGTTGATGTTGTATTTGCATGTGCTAGTCATAATTATGGATGTTTTGGTTGCCTAAGTATGTTATGTTTTGTGCCTTTGAATTGGTGTAAGTGTATGTGTGAATAAAGGTGGCAAATGGCTTGGTAAATAGCCTTTAATTTGTCCACATGGGTAGATACACGGGCGTGTGTCTAGGCTGTGTATGACACACAGTCTGCCCCACGGGCATGTGTTCCGGCCGTGTGTCCCATGCACCTTAATTTTGAAAAACAGAATGTCCAGAATTGAGCACACGAGCAGAGACACAGGCGTGTGTCCCAGCCGTGTGTGCTACACGGCCTAGCACACGAGCGTGTGGCACGGCCGTGTGGCACAAGTCAGAGAGCACCCTAAATTGAACACGGTCAGAAGCAATGGAGTGTCCCTTGGACCACACGGGTGTGTGGGCCCCGCAATTAGCAAAAAAATTTTAAGTTTTGTAAAAATTTCCTAAGTGCTTTGTTTAGTCCCGAAGCACTTCCAATGCATGTTTTAGGCCTTGTAGGCTCGTATTAGAAACTTTATGATTAAATATGAATGGTTTGAAATTGGATGAAAATTTATGACTCGAATTTGTGTGAATACTTGTGTTGTAAGTTCGGTAATACCCCGTACCCTATTTTGGTGTTGAATACAGCTAAGGGGTGTTACATTTAGTGGTATCAGAGCTATGGTTTAGTCGATTCTTGGACTAACGTAGCATGTGTGAGAGTCTAGCTATACATGCCATATATAATCTGTGATAGTGTGACGACTCCTGACAATTTAAATTGTGTTTTCATTTAGTAAATGGATCTCAACCAAGCTAATTCCACTAGTATTGGAATTGATACTCAAGTGTTTGAGTAAAGATATGTTTATGATGAGTTAAATCTCATAAAGGCATGGATACAAGTTCATAATATTGTGTTGATGATAAATATTGTGTTATATATGTATATATTGATAGTTAAATTTAGAGGCTTTACAATCTTCACCCCCTTACCAATATAGTATGGTACAATGAAACCTATAAGATTTAGATTTAATAAACTAGCAAGTGTGAAACCAAAGAGTTCAGTAGCCGAATAATTAATAATACTGTCAGAACTGAAAATGGGTTGTCGAATAAGGACAGATCTAGGAAGGATATCAATTTTTTTCAAAAGATCATTCGGATTTTGTATTGTTTCTTTTAAAGAAGAAATTAATCTTGACTAATCGACTCATCCAGGTATGATGTCTATAGAATGTGTTAACCAAAAATTCTGCTGAATTGATTTTCGATAGTAAATGGAATAATGTGGAAGTAGGGATAACTGTAATAATCAGTGGAATAATATGTGAGTTATAAAGATATATGAGTACAACAGTTATAGTTGAATAGATTATGACGATGTCTTCCGGGTATTCTATGTGTTCATTTATTTTTAGAGGTATATGTAACTGTTCGTTTTCAGATGAAATTCCTATCATATGAGAATGCTAGCTAACTATAATGTTGACGAAAGCACTGTTGGCCTGGTTGGTTTATGATCAGCATTTCTTTATCTTTCTTTGTAATTCTATTCTAATATTTTTGGTATAAAAGTTGACGGTGAAATTTATATGAGGCTATTATTCTGTTTCTATTGGTTGTTGTTTTGTTTTCTATATATATGGAAAATATGTCGTCTCTGTCACAACTAATTTCTGTGCGTATGAGCATTTTTTTACTCCCGGTTTTTCTCCGAGGAATCATTAAGATCTTTATTACTCAATATGGGTTGAGTTCTCTAAAATTCAGTATGGTCTCACATCTTGGATTTCATTATCTCAGATTTCTTATTGTTCTTACTGTTTAATTTATCAAACATGGCTTATCTGTAAAGGTATTCAGTGATCGGAAATAATTATATTTATTACGGTTATAATTTCTAATTTGATCATGGGAGCATGGTGATGCTGATCTCAGGTTTTTCTAGTTTCCGTGAAAGGGATTGACATCGGCAAAAGTATAGACGGTGAAAGCTCAAAGCTCAAATTCGTATAATGGTTTTCTTTTCTAAAGTAAGCTTGATTAAGGACAATAAGTTAAATTGGGATATTATGTTTCGTTGAGCTAATGCAGTCAGTAAAGATCTTGACTAGCATGTTGAAGGAATTATGAAGGATTGTTTGTTTGAGTTGCTCTAACAACAAGAAGAAGAGATTACTTTAAAATATTATTGTTTGATAGTTGAGATCGACTCAGTTGTTTCGAATAAAGCGGTTATTTAGTTGAAAAGTATTTTGATTTATATGCATTTAAGTTGATCTTCAATAAATTCCGTACATTCATGGGTAAATAGATGAACAGTTTGAATGAAGAATTCATATTCTAGGAGACATGATCTAGAAACATAAGTCTGTTAGATTAATTCTAATTGAAAGACGTTATTATGAGTTAAAGTTTTTCTGAATAATGAAGTTATCGCATTTGTGAAGTTTGAATGGTCTGATACATGTTAGTAAAGTTTTAAACAGCAAAAGCATTGTTAACCGAAGCACTAGTTTTGGTTCGGCCTGAATCAGGTAAAGAATTCGTGATTTTTAGCAATCCATTATTGAACAGATGGGGATATGTCTTAGTACAAGAATGTACAGTAATAGTTTATGCTTTCAGATGGTTAAAGTCATATTAAAAGAATTATCTGACACGCAACTTAGAGTGGGCCGCTATTGTGTTTGCATTGAGAATCTAGCGACATCTTTTGTTCGGTGAAATGTGTTGCATGATTAATGACCGTAATAGTTTGAAATATTTGATGTCACAGAGAGATCTAAATCTGAGACAGCAGAGATGCCACGAACTATCAAAATATTATGAGTAGCTATTGATTAGCATTTGGGAAAAGCACTTGCAGAAGCTTGAGTAGAAAATTTTGTTTACCTTGTGAATGAGGGTTACACGATTGATCTTGTCTGATGATAGTTTGATCTTAGATGAGTTAAAAGCTAAATTGATGTTTTTATTGCAAATCTGAGAAGCTTAGAAATATGATAGGGAATTGTGAGCCAAATGAGTACAGTGTAAGTCAACTTCTGATACTAAATGTCAGGTCAGACTTGATGACTGTTTATTTCTCCAAGGTAGAAATTGTGTACCGAAGAATCCAGAACTTATATGAAAAAAATTTTGCACAAAGCTCACAGAGGTAGCTTGCTTGTTCAATTGGGAAAAAATAAAATGTACAGTGATTTGAGACAAATGTATTGATGGCCTAGTATGAAACGTAAGATTTCTGACTTTATATCCAGATGCTTGATTTGTCAACAGGTTAAAACTGAACATCAAATACCCTTAGAATTGTTACAGCTAGTGATGATGTTGGAACGGAAATGAGGTATAAGTTCCTGCAATTGTCAAGCTATTTGGATTGTCAGTATTTAATATATTCGTTAGAAATCTATGGGTTACAGTTCACTTCTTGATTCCAGAATAAATGATAAGAAGTTTTGGGTAAGCAATTATAAATTTTTGATACTGCATTTTTGCTCTCAAACTGACGGTCAGTTTGAGTGTGTTATTCAGGTTCTTGAAGATATGTTTTGATGTTGTATTTTAGAATTTGAAGGAAAATGAAAAAGACATAATTGCGATTATTCAAAACTGCATGTCTCAACAGTTTTCAGTTAAGTATTAAAGTGGCACTATATGAGATTTTATATAGCTACAAATGTAAAAGTACATATTATTGGATTAAGTTTGATAAGAAAAGCTACATGTAGTTGATATGATCTGTGAAATAGAAGGAAATGTAAAAGAGATCCGAGATAGGTTTGAAGCAACTTCTGATTGTCAGAGATTTTATGTGAATTTTAAATGAAAATAAATAGAGTTTCAAAATGGTGACAAGTGCTTCTGAAAATTTTCCATGGAAGAAAGTATTTTGACTTGGTCGTAAAGGAAAGTTAAGCCCGCGATTTATCAAACCGTACGAGATTATAGGGAAATTTGGGCCAGTGACTCATCGATTTGAATTACCGTCAAAACTTGAGAAGATTTATATGTGTTTCATGTGTTATGTTACGATGGTACTGATTAGATACTCCACGTAAAATTTCCCAGACAAATGTTGAGATTTAGTCGACATGTTAGATAACAAAGAACTGATCTGAATTATGACACGTGAGATTAAAGAGCTAAGAAACAAAAGCATAGCCTTAGAGGAGATTCTATGGAATCGACATGAGATAGAGGAAACTACAAGAAAAAAATACCAAAACCTCTGTTCTGGTAAGATTTTTGGGGACGAAAATCCCTAAGGGGGAGAGTTGTAACAGCCCGATTTTAAGCCTAGTCAGAACAGTGATTTCGGGACCACAAATTTGACGTAGTAAAATTTATTTTTATAATTTTTTTATGATCTACAATTTTTGATGGAATGATTTCGTGAAAATTTCGTTTGAAAATTTTGATGTTTGGGCACTCAATTTAGTTAAAGGGACTAAATTGTAATAGATACAAAATGTGTGTTCTAGAAGTTAAAGGTGTTTAATTACTATCAGATCTTAAATTAGCGGTCTTTAAATGGTAATTAGACTATTATACTTTTGTATGGACAAAAATGGACATGGATAGGTTATAATACCACTTACCAGTATTCAACGCCGAAATAGGGCACGAGGCATTACCAGACTTACAACACAAGCATTTACACAAATCTGAGTCATAAATTTGCGTCCAATTTAAAATCATTCATAATCTATCAAAAAGTCCCTAATACAAGCCTACGAGGCCCAAAAGTTGCATTGGAAGTGATTCGGGACTAAACCGAGAACTTAGGAAAATTTTACAAAACTTAGAAAATTTTTGCTAACTGCAGAGCTCACACGCCCTTGTGGTCCAAGGGACACGCCAGTGTGACCCTAGGACATGCCCGTGTCTCTGCCCGTGTGCTCAATTCTGGACATTCTATTTTTCAAAATTAAGGTGCAAGGGACACACGGCTAAAACACCTGCCCATGGGGCAGGACACACGGCCTAGACACACACTCGTGTGTCTACCCGTGTGGAAAAAATAAAGGCTATTTACGTAGCCATTTTCCACCCTTATTAACACATACAATTCACCAATTCAAAGGCACAAAACATAACATACTTAGGCAATCAAAACATCCACAATTATGACCAACACATGCCAATACAATATCAACATCTATCATACTCACAACATTTATTAAGCCACAATTGACTACCTTCAAGATACCTAATTGTACACCACTTTATCATCTCATCAATAGACCACATTGCCAAACATTTCACATTCTTGTCATAAATCACACTTCCATCATTTACCAATGTAATATTTTGATTTAGGGCCTAGTTAGAATAGTGGTTGCGAGACCACAAAACTGAGGTAAAAATATGTGTTTTATGGCTTTTATGAGGTCTATAGCATGTTTTCATAATTGTGTGAAAATTTCATGAGGAAATTTTATTAATTATTGATCAATTTGTCCATTAGGACTAAATTGCAAAGATTGAAAAATATGAGATTCTAGAAGATTTATGTATGAAATAGCATTAGAAAATTTACTAGAGGTCCTTATTTAGCAATTAAACCATTATAAGTCAAGATGGACAAAAATAGACATGGGAAGGAAAAATCTCAAGAAATGGGCCTTAAGGGCATTTTTATCATTTGGTTAATAAAAGAATTAAAAGGGAAAAAAAGTCAAAGTTCATGTCCATCTTCTTCCTAAGTGCTAAAAATTTCAAGCTCTCCATAGTTAGGGTTTTGTCAACTTTCAAGCTCGATTGGAAGTATCTCTTAACCTCATTTTTAATGTTCTTCGTATTTTTGAGATCATCATAGCTCGATTTAGCTATTTCTAGCTATATTTTGAGCTAGGGTTTATGTTCAAAAATTTACACATGTATGACATGCATGTATTTTGATGATTTATGGAAGAATATGAAAGTTTGACGCATGATAAACATCTTTTTCTAAGTGATTTTCATGCGAAATTCATAAAAAGGACTAAATTGTAAAAGTCATCAAAAAAGTCATACATGAGTGAATTAGCAGAAATTGGGGGCTGTTGTAGTTAAGAAAATAATTCAGGTTGGCTTAAAATGCAAAGAAATTGAATGAAAATTATTTTACGAGCCTAAGGGAAAAAGTGTAATTATGTGAAAGTTTAGGGGCAAAATCATAATTTTGCCAAAGTATGATTCATGGATTAATTAAGTCAATGTGAGTATTAAATAAGTGAATAGATCAAGAAACACAAAGCCCAGACCGAAGCCGAGGCAAGAATAAGGTTGTGGACTAAATCGAACAACTATATGTATTTTGAGTACCGAGGTAAGTTTGTGTGAAATTAAAGCTACATAATGTTATTATGTTTTAATTACTTTATATTATGAGAAATGTATATTATTTCCATGAAGTTGATTAATGATGTCTCGATGAAATTATAATGAGATCATGTTAAGTTGAAGTCCCGGTTGAACATTCAGAATAGAAAGGATACTTGTGTCACAACATGAGATAAAGAAGGTCTCGTATAAGACCATGTATGGGACCTGGCATTGGCACCAAATGAGGAAGGTCCTGTATAAGACAATGTTGGGACATGGCCTCAGCACCAAAGAACGATCTCGTGTAAGACTATTCTGGGACATGGCATCAACATCTATATACGATCTCGTATAAGACCATATTGGGATATGGCATCAACATCGAGATATGGGATCCCATGTAAGACCATATCTAGGATATGGCATCAGCATCAAGATGTGATCCCATGTAAAACCATATATGGGATATGGCATTGGCATCATGATACATGTATGATGAGATTGAGTATCCTTCGATATTCCCAGTAGTTCAACTGGCAAAGAGCTAAGTTTATGTACACACAACAAAGAGCTAAGTCTATGTTTAAGAGAATAAAAGCGCTAAAGTTGTGTGATGAAGTGATACAAGTACCCATGAGTATCTTACGAGATATAAATGCAAAATGTGATGTGTGATTTGGTAAGATTGAGCATGAGTAAGTTATTTTGATGTGTTTGAAAACTTGTATTGCTATTATTCAATGAGATGAATGGATGTTATCGTAAGTTATTATGTTGCTATTTATTTCATGCAAACTTACTAAGCTTTATCCTTACCTTTCTCTTCTCACTTTTCCCTTGTAGTATCGCCAAGCTAACTCGGGGATCGTAGGACGTCGAAGTTCTGATCATACTATCAACTATTCTTTTGGTATAGTAAAGTTGATTTATTTTGGGTATGGCATGTATAGGAACTTGGTCATTTTGTTATGTCATATTTGTTAGCCAAAGTGTTGGTTATTATTGTTACTCATTCATTTTGTAAATGGCCATTGAGAATTGGCCAATACTTGTTAAGTTTTATATATATCCAATGACGATGATATTCATGAAGTGCAAGTTCCTGTAATTGATCGAGAAAGATGTGAAGTGTATGCCTGATGAATTAGTGATTCTTCATAGTTTATTATTGCTATGTTATGTGTTGCTTGTGGTGGTATAAGTGTGTTTGTTTTTCAGGGTGGCAATCAGCTTGGTAAATAGTCTTGTAATTGTCCACACGGGTAGACACACAGGCGTGTGTCTAGGCCGTATGTAACACACAGTTAGCCCCATGGGTATGTTGATAGGCCGTGTGTCCCCTGCATCAAATTTGTGAAAATTTAATTTGTCACACGGACTAGCACATGGGTGCGTGACTAGGACATGTGCCCTTAAGTGTTTGCTGACGTCATAAACAGAATACTAAGGTTTTCACACACGGGTAAGGGTACGGGCGTGTCTTGGCCATGTGAAGGACACGGGCCATAGACACGGTCGTGTTCCAGGCCATGTGAAAACCCATGTAAGCTCAAAATGAAAAATAAAATCCACACAGGTTAAGAACATAGGCGTGTGTCACTACACGGCCTGCCCACACGTGCATGTTCCCTTCACACGGGCGTGTAGCCCTGTTTAGAGTAAAAATTTTCTAACTGTGTGAAAGTTTCTAGGTTAGTCTCAAACCATTCTGTATGTATGTTTAGGGTCTCGTAGACCCATAATAGGGACGTTATGAAAATGACTAAAAAATTTTAAAGTTGAAACAAAATTTTATGTCCTGATGTTATATGTTTGAGCAATATTAAGTTCAGTAATGCCTCGTATCCGGTTTCGGCGTTGAATACGGGTAAGGGGTGTTACACCCAAGCATACCATGACTATATCACCAAAGACATTGGCACATATATAAATATACTTAGGCCTACAACCATGTTAACCCAAATAAGCCAATCTACATGGCAAAATATCAAGACAAGTTTTTGACAATCATAAGCCAACACATAGGCTACAATCACAATGACACATTTAACAAAATGACTAAGTCCCTATACATGCAATATTTTCCAAAATACTAAGATCATCAATACCCAGAACAAGAGGGTTTGATAGTGTGATGCGAATCTTCGACGATCTCTGATCCCGAGTTAGCTTGGTAACACTATAAGATAAGGGAAAAAAAAAGGGGTAAGCTATATAGCTTAGTAAGTTCATATGCAAATAATACAAAACATTATTCATACATTTTCCATAAAAATAACTTAACATATATCAACATAAATGTCATTAAAACTTCATAAATGGCACATAAACATAAATGTATTTAATATCAACATAACACATATCAGCATAATTGTCATATACCAATAGCTCACCAAATGAATAACATAACACATATCAACATAAATGTCATTTAAGCTTCATAAGTACAAATTACTCAATCACATTCTTACCAATTGTTCATCATATACTGAGTTCATTTCCTGTAACATCCTGAATTAATGGGCCTATGCGTTTAATGTGTGTGGTTGTGCTTGTTATGCTTGATAGAATGTTTTAGGGGTCCAGAATAGACTCGAAGTTGGGCCAAGGCCTTAGTCAAATTTTCTATTTGGACACTCTAGTGGGAAGTAAGTTAGGACAGGGCTTAAAAGACATTACCTATGAATTAAGACACAAAAATAGGCTTGTGGCCCAGTGGCCAGTGGCGATATGCAGGGACTAGGAGTGGCGTGTCAAGCTATTAAGGGGGTCCAAGGTTCGAGTCGCATAAAGCCCAATTCTTTTTAATTAAATTCAGCTAATTTTTGGCATTTAAGTGGATGGAGTGGGACGGCAATAAGGCTTGGAAATAGGAGGATTTATTTGAGTGGATAATGCAGATAATATGGCAAATATCTAGGATTCTTTTGGAGGTGTGATCAGATAAAGATAAGGGAAGAAATTTAAGATTTAACTGCTGGTCACAGTAGTGGCCGAAATTCCAACACTGAGGGGGAGGAGAAATCGGTTATGATATGATCAAGAGGTGCCGAAATTTCCCATGATTAATAGCTTAGTTTTAGTTTTAAAAATGGGCATTTTCGGTTTTAGGCAGTAGGTGCCGAAATTTTGCTTAAGTAGGGGGGATATCTCTTCAATTCTGGCATTTGACCCTATTCTCTTTTTTCTTGCCTCTCATCCCCACTTCTATGTAAAAACCAAAAATTTCATTGTTCTCTTCTCTCACCTTTTCTTCCAAAAGCCAAAGTTTGCTTACAACAATAGCTACTAGTCTAGTATTCAGATAGCGCCCTATGAAGCATTGTACGGGTGAAAGTGTCGTACTCCTACCTGTTGGACGGAATTAGGGGAACGTCAGATTTTGGGTCCGGAGCTGGTTACCGAGACAGTGGAGAAGGTTGAGTTAATTCGAGCTCGACTAAAGAAAGCGTCGGACCGGCAGAAGTCCTATACAGACTTGAAGCGTAAGGACATAGAGTTTGCAGTGGGTGACAAGGTGTTCTTGAAGGTGTTGCCATGGAGGAAAGTGGTGAGGTTTGGATGGAAGGGTAAATTAAGTCCCAGATTTATCGGACCTTATCGGGAGTTGAAACGAGTGGGGCCAGTAGCCTATCAGCTAGAGCTACCTTCTGAGCTCAGCCAGATTCACAATGTATTCCACGTTTCTATGTTAAGACGTTACCGTTCGGATCCATCCCATGTGGTGTCTATGGAAGAAATCGAAGTGAGACCTGACCTATCCTTTGAAGAAGAACTGGTAGAAATCCTGGATCATGATGTCAAGGTACTGCGAAGGAAAACAGTTCCGTTAGTTAAGGTTCTATGGCGGAATCACGGTTCTGAGGAGGCTACTTGGGAACCAGAGGAAGCGATACGGCGGCAATACCCACATCTATTCTGATCAGGTAATTTCGAGGCCGAAATTTCTTTAAGGGGGTAGAACTGTAACATCCTGAATTAATGGGCCTATGCGTTTAATGTGTGTGGTTGTGCTTGTTATTCTTGATAGAATGTTTTAGGGATCTAGAATGGGCTCGAAGTTGGGCCGAGGCCTTATTCAAATTTTCTGTTTGGACACTCTAGTGGAAAGTAAGTTAGAACTGGGCTTAAAAGACATTACCTGTCAATTAAGACACAAAAAAGGGCTTATGGTCAGTGGCGATATGCAGGGATTAGGAGTGGCGTGTCAAGCTATTTAGGAGGTCCAAGGTTTGAGTCGCATAAAGCCCAATTCTTTTTAATTAAATTCAGCTAATTTTCAGCATTTAAGTGGATAGAGTGGGATGGCAATAAGGCTTGGAAATAGGAGGATTTATTTGAGTGGCTAATGCAGATAATATGGCAGATAAAGTGAGGAAGAGGTAGTGTTATCTAGGATTCTTTTGGAGGTGTGATCAGATAAAGATAAGGGAGGAAATTTAGGATTTATCTGCTGGTCACAGTGGTAGCCGAAGTTCCAACACTGAGGGGGAAGAGAAATCGGTTCTGATATGATCAAGGGGTGCCGAAATTTCCCTTGATTAATAGCTTAGTTTTAGTTTTAAAAAGGGGCATTTTCAGTTTTAGGCAGTAGGTGCCAAAATTTTTCTTAAGTAGGGGGGATATCTCTTCAATTCTGGCATTTGACCCTATTCTCTTTTTTCTTTCCTCTCATCCCCACTTCTATGCAAAAGCCAAAAATTTCATTGTTCTCTTCTCACACCTTTTCCTCCAAAAGTCGAAACTCATAACTCTTCTCATCTCCATTCTTTTCCTATAACCGAATGATCATTGTTCTTTCATTTATTCTCCCTTTTGTCGATTTCTTCATAGTCGAATCTTCATAGATCCTGTTACACTATCTTTCTTTTGATCTTCTCAGAAGCCGAAATCTTTCAGGAGAAGCCGAACCTTTTGGTAAGTGCCGATTTCTTTTGATCTTTTCTCTTTCGATTTTGGGGGCTATAGCCGATTGGCTAATGGGTTGTAAGGCCATCATTAATTCGATATTCTATTCACTGATCTTGTGTCCTGTTTGGGCGGCATTCCAGGATTTAAAGGAGATCTAACCACCTAGGTTCCTCGGACAAAAATCGGTAACTTTCCAATCCTATTGTCTTCTTTCAGGATTTCAAGGTAAGGATTTCAATTCTCCCTAAGTTGATCCATCAGTTTCCTTTCTTTATTGTGCCTTAACCTAATGCCTCGTTAAGCAATCATTATAGTATCCTTTGACTAAGGTCATTCATGGACTCGAATGTCAGCAAATCGAAGGAAGGGGTTGGATCTGTAGTCCCAGCCCCAAAGTTCAAGAAACGCGCCGTGTCAGCAGTACGAGATTAGCCGCCGAGTTGTGGACCGGCTTCAGAACAAAACCTTAGAAAGTTAGCAGTCGTATCGACTTCTGATAGTGTCGACATAGAAAGTACTGTCATATAGGTAATTAGGTGTATAGATCTCTATCACACTAGTTAATCTGTACTATATGTATGTTATGGGCTAAAAGCCGAAAAATAAGGCTGTATGAACAGTCGTATTACCCAAAAAAGGTAGGCAAGGGATGCCAGGTACGTAATCATAGAAACTTCTCTATGTGTATCGAAGTATGTGAAAGTCTATGATCTGTTTAGATAGTATAATATTCTGATTCTTGCATGTATGTATGCATGGGATGGGATTGATATGATGAAGGGGATGAAGGTCACATGGCGATCGGTGGCTTTGCCACATAGGTCACATAGTGATCGGTCTTTATGACAGGCAGTACAGCTGTCGAAATACTACAATGTATTATTAAGGTCGCATGGCAATCGGTGGCTTTGCCATATAGGTCACATAGTGATCGGTCTTTATGACAGACAGCACAGCTGTCGATATAGTGTGTAGTGGATGCAAGGTTGATTGTAGAAATCCCCACGGTGTGATGGTTGGTACGGGGGTGTGTAGATGATGCACTCTTAGGTTTGGGATGGGCCATGTTGCATGTAAATATATATTCATTGCCATTGTGTATGGGCCGGGGCCCATAATGTGTTTATGGGCCTCAAGGCTTTTATGTGCTTTTGGATTTGCACTCGAGTCTTAGTGACTCCCTTTCATTTCTCCCAACTTTTCAAATGAGCGAGAGATCGTGGACATGGGAGCCGAGGCGGACTCGAGGGGCCATCAAGTCTTTTATCTTCATAGACTATTTTCGATTTTTCTTTAAGTTTCAATTTTGGGATTATTTTTGTAATAAGGCCTCCATAACTTAGGTTATCGAACTATATTTTTTTTATGTTACATCTTATAAACTTATGTTTTCAAAGTCTTAATTATAAAGTGAAAGGAAAATGGGTTTTTTCTAGCATGTTCAACGCAAATGTTAAAGTTTCTTCAAAAAATGTCACAATTAATGATTAATCAGTTAAAATAAACTGAGATTTTCAAAACCCTTCAAAGTAAAGTTTTCAACATTCAACCCGTAGCATACCAGATCCGGTCATGACGTATGGGCCGGGTTTGGGGTGTTACATTTCCTTTGAGTTTTACGTACATACATGTACCATTACATAACATATTCACGTACTTTCTCATCTTTGACATACCTGTTGAACACTTAGAATATTAACGGATACTCAGAAATCTTGGACATAAGTGCCATATAAGTAGCTATAGCTACCTCATATCTCAAAATATATATAGGCTCGCTTTTGAGCTATTCACGTGCCTACTCACTCAATCTGTCAGTCAGGGCGTAGCTACACAGTGCTGCTCACATAAGCTATCAGGTATCTGCAACACATGCCGAACTACCCAGCCACTGGTAGGACGTACAAGACCAGCACCCAGATCACATAATCGCGTATACACATGGGTTCCTAGTGACATGTCACTCGTATCCTATTCTATTCTTAAGGTTCAACCGAGAATTCTTGTTTGCCTAAACGTTGCCAAATACATCCAAATAAACAATCACAATTCATACAATATTAAAGCATTTAAGACATAAATATAACAATGCATTATTTGCATAGAACTTACCTCGATACAAAAATAGCGAAAATGGACCTAATCGTCAAACACTTTGGTTTTCCTCCGATCTAAACCCGAACTCATTTTTCTTTATCTATAATACCAAATTTATCTCATTTAATCACCACATTATTCATTTCAGCCCAAATGTCACATTATGGAAAATTACATTTTTGTCCTTAAACTTTTGACATTTTAGACTTTAGTCCCTAGGCTCGTAAAATGAATTCCATTCAATTTCATAAAAACCCAAGCTTAGCCAAACCATTTTCATAACCACTACAGCCCACATTTCCCATTTATTCACATTTTTCTACTCATTTTATTGACTTTTACAAATAAGTCCTTTTTGACATTTTTACCAAAAATCACTTAGCAAAAGTCGTTTAACAAACAACAAATATGCATTTTCTACCATCAAACATCAAAATACATACATGCTCAACATGTGTAAAATTTTAAACTTAAATCCCTCTTCAAATTAGTCCTTGGAAAGGCTAGATTAGGTTGAGACAACTTTAAAAACATAAAAATCATGAAAAACGAGTCAAGAACGAACTTACAATCGAGATTGGAAGTTTGGAAAACCCTAGCTATGTCTTCTCCTTGTAAAATTTGGCCAAGGGAGGAAGAAGATGACAAAATTCGATTTTTATTTTACTTATTAATTTATTTAATAGCTAGTTTACCAAAATGTCCTTAATGCAAAACTTTGGAAATTCTCCTAACCTGTCCATTTTTGTCCATTATAAAGATAATGGTCTAATTACCATTTAAGGGCCTCTAATTTAAGATCTCATAAAAATTGGACACCTTTAACATATAGAACTAAAGTTTTGCACTTTTTGCAATTTAGTCTCTTTAACTAAATTGAGTGCCCAATCGTTAAAATTTTCGAACGAAATTTTCACGAAATCATTTCATAAAACTGTAGACCATAAAAATGTAATAAAAATAAATTTTTTTGCGTCGGATTTGTGGTTCTGAAACCACTGTTCCGACTAGACCCAAAACCAGGTTGTTACAACTCTCCCCCTTAGGGATTTTCATCTCCGAAAATCTTACCGGAATATAAATTTGATTTCCACGTAGACTCCTCTATCTCATGATGATTCCATAGAATCTCCTCTAAGGCTATACTTTTGTTCCTTAACCCTTTAATCTAACGTGTCATAATTCAGATTGGTTCTTCGTTATTTAACATATCAACCAAATCTCAACAACTGTCTGAGAAACTATACGTGGAGGATCCGATCGGTACCATCATAATATAACACATGAAACACATATAAATCTTCTCATGTTTTGATGGTAATTCAAATCGATGAGTCACTAGCCTAAATTTCCCTATAATCTCGTACTATTCCATTCACTAACGAAAATCAATCCGGAAGAAATTCTAGCAAATACATACTTTAGACATCATACCTGAATAAGTTGATTAGCCGAGATTAACTTTTTCTTTAACCTGACATCACAAAATCCAAATGATCTTTAGAATAACCTGGCATCTTTTTCCAGAATTGTATTCACTTGCCAAACTATTCTTAACTCTGACTACATTATTAGTTATTCCGCTACTGAACTCTTTAGTCTCTTACTTGTGAGCTCATTCAACTTAAATCTTGTGAAATTTCATTATAAAATACCACATTGGTAAGGGGGTGAGGTCGTAAAGCCTCTAACTCGACTCTCATAAGTACACACATGTAACTTAGCATTCATCATCAACATAATATCTTTACAATCATATAATTCATGTATAGCTAATTAACATACATATTTATGTTACACGAACTTTTCAATTATCTTTATTCAAACAAGTGTACATAAACATACATTCCCTAAATTTTGAGTAAGTTAACAAATCGCATTCACTTAATCAAACAAGTTAGGCACATAACATCATAGGAATGCCGAACAAACATGGATGAGCTTATCACAATATAAACTTTCATTTCACTTCACCTTCCCTTATTTCAAGAATAATTCCCATTGAACTATTGTAATTTCGATGGATACTCGGGTACTATACTCAAGGTATGCATGTCAACAATCTGCCAATTCATATTCAAAAGTTCCCTTTTTGCACATATTCATAGAGCACGCTCTCGAGTCACATATAATATAACAAGATTGATAGTCCAGGCTAAATCCTTTTAGTAACGTATGCTCTAAAGGGCTTACTCTGGATTACCCATCCGAGCTAAATCCATTTCATAACATATGCTCGAGAAGGCTTAATTCAGGATTACCCTTCCAGGCTAAATCCATTTTGCAACATTTAAAACATTTTATCCGTTTCATAAAATCACCATAATCCATCGAAATACAACGTTCCACCGGAACAATGATATTTTATCCATAATTCTCAACTTATGGTTATTTGATTTTGTACATCATCACATACATACTCTTATTCATACCTTTCCAAGTTTCAACTCATCAAAACAAATTTTCAAATATATCAGTATCACTTTCAACGTTTTTGAAAATATCTCGGTTGGAAAGCATATCTACCTCAACAAAATTATTTCATTAGAGTTGGGAGATATCACACTATCACAGGTAGTAATATGGCATGTATAACTAGGCTCACAGACGCTACGTTAGTCTGAGAATCGACTAAACCGTAGCTCTGATACCAATAAATGTAACATTCCGAATTAGGGCCTAGTCGAAACAGTAGTTTCGGGACCACAAATTTGATATTGAGAAATTTATTTTATTTATATTTTTATGGTCTACAATTGCACAGAATGATTTCGTGAAAATCTCCTTCGAAAATTTTGACGTTTGGGCACTCAATTTAGTCAAAAGGACTAAATTATAAAAAGTGCAAAAGTTGAGTTCTATATATTAGAGGTGCAAAATTGCTATGAGTTTTAAATTGGAGGTCCTTAAAAGGTAATTAGACCATTGGAAAACTTGATGGACAAAAATGTGCATGAATAGGACAAAATTGTAAGAAAAGCCTTAAGAGTATTTTAGTCATTTAGTGTTTTTAATGAATAAAAAAGAGACAAAATACAAGAAAAAATCTGCTCATCTTCTTCAAATTGCTGCCGAAAATTTCTAGACTCCATGGCTAAGGGTTTCAAGCTTTTCAAGCTTCATAGTAAGTGTGTCTAAGCCCCATTTTTAATGTTCATCTTATTTTTGAAATCCCGGTAACTTAGTTTAGCTATTTCTACCATTATTTTGAGCTAGAGTTTAAATTTAAAAATTGACCCATGTTGAATAATTGTGTATTTTGATGAATTTTGGTAGACTATGCATGTTTATGATCACAGAAATGAGTTTTATTAGATGATTTTCGATGAAATCGTGTAAAAGGAATTAAATTGTAAAAGTTATAAATTGGTCATAAGTGTGTGAATTAGTGAGAAATCGAAGTTTCCATAGAAGAGAAAAATGATCAGCATGTTATAAAACATAAGAAAAAGGGCTGAAGTTTAATTTTCGAGTATTGGGGCAAAAGTGCAAATATGTAAAAGTTTAGGGGTCAAAGTGCAAATTGTAAAAATATATGATTTTTGGGTCACATTGAATAATGTGACTAATAAATGAGCTAATTGTGATATTATAGATCATGGAAAATGAGGTTCGGTCTTATATCGAGGTTGTGGACCGAATTGGGAAATTTGTCATTTTCATGTCCGAGGTAAGTTCGTGTGTTAATAATATGCAGCACCATGCTTGAATTGTAATTCTCTATTAATATGGCATAAATTGTATGATTTAATATGTTTAGGAGAAGTTTATGGATGGTATGTATGGTATGGAAAATATGATGTTTGTTGTGTCATGTGAAATTGAATGGGAAATTAATGTTACAAGAATTGAATGTTAAATTAATATTACATGGGTTGTATCAGTTGCTACGCGATTGTACCTGACGAGATTTCGACAAGAAAGTTTATATGTAAATAATGCATTTATTTTACTTGTTCAATAATTATTTTGCTAGATATTATGGAAATCATTGGGTGATAACTAAAATATGAAAATGTATGGAATGGGAAATTCTCGATTGAACCTTCGAAAAACAGAGAGATACGGACAATATGTAGCTAGGTCACACGAGCGATAAAAGAACCTTCACCGTGTGCACAAGAAAGCTACGAGATGGCAAAATTTGATATGTAGCTAGGCCACATGGATGATAAGGGACTTTCACCATGTATGCAAGAAAGCTACGGGATAATAATTTCATATGTAACTAGGTCACATGTGTAATATTGTGTGTATACCATGTGTACAAGAAAGTTACGGGTTATGAGTAGCTAGGTCACATGAGTGGTTCCTAGTGTTGGATGCCATGTAGACAAGAAAGCTACAAGATGGAATGGCTAGGTCACATGGGTGATAAGGGACCTTCACCATGTGTACAAGAAAGCCGAATTATGTATAGGTGGAGTTATGTGCTGAGACCACCAAGTATCGGGCGTTTTCCAAAGGGGTTCAACGAGATAATTTACTAATGATGATTAATGCGATCATGTTATGAATAAGTGCAGGTGTGAATGTGACCAATTGAGAAATGTGAAAAATGTACGTATGAGCAATATGCTCGATATGTAATCAGAAATTGGAAAGGTTGGTATAGGCAAGTGATGAACACAACCAAAGTGATAGAGAACAAAAATTTACAATAGAACTGCTTTGGACAGTAGCAGTGACATGAATTTGAAAAATTACCAAAAATAGTAGAAATTGAATTTTAAGTTTGATGAGATATTTATTTAAATATTATTAAGTATATTTTCATATAAAAGAAACATAGAAAACAAATGATTCGTATATTTTGAGATATTTTAATTTCTGTGAGACTGGTTCAGAATGATTACGTGATTCCCTGTTCTGCCTTGGAAAAATTATTAAAATTTGTACAAAAATAATTATGGGATATAATTTATATTCCTGAAATACTGAATGAGTATATTTTCAAATGAACTAAACAAGAAGGTCATATGAACTCTGTACGAGGATAAAATTGATTCGTAGTGAAGAGAGGGAAGAATATTTGAATAGTAAAATAGGAGAAATTTTAATGAATAAACTGTACTAATTGGCTAAGCCAAAAATTCTGGAAATTTTATGGTAAGAATATAAATTAGTTTAGTTTCATGGAAAATTAACGGATCTTAATTTAGAGTTCCGTAGCTCTAGATATAAATAATTTAATGACTGTGACTCAAGAAAATAGCTTAATTGGAATTTGAATAAATAGAAAGAATATGAAAATAGCATGTTATCGCATTGCTTATTATTGAGCTTACTAAGTGTAAAGCTTACTCCCTCCTTTCCATTTCTTTTAGTTTTGTCAGGTCAGCTCAAGGTTGGAGATCGTCGGAGGTAACATCACACTATCGAGCCATTATCCTTGGAGTATTGGCATGTGTATGTTAAATGTTTTCAAGTGAGTGACATGTATAGGGACTTAGTTTTTCTATGATGGATGTTGTTGTGATTAGCCAAATGTATTGGCTTATATTGATTTGTTGATTATAGCCATGAGATGTGACTTATAATGATTTTGGCTAATAACTCTATTTGTCTATGGTATGTGTTAATGTCTTGTTATGTGGTATAAGTGATTAAATAGATGACAAGGTCAAATGCATGTGTTTGAAAAGTTTTAATTTTTGGCAAAATTTGGTAACCCGGTTTTGTACGATTGTGAATGTTTAAGTCTAGTAACGCCTCAAACCCTGTCCCAGAGTTGGACATGGGTGAGGGGTGTTACAATAAATGTAATACTCCTTACCCGTATTCAACGCCGGAATAGGGTATGAGGCATTACCAGACTTAAAACACAAGCATTTACACAAATCTGAGTCATAAATTTGAGTCCAATTTAATTATTCATAATCGATCATAAAGTCCCTAATACAAGCCTACGAGGCCCAAAACATGTATTGGAAGTATTCAAGACTAAACCGAGAACTTAGGAAAATTTTACGAAACTTAGAAAATTTTTGCTAACTGCAAGGCTCACACGCTCGTATGGTCCAATGGACAAGCTCGTGTGACCTTGGGACACGCCCGTGCTTCAGACCGTGTTCAAATTACGGTGCTCTCTGACTTGTGCCACATGCCCATGTGCTAGGCCGTGTAGCACACATGGCTACGACACACGCCAGTGTCTCTGCCCGTCTGCTCAATTTTGCACCCTCTGTTTTTCAAAATTAAGGTGCTGGGGACACAGGGTTAAAACACATGCCCATAGGGCAGGCCGTGTGTTTACCCATGTGGACAAAATAAAGGCTATTTGCCACCTTTATTCACACAAACACTTCACCAATTCAAAGGCACAAAACATAACATACTTAGGCAATCAAAACATCCACAATTATGACCAACACATGCCAATACAATATCAACATCTATCATACTCACAACATTTATTAAGCCACAATTGACTACCTTCAAGATACCTAATTGTACGCCACTTTATCATCTCATCAATAGATCACATTGTCAAACATTTCACATTCTTGTCATAAATAACACTTCCATCATTTACCAAGCATACCACGACCATATCACCAAAGAAATTGGCACATATATAAATATACTTAGGCCTACAACCATGTTAACCCAAATAAGCCAATCTACATGGCAAAATATCAAGACAAGCCTTTGACAATCATAAGCCAATGCATTGGCTACAATCACAATGACACTTTTAACAAAATTACTAAGTCCCCATACATGCCATATTTTCCAAAATACTAAGATCATCAATACCCAAAACGAGAGGGTTTGATAGTGTGATGCGAATCTTCGATGATCTCCGATCCCGAGCTAGCTTTGTAACACTATAAGATAAGGAAAAGAAAAGGAGGGAAGCTATATAGCTTAGTAACTTCATATGCAAATAATACAAAACATTATTCATACATTTTCCATATAAATAACTTAACATATATCAACATAAATGTCATTAAAACTTCATAAATGGCATATGAACATAAATGTCATTTAATATCAACATAACACATATCAACATAATTGTCATATACTAATAGCTCATCATATGAATAACATAACACATATCAACATAAATGTCATTTAAGCTTCATAAGCACAACTTACTCAATCACATTCTTACCAATTGTTCATCATATACTGAGTTTATTTACTTTGAGTTTTAGTACATTCCTGTACCATCTCATAACATATTCACGTACTTTCTCATCTTTGACATACCCATTGAACACTCAGAATATTAACGAATACTCAGAAATCTTGCACATAAGTGCCATATATGTAGCTATAGCTACCTCATATCTCAAAATACATATAGGCTCGCTTTTGAGCTATTCACAGGCCTACTCACACAAGCTGTCAGTTAGGACGTAGCTACACAGTGCTGTTCACAAAAGCTATGAGGTATCCGCAACATATGCCAGGTTACCCATCCACTGGTGGGACATACAAGACCAGCACCCGGATCACATAATCGCGTATACACATGGGTTCCTAGTGACATGTCACTCGTATCCTATTCTATTCTTAAGTTTCAACAGGGATTTCTCATTTGTCTAAACTTTGTCGAATACATCCAAATAGTCAATCACAATTCATACAATATTAAAGCATTTAAGACATAAATATAACAATGCATTATTTGCATACGAACTTACCTCGATACAAAAATAACAGAAATGGACCTAATCGTCAAACACTTTGGTTTTCCCCCGATCTAGACCCGAACTCATTTTTCTTTATCTATAATACCAAATTCATCTCATTTAATCATCACATTATTCATTTCAGCCCAAATGTCACATTATGACAAAATTACATTTTTACCCCTAAACTTTTAACATTTTACACTTTAGTCCCTAGGTTCGTAAAATGAATTTCATTCAATTTATTCAAAACCCAAGCCTAGCCGAACCATTTTCATACTCATAACATCCCAAATTTCCCATTTATTCACATTTTTCTACTCATTTTATAAACTTTTACAAATAAGTCCTTTTTGACATTTTTACCAAAAATACTTAGCAAAAGTCGTTTAACAAACAACAAACATGCATTTTCTACCATCAAACGTCAAAATACAAGCATGTTCAACATGGGTAAAATTTTACACTTTAATCCCTCTTCAAATTAGTCCTTGGAACGGCTAAATTAGGTTGAGACAGTTTCAAAAACATGAAAATCATGAAAAACGAGGTAAGAACGGACTGACAATCGAGCTTGGAAGCTTGGCAAACCCTAGCTATGTCTTATCCTTGTAAAATTTGGCCAACGGAGGAAGAAGATGGATAAATTTTGATTTTTTTTACTTTGATTTTTTTTACTTATTAATTCATTTAATAACTAGTTTACCAAAATGCCCTTAATGCAAAACTTTGGAAATTCACCTAACCATGTCCATTTTTGTCCGCTATGAAGTATAATGGTCTAATAACCATTTAAGGACCTCTAATTTAAGATCTCATAGCAATTGGACATGTAACACCCCTTACCCGTGTCAGATGCCGGGACAGGATACGAGGCATTACCGAACTTAAGTTGCTTAAACATACATTATCGGGCTATAAAATTTCTTTTCAAACTTAAAAATTTTCATTAATATTCATAACATCCTTATTATGGGCCTACGAGGCCCTAAACATACTTACGAGAGGTTTCAAAATTAATCCGAAAACTTTTATGCTCTTAGAAAATTTTTACCTAAATAGGGGTCACACGCCCGTGTGAAGTGGGACACGCCCGTGTGGGCAGGCCGTGTAGTCACACACGCCCATGTCCCTTGCCCATGTGAAATTTAATTTTTATTTCGAACCTACAGGGGTTTTCACACGCCCGTGTCCTCACCTGTGTGTGAAAACCTTAGCATTCTATTTATGACGTCAGCAACATCTCAAGGAGCACACGGCCTAGGCACACGCCCGTGTGCTGGCTCATGTGACGAATCAAATTCTCGTAAATTTAGTGCAGGGGACACACGGCTTATCAACACACCCATGGGGGTTGACCATGTGTCACACACGGCCTAGACACATGCCTGTGTGTCTACCCGTGTAGACAATTAGGAGGCTATTTTCCAAGCCAACTGCCACCCTAAAACATAAGCACACTTATACCAACTCAAGCAATACATGATACGGCAATAATACCTTATAAAGAACCAATAATAATCATTCAAACACTTCAAATTTTACCTCATCATTTGCATAAAATTCCCCTTCATAAAACTTATCATCGTTAAAATATGAAACTTCACAAATATTGGCCAATTCCCTGTGGCCATATACAAAGTGAGTGTATAACATTAGTAGCCAACCCTTTGGCTCTCAAATATGACATAATACAAAATGACCAAGTTCCTATACATGCCATACCCAAAATAAAACAACTTTACTATACCAAAAGAATGATTGACAGTGTGGTCTGAGCTCCGACGTTCTACGATCCCCGAGCTAGCTTGGCGATACTATAAGGAAGAGGGAAAAGAGAGGGGTAAGCATATAGCTTAGTAAGTTTGCATGAATTAATATAGCAACATAAGTGTTCATGGTAAAATCCATTCATCTCATATAACAATAGCAACACAAGTTCTTAAGTGCTAAGGCATACTTACTCATACTCACTCTTATCATCACACCTCACATTATGGTTTATAACTTGAAATTTTACTCATGGTACCTGTATCACTTAGTCACATAATTTTAGCACTTATGCTAACTTGGACATAAACTTAAATCGTCATCATCCTTAACATAAATGGAACTCATTATCAACCTTGTATAATTTAATCTCTATAGCATCTTTGCATACTTAGCTCTTTTGCCTCGTTGAACTACTCAAAATATCAGAGGATACTCAATCTCATCATACATGTATCACGATGCCAATGCCATATCCCAGATATGGTCTTACTTGGGATCACCTCTTGATGCCGATGCCATATCCCAAATATGGTCTTACACGAGATCTCTTAGCTCGATGTCGATACCATGTCCTAGACATGGTCTTATACGAGATTGTACTTAGATGTCGATGCAATGTCCCAGACATGGTCTTACACGAGATCTTCCTTTGGTGCCGAAGTCATGTCCTAGACATGGTCTTACAAGGGACCTTCCTTATTCGATGCCGATGCCATGTCCCAGACATGATCTTATACGGGATCTACATTCGGTGCCGATGCCAAGTCCCAAACATGGTTTTACACAGGACCTACATTCGGTACCGATGCCATGTCCCAGACATGGTCTTATACGGGACCGTCCTTATCTCATGTCGTGACATACGTATCCTCTTTATTCTGAATCTTCAACTGAGACTTCAACTTGTCGTATTCTCTTCACTTTCTCATCGAGGTATCATCAATCAATTTCATGGAAACAATAATGTGCATTTCTCATAATAATAAGTAATTTAAACATAAAACATAAGTAGCCTTAATTTCACACAAACTTACCTCGGTACTTAAAATTTATATAGATGTTCGATGTAGTCCGCAACCTTGTTCTTGCCCCAGTTTCGGTCCGGGCTTCGCGTTTCTTGATTTATAATGATAATTTCACTTATTTAATATTCACATTGACTAAATTGACTTATGAATCACACTTTGGCAAAAATTATAGTTTTGCCCCTAAACTTTCTTATAATTACACTTTTGCCCCTAGGCTCGTAAATTTTTATTCAACTTCCTTGTACTTTAAGCTTAGCCAAATTATTCTCTTAACTACAACAGCCCTTAATTTCCACTATTTTACTCATGTATGACCATTTTTACAACTTTTACAATTTGGTCTTTTTTATACATTTTTCATGAAAATCACTTAGAAAAAAATGTTTATCATACATCAAACTTTCATATTCTTCTTTAAAACATCAAATTACATGCATGTCATACATGGGTAAATTTTTGAACATAAACCCTAGCTCAAAATATAGCTAGAAATAGCTAAATCAAGCTACGAGGGTCTCAAAAATACGAAAAACATTAAAAACGGGGCTAGGATGCACTTAATATTAAGCTTGGAAGTTGAAGAAACCCTAGCTATGTCCCCTTACAAATTTCGGCACTTAGAGGAAGAAGATGGATAAGATTTTGGCTTATTTTCCCCTTTTTAATTCATTAATTAATCAAACGACTAAAATGCCTTTAAGGCCCTTTCTTGAGATTTTTCCCTCTCATGCCCTTTTTTGTCCATCTGAACATATAATGGTCTAATTGCTAAATAAGGACTTCTAATCATTTTTATGATACTATTTCATACTTAAATCTTCTAGAATCTCATATTTTCTAATCTTTTCAATGTAGTCCTAATGGACAAATTGTTTACTAATTAATAAAACTTCTTCATGAAATTTTCACACAATCATGCAAATACTTCGTAAGCCTCATAAAAATCATTAAAATACATATTTCTATTTGAATTTGTGGTCTCGCACCACCATTCTAACTAGGCCCTAAATCGGACTATTACAGGACACCTTTAACATATAGAACTCAAATTTTACACTTTTTGCAATTTAGTCCCTTTAACTAAATTGAGTGCCCAAACGTCAAAATTTTCGAACGAAATTTTCATGAAATCATTTCATAAAATGTAGACCATAAAAATTTAATAAAATAAATTTTCCTGCTTCGAATTTGTGGTCCCGAAACCACTATTCCGACTAGACCCAAAATCAGGCTACTAAATAGGTGAAATTTTGAAGTTTTTCATTAAGGGCATTTTAGTCAGTTGGCTAATAAAGACAAAATTTAATAAATAAAAGATGTCATCTTCTTCATATTAGTCCCCATGGCCGAATTTCACAAGGAGAAGACATAGCTAGGGTTTTCCAAGCTTCCAAGCTCGATTATATGTCCGTTCTTATCCCGTTTTTAATGATTTTTGTATTTTTGAGACCGTTGTAGCTTGATTTATCTATTTCAAGGACTAATTTGAAAGAAAGGTGAAGTTTAAAATTTTACCCATGTTGAGCATGTATGTATTTTGATGTTTGATGGTAGAAAATGCATGTTTGTTATTTGTTAAACGACTTTTGCTAAGTGATTTTGGGTAAAAATGTTAAAAAGGACTTATTCGTAAAAGTCTATAAAATGAGTAGAAAAATGTGAATAAATGGAAAATGTGGGCTGTTATGAGTATGAAATTGGTTCGGCTAGGCTTGGGTGTAATGTAATTGAATGAAAATCATTTTACGAGGCTAGAGACTAAAGTGTAAAAAGTTAAAAGTTAGGGGTAAAATGTAATTTTACCATAATGTGATTTTTGGGCTGAATTGAATGATGTGAGAATTAAATGAGTTAAATTTTCTATTATAGATCAATAAAAATGAAGTTCGGACCTAGATTAGGGGAAAAACAAAATGTTTGACGATTAGGTCCAATTTCACTATTTTTGTACCCAGGTAAGTTCGTATGTTAATAATGCAATGTTATATTTGTATTTTAATGTTTTTCTATTTCATGAATTGTATGATTGATTCTATGAGAATATTCAATAAAGTTCTGGCAAAAGAGAAATCTCGGTTGAACCTTAGAAATAGATTAGGATACAAGTGACATGTCACTAGGAACCCATGTGATTATGTGATTATGTGACCCGGGTGCTGCCCTGTACGTCCTACCGGTGGCTGAGTATACTGGTATATATTGCGGATACTTGATAGCTTCTGTGAGCAGCACCGTGTAGTTACGTCTTGACTGACAGCTTGTGTAAGCAGGCCGGTGGATAGCTCGAGAGCGAGCCTATATGTGTTATGAGATTTGTTGTAACATTGGCTACATATGTGACACTTATGTGAAAATCTTTTCGTGTATCCGATAGTACACCAAATGGTTCAACGGGTATGTCAACAATGAGAAAGTATGTGATTATGTTACGAGTTGGTACAGGTATGTACGAAAATCTCAATAGAAATGGATTCGATATATGATGAACTATTAGTAAGAATGTGATTGAGTAAGTTATGCTTATGAAGCTTAAATGATAATTATGTTAATATATGTTAAGTTATTTATATGACTAATGTATGAATAATGTTTTGTATTATTTGCATATAGACTTACTAAGTTATATAGCTTACCCCCTTTCTTTCCCTTATCTTATAGTGTTACCAAGCCAGTTCAGGATCGGAGATCGTCGAAGATTTAGATCACACTATCAAACCCTCTTGTTTTGGGTATTGATGATCTTAGTATTTTTAAAGTATGGCATGTATAGGGACTTAGTCATTTTGTTATATATGTCATTGTGATTGTAGCCAATGTATTGGCTTATGATTGTCAAATGCTTGTTTTGATATTTGGCCATGTAGATTAGATTGGCTTATTTGTGGTATCATGGTTAAAAGCCTAAATATATATATGTGCAATGTCTTTGGTGATATGGTTATGGTATGCTTTGTGAATGATAGAAATGTGATTTATGACATGAATGTGAAATGTTTGGCAATGTGGTTTATTTATAAGATGATAAAGTGGTGTACAATTAGGTATCTTGAAATTAGTCAATTGTGACTTAATAAATGTTGTGAGTATGATAGATGTTGATATTGTATTTGCATGTGTTGGTAATAATTGTGGATGTTTTGGTTGCTTAAGTATGTTATATTTTGTGCCTTTGAATTGGTGTAAGTGTATGTGTGAATAAGGGTGGCAAATGGCTTGGTAAATAGCATTTATTTTGTCCACACGGGCGTGTGTCTAGACGGTGTGTGACACACGGTCTACCCCACAGGCATGTGTTTCGGCCGTGTGTCCCCTACACCTTAATTTTGAAAAATAAAATTTCTAGAATTGACCACACGGGCAGAGACACGAGCGTGTGTCCCAGCCATGTGTGCTACACGGCCTAGCACACGGACGTGTGGCACGGCTGTGTGGCACAAGTCAGAGAGCACCCTAAATTGAACACGGTCTAAAGCACGAGCGTGTCCCTTGGACCACACGGGCGTGTGAGCCCTGCAGTTGGCAAAATTTTTCTAAGTTTTGTAAAAATTTCCTAAGTGCTCGGTTTAGTCTCGAACCACTTCCAATGCATGTTTTGGGCCTCGTAGGCTCGTATTAGAGACTTTATGATTAAATATGAATGGTTTTAAATTGGGAGAAAATTTATGACTCGAATTTGTGTGAATGCTTGTGTTGTAAGTTCGGTAATGCCTCGTACCCTGTTCTGACGTTGAATACGGATAAGGGGTGTTACACTTCCAAACCAAATAAGCTTCTGATTATCTAAAAACATGAGAGAAACAACACAAAGTAAGCATTCAATGCTTAGTAAGTTCGTAAATCATAAACAATGCTTACCGCTTCAATATAAAAAGTTAAAAACCAAGTAATGAACTAATCCAACATAGCTTGGCACAAGCCTAAGCACCAACAACCATTCAAGTTAGTGATTAACACATAACTTAGCCAAATTCATCACATAGTAATAAGCTTTCATGTAATTAATATACAAGCATTCATACTAATATGAACATAGCTAGTCAACTTTAATCACCAACATCTCATTCCTTTTTCATGCATTCATAGCATTACTAATCGAAGCATTTATTGTTCCTCCTCTTTTGTATACCCGTTGAACCACTAGAATAATATCGGATACATGGGAGTCTCACACACTGTGTGCTAACATATGGTCGAAACCATTTTTTTCTTTGATCTCATATAAATGCTTTCTCTCAAGTTATAAGTTGGTTTACTCACACAGGCTGTCGGTCGAAACGTAGCTACACATTGCTGCTCACACAAGCTGTCAAGTAACCGCAACACATGCCAAAAACTTAGCCATCGGTAGGACGTTCAGAACCAACACTCGAAACACGGTAACCCTAATGACATGTCATTTGTATCTTATATAATCCTAAGGTTCAAACGGGATCTGAAAGTCATCAAAACTTCATTGGCTCTTTCCGTAGAGTCATAATATCATAATACAATGTAATAGCATTTAATTTAAAGCGTATTAAAACTTTAATTAATGTATGAACTTACCTCGATTACAAACAAAGAAACACGATCAACTAATCTAACACTTTTTCTTTTCCCCGATTTAAATTCGTACGAGGCTTTTCTTGATTTAAAGAATCAAATTTAACTCATTTAAACTTCATTCTATCCAATTCAGTCCAAAAATCATATTTTAGTAAAATTACAGTTTTGCTCCGAAAATTTTGATTTCATTTCAATTTAGTCCCTAGCTCATAAAATAAAAATCCATGAAATTCTCCATTAACCTACTATAGTCGAATTTCATATAGGTCCCTATTAGATACCACCTCAAATGAAGCTCTAGGCCTTGTGGAGAGAATATTGTGGTGTTCAAGCATCAATATTAGGTGGCTAATGGAGGTAATAGGAGGTGGATTCAAGTATTATGAATCATGGAATAGTATTTACCGTGACGACAATATCGACTAATATTTTGAGACAACACCGTAGCGACAGTATATGGTGTAAAATTATAGATGAAAAATGCTATATCAGACTAATGTGTGGTACATAGCCTAAAACCATGGGTGAAAGATGTCATGACAACATGGTAAACAGTAAAGGCATACGGTGTAAGACCATGGATAAAAGATGCCATGGCGGTCTGGTATTAGTTATAAGGTGTAAGACCATAGATGAAAGATGTTATGGCAGCCAGGTATATTAAGTAAGATCATGAATGTAAGACTTCATGGCACCAACTGACATCACGCCAGGATGAAGGATCTGTGTAAGACTATAAAAAAGAGGCTCCATGGCATCCAAAAAGGTAGCCCACAGCAATAGTAAACATGAGGTGGTCCTCCAGGACCTAAGAAACACGTGGTGAGAAAGGTGTGAGACCTTTACTTGATTAAGGCAACCAAAGGAGCCTATCGGTGAACGAGCACAGATAGTCCGCCAGGACGTTAAACATAGGGATTAAGGTGAGTCAGACCATGGTAGTATTGCATTATGACATATCGAAAAGTCCATCAAAACGATAATATAGAAAAGTCTGCCAAGATATATGGCATGGGACCCCAAAGAGGGAGTTCGTCACATAGGAGGTATACCGTGGACTAGGATCGAAGGAACAACGAATGACATGATAACTTAAAGGAATGATTAGGTGAGGAACGTCCAAAATGCATAGACTACCATGTCGACAAGGGACTCATGGAAGCCAATATGAAAGGGATTATAGGCATGTAAATAAGTTCACCGAGGAAAACATGATGAAGAGGTTTAATATGCAAGTACAAAATTATAAGGAATTGAGAGTTTCATATTCGACAAATCTCTCAAGCTAGATGGCCTAAAAGGTGGATTGAATAAGGGGTTTTATCTCGCAAGAAGGTTTAAGAATGAGCTGACACGTGTAAATGACATAATAAGGGTAATGCAGTAGAATCCGTCGAAAGAGTCAAGTTATCCAATAGCTGGTCATTATATCATGAAGAATACTAGGCGCTAACCACTACAGGAAGTCTGCGATGCTCCCAATGAGTTATAGAGAGTTTTAAATTATGTATTTCATTTATTGTCCCATGAACTAGAAAATAAATTTGTACGATATTTCTGACTGGAATCTCACTAAGTTCATCTAAACTTTTGTTTGAAGCATATGGTTGTAGGGTTAATCGTTGTCTCGAGAATCATGATAGGAGATCAAGCCAACCATAATCGATCCATGCAAATGGTGGTAGTTGTTTCATGTATATAGTGGGGTATCCTTGGAGGGCACACCTCAAGGATTTATTAAGTGTAATCGTAGTCAAGTCATGAGTATTATTAAGCTAAGATAGTATTTCGAGTATCTTAAACTGAAAAGGGCGACATGAGCCTAGTACATGCATGAATCAATAATTGTTCGATGTTAAAATTTAGGAAGTTATTATTACTTATGAAAATTTTACATCGGTTCATAGTTTTATAGTTTAGTGGTATGTATCTAATCTAATTAGGGTTGCAAATAGTCGGTTAAGAGTTTATTAAGAGATTTGGGAATTGTGGCCCTCAATATCCAGATTCAATAGATGGGTCGAGTATGTGGTGTTATAGCATGATTGACAGTACATGTTGGCTGAATGTTTGTATATGTATGCATGGAATGCATGTGGCTTTGAGGAGGTTCAGATGGTCATACATGGGATTGCATATGAATTATATTTATGTGGCTTTGAAGGGGGTTCGATTAGACTGAGCCAAGAAAGGAGATTAAATTATACGAAGACTCGGTTCACACCCGTATATGAGAGTCCCTTGTGTAGGATGTATAAGAGCCCTTTATGGGACGTTTGAGAGCCCCTCGTAGGACATATGTGAGCCCTTAGTGCGAAAAATTGAAGTCCATGGCCATTGCATTATCATAAATATGGAAGTCCATCAGGAATTTCTTACTGTGGGAAGTCCGTTAGGACGATCTCAAATGTGAAAGTCTGTGAGGGCTATCCAATATGGGGAAAGTTAGCCAAGATTTTTGTTGTGAGGGAAGTTCGCTAAAACTATTGCGTAAATATAGTTCCACACTGTGTTTGTTTGTAAGAGTCTGCAAATAGGTGATTTATTAATTTGAGAAGGCCTTTGTGTTTATGCTAGTAGATAAAGTGAGGTGAATACAAGTTATGACAGTCCGTTGGCTTATTCTCACAGTTTTTCATTTCCAGTACTCGTAGAATTCACCTTGGTGAGAGTTTGCATGTTAGTTCGGGGATTTCAATCTAATTTTATAAGTTCGTCGCTAGTAACACATCCTAAGCTTGAGCCCACTGTACAGGCAAATTGTATAAAAATCATATTATATATATCACAATCTGTCAGGTTCCTTTAGGATAATAAGGTATTCTCTTATATTTTCGAAATGAAGGAACTGTTTATCAAATTTTGCATCCGAGATACTCTGCAAGTTGCCACTTTATGCGAGACTGTATATGAAAGTTATCGTAATCTTCCATGATTGCCTCGAATGTATGATTCCGCAAATTAATAAGGGATTTGCTATTAAGAATTCATTTGCAAGTTATATGTTTTAAAGGAGATAACCACTAAGAGTGGACTATTAGATCGTGGAATAGAGGGGGGATGATATGTAAAGTCTCATATGTTCACTTGATTGGGATGAGCAGACTTTCTATGTTAAGCCATAAGGGTGTTTTCCTTAGGGATCCAAGAGGATAGTAATATGAGTTAGAGTTCAATAAGACAAACCGCCATTAATAGTCCGCAATAGGGACTATTCGCCAAGAATGGTTTTATATAAATATCAGTATTCGTTGGTGCAAGGTGTGCTATAGGAATTGTTTATTGATTATCTCTTATAAGTTTGCATGTGAGAATCTGTGTAGATTTCTTTCTCGAGGAGATAGACACATGAGGAGCCATAAAGGCAATTAATGAAAATGGAATTAGTAAGGGAAACCCGTCAAGGAATCATCTACTGTGATAATGAGAATCTCATACTATTCTAGTACAGGAAAGATAATCGTGAAGCCCCAGCCATGAAATGCAAACATATTAGTGTTGTATTAGTAAGGAATGAAAACTCATTAAGTTCTCCAGAACATACTTGTGCTATTATGTATTGCAGGTAAATGGGAGAAATTTTGGGCATTCGAGAGGGGACTAGGCTAGGGTTCGCCGCAAGCTCTATTAGTGGCGCTTAAAAATGTCGCTAAAAGCCTAAAAAAACGCCGCTAAAAGTCTATTTTGCTGTAGTGACAGTGGCAGATTTATTTCTTAGTTGTAACATGCATACAACGAGGCGGCCCAGAGGCGGCGTCGCAAGGTCTTTGTTGTAAATGAAACTAAAGGGTCAAGATATTAGATGGTTGGTAATATAAGTAGAGGCTTTCTTGGTGAAATTGTTGTATATTAAATTTAAGCTTTGTTATCGAAATAAATTTTTGTAAAATTGGATTTACTTAATAGCATTGTCAATTCTATTCTTTTATCTTCATTCTTTTATTATTGCGGATAACAATAATTAAAATAATAGTTAGATCATAATTTGGGTTGTGACGTCCTATAGTTCTAACTCAACGATGGGGCCGGGTATGAGGTGTTACACAAATAATCAATTTATAAGCTTATAATGTTCCAAACTCATAATAGAATATTTAATTAGGAAACTTTATAGTGTATCAAATTGGTATCTTTAATTTCACTCATAAAATATTATTTTCATTTCATAAAATATGATTAACATATTTTTTGAAGTGAGATTTAAACATTTTATTGAAATATTATTTTAATTAAGATCATTTTATTTAATCAATTATAATTAATAGGTTTACTTATATGAAATTGTTATAATTTTACTTAGAATTTTAGACAATATGTTATTATAGAGAACTAAATTAATAAAAAATGTGTTTCATAACTATAAATGTTGCTATTATAAGTGAAAAATGTTATAAAATGTTAAAATAAAACATAAAAATTCATAACTACTAAAATTTTGACTATTAAAACAAAATGTAGCTATAACAAGTGATTGTTATATCCATAAAAATATTAGTATAAAGGGATGATATTTGCTCACAAAAACTAATGTAGGGAAAGTATTTTGTTTTGTAATAAAAGCTTTCTAAATATCCAAATCAAATATTTTAACAACATATCGTATAATCGGTGAGGTTTTGTTTAATAATAAAGAAAAAAAATGATAAAATTCACCATTTACATTGGAAATTGTCTTTAGTTTGGTAATTATTTAATTATTCAATAATATGTAAATCATCTAGAAGAAGATTTAGGCTTTTATGGTGGCGGCTTAATTTGTTTTGGGTGGCGGAGTCCATTGTATAACAAAGGACGACGTAGAAAATTTGTGAGCTTTTGTTTCATTTGAATTTTCGGCTTTGACCATTTTTAGATTCACACTGCTTTATTATTTAATAGTATATTCACTTTTTTTTTTAATTAATGTAATCAAAATCTTGGTATAAGAAGAGCGTCCACTTTGGTAACCATCAGGCCCTCTCTATATACTAGTTTAGAATTTCAGAAGAAACGTGAGAGGGATAAAATAATTGAATTTATCAAATTCCAAATAATTATATAATCATTTATTGTCTTCCAGGAATGTATCTCCTACTTTTCTTGGCCTTTTTATTAAACTAACCCAAAAAAATTAATTAATTGTCAAAATAATCTACCTTTTTAATTAAATACCAAAATGACCCAAAAGCTGATAAGAATTTAGGTGGAGCCAAATTAAATGGCTCCACCAAGTTGCCACGTTAGCATAGGGGATTAAAAAATAATTTTTTGGTGGAGCCATTTTGAATGGCTCCACCTGTATAAAATACAAGAGAAATACTGTAAAATCTAAAAAATTAGGGGCCTTTAAAATAATTTTTCAATTTTTGGTGGAGCCATTTGAAATGGCGCCACCACCTTTACAGCTTGTTTTTTTTTCCTAATTTTATCTTTTTTTTACTTTTTCATGTATTTAAAAAATTAAAGGCCTAAAAAGTAATTTTCCTTTTTTGGGTGGTGCCATTTGAAATGACGCCACCACCCTCCTGAAATTTTTTTTTTACTTTTATATTAATTTCTTATTTTATTTTATTTATTTATTTTATATTATTAATTTTAAAATATTTGTAATGTGTATTTAAAATATTTTATAATATATTTTTAAAAATTTTAAATAGTATTTTAAATAAATTTTTAACTTTAGATATATTTTAGTAATTATTTTAAATATTATATTTTTACTTTTTCAAATTTTGAAAAGTTTGGGGACTTAAAAGTAATTTTTTTTTTTTGGTGGTGCCATTTGAAATGGCGCGAATTTTACCCTTTTTTTTTTTTTTTTTTACTTTTCATTATTTTATTATTTTATTTTATTTAGTTATTTTATATTATATTATTAATTTTAAATTATTTGTAATGTGTATTTAAAATATTTTATAATATATTTTAAAAATTTTAAATAGTATTTTAAATAAATTTTTAACTTTCGATATATTTTAGTAATTATTTTAAATATTATATTTTTACTTTTTCAAGTTTTTGAAAAGTTTGGGGGACTTAAAAGCAAGTTTGGGGCCCTATAGTAATTTTACCAAGTTAAATAAACAACTAAAATAAGAAAATATATAAAACTTCAAATAAGAAATTAATACAAAAGTAAAAAAAAAAAATTCAGGAGGGTAGTGGCGCCATTTCAAATGGCACCACCAAAAAAGGAAAAATTACTTTTTAGGCCTTTAATTTTTTAAATACATGAAAAAGTAAAAAAAAAAAGACAAAATTAGAAAAAAAAAGCAAGCTGTAAAGGTGGTGGCGCCATTTCAAATGGCTCCACCAAAAATTGAAAAATTATTTTAAAGGCCCCCAATTTTTTAGATTTTATAGTATTTCCCTTGTATTTTATACAGAATGGCTCCACCAAAAAATTATTTTTTAATCCCCTATGCTGACGTGGCAACTTGGTGGAGCCATTTAATTTGGCTCCATCTAAATTTACTGTAGCTTTTGGGTCATTTTGGTATTTAATTAAAAAGATAAATTATTTTGACAATTAATTAATTTTTTTGGGTTAATTTAATAAAAAGGCCACTTTTCTTTTTTTTCTTTTTAAAACGAAAATGTAAGCTTTCAAATTCAAATATACTGTTAATGGTCAATTTTTTCCTTATTTATTACCATTCTGACTTTAACTGCAATTAATGAAGCTTTTACATAGGTGCAGCTACCTTTAGATTGTTTTATCCAATGCTTTTCAAAATTAAATAAAGTGATTGAATTGGTCATGATATTAATTTATGGGTTTAATCGATACAACTAAAAATATTCAGAATTCAAAATTCTGATTGTTTGTTTAATTAATTTTTAATTAATTTAATTAGTCTGTGTTAATTCTTGATTTAATATTTAAAATCACTCTCTGAATTGATATTTTAATTAATTCCCAACTTAATTGATTTAATCTGGTTCATACAACTTTGATTTTATCCATGCCCACCACATGTTTACATCATGCTTTATTTCACTGTTTTTACTAATAACTTTTATTTAATATTATATATTTATATATTTATAATTTTATAGTATATTTGTAATACATATGTAATATGTCTATATCTGATTTTTGTATATTTATTTGGTATATATACTAAGAAAAATATTATAAAAAGTAGAATAATAATTTTAAAAGATGGATGTGTTGAAGGATTTATTACAATAATCTTGGAGAGTGGTTTGGGTTTGCTGTACTATGGGAATTACAGATTTATTTTGTATACAATATTTAAACTACACATATCCTTTCAGAAAAGAATATAAATTTAAAGATATGCAAACTTACATTCTATATGTTGCAATAATAAGGATACAAATTAACCAGATAACCTTATAAATAAGAAAACTGTTTTAACAAGATTATAAGTATAACATTGACCTGGTTTGCACTGAAATTTGTAGATCTGGTAATTCACTCTACACCTAATTTATCAATTCATTGATTATTTGATGGTGATATTTGGAATTAATTGATTTACCTAAAGTCATAAGTCCAACTGCTAGAGCATCATTAATGGGACAAGTTGACCATATGCTTCTGCTACGTTTTTTGCTAGAAAAGTCTTTGATTTCATCATCACAATTAAATTTATTTTGAAAGTTGAACTCAAACGTAACGCTTTACTCAACAAAACCTTTTTTTTCTTTTTTTGTTTTTGGCCAAATGAAATTAACCTCACAGGGCACCCATTTTTAAAATGATTTTCCTTGAAAAAAAGAGATTGTCATTTTCTTTTATGCCATGGACACATCACAGGGCACCCATTTTTAAAATGATTTTCCTTGAAAAAGAGAGATTGTCATTTTCTTTTATGCCATGGACACACCACATATACGAGACATTTAAATATAATTAGCATACATTAATATATATATATATATATATTGGATCATAAAAAGTTATGTAAAGAAATATATTTATCAAAATTTTATATAAATCTAAATAAAATTTTAATTAAATTAATAAAATTTAAATTTATAAAAGTAAATTTTCGAATTGAATTCAATAAGAAATTTCAAAGTGTAATATAAATATAAAATATTATAGTGAATACAAAATTTTCCATGCATTTAATAATCATCTTATTATTTTAAATTTACATAATGATAAAAAATATATGAACTATAATACACAGGCACAAATGGTCATACCTGATATATTTCACTCATCATTGGACTTTTGATAACTTAAATTTGTGGTTAAGGGATTGAACATAAGTCAAAAGCATTAGGTTAATTTGAACACTTAATTTCAACAACAAAAGAATATTATTTTATTCAATAATTTTAATATGCAGTAGTTATATATCTAGTCTATAATTTATACATTTATATATATCATTTCAACAAAGTTATAAACAGATAAAAATATTCTTTTATTATTAACCATATTTCTAAATTAATATTAAAATAATGGCCAAAAATTTAATATTAGAATAATATTATGTTTTTACTATTAAATTTTAAATATTATAGGAATATTTATTAAAGCTTAAATTGCACTTTGTATCATGTTAAATTATTTAACACTTTCACCGTGATTTTAATTATTTATTTTAGAGTTATACTTTTACTAGTATGCTAATATTATAAAATTAAGACTTATAGATGCATTAACATTCAACTTTTAAATATTTTCGTTCAATTAATAACTAGAAATTATAAAAAAAGTTTTTATTTAAATTATGGTTTGAAATTTGAAATTTTTATTGTTTTACTGTGGTTTAACCAACAATTTAGAATGAAGGACTTGGGAGAAGCTAATTTTGTTCTAGGTATTCGAATCATAAGGGGTCGAAAGGACAAAATGATAGCACTGTCTCAAGCTTTATACATAAACAAGATATTGGAGCGTTATGGAATGACTGATTTTAAGATGAGAAATCAACCCTCCGTATCAAGAGTTCATCTCTTTTTAGAGGATTGTCCTAAGACAACGGAAGAAAGAGAGAACGTTAGAAAGGTTCATTATGTTTCGGTAGTAGGAAGTCTCTTGTATGTTATGCTATGCACATGCCTAGATATCTATTTTGCAATGGGATTGGTAAGTCGATATTAGGCAAATCAAGGTCCACGACACTAGCAAGTACTTAAGCATATACTCAAGTATTTACGAAGAACGAGGGGTTATATGCTTGTGTATTCTAAAAGAGACCTTACTCCTATCGGATATACAGATTCTGACTTCCAAACATGTCGAAATTCAAGGAAATCGATATTAGATTGTGTTTTTATCCTAACCGCTGGGTCTAAAGTATAAAAAAGTGTCAAGCAGGGTTACACTGCTCATTTCACTATGGAAGGTCGAATATGATGTATAGAAAAAGTTATGGCACTATAACATTGTAGATGCAGCTAAACCCAAATAAACCACATAAGGACAAAACACATTAAGGGATATGGTAGTGTTTGACGGAATAGTGGATGTAGTCAAATATTGCATCTGAGGACAAACCTTAGGGATTTGTTTTGCCAAGATTCTACTAGCTAGAGAGCTCTTTAGGAAATATATGGAGGGGCAATTGGGAGTCTAGAATCTGGTGCCGTAAGTGTAGTATTTTCATCTAAGTACACTTGTAATTTTTTGAACAAATTGGTTAATAAAATTATTCATGAATTACATTAATACCTTGTATTATTGTCCTCAAACGGTTTTTGTATGCAAAACAAAATGGAAGTGTAACGCCCTAAAAAATTTAAGTTTGATTTTGTGAAATCTGACATAAATGAGTATCTGCTTCAGTGGCTAAGTGTTTTGGGTGTGTGTATGAGGTCTTGGGTTCAAGTCTCACATTTGAAAAAAAAAAATTATCCTAGCCTTATCCTTGGTGGGTTGGGTTATATTTTATCTTTAGTAAACTCATATTAGAATGAGCCTGCTAGTTCGAATGGTAAGGAGTTAGCTTGTTGGAGGTCCTGTGTTTGATTCCCTGTGAGAGCATGAATGATATTTTTGTTTCGGTTGTGAGATAGAGGTTGGGTGAAGTGAAATTCTGAAAGAGTTGAGAGTTAGTGGGTTAGTGGGAGGTTAGGATAGATATTATTTTATTTTATTTTATTTTTTTCAAAATTTTGGTTCTCTCTCTCTTCCAAATTTTTGACGTTCGTTTTGCTTTTCTCCACTCTTCCCTTCTTCTGTCATTTTCCTTTTTAATCTTTACACTCTTTTTGTTATCGTGTGCAATTCGAGATTTCAGTGTCTCATGTGATCAGGTAAATGGGAGGTTTTCATTTGTAGATTGGTTCAGTTTTAGTAAGCTATTGGGTTCTCCTTTTTGCTTGTATTTTTAGTGTGGGTTGTAAGGGAAAGTAATTATCTGTAAACATTTTGTATATAAGAAGGTTGTGAAACGGTGGTTTCGCTCAATCGGGCTAATCTGTGCGCATGATCGGGTTTGATAGCGATAAGTGTATGCGTGTTGCTCGATTTTGTATTGATGATTTTGTAATTAGATTGCTAAAAGCGGTGTTTGGTATACTGTTTTTAGGTTTGGGAGGTCTCGAGATTGCTTTCGCATCAAAACCGAACTGGGTGTGTACTCTTAACACGAAAAATTGAGTTTCGGTGAAATCTGAAAATGGGGTCTTTCAACGAGACACGGGTGTGCGACTGGCCGTGTGGTTGGCTGTGTGTGAGACACGACCGTGTGACTGACCAAAAGTGGTTGTACTCAAGACACGACCATGTAATGGTATGAGTGTGGCCGTGTGGGCCACATGGCTAGGCCAATTGGGCGTGTGGGCCCATAATTCTGAAATTTTTCCAAAGGTTGTACTGGTCGTTCTAATCGACTGTGGGACTACTATAGGGTCGATAGGGGCTAAATAAACCCTAAATCATGTGATGTGATATTTTGATAGTCTGATTTGAGTGGGACACTGATACGTATGCATGAGTGTTCTGTTTGAGTATAAATATATGATATTTGTACACAAGCATGTTAAGCATGTTGATTCTGTTAAATTTGCATTTTGTATTTGTGTGGGTTGGGGATTTGTATATGTGGAGGAAATGATCTGTATGGCAATCTTTCGCCTTAATTTTGGCTACATGACTGCATATTATCTGTTATGTGTCGCATCGACACTATATAGTGTGTAGGGATGGGTGGGTGTTTTTAACCCCAATGGTGTGTTGGAATGGTCGGAGATGGTGTGTAGAGGATGGGGGTAGGATTCTGTATATCTGTTCTATTTGTCTGATATATGCATCTGTTATGGACTTAGGTCTGAATCTATATTTGATTATATACAAAATACTGTGTATATTGCATGTCTATTTCTGTTGGGCTACACACTGAGTTTACGAAGACTCACATCCATTTGTCTGTTCTGTTTAGGTAATCCACAGACTTAAGTGGGTCAGTGCGACGGAGGCTCAGTGGTGACCACTCGACAGAGAACTATTTTTACTTAGTAATTAATGGTTTAATTTTAAAGTCTGGTTTTTCTTGAGAGTTGTAATTTTTAGGACTCTTTGGACTGATTAGTTTTAACTTTTGGATTTTGATTTTCTACTTTTTCGCAACGTCAACAAAAACACTTTACATAAACAAACGGGTTTTTGAAAACACGAGCTTGGTTTTTGTTTTAAAAGATTTTCCAAACTTCCACTGCGAAACAGTTAACTTTAAAGAACTTCATATCACGGTTTCAGTAACAAATATGTTTTATAATACTTGGATGTCTTATGAAATAAGTAAACATGGTTTTATAGATATATCATCGATTTTAAATCCCTTCTTTGTAACACTCCCGAATTTGGCCATAATGTTGAGGCCAGGTTTAGGGTATTACAGGAAGCAAATGTTGCTCAATGGTTGTCTAGTGTTTAATTAATACTAAGCGGTATCACGTGGTCAGATCGTGATACGGAAAGACAGCTTGTATTAGTAGACGAACCTAAAATGTCCTTAGTCAAATAAAAATGGGCAAACCGATTAAAAGGGTAATATGTCGCCTATCAAGTCTAATTGGGGAGATGTCTTGTCTTGGGCATCAAAGCTGATGACCCCTAGAAGATAGAGACGTAGATGTGACTAACTGGACTAATAACACATCAAACATGACCCAAGCAAAATAGATCTTGAATCCATGTATGGATTTATTCACTTGTTGTTCATAGAATGGCATACCTAAATCCTGAGTGGATGGCAGACTATGTATGCATGACTCGTACACTTTGATGTAAGTAAAAGCCTAAGTTCAAATAGATAAGTAACAGAAAGCTAGTGTGTTGGGTGTATGATTTCAATAGTATGTAGCGTCATTCACAACAATGGAATTCATAGCCCAAAACATGGGTAAATGATATCCTCTCATTCGCATTACATGGTTGATGAAAAGTAAACGTGGCCACGAGTCGTCCATTTTTGTGATGGACGACTTAATCACTATTTGATAGTGGTTGACTTTTCATGAAGGAGGATGTAATGGTCACCATGAGATAAAATAGGATCATATTAGAAGAACGGATATTATCCCAAAGAGATCAAGGATATCCTATGAGAGTAACACACTAATGACAAGTTCATTAGACGAGTACTGAATAGTTGCTTTCGTAATGATATGTCGTTGGGGAGAGCTCAGTCACGATACTATAGTGGAATAATTTCATGACTAAATGAGTTTATAATTAATAGGTAAAAAGTCAGAACTTAATTATAAATCATTTGAACCTCAACTACATATGTCCAATTGGTCCCTCTACTAGCTCGTTGAAACCATAAATGAATTGCGTGTTTGAATAGAAATGAACAAAATGAATAGAAAAATAGAAATGAAATCATTTGAAAATGAATATAGGTTTCCAAAAATGAAAATGAAAATTTACAATCTTATATAGTATTACTTAAAAAATGATAGAAGAATGAGTTTATATTTTTAGACCATTTTGAAGCTCGAGAATGAAAATAAACCATTCAGTCATAGTGAACATGTTGAGTTATGACATTGGACAAATTTTCTTGAAATTTTACCAGGGATAAAATCATTAAAATTTTACTAGAGTAAAATTGGGATGAGAAAATTATTTAATAAGTAAATATTAAAGTTTATTTTGGGAAATAGAAAAACTAAATCGGGTTGGATCACATTACAGAGTATTGGGCCAAAAAGACCTTGGAAGTACTCGTAATTGGACCTGATGTGAGAGAGGCCCAAAACCCCTAATATAATATGAAGGGGGCAACAACCCTAGTAGAAATACAAAGGTGAGTCATTTACCCCTCTCCTACTCTAAGTAAGATGCTGTTTTTTTATTTAAAATGAACCTCTACAACTCTATAATGGTTTTACCTTCTCTTCCTATAAATAGATGGCACCGATAGAGCTATTAACATAACTTTTGAGAGATTGTTATTCTGCTGAAAAATAGGGAGAATTTATTCTCAACTTATAAATATATATTTTCAAAATAATAATTTTACTGGATTCTATTAAAGAAGAGAGAAATTTTGTTTTCACTCCAAACGGAAAACCTTTTCTAGTCATGTGTTCTGATTCAATTAGTTCGAGCCCGCACTCGAACTAATTCGTGGTACGAGAATAGTAGAGAACATCATTTCGTTGCAAGTCAAAAAAATCAAAGATCTGCTTATCCAAAAACACAAGTATGAATTCGATTGAGGCTTATTGCTATAAATATCACAAACCAGATCGATTTTTAAAATTTTAATTTTTTGCTGTGCAAGAAAACCATTTTCAAATCGGGTTTTTTCCAGCAGGTTATACTCGAAATAGCTTTTCCTCAAGGGGAATAGTCTTAACAAACACATCTGTCACTGGGATACTCTTTTTGGGTATCTCTCTGTAACACCCTTAACTCCTCTATCGCCAGATTAGGGTTACAGAGAATTAAAGTACAAATTGAAACAATTAACATCATATAGAAACAATTAGTCAAATTTAAATGTTAACAATCAATTTCAAGTTTCATTTATAGCATAAATACAATTACGAGACTTAAACCAAGCCTACGGGGCCTTAAAAATAGTTTGGGAACAATCAATGACTAATTTGAAAATTTTGGAAACAGGGGTCACACGATCGTGTGGACAGGTCGTGTAATAGAACCTAGATTGTAACACCCCAAAACCGGTCTAAACGTTACGACCAGATCTGGTATGTCATAAGGAAAAGGTTATAAGAAGACTTTGAAATCTTGATGAAAACTCGTAAGTTTGAAGTTTTTTTTTTCTTGTTTTAGGTGAAGTTTTGGAAATAGAGGTTTGTAACTTAAGAAAAAGTTTCGAGTTTAATTAATCGTTATTTTGTTATCTTTGTTAGCATTTGTAAAAACGGTTGTTTTATGTTACCTATGTTTTGAAAGCTCCATTTTAACAATCATGTTTTAAAACGTGTAATAACGTCATGTCATAACTAAATACAAAATGTAAAACCAAATAGTAATTTAAGAGGCCTTATTACAGCAACTAAAATCCCCAAATTAAAACAGTCTTAAGAAGAAACTGAGTTTTACTGAAAATAACATGCTATGGCCTCCATGAGTCCCCTCGGCTCCCAAGTCCACGTCTTACTGATCACCTGCAAGGTTAAGCAAAAGGGGTGAGTCTCCAAGACTCAGTGTGTAAATCGCCCTTAAGTTACATAAAATGGCTCTAAGCCCACAATCACCTATTAGGCCCTAGCCCATCTTTAAACAACATACACGTTTATGAATGCAATGCACCCAGCCCAACCTAGATTTTTCATCCTCTACACACCACCCGTACCAGCCTATCACACCGTGGGAATTTCTACAATCAACCCTCCATTCGCTACACTCCTTATGTGGCACCTAGCCACTGGTGACAGAGTCAAAAATATCATATGTGGGGCCAACCCACTTGTGGTACCAAACCACTAGTGGCAATCTCTAATAATCATGTATGTGGGGCCAACCCACTGTGGTACCAAACTACTGAGACAAGTTACGAAATCACATGTATGTGGTACCAAACCACTGGTGGTTTCAAACCACTGAGACTTAGTCACAGAATCAAGAATGTAGGGCTAACCCACTTGTGGTACCAAACCACTAGTGACAGTCTTAAGCACTTCCCCTTCAATCAACATATCCAACCCATGTATAACGTATGCAACCAAATGAAAGTATCATGCTATGTCAATAAACAGTATCATTATGGCATTCGTAAGAACAAGGTACTTACCTGGTATTTCACCATACCCACAAAGGCATAACAACTATCCATTAGTCGCTTTGGCTTTTCAGCCCCAATTGATTAGTATCATATAATAATATTAAAGTGTGAAGTTTTACACACCTGATTAGAAACAGCACTATGCTATCTATGTCGCCACTATCACTAGTAGGAACCACTGCTATCTACCTACTGTTCTGCTCAGGAGCTGGCCCACAACCCAGTGGCCAATCTCGAACAGCAGACACCGCGCGCTTCTTGAATTTAGGGGCTGGGATCAAGGGTCCAACCCCCTCCTTCGCCTGATGGGTATTGGATTCCATCAAAAGATCTTGTTAGAAGTTACTATAAGGAAATATGGTTGTTCAACAACAACACAGGGTTAAGATAACGAATATGATAATCGAACCTAAAAGATCCAAAGAGAACCCCTTACCTTGAAATCCCTAAAAGAGATATAGTGCTCAAAGATTAACGATTTCGGCTTGAAAGTCAGATGATTTGGTTAGCTTGAATTCCCGAAATACGCGCCCCCCAAAGAGAAACAAGAAGATAGAAAATGTCAGTCCAAACGATAGCCTCACCAAGCCACTTAGCCATTCGGCTTGGCAAGAAAGAAGACAGGAAATGAAAGGGAAAGATTAACTACTTACTAACGGATCCTTGAAATCAAAACTGAAGAAGAATACTCTGAAACCAGGGCTTAGATTCGGCTCATATGTAACAACCGGTACAGGAACAATTTCCAATCAAGTGAAGAAGAAGGAGAAAAGAAACATGAGGGACAGCTAAGGTATTAGGGTGTAGATGGCTTATCTTTTTTTGATCAATTTGGTATCTATGCTTATGGTTTATGATGGTCATTGAAAATGAGCTTATATTTATGCATATTTGATTAAGGTATATGTTCATGGTAGGTAAGCATGTGTGATGTTTATAAATTAGGCTTATTGAATTTGGGTATGTGATTTATACATGTATATTGGTTATGCTTTGTATGATGGATTGAATAAGTTAAGAGATGGACCAAAACTGAATGTATACATATAGATATATATTGGTTGATGTTAAGTGAAATGTATGCGTAATAAGTTTTAGTAAGTATATGTACTTGTATGATGTGATTTGGTTTTGATAATATAAAGGTCCAAATATAGTGATTAGGTATAAGGTTATGTTTAGTCATTAAGTCATTGATAATTGAGTTTGAATTAATAATGTTAAATACAAACATATATATATATATATTTGACCATTATATAAAATTATGATGGATGATTAAATGTGATGCAATTTATTTTGTTTTGTGTTTAGGTTATGAAATTTAGTTGCTTGATGAGGCAAGAATTTGAATGGAAAATTTTGAATGTATATTTATAATTTAATTTATGTTAAGTGTTGGACAAGTGGTTAATATGTTATATATGTATGTGTGTATTGGTTTTGAAAGATAGCATGATTAGGTACATCATTCACCTATTTAAATGATTGATATGTTGAATAGATTAACTAAGATGAATTATATGATATTGAATAGCCCAAAAATGAGTGATTAGATATGTGGTTTATTTAGTTAATGATATACTAAAATGGTTAAGCATATGGTGAGTTGGTATTTGTTTAGTAAATGAAATTGAAATATTGAATGTCTTCTTGTTTGATAAGTATAAGATAATATTATATGTTTAAATTTGTAAAAATTAGTATGATTTGATTGAAATAGCAAAATGTGAAACTTTATTCTGTTTGGATGATTCAGGATACAAATATCAACCTTGATTTGAATGTTAAGTATGTGAATTGGTATGTTATGTAATGATCACTTTTAATCGTAAATGTAGAAATGTGGTTACAGAAAAGTATGCCATGTGTGATATGTATTAATAGTATTGTTATACTCAGCTTAGATGTAATGTGTTATATTTTAAAATATATATATACCTGTTTTGAGTTGTGTCTTATCTGGTAATGCTCCGTAACCCTAGTCTGGCGATGGATACGGGTTAAGGGTGTTACATTTGATTGGTATCAGAGCTATGGTTTAGTCGGTTCTAAGACTACCATAGCGTATGTAAGTCTAGCTATACATGCCATATTAAATCTGCGATAGTGTGATATCTCCCGACTCTAACGAAGATTGTTTCGATGAGATAGATAAGTTTTTCAACTGAGCTAATTCTGATAGTACAAAAGTAAATATTCAAATATTTGAGTGGAAATGTGTTGATGATGAGTTGAGACTCATAAAGGTAAGAATCAAATTGTATGACATGTTGTTATTGATAAATGTTGTAATTATATAAGCGTATGAGATATGATATTTGAGTTATGATTGCTATCTGAAATGCTCTGATTGTGAAATAATGATTTGAGTTGGCATATGAACAATGTGTTAAGAATAAAAGTGATTAAAAGCAAAAGTATATTTAATGATTTGAAAATGTGAAATTAGTAATGAACTGACTATTTGTGATAGTATGTATTATGTGCAATTATGTGAGAGTTAAATTTGAGGCTTTACTACCCTTACCCCCTTATAAGAAAAATGTTACAATTTTATTATAAGAGTTGGAATGAATAAGCTCACGAGTGTGGAGTTATAGAAATCCATATTTGTAGTAATATGGTCAGAAAGGAGAATGAATCAGCAAATAAAGACAGTACTAAAAGAGATATTGGACAGTTCTGAAGACTATTCAGATTATGCAAAGACATTGTTAAAGAAGAAGTTAACTCCGATTAAATGACTTATTCAGGTATGTTACCTAAAGAAAGTATTAATTAGAAGCTTTTCTGAATTGATTTCTGTTAGTGATGGGAAAATATGAAATTTTTTTAATGACAGAATTAGACAGTGGATTAATGTTTGAATTGTATTGATGGTTGAATGCAATGGTTATAGTAGGGCAATTATTATGATTCCATTTGGACATTCTATGTGTACATTTATCCTCAAAATTATATATATGACTATTTAATTTCAAAAAGAAAGTTTTATCGTATGAGAACATTAGCTAAACATATTAATAGACGAAAACATCGTTGATCTATTTGGGTTATATTCGACATTGTTATGTCTTCCTTTGATAATTTATTCCATGGTGCGAATATGAAAGTTGATGGTAAAATCTGTTTGAGACTAATATTCTGTTTCTACTGGTTATTTCTTTGTTGAATATACGTGAAGATTTTATTACTTCTGTTACTGTGGATTTCAGTATTTATGAGTGATATTGTTCTTTCTGGACATTTTTGGGATATCATCGGAACTAATGCCATTCTATATGAGTTGTAAATTTTCAGATATCCTGTGTAACTCCAAATGTTAAAATTTTCTATTCCGGTATTTTTATAATTCCATGTGATTATCTGCAAGTGATCTCTATTTGACAGAGATGACTATGTCTATTACGACTATAATTTCTGGCTCGGAAAGTGAGAGTACAGTGGTACCGTCCTTAGAGTTATAGAAGATGTGTTTCTACAATGGTTGTTATTTAAATCAAACTTGATTCCTTTCTGCGTTCAAATGTTTCATTAACAGCTAGAATAATATTCATTATAAAATTGAGACATTGTTCCTAGTAAGGCTCAATGATTTTTATTTGGTTAAGGTGATTTTAGAATAATTCGGAGTTTCGATGATTAATATATGAGAGACAGCTTTATTATAAACTCTTTGCTAGTTCTCGTGAAGGTTCGACAGTGATAAAAGTGAAAATGATAGAATATCAAAATTAATTTGTATAATGATATGTTTGAAGTCATCCTTCTAATGAGAAGAAAAATTTCTTGAAAAGACCGATTTAATAATTAGTATGATTTGAATTATTTGATTGAAAAGTTAATTGGGATATATGTGTTTGAATCTATTTATAAACTGGAAATAAACTTTGAACGTATATGATTGAATTGAAGGATAGTTTGAAAGAAGAATTTGTATTCTTAAAGACTCTGATGTACTAAAGACTGATTTTCGAATGAGGTAAGGACACTATGAGTTTCTGGTTATGCCTTTCGGACTTACTAATACACCTGTTATTTTCATGGATTTGATTAATCGAATTTTTAGACAGTATCTAGATCAGTTTGTAGTAGTGTTTATAGATGATATTCTGATATACTCTCGAGATGAAACCGAGTATACCGAGCATCTAAGACTTGTGCTACAGACTTTACGAGATAAACAGTTGTATGCAAATTTTAGTAAATGTGAGTTTTGGTTACATGAAGTCAGTTTTCTGGGCCATGTTGTATCAACATCAGGCACCAGGGTTGATCCGAGTAAGATTTCAGCTATACTTGACTAGAAACCTTCGAGAAATGTCTCTGAAGTTCGAAGCTTTTTGGGACTTGCTGGTTATTACAAACAGTTTGTGAAAGGTTTCTCTATGATTGCTACACCGATGATGAAGCTGCTACAAAAAGATGTTAAGTCTGAGTAGTCAGAGAAGTGCCAGAAATGTTTCGATCAGTTGAAAGCTCTTTTGACCAAAGCTCCAGTGTTAGTTCAGCCAGAATCGGGTAAAGAATTTGTCATTTATAGTGATACATCTTTGAGTAGTCTAGGTTGTGTTTTGATGCAGGAAGGCAAAGTCATAGCTTATGCCTCGAGATAGTTGAAGCCCCACGAAAAGAACTATCTGACACATGATTTGGAATTAGCAGTTATTATGTTTGCATTGAAGATTTGGCATCACTATTTTTTCGGTGAGAAATGTCATGTTTATTCTGATCACAAAAGCCTGAAGTATTTGATGACTCATAAATATCTGAATTTGAGACAGCACAGACGGTTAGAGTTGTTAAAAGACAACGAGCTTGTGATTAACTATTGTCTAGGAAAAGCTAATGTTGTTGCTGATACTTTAAGTCGAAAAAACATTATTTGCTTTGTATGCAATGAATGCGCATATGGTTATGTCTGATGATGGTTTAATAATAGCTGAATTAAAAGTAAAGACCGTTATTTGTTCAACAAATTTGTGATGCTCAGAAAGTTGATAATGAATTGTTAGCAAAGTGAGCTCAGTGTGAAATGAATATTGAATCTAAATTCCGAGTTGATGAAAATGGTTGTTTGAGGTTCAAAAACTGAATATGTGTTTCGAGTTATTCAAAGTTGATTTAGATGATTTTGAACGAAGCTCACAATAGTCGGTTATCTGTTCATCCGGATAGTACGAAAATGTATAATGATTTGAAATAGTTCTATTGGTGGTCTGGTATAAAACGAGACATATTTGACTTTGTTTTGAAATGCTTAGTTTGTCAATAAGTAAAAGTCAAGAATCAGGTACCTTCTGGGTTATTTCAGCCTGTTATGATACTCGAGTGGAAAGGGGACAGAGTCACGATGAATTTTGTATCTAGTTTACCGTTGACACCGAGCAAGAAAGATACAATCTAGGTTATTGTAGATAGATTAACTAAATCTGGTTTACCTTTGATTGAATTTTCTCATAATAGTAGCTTTCAATCTAGTATGAAAATGGCATCCTATGAGGCTTTCTACGGTAGTAAATGCCGTACACCATTGTATTGGATCAAGCTCAGTGAAAATAAAATACACGAGGTTGACTTGATCAAAGAAACTGAATAGAAAGTGATAGTGATCCGTGATAGCTTGAAAACTGCATCAGATCGTCAAAAGTCATATGCAGATTTGAAACGTAAAGATATTGAGTTTCAGATCGGAGATTAAGTGTTTTTAAAAGTTTCACCATGAAAGAAAGTCCTCAGATTCGGTCGCAAAGGCAAGTTGAGTCCGAGATTCATTGGATCGTATGAGATCATAGAGCGTATAGGGCCGGTTGCTTATAAATTACAATTGCCACCTGAGTTAGAAAAGATCCACAATGTATTTCGTGTTTTGATGCTCCGTAGATACTGATTCGATCCTTCACATGTGATTAATCCAACAGAAGTTGAGATTCAGTCTAATATGACATATGAAAAGGAACCGATTCGTATTCTGTCTCGTGAGATGAAAAAAAAATTGAGAAATAAGAAAATCCTGTTACTCAAAGTACTGTGCCAAAAGCACGTTGTTGAAGAGGAAATTTGGGAGTCAAAGGATTCAATGAAAGAGCGTTATCCAAACCTATTCACCGGAAAGATTTTCGAGGACGAAAATCCCTAAGCGGGGAGAGTTGTAACAGCCCGATTTTGACTCTAATCGGAATAGTGGTTTCGAGACCACAAATTTGAGTTTGAAAAATATTTTTAAAATTATTTTCTATGTTTATTATGTGTGAATTTGTTTGTGTTAAATTTTCGTGACTTAATTTTGTTGTTTAGGTGTCCTATTAAATAAAATGACTTAATCGCGTAAAATGTAAAAGTTACAAAATAAAGTGTAAGTGCTAATTTGTTAATGGCTTTTTAATATTAGGTCCTTAAAGGGAACATAACCCACTTTACATATTAGTGGACAGCATATGTCAAAAGTAACATTATTATTATTGTTTTAGATATTAAATTATAAAGGTTATTTTGGTAATTTATAAAATTAAACAAATAATAATAAGATTAAAAGCATTAAACAAGCCATTTTGTCCATCTTTTGTGCCGAATGTAAAGAAGAAGAAAAGATGAAAGCTTAGGTATATTCGACCATGCTTGGAGCTTAAAATTCAAGGTGAGTTTTGTTCGGTTTTTTTATAATTTTTACATTTTTTAGATCGTTGCTTTGAGTACTATCCGACCCATGTCTCAATTTTTTATTTTGATGATGATTTTGTGTTTTTCCATTGATGATAACTTGTGGTTTTTGTTGTTTAATGATGAAATATGAAATATATGTGTTAGATTAACAAGTTTTGTCTTTGAATTTTTTATGAACTTGAGTAATTAGGACTAAATTACAAAAATAAATTTTTGAGGACTAAAATGTGAAATAAATGAAATGTGTGGGCTTGTATGAGGACTAGGAATATTCGGCCTTTGTATGGTATACTCAAATTTTGTGTATTTTGTGTTTTGTACAAAAAGGACTAAATTTTAAAAAGTGTGAAATGTTAGGGGCAAAATTATAATTTTTCCAATTATGTGTTTTTAGACTAAATTGAATAGAATGGTGTTTAAATAAGCTTAATTTGCATATGTTTAGATCAAGAACCAAAGAAATTGGATTTGGATCTGGGAAAGACAAAAGTAGTCGATTAGCCGATTTCACAGTCGTCGAACGTCCGAGGTAAGTCAATAAGCATTTAAATGTTGTTATAACTATGAATATATATTTGTTATGTAATGACTTGAATTATTTTAGTTACAATTTGCTATGGCCGAATGTGTATAATGATAATTGGCTATCTTCCGGGTTTAATTCGATTGAGATTCGACGTCCGTAAGCCCCGTACGAACCTTAGGAATAGATAGGATACATATGTCATGACATAGGATATCTGATATGTGTTATTGTGTAAGACCACATCTGGGACATTGGAATCGTCTTGTGTTTACGTGTAAGGCCATGTCTGGGACATTGGAATCGTATTTGATTCATGTAAGACCCTGTCTGGGATAGTGGCATCGATATGTGATTACATGTAAGACCACGTCTGGGACATTGGCATTGTACGAGCTACCGACTATCTGCGTATCCTTTTGAATTCCAAATGGTTCAACGGGCAAGTGTAAGTGAAGGTCAATGTGAAAATCGAATTAAAAGGACTCCAGTACGTATATAAATTGTGTTATGAAAAGTAAGGTAAGTTAAATGTTTAATTCATTGTATAAAAGTTAAAGTATGAGCATGTGAACTATGTGTAAGTTCAATTTTAATGTATTCGGCCAAGGTGAATTATGTATGAACTTGAAGTTGAGATTTGTGTAAGTTCTCGTGAATGTGTATAAGTTAAATGTTTGATTTGTAAATGAAAGGATTTAATGTTAAATTATGCTTATAACTTTTTATATTTGGTTTTGCTAATTTAGTTGGTATTAGCTTGCTTATGACTTACTAAGCTTAAATAGATTACTCTGTGTTTTACTGTCTACCCCTGTTTTATAAATTTTGGATATACATTACGAGCTCGGGGATCGTCAGTAAGACTATTCACACTATCGACAGTTTCCTTTGGTATTTTACTACGTTGAAATTTGAATATATGGCATGTACATCATAGTAAAAAGGTTGAATATAAATTAAGTATTGTTGTATGTAATTAATAGCCATGCGAAGATGGCTTATCTTCTTTTGATCGATTTGGTATCTATGCTTATGGTTTATGATGGTCATTGAAAATGAGCTTATATTTATGCATATTTGATTAAGGTATATGTTCATGGTAGGTAAGCATGTGTGATGTTTATAAATTAGGCTTATTGAATTTGGGTATGTGATTTATACATGTATATTGGTTATGATTTGTATGATGGATTGAATAAGTTAAGAGATGGACCAAAACTAAATGTATACATATAGATATATATTGGTTGATGTTAAGTGAAATGTATGCGTAATAAGTATTAGTAAGTATATGTACTTGTATGATGTGATTTGGTTTTGATAATATAAAGGTTCAAATATGGTGATTAGGTATAAGGTTATGTTTAGTCATTAAGTCATTGATAATTGAGTTTGAATTAATAATGTTAAATACATGTATATATATATATATATATATATATTTCACCATTATATAAAATTATGATGGATGATTAAATGTGATGCAATGTATTTTGTTTTGTGTTTAGGTTATGAAATTTAGTTGCTTGATGAGGCAAGAATTTGAATGGAAAATTTTGAATGTATATTTATAATTTAATTTATGTTAAGTGTTGGACAAGTGGTTCATATGTTATATATGTATGTGTGTGTATTGGTTTTGAAAGATAGTATGATTAGGTACATCAGTCACCTATTTAAATGATTGATATGTTGAATAGATTAACTAAGATGAATTATATGATATTCGAATAGCACATAAACGATGATTAGATATGTGGTTTATTTGGTTAATGATATACTAAAATGGTTAAGCATATGGTGAGTTGGTATTTGTTTAGTAAATGAAATTGAAATATTGAATGTCTTCTTGTTTGATAAGTATAAGATAATATTATATGTTTAAATTTGTAAAGATTAGTATGATTTGATTGAAATAGCAAAATGTGCAACTTTATTCATTTGGATGATTCAGGATACAAATATCAACTTTGATTTGAATGTTAAGTATGTGAATTGGTATGTTATGTAATGATCACTTTTAATCGTAAATGTAGAAATGTGGTTACAGAAACGTATGACATGTGTGATATGTATTAATATTATTATTATACTTAGCTTAGATGTAATGTGTTATATTTTAAAAAATATATATATACCTGTTCTGAGTTGTGTCTTATCTGGTAATGCTCCGTAACCCTAGTCCGGCGACGGATACGGGTTAGGGGTGTTACAAATCTATTTTCATACTTTATTTTTATTATAAACATATTATTATATTATTTATTATATTAACCTTTTAATTAATATAAGAAACTTAAATACATTACGGGCATACCTGTCCTTTACCATCCACTAACTTTATTAATGGGCTAATTACCTATTAAGGACTTCACATTATAAAGACATTAATAAATTAACACTTACACATTAATTAGCCACTTTTTCATTTTACGCAATTTAGCCCTTTTCACAAATTAAGCACGCAAACAGACAAATTAATTCATGGAACTTTAACACATGCTTAATCACATATCATAGGCTCAGAAAATAATATTAAAAATATTTTTATGACTCAATTTGTGGTCCCGAAACCACTATTCTGACTAGGGTTTAAACCGAACTGTTACATAGCACACGGGTGTGTGGCACGATCGTGTGGTAAAGTCAAAGAGCACCCTATTTTGAACACGACCTGTAGCACGGGCGTGTCTCAGGGTCGCACGGGCATGTCCCGAACCTACACAGGCATGTAACCCTTGTTTTAGCAAAAAAATTCTAAGGGTCGAAAAACTTTCTAAAGTTCTCGGTTTTTCTTGAACTGCTTCCAAAGCATGTTTTTAACATCGTAAGCTCGTTTTAGGGACGATAGGAATGTAAATGAAAATTTTTAAATTTGGATGGAGATTCACATCTCGATTTTTTATGATTGCTTGTGTTTATGCCCAGTAATGCCTCGTACCCTGTTTCGGCTTCGAATACGGGTAAGGGGTGTTACAGGATCCTTAACCAAAATCCTTGTATACATCCTCTCTCATTTTTATTTACACTAGTCATTATTGGCACGTTATTTCCTTTGTCTAGATCTTGCTGGGTTGTCACCCATATGCCATTTCGGCTTTCATGACTACTATTTGGGCAGTCTTTTCCCATTTCTATTTTGTTTTTCATCTTCAACGGATTCCTCAAACCTGCTGGCTACCTATTGTTTGTCCACACTTTCATTTTCCTTCTAAACTTTTTCCTTATTTATGGGATTTCTCATGATTACTGCCCTGGTTATCCACCCGTGTTTATTGTCTTGGCAGATTACATTATGCAGCGACAACTGAGCTATGGTCTTATGGAACACGATACCATGTTTAACGTCCTAACAGACTACCCCATTTTTGTAGTCTCGGTGGACTACCCCGTGTTTAATATCTCGACGGAGTCTATATGTTGCTGTAGTCAAGCTATGGTCTTACTCATTAGGTTCCATGTTTAATGTCCTGACAGATTTCTCGTGTTTACTGTCCCGACAAACTCTCTATGCTGCCGTAGTCGAGCAATGACCTTACACAATATATCTCATGTTTAATGTCTTAGAGGACTTTATTGGTTGCCATAGTCAAGCTATGATCTTACACCCTAAACCTCTTAGAGGTGTCGCCCTAAAGGACCTTACTGTCGTCGTAGTGTTGCCTCATAAAGCCTGTTGACCGCCGTCGCGGTGTTGCTATATGGAACTTAAATATCATCGTCACGGTGTTGCCTAAAGGACCAGTCGATATAATTCCTTTTTACATATTACCTTGATGCTCAAACACTGAAGTGTCTCCCCGCAAGGCCCGAAGCTTCACACGTCACGATTTGCACTTAGCAACACCGTATGGCAGAATCTTAACAAAATTTCAATTTCCCTATTCATCTGCGCATTCCTCTATTTCATCATTCCTATACCTTAATGCACGAACACTAAAGTATCCCCCCGCAAAGCCCAGAGCTTCACATATCACGGTTGGCATCCAACAACACCGTATGGCGGTATGCAAAAATACCATTTCCTAGTCTTAACTTCATCTAACCCATTAAAAATTCCCTTTTGTACTCCATTGTCACAAACAAGCAATACATGCATGCATAACATATTTTTATGAGGTAGTCTTCTTTTCAAGCATAAAATAATAACCATTTCTTTCATACCGACACACTGGAGGATACTTATAAACCTACTCAACCTTATGCATACTTACCATTCACAATCAACAGAGTTCCTACATCATCATAGTATTCAACACAGAACATGCCAGTCACACAACATTCCAGGGATGGAGTACAGAAACTCACCTGATGCCTCTTTCCTCCCAAACTTAGCTTTTCCAAATGCTAGAGCTTCCATTCTCCTGGTAGCTAAGCATTATAACCAAACATTATAAGTTAAACCCAGCTATTCAACTTAAAACTCAGTTTTTCAGAAACATGCAGAACCCTTAAAATGGTTCTAAAAACCCTTGACTTTGTTTTCTAAATCTTACACACACTGAAGGACTTAGAATCTTACTAGCTCCTTGGGCTTTCTACTTTTCCAACTGAATCCTCATGATCACCGTTCCATGTAGAGCTTTCCATATCTATCTCTTCTTTAAAGTAACCAAGGAAGAAGATGAAGAAAATAAGAAAATGAAATAGAAATGAGAATAATTCTCACCGAGAAGTCATTTTTCAGCTATTTATAGCCCCTCTCGCACGGTCTTCAACCATATAAAATCCATCCATTGACAATCATTATGTCTCCCACTAAGGAATGAGTTGGTTTTAATCCAACCGGACCAGAATTGGATCTCAACCATTATCCAAATCAGTCACTTAGCTTTTCCTAACTTGTCAGTAGAGGCCGCCAACTTACGGCTTATTTCAATTTAACCCCCAATTGTTCCTAATTTCTAGATTTAAAGGAAACCGATTGTGACAAAATTAATATTTAAATACTACTTTATATTTAGATATATTAATTAACATTATTTTCTTACCAAATTAATATTTAAATACTACTTTGTATTGGTTTATCAAACTAAATTGAAATTGTTACCAACTTTAGTATAAACATTTATAAGCAAAAAAAACCTCCAAATACTTTATGGGGGCCAAACACAAATTATTATATTTTTAGACATTAATATAATATTAAAATAAAAATTAAGAAATTTTAATGGGTGAAATTGAATATTTTTAAATTTTAGAGGGGTAGAGGCCCTCGCTAGGCGCAAAGCCAGAACAATTTTTAGTTGGCCGAATGAAATTTTAATTTTTTATAGTCTATATCTTTATAATTTTTAAAGGATTAAATCGAATTTTTATAATTTTAGGGGGCAAAGTACAATTTTACCTTTATTACTTTAAAATTTTAAAAAAAAATTCAAAGGTTTAAATAGAAATTTTCCATTTTAGAGGGTCGGGGCCCTGTCATTGTATCCGCCTCTGACCCCTGCGAACCCCTTCTAAATTTGCTTTTACTCCCCTCCCAACCAGGAACATAGCCAGGGGGCCAAGGCTAGATAATTGGTATAATACCATTTTAGTCTTTTTTAGTTATAAAATATTAAATTTAAGCCTTTTTACATTATTTTTTTACCTTTGGCCCCCAAACTTTTAAAAATTTATTCCCCATTAACAAATTCCTAGCTTTTTTCCTATTCTCAATAATGTTTATCTCCAAGGTTCAAATTTTATTATATATATTTTTTAAAATACAATATGTCTTAATATTACATTCAACACTTGTTGGTGACTAGTGAATTAAGATATATTTTAATTATGTGTGTAGGTATAACTTTTAAACAATTTAAAATTTTAAATACTCTAGTTTTTTAATGAACTTTGTAAAAATTTTAAATATATAGATTGTTCTCTTTGACTCTAAATTGATTCATTTGTTATGGGTGCTCATCCTCAAATCCAAGCAATCTGCTCTAGGATCATCTATTTTGCTTACACCAATGACATGTGAGTTGTAAAGGAAAATATCATTTATGTATTCAGAAATTATGAAAAGAATACCTCAATAATAATGTTAAAGGATATGAATCTTTTATATATATATAAGAAAAAAAAAACAAAATACAACAATAATGTCATGGGAGACAGCCATTGAACTTGAAACACACCACATATTATAATATCACAAGGTCGCAATCTAGTATGCTTTCACTTAATGTATTAAAGATAATAAATAAAACTGTCGACTAGTATATTTAATACATGATTATTCCTATAAATAGTACATTTAATTAACATACACAAAATCATGTTTATGCAGGCATTGAAATGCTTAATGTAAGGAACTGAGATCCATGACATTGCTGGATGTTGGTGTTTCCAGATAATGTTGAAGCGACACATCACATGCCTATTTGCTTATAAAATTGCTCTACATTTAAAGACATTTCCCCTTGTTTTCAGGATTATTGCCTAAAATAGGGTGGTCAAAAGTACTTGCTTCATTCCTCCACGTTAGTCTTAAATTTTCTTCATCTTCTAGAATCCACGTCGGTCAAATTTTTAATGCCCCCTTTCTCAAAATCTTTATACAGGGATATTTTTGGCTACTATTTTTTAAAGCCATGGGCTAAAACTTTATGGGATCCATGCTCACTTGCTTTTGAAACTAATTTTAGTATATTTGTAGCTTTTTGTCGTTGAATTCGTAATATGGGTTCTTGTTAAAACTTTTATAAACCTTAAATCTTAAAGTTGATTAATAGTCTTATTTGTTGAGTGATATGTATGTATCACCTCAGTATCCGCTCTCAATCATCTTTCACTAGACTTATCCATAGGTCGGGTCCGGCCTATTCGAAAAGTGATAGAACTTGAATAAAAATATAAACTTAAAAAATAGACTTAGAAAAAGAAAAGTCAATTTAGAAAATAGATCGGACCTTGGATAAGGCTTTTTGGCTCGGACCCGACCCAAATATGCAAAAAAAAATTGTTTTTTTTAACGCTTTCTTGTTGTTTTTTTGTTGTTTTATTGTTGTTTTTTTCACTATTTTGTTATCATTTCACTATTATGTTATTATTATTTAAATATTGTATTACTCTTATTTTATTGTTAATTTTGTTACTATTTTAGAAACATTTGCTTGTTAAGTTACACATATTTTAGTGTTATTTAAGTATACATATTATTTTTTCATTTATTTTTAATTTGTTGGGAACATTTATTTTAATGTTTTAGTATTTTTGATGTATTATATTTTTAAAAAAATTATATAAAAAATACGGTCGGACTAGGTCGAACCTGGGTTTTATATTTTATCCGGGCCAGGCGTAAATTTTAGTATTTTTATCCGGGTCAGGCTTGAACAAAATTTTAGGCCAATTTTTCGGGCCGAATTGGGCTCGAACCTAACAAACAAGCCTAAAATTTTAATTGGACCCGACCCAAACCCGACTCGTTAGCATCTCTATCCCTCACCTATACATTTCTTCAATTTCACATTTCAAATGGTTTTTGGCCATTAAGGTTATTGTCTTATTACTATTTGACAATCATCAAAATTAACCATATTATATTTGCTTCCTATTCATGGTTTTTAATCACATATTATATTTTAGGTAAATTATACAAATAGTTACTCAATTATGTCTGTGTTTTTATTTTGGTCATCCAACTTTAAAATTTTCAATTTAGACACTAGCGTTTGAATTCATTCTTGTTTTGGTTACCCACTGTTAAATTAATCACGGAAATCCTTTTTCTAATTGGTGTAATAACATATTTAGTTCCCAATGCTTATATACTCTATAAATTTGATCCTAATTCTAAATAATTTAATAAATTTAACCATTCAAATACAAATTCTATCAATTTGATCATCAAACTTCCTAATCAACTCTTTTAGCTTTTAAATAGGGGCATTTCACATCTATTAATTTGTAAAACCCAAAAAAAAAAAAAAACTCCTCTAAACTAATGAGTAATTTTTCGAGGCAATTATTAATACCAATGAGTTTATCTTGAAAACTTATTTTCTTTTCTCATTCATTTTTTTCTAAATATAATATTTTGCAGCACAAACATTTTCCCTATCTCAATCGAATTGATTAAATCATACAATGTCAAATTCGTAATTCCGAACTTAAAATATGTTATTCATTATCCACCCTTATTTCAATTTTGTTTATACTCAATTTCTCAGTTCTACAACATAATTTCATCAACGAATCATTAAATCACATATGTGACAACATAACTCATCATCAACTGAATTCAATTGCACAATTATAACAATATATCATATTTTTAAATCTATTCAATTTAGTCCTTATCATAAACAACTAATTCAAATCGATTCAATTCAACTTGTTCTATCATTTCCAACTTACCTTATGTTATTATCATGCAACACAATTCATAAATGGAACAATTGAAAAGATTTGGGTTATAGAAATACAAACCGTAAGCTCCGAGCTATTTGTCGACGACTTTGTCTTTTTCTTTCTTTTTCGAGAAATCCGAGTTGACGTTAGCTACGGATTAACACAAACATACCAACTCATCAAGATACAAACACATTCATACTCAATTGTAAATTTACGCAACTTTTACATTTTATTCAATTTAGTCCCTAAAACTGAGACTAACATAACTGTCAAATTAAGCCTCCAATTTTTATATCGATTTCACTTTAGGCCTAATTTAACTTTCTATTTTTCATTTCTGCCACATATTTTGAATTTTTTTTACAATTTAATCCATATTGCTCAAAATCATCAATTGACTTTACAATTTAGCCCTTTTTCAATACTAAACTTAAAATCTATCAAATTGGTGGTTCCTCCAACTTCAATTACTCAACAATGGTAACATCCACAAACTTTAATAGTAACGAAAAATACAACATAAATCAGCTAGTTTGAGTTCCTAAAATTCCTAAAACATAAAAATTACAAGAAAAATATATACTAAATTGGACTAACCAAATTAAGCTTTGAAATTTTGGAAACCAAGCCGCTTGTCCTTCTGCCCCTTTTCTTCTTTGATTAAAAAATGTGGAAATGTAAAAAGAAATAGGTTTTTCTCTTTCTTCCACCATAATATCACCTTTTATTATTAAATTTTAATTTATTTATTTTATAATTAAATAATTTTTATTTAATATAAACATATATAATGTTTAGTTAAACAGCTATATATATACATATTCTTGGTATATTTCTCATATAAGCCCTTCACACTAAGTTCTAATTGTAGATTCATCAATGATTAAACTTTTAACAATTTTACGTTTTAGTTCTGTACTATAATTAAACACTAATTCAAAAAAATTACCTTACCAAAATTCAACTCACTTCTAATATGACTCCTTAAATATTTAATAAAAATATTTGTATCCGATTTGCAAAAACAGGTTTTGATTCCTCATTTTTAAAATCACCGACTTTTAAGTCAAATCACTTATTAATAGTCTAATTAGATATTTTATCATATTTAAATTCAATGTAACTATGGTAGACTTGTAAATATTGTAAAATAATATTTACAGACTCGATTATCAAATTATGGGGTTCTGAAACTGTCATTTTCGATTCCACTAAAAATGGATTATTACACTTATACCCTAACTAACTATCTAATTTAACGAATTTTTCAGACCAAAATTCAATATAATATTATAGTTAACTTGTAAATATTAATAAATAATATTTACGAACTCGGTCAACGGAGAACGGAGTTTCGAAACCATCATTTCTGACATCACTAATTTTCAGGTAGTTACATATACTTCTCCGCTTCTATAACCTCTGCAACATCGCTCGCTTTGGTGATTTATCTTCCTCCACCACCAGATCTGCTTCTTGCCGTGCTTTGTGAGGACAAACTTCTCTATAATGCCCATACCTTCCACAGTCAAAACAAACTATGGGTAAGGATTCATATTCAACCAGTTGAATCCTCTCATCAATCTTGACCTTTGAGGTTAAAGGCTTCTCCAGATCCACAAAAACCGCCAGTCTATCAAACCAACCCATTGATTTAACATCAGTATTATGGTCAATTTTCGCCATTGGTCTTATCGCATTCCTGATAAATTTCAGTAAGCTCTTAGAATACATCTCTTCTGGTAGCCCAAGTAGGCGAAGCCAAACCATCAGATTATTAGGTAGTGATTGATTTGTCGTAAAGGCTGGAGTCCATGGATGTACCATAAGATATTGGACGAAGATAGTCGACGGTACCCCCGATAAATCAGCAAGATAATCTTCATTCTCATGAAATTTAACTGAAAAATAGTCATTTTCTATGTCCAGAAGTTGTAATGGATGTTTTGTTTTCCAGATGGCCTGTAACTTGCTAGACATTGTGAGATAAGATATCCTTCTGCCAAGGAGTTTAACAATTACAGTCCGAGACATCCTTTGGGCAATATACTGGTGTACTCGTTCAAAGAAAGTAATAGAGGGGATACCATCAATGGCCTTATTTGTAGCATCACCTTCCATTAATTCAAAATCATCCTCCTCCTCCTGAGGTTTCTCACCATCAGCACTATTACCCATCAATTTGTTTTTCCACAACTCGTTTGTACCACCACTCGAGTTCACCGTCATTCCTTTCGCGTCTACCATGGGATCATTTAGATAAGGTGGTTACTCTGGTCTACGACATATTTTCTTAGTTGAACGTCCAATATCGCCACCGGAAGACAGCATTACACAAACTCTTTTCTCCATTTTTTTTCTATTTTAATATTATGTTTGAGTAATGTATGAATCCACGTAATATTTACCAAAAATCATTCTAGTTTTTTTTTTTTTAAAAGTAATTTTTATTCATGTTCATGCTCCATAATGTTTTGACTTAAATTATTAAAATAAAATTTCATCCTAATTAAATATAGAGAAAGTATATTTTACTTTAATTTTTATTTTAACTTTTACTTAATTAATGTATTACTATTAATCGTGCATTTAAAAAGTTACTCGATTAAGGGTCCGTTCCAATTATTTGAGAAAATCAAAATTTTAAATGATATATTTAAAGCACTTGTCTTATATTCTAATAATAATGATAATAATAATTTGATTTATGGTTCATGCATGTTTTTCCTTTAATTTTTAAAATGATGTACTTAAAAAGAGCCTACCCATAAAAGCACTTGCTGATCAGTATTTGCTATGCATATTTATCGCATTATTTGAAGTGTTGTTATTAATTATATATATTCATGCATGGGTTTTGATTTTTTTTTTGTTGTGTTGTGACCTATTTTTATTTTCTTATATTCTTTTTATTATTTCAATTTATCTAATTGTAACCTAAATTTATTTGCAAAATATTAAAAATATAGTTATTTGGTACAAATAAATTAAATATATTTATGATTATTTTTAAATTCTCAAATGAAATTAAATACAAAACCTAGTCATATCATATTTAATATTATCAGGTCCATCTAACCTAAATAGTGAAGAATGAATGAATGATAGTGATGAAAAGGTGGATGAGGAGATTTGTTAGAATCAAGCTGTTGTCTCTCCTTTTGTCCAACTGGTTCATACCTAATGAACTCCGGCTTTCCTCCTACCCCAACATCATATTACCCAACTAATCATTACCTGCTGTAACTTCAATTTTCATATTACATTTTACGCCTTTTTTTATATTATAAATTATATATGTTTGCTTACATTTTTATAAATTTTGATTTCCCAACAATTTCTTTTATAAAATTTTATTATAATATCATCAAATCTTTGAATTATTCATCTAAATTAATTAATCAATTAATTAATTATACTTACATCTCGCAAACTGATCTTATAGAATACCTTGCGAGCTAGAAACTCACAAGAACCAAATCCTACCAACTAGGGCTTAGAGAGCTTCCACCTCGCGAACCCACAACAATGTGAGCACAAATTATGAAGATGACACCTCTGACAAAAGCAGCATATCTATACATCATATTTTCTATTATCCTTCTAAAACAACCCTTACTTAAAGAAAAAGTGATATCAATAGATCGACTGATCAACTATAGAGAATATGAAATCGGTGAAAGACAAACACATGATGCCTCGAGAAGGGTTTTAGGATCTCCTCTCTATTCACTAGCATCCTTTTTTACTCATGAGTATTCATAACGCCTCTTACAGCTCTCTACATGAATCGTGACTAACCACTGTCAACTTTATTTGATATAAATGAAATCAATAATATATATTTGCACACGCGTTTACGATATGTAGTAAAACTAAACAAATTATATGAATTTGTTTTAGTGGATTTGGTTGAGCATAAAACGAGAAAGAAAGACAAAAGGATCTAGAAGAAAAAGAACACGCACCAATATCCTAATAATTTCTATCAACTTTTTGGACGATTGTGGATATATTTTCTATTACATTTATGAAAAATAAAATTTGTCCATGTTTGCCTATATCCATCAAGCAACCAAGACCTTTACGTCATGCATGAAGTGGTTTACTACTGCTACTAGTATCTGGATTTCGCAAGCAAAGAATTTCTGTGGCTTCTTTTCTATTTCCTAATTACATATATTCTATTAATTCAAAACAATTCTGAATCCCATTTTTTAAATTATATGTTTCGATACTTTTTAATTATATTTAGCTGCTTAGATTTTGAATTTTAATAATTTTGAAAAACTTTTTAATCAAAATTACTTATTTAGAATATAGATATTAACATACAATAAATAATGAAACTTATCATTTTAAATTAATTAATAATAAAATATGAAATGGAAAAATAGATTAAATTATGATTTAAATTGAAACTTAAACACATAAATGCATCATATAAAAAAATACTAAATACATTATTTATGTAAATATTATTGATGATATAAATGTTATGGCATCATTTAAATTTTTATTGCATTTTAATAAAATGAAAATACCTCCAAATAAATATTTTGAAAACCTTATAATTTGAAACAATTTATCTAAATAATCTCAAACCATAAAAAGGATGCAAACGCTAGTCAACAACGTTGAAACTCTCCCTCCCAAAACATCAATTTTTCTCTCAATTTTCCCAAAGAAAAAAGCAATTTACTTTTTATTTCTTTATATATAAATATTCTCAATTCGACCTTCCTCTCTGTCAAACTTCTACCCTTTTCTACATTCAAGTGCGCTTGTTTTTTTTCCTTCGTACAATGCCACAGGGCAATTTAGAAACCCTTGTTTCCGCCTGTGCCGGTGGCTCTTGCGACAACAAAATCATTTGCGAGACTTTAGCAACCAGCGAAAGTGATTCCGACGACCACCTCCACCCGGCGGAGAAACATATTGAAGAAGAAATCCCGTCGGATTTCCCCCCAGAATCGTTTTGGTTATCCAAAGACGCCGAGTTCGACTGGTTCGATCGTAACGCTTTTTACGAACGGAAAGATTCGCATAAAGGAAACTCAGCTCCCAACTCTGCAAACCTCAACCCTAATCTTAACTCGATCTCCAATTCTCAACGCTTTTCTCTTAGAAAGTCTAAAGCTTCCATCATCGGCTTACCGAAACCGCAGAAGTCTTGCTTTGTCGAAACGAAGAACAGGAAACCTGGGAACGCTAGATTGTTTCCTAAACAGCCTGGCTCAGTTAAAGCGGATCGGCCAGTTGTTGAACCATCTTCGCCTAAGGTTTCTTGTATGGGAAGAGTGAGATCGAAGCGTGACCGGAATGGCCGGCTAAAAAAGAACAGCCGAAAATCGACCGGAGTTGAAACAGTTAAAGAGAAAACGACGGGCAAAAGAAGCGGTTTATTTTCAAGTTTTCGTGCTATTTTTAGGTCCAGTGGGAAATCAAGTGAATTAGACGCGCTTCCAGTAGCCCCGTCGCCGCCAGGGAATAGGGACATTTGGTCTCGTTTGCCACCAGATGATCGTGACGCAATATCGATAGAGCCTGAAATTATGGAGAGTGAACCGATCAGTCTAGGTGGAATGAAGCGGTTCGCATCCGGTAGGAGATCGGAGCCGTTAATCTGAGGTGCGTGATGACAGTTGTGGGGCACAGCTCAAGCGCGGGTTGGTCTGAGGTAGTAGTTGGGTAACTTGCGGGTCCCGCCTATTTTTCAAAATTCTCTTTCGTGGTGACGTCACACGAGATTGACTGTTTTGACAAGGTATGGAAAATGAAATGCACATTGATTTTTCCTACCCCCCCTCCCCCCCTTTTTTTTTTTTGATTTGGTTTTACTTGATACAAGGGTCTGTAGATAAGGTTGTAAAATTTTTTTGTTGTTGTTTTAATAATATTTCACGAGCATCATGTAAATTTCATATTTCGATTGTTAATTAATTAAAAATGGTTAATTTATAAAAATCAATTTGAAAAGGTAAGTTGATTGTACTTTATAACTAGTAAATTAGATTTGTGAAAGGAGAGCATGTGTTTTTAAGTAAATCCATAAAAGCAACACTGATTAAAACATGATACACTTTTTTTTTTTTCTTTTAGGTAATGGAGCACACTTTTGTTTAATGAAAAAAAAGTGTTAAATAACAGCTAAAAAGATTACACAAAAGCTTTGGGTTGATGTTTTGATTGCTATGACTGAATGCCAAATACGGTCATTTATTTTATACAAACACAGTTTTGTTTATACATTTAAATTCAAATATGTGGTCTTTTTATTTATTTGATAACATTTTTTCTAAATTTAAATATATTGCATTCAACTTTTTTATTAAAAAGTCATAACATTTTTAACTAAATTCTGTTAAATATCAATTAGTAGATATTAAATTTTAAAAATGTAAAGAGTATAATAGAGGTGTGCATGGCCGGGCGGCTCGGCCCAACCCGAAAGTCCGCCCGAAATGTGGGAGGGTTTGGACAAAAATATAGGCCCAAAAAATGGGCTTGGACAAAAAAATAAAACCCATTTAAAAAATGGGCCGGGCTCGGATAATGTATTTTTGGCCCCGGTCTGGCTCGGCTCTGCCCGGCCCGAATTCATTAAATAAAAAAATTATTTTTTAATAATATTTTCTTATTATTTTTCTTTTTATTTTACTATTATGTTTTTATTATTTTATTGTTATTGTTTAGATATTATATAAAATTTATTTTATTGTTAATTTTGTTATTATTTTAAAGACATTTGTTACTTTTGTTATTATTTTAGAGGCATTTGCTTGTTAAGTTGCATCTATTTTAGTGTTATTTAAGTCTACATATTTTTTAAAATTTATTTTTAATTTGTTAAAAATTATTTATTTTGATTTTTTTAGTATTTTTAATGTATTATATATATTTAAAAATTATATAAAATATTATAAAAAAATTAATACGGACGGGTCAGGCCAGGCTCGAGTTTTAGCATTTTTATATGGGCCGGACTTGAGCAAAATTTTAAGCCCATTTTTGAGCTCAGCCCAGCTCGAACCCAACAAACAGGCCTAAATTTTTGTTGGATCCAACCCAAACCCGGCCCGACTCAACCTATGCACACCTCTAGAGTACAGGGACTGCTGAAAAAATTAGACCAATGGTTTAACAAAAGAATAAATAAATGAGTGTGAATGACACAAGCATGGAAAGGAGGGAGTGGTAAAAAATTCACCATCACGAGCCTTTGAAATTGAAATTCTAACTTTCTTTTTCCTTGGGGAAATGGTTGAAATTTTGAAAGCGGATGGGAATGGGTATTAGGTAAAGAGTTGAGAATTTTAGAATGTTGACAGTTTTACTCTCTACATATATGTATTCATTTGTTTCACCTATCATCACATTTTGTCAAAAATATGCTTCTAATTTTAGTCTATTTTCACGGCTGCAACCCTTTCATACCCTCTAAGAATTAAGCTGTTGGGTTGGACGGGAAAGTAAATGGATGAAAGAAGGGAGTAAAAAAGTGTATTTGGTAGAAAAAAAAATGTTTAAAGTTGTAAAAAATTTTCATACTTTTAAAAAAATAATTAAACTCTTACATTCTTTTTTTACACTCAAGTTAAGTACTTAAACTTTCAAAATGCATAAAAAAAAGGCCCTTAAAATTTTTCAAAAAAGAAATTAAACTCCTATTTTTTTCTCTTTTTTTTCCACTCTCAATTGGGTATTTGAATTATTAAAATGCATTAAAAAACTCTTTAACTGTTAACTTTAATAATAGACCGTTAAAGTTAATCGTCCCTAATTTTTTCAATTAAAGTCACCACGTGTTACAACCACGTCATGACATGTGGTAAAAATGATAAAAATAAAATCAACAAAATGATTAAATTTTAATAAAACATATAAAAATATTTGAAATTTATTAAAATTAGAAAAATTATAAAATCATAAAAATTATAAAATTTTATAAAGTTTAAGAAAATTATAAAAATGTAAAAAAATATAAAATTCATAAAAAAATTTATAAAATTATTGTACCATAAAAATATTTTATAAATTTTCTATAACTTTTATTAATTTTTATTTTTATTTTATCAGTTTCCGTCACATCACATGTCACGTTGAGTTGTGGCATGTGATGACTTTAACTGAAAAAATCAAGGGCTGTTAAGTTTAATGGTCAAATGTCAAAGTTAATGGTTAAAATGCCTTTATAATTTTTTATAATTTTTATAAATTTTTACAATTTTTTATAAATTTTATGATTTTTATAAATTTTTTTTCTAATTTATATATTTTTTAAAATTTAATAAAACTTATAATTTTTATTGATTTTTATTTTTATAATGTTTTGTTATATGTCACACTGTGGTTGTGACACGGGGCAATTAACTTTAATAGTTGACTGTTAAAATTAATAGTCAAAGGGTTTTTTGATGCAATTTGAAAGTTTAAGTACATAATTGAGTGAAAAGAGTATGGGCTTAATTTTTTTTAATTTGAGGATCTTTTAATACATTTTACAAATTTAAGTATCTAAATGAGTAAAAAAAGTATGGGCTTGATTACTTTTTTTAAAAAAATTAAAGGAATTTTTATATATTTTTAAAAGTTTAATCACTCAATCAAAAGAAAAAAAGAGGCTTACTTGTTTTGTTTTTTTAAGTTTGAGGTTACACCCTTAAGTAAAAAAAGAAAAGAAAATAAAATATAAGAAATAATCATGTTAGTTTAAAATTATATATTTTGATACAATGTTTAGAATTATCTATAATTTTGTCTAATCCAAATAGAAGGGTAATGTATTTCAGACACTTAAACCAACATCTTTTATATTGATAATAATATACATACTAATTGAGTTAAGACTCAATTAATTATTTTAAATAAAAAAATATACATTACATTAATTACAAGATTTTATCAAATTTGATGGTGAAAATTTTATCTGCTAAGAAAAAAAAATGGCTTAAGGGTGACTTGCTACTTGTAAAATCGCAGTCCATTGGTTAGCAATTCGATTTTTACAGAACCTAGCGTCAGAGGAAGTGGTGTGAGTGATATAAAAGCGCCGGGGCCGTATGTAAGTAGTTGAGAAAGTGGAGTAGTTAATGATTGAGAGCGGAGCAGAATGAGGAGAGAGGGCGGAGCCTATTTTCAAGCCGGGAATTTCGGCTACCTATTCCCACATCATCCTTCCCTATCAACTAAATTTCATTTCAAAATACAATATTCTCATATCAGCAATATTCAACACATCACATTATGTTTTCGACTTCTAAAATCTAAGTATTATCAAAATGAAAAATTTTTATTCTTCTTTTCTTAATTTCCGGCTAATCATGTTTGCAAAGTTCAATAATTTTAATAAATACTAGATTATATAATATTATAGTGGTAGGAAAAGAAGATTTATATAAAAAAATACATGAAAAGTTGAGCCCTACCTAAAACAATTTTAAATTTCTTAATTTAACCGTGTTTGAATTGAAAATTTTTATATAAAACTTAATAAATTAATATATGTGGTATTAGATTATTGAAAGCATACTTGACTTCCTTGATATGTTTTGGAATTTTTAGTTTTATCGTTTTGATTTTTAAAATTAACATACAAATATTTTAGAGAAAGTAAATCCTTGTTTTTTCTAAAGACAGAATGTTAGAATAGTTACATATGTATAATTTAAATATTATAATCCTAATATATAACTTTTGTGCATTAACTTTAATTTCTAATTAACACACCATCAATTAAAAATTAGATACTAGAGTATCTACACATATTTAACTTGTATTTTAGTTAAGCTTTGTTTACCATTTGGTTAAAAAGCATTTTACAACCCAAATCTTGATTTCAAACCAAAATTTTAATCCAAGCTAAAAAGCCAAAATTTTTAGCTTTGGCTTTTGGAAAAATGTTTTTCAATGGAACTACCTTTTTATCCCCCATTAAATATTCTACTTTACAACATCATATCTAAAATTAACATTTTATCTTTTTAAAAATACTTTTTGACAGCAAAATACTATTAAACTTTTCAACGACACTTTTAAAAAGCTTTTTTAGTAGCACTTTTCAATCTTAATGATAAACTAACCTTTAATAATTGAAGCTCAATAAACCTTAATCGAATTATATCACTTTTAATTTGGGTTAAATTTTTATGATAGTAAATAATAACTTGTAATTATTTTTATTATATATGTGATGTCCATATTATCCAACAATTTCTCACTAGGACCACACATATATATTAATTACCTTATTATTACATGTCATTATATAACCTTATAAGCTCAAAACTTTACTATCATGACCAAAAGGTATTCTAAACAATCATTCATTAATTATATTAACATAGAACCAAAGTTAGTTCGTTACACATATCGTACCTAAATCCATCCCTTATCATGTATATTAACACAATCGAATAACATAGATAAAGTGTGGATGTGTAGTATGGAAATTACATGCAGTGTGATGTAAACATGCCTATTTCCTATTGCTCCTTCTTAAGCCTTACTGATATCAGACCTTATCAAAATTAGAGTATGAATAAACCATATTTTTGTAGAAAATAATCTTAAAATATCCATAAACTATAATGACTAAATGAGTCTATAATAGAAAAACATTTAAAATTACAAACTCCCATTAAAATTGAATATCCTGAAATGATATTACACCTATATGAGCAATATGCTCATAAAAACCATGGGTGGTAGTCTCTTAGTAAGTAGATTCGCAACTATGGTATTTGTCTCGATATACTTTATAAACACCTGACCACTTTGAACTCTTTCTTTAATAACCAAGAAATTAAAATCTATGTACTTTAACTTTGATGACCTCCTATTGTTATTGGAATAAATGACTATTATTTATAGCATTCCTTGATCCTTTAAATCCATATTGGAAAAATGCCCATCTTCCTCATAAAAACCTAAAGAAAACCCATTCCATTTTATTGTATGCTTTACTACATCGAGTTATATAGCAAAAACGCTTTTCTTCCCCATTTTACTCTCCTTAATAGTATTGAACATTTCATGCGCAATAATGATGTTGTCTTGAATTTGCATCTCTTCAAAGAAAGCCACTTGTGTAGTATGAATCACTTTTTTTAAGAATAAGTTTTATCCTAGCCACTAGTAGTCTTGAAATTATCTTGCATCCAAAATTGAGATATATTTTTGGAACCCTTTTGTTTAGGAATTTGTTAAACTAAGACTTATTGGATAATATATTTTGATACAACCAATTCAAGTGTTTTTGAATAAAATCAAAGTTGAGCAATTTCATACAAATAAAGTTGAAATGGTTTCAATTGAGTAAAAAATTTTCAAATATGTTTTAACTATTTTTAAACAAGTTAGAATTGCTCTAGGACAAAAAGTATCGATACATTTTGTCTAAGTATCGATAATTTACAAGATATCGATAGCCCTATGATAATTGATATTAAATTGATATTCTTCCATTTTCAAACCCTAGTAGGTATCGATATTCCTGCTCTAACGGTTATTGAAATTAGTATTAATTAAAAAAAATATCGATACCTTTTTAATAGGTATTGATACTCTTTGATGTAGGTGAAGCTAATGACCTGGTATTTCATCCCCAACGGCTACATTCACTTCTGCAACAACCACAACGGTTGGAAATCAATTAGAGGGTACAAATACCATCTTCCAAAGGTTTAGCAACAACAAGAGACATGTGCAAAGCTTAAAGATCAATAAAAAAAACCTAGAGTTTAATTCTTTCATACCTTTTCTTGTAAACACTTGTGAGCTTTCATTGTACTCATTTGGCTCAAGTGTTCTTCTTTGTATTTGTGCTTAATTGGCAAACATCCTAATCTTGTAAGGATTGTTTCTTTATTTGCTTACTTGTTTCTCTTTGAGAGTGGGTTTATTCTTAAGGTTTGGGTAGAAACCTTAAGGGAGTTGTATCTTAATTTTTTGGGGCATAAATCTTAAGAGAAATTGTTAGGTTAAGCCTTGTCGTCAAAGGTTGCCAAATTAGTGAATTTAGGAAAATCCTTAGTTATGGTATGCTAAGGTAGTGGAGTAGAAAATTGGGGTCGAGCCACTATAAATCATCGTGGTCTTTGTTGTATATTTTTCATTACTTCTATCATAATTTCTCAAAGGCCAATTCAACCTCCCTATCGACGATTTCGAGTTGATCCTTCTAAACTAACAGAATTAAAATCACATTAGCATCATTTAAACCTTTCTGGAATCTTTCATTACTAAAGAAATCCTTCACGATCTTGAAAACGCCTTCCTCAATAATGTCTCAAAATTGGTAGTAAGAAATTCTAGAAAATCCATTAGGACTCGGGCTTTATAGGACCCCATATCGAAAGTCACAACCTTAGCTTCTTCCAAAGTATCATCTCTACTTAATTCCCTATTCATATAATTTGAGATGACATTCTTAAAAGAGCTTGGAACTTCTTCAAGCTCCACAACCCCCTCCAAATTGAAAACCACTTTGAAATTATTAGCTATTAAGACAGTAAGTTTTCTTCCCCTTCAATCCATTAATTATGACCATCCTTAAGCTTCAGAGTTATGTTGGTTCTTTTATTGGACATAGTTGTAACATAGAAAAATCTAGTGTTTTTGCCCCCATGCTTTAGCCAATTGATCCTCAACCTTTGGTGCCAATGCCTTTCTTCTTTTTCCTATAAGGTATCGAGATAATTTTCCAGTACTCTAATTATCTCTATTATGATTTGATGGTGGCTCATTTTAGTTGGTGACTGTTTCAATGTCTTTCCTCAAGCTTCAATTGTTTCTTCTACTCCAATGTTGAAGTTTAGTCTTTATTTTTTTACAAATTGTCCATAAAACCTATTATTTCTCTATTTTTCATAAGCCTTCATTCATTCTTAATGATATCACCACATTCGCTTGTAACAAGCCATTTAGAATCAAACGTATAGGATTTTGGAAATCTGTTGCCACTCATTTTGAGGTTTAGAATGACCGACTTATAGTTCAATCCTATGGGTAATTCTATTTTATCATTATAGTCTTGGAAGAGGTCTTGCCATTTCAAATTGTATAGAACCCAGTTGAGTTTTTCATGTATGAAACCTTCTTCATCTTTGTTATTAGCCTATGTAAATTCACCTTCTCTAATGTTGATCACCATGAGCTCACATTCAAAAATAAAGTCATTAAATTGATTAGCTCTTGGAACATCCAATAAAGCCCCCCTCTTTTTCATGTAGGAATATTACCTCATTGAAATCACCAATGTAACACAACACCATTTCCTTTTACCTCATTGAAATCACCAATGTAACACAACACCATTTCCTTTCCTCGATTGAAATTTTTGAAGGTCTTCAAAACTTTAGCTTTACCTTCACTATGAGGACTACCATAAGAAAAACTACATCTAAAAAGATAACCTTCATCAGTTTTAAGTATTACATTGATGAAATTTTTTAAAATCTCTCAACATCGACTTTAGGGGTCTGGCACTACCATAAGGCAAAACTCTTTGCCCTTCCTATGGGCTTAACATAAAAGGAATTGTCAATGCAACACAATAGCATTTCCTCTTCTCGATTGAAAATTTTGAAAGTCTCCAAAACCTTAGCTCCACCTTCATTATAGGGACTACCATAAGATACTACAACGCCAAAGATAGCCTATATCATTTTCAAGTATTAACACTAATATATTTTTTAAAAAATCTCTCAACATCAACTTTAAGGGCCTACCACCACCATAAGGTAAGATTCTTTTCCTTTCTTATGGGATTAATGTAAAGTGAATTATCAAAACCAAGACTTTTTCACTTTCTTTCTAATTTCTCCCTTTTTTGTTTAGTCTTCATGAGAAAAATGATTTAAGGTTTATATTTTCTATTTAATTCTCTTAAAGCTTGAATGGTTTGCTCAATACCCTTACAATTCCAACTTAGAATCCTCATTTTAATAGTAGATAAAACCTAACTTTAGGCTTATAGAGGGATGGAAGGGGAAGAACATGAAACAACCAAATACAAAGGCTCCCTAAAAAGTAAAAAAAAATAAAAATAAAAAAGCAAGAGTGGTAGGAAAATAAAAAAAACCCAACAACTGTAGCCAAGTCAAAACACTCAAACTTAAAGAGTGAGCAAAACCCAACCAAAACTGTAACACCCCAAATCCGGTCTATGCGTTAAGACTAGATTTGGATTGTTACATAAATCGAACTATCTTAATAATGACAGTGTAACCAAATCTACAAAATTATATTTTTAATTACAAGGTTTAATAAAACCAAAAGAATATTTTAAAATTGATGTATATTAGAAAACATTAGTTGAAAACATCATTTGTATTGTGTTATAAATTTTTATAAGTATTTAAAATATATATTAAATGATAAGAAATTTCATGTAATAGAAAACCCAATTTATTTTAAGAAAACATCATATAATCATAAACCCATATTTAAATGTCCAAAATATAGTTTAAAACCAACCACCCATAATAATCCATAAAATATTAATAGAGGCCCTTATTACATTAAATCCAAATAGTAAATTATAGAAAGTACTTATTTAAAAGTTTGAAGTTTAATAAACCCATGTTTTGCAGTATGGCCTCCACGAAGTCATCCTCGGCCCAAGTCCACGTCAATTTCCATTACTTGAGATGAAAAATTTGAGGGAGTGAGTTACTTAGAACTCAGTGTATAACTCACTTACTTTATCCACTGGGCCAGATTATCAAATTATGGATTTGGGCTTAAGCCCATTAGCAGAATTAACAACATGAATAATGATATGCATGCAAAAATGAATTTTCCCTCCCAAACCTAATTTCCATCCGCTACACACCCCCGTACCAACCATCACACCTGTGGGGATCAAGTCAACCCACCCCGCCATCACACCAATCGTAGGCATTAAGCCATTTTATATTTGTGGCAGAGCCACCGAACTAGATTGTGACAAAGTCACCGAACTAGAGGCATTGAGCCAATTATTATTTGTGGCAGAGCCACCGAACTAGAGGCAAATAGCCATTTAATAATTTTGTGGCAGAGCCACCGAACTAGAGGCAAATAGCCATAATTTTGTGGCAGAGCCACTGAACCAGATTTTGGCAACAGGCCTCATTTTCCCAACCCATGCAATTTGTATGCAAAGTAGTCTATGATCATACAATGATTTTATTAAAAGGCCCATTAACAAGAGTCAATATTTCTAATTTTTATTAAGGCCCAAAATTACAAAACAACATTTGGCCCATTTAGCAATTTAACATCTTAGGCCCAAATTTACGATCTAGCAAGAGTTCGCCCATTTATCGATCTAGCGAGGATTTCACCCGTTTAACAATTTAATGAGATTACGGCCCATTTACGATCTAGCGAGATTTTATTGATTATCGATCTAGCGAGATTTCGCCCAATTATTATTTATCGTGATTTGACCCATTTTACTAACAAGCAATATTTTTCTGCCCATCTACTATTTATCAAACTCATTGGCCCATTTTACGAAGACATGAAATTTATATTTTAGCATCTAACTTATCGAGGGCTTTTTCGTAATTTTCACCATATTAACCGTTTTCATGTAATTTCACCAAATACCAATTATTGTGTTTTATACCGATCTAGTCGTTTTTACAATTTTACTCAATACCACAAATGACGTCTAAACCCGAGAAAAGTGTGAAGTTACACACCTTGATATCGTGAGTACTAACCCTTCCCGCTCTTCAACACCTAAACATAATACGATCTTATTAGGACACTATCATGTATAAAAATTTGTTATTGATATTCGATCCAAATCCTTACCCTCTTAATTTTGAATCACTTCAATTTTCGATTTCTCCTCGTTTATCGATTCATTGATCGCTGAGAATCCACTAACGTACAAAGGCTCGGGAGTACGAACTACTTCGAATAATTGATTTCCTTCGGTAGATGGTCCGCAACCCGGTGGAAAATCCCGGACTACCGAAACTGCCCTTCGTTTATACTTAGGGGAAATAGTGGATCCGCCCTTCTTACGAAGACTAAACACCGCCCTTTTCTTCCCTATTTTGAATGTCTTTAATATCAAAAGATCGTTAATCCTAATAATAATATATTGAAAAATACTAAAGATTTTAAAGGCGAGATTTCCTTACCACAAAGATTCTTGCTCCTCAAAAAGAGAGTCAACCAAAAACGTTTCCCTCAACACCTTAAATCGATTCCAAAGTTCTAAGATACACACGAACACTTGAGTTCCGGTCTTCCTCTATTGTACTACAGTATAACGAAGAAAACATTAATAGATTGAACGATAATTTCGATCTAAAAGATCCTTCTTATCATCCTCAAGATTCGGCCAAAACCATCATCAACTAAAATAAACTAAAAATAATTCTTACCTAATGTCCACGATTGAGAAGAACGATTGAGAAGGATGTTTATGAATAGAGAGAGATTCGGCTATGAGAAACCAAAGAGAAGAGAAAATGGTTCGGCAAAGGCACATTAACAATCGGCCAAGAGAGAATATAATGGAGAAGGAACGATTGAAAAGAAAATAAAAGATGAGAGGTAAAGATGATGATGATGGTGATTCGGTTTCAAAGAGAAGAAAAGAGAAAGTAAGAGATGTGTTTAGGGGCAAGGTACATTCGACAATGGAGGAAGGAAGAAAAAGAATGACCTTTGGTATTGGTAATTTCGGCACAATGAAAAGGCACACAAAAGAATGCTAATGTGATAAACAAGAATGACCTTTGGTATTGGTAATTTCGGCACAATGAAAAGGCACACAAAAGAATGCTAATGTGATAAACAAGAATGACCAAATGGTCAAAAGAATTTAGGCATACCAAAAGCTCAAATTCGGCCAAAGAGAAGGTTGAGAGAAACAAAGAAAAAAAAACAAAACTTGCACAAGATGATAGGAATGACCAAAAACAAAATCCCTACCCTAGCCAAGCTACTAGCAAAATCGGCCAACCTCCCCCTAGCCACATTGCCGTCCAAATTCATTGGTCAAATGACCATGAATTTGTTTCCAAAACCTTTTCCTTGATACTTGCCTCATGTCCCCATATCTTTCCAAAGTTCCTTAATTCCATACCATAAGTTAAAAATTACCTTTTTCCTTTAGTCTACTTACCTAAAATAAAATAATACAACTCATCCATCCTTATCCCTTTGCCGACACATGCATAGATTAAAGCCAAAAAATAAAATTTTCTAGATGCTAACCAAGGGATTCAAACCACTCCCCTCATGCCACAACTCATGCGCCAACACCACCTTACCATTTACTCATCTTATGCTACACTTTGACACTTATTTTTACTTAAGTATCAATGTCACTTAATTCACTTCATTAATTCTTCAAAATTTAAAAATTTAATCCATTCCCGAATAATTCTAAATTCTTCTTCAGAACTATAATAAATACGAAAAGAAGTAAGAAAAATTTTCCTTCAAAATCTAAGCACCAAAAACATGCATTAAAATTGATACTCAAATTTTAGGGTGTTACAACTCTACCCTCCTTAAAGAAAATTTCGTCCTCGAAATTTACGATTAGAAGAGGTGAGGATATTGTTGCGAATAGTTTCCTCGAGCTCCACGTAGCTTCCTCCGCTCCGTGATTACGCCATAAAACTTTGACCAGCAGCACGGTTTTCTTTCTTAGCACCCTAACATCTCGGTCTAAGATTTCCCTTGGTTCTTCTTCAAAAGACAAGTCCAATTCAATTCCAATTCTTCTACCGATTATATGCGAAGGATCCAATCTATAACGCCTCGGCATGGAAACATGAAAACGTTATGAATTTGACCCAACTCCGGAGGTAACTCAATCGATAAGCCCTTTGGACCAACACGCTTCAAAGACACGGTATGGTCCAATGAACCTAGGACTTAACTTGCCCTTCTTTCCAAACACGAAAATCTTTTCCAAGGTGAGACCTTCAAGAAAACTTGCTCCCCACAACATACTCGATATCCTTACGCTTCAGTCCGCATCGACTTACATCTATCGAGGCTTCTTTCAATCGTGCTCGAATAACTTTTACCTTTTCCTCTATTTGAGATATCATCTCGGGACCTAACATCGTCGTTCGCCCAACTCGGTCCAACAAATAGGAGAACGACACCTATGACCATACAATGCCCGTAAGGTGCCATCGAATGCTAGGCGATAAATTGTTGTTATCGCAAATTCTTCCGGTGGTAGAAAATCCTCCCAACTACCCTCAAGTCGATTACACATCCCTTAACATATCTTCCAATACGAATTACTCTCTCGGTGACCATCGACCGAGGATGAAAAGTCATCTTGAAATTCAACTTTGTCCCCAAGGCTTCATGCAAAGCTTTCCAAAATCGTGATGTAAATCTGGGATCCCTGTCTGATATAATAGATACGGGTATCCCATGCAACCTCACAATTTCATATACGTACAGCTTTGCCAACTTCTGCAATGAATAATCCGTACGAACTGGGAAAAAATGAGCAGTCTTCGTCAAACGATCAACAATTACCCAAACAGAATTTTTCTTAGTATGTGTTAAAGGTAACCCACTAACAAAATCCATAGTTATCCGCTCCCATTTCCAAAGAGGAATCTTTACTGGTTGTAACAATCCAGACGGTAATTGATGTTCTGCCTTCACTTGCTGACAAGTCAAACATTTTCCCACAAACTCTGAAATCTTACGCTTCAACCCTGGCCACCAATACTGTTCACGGAGATCTCGATACATCTTAGTTCCTCTGGGGTGCATAGCATAAGGGCTACTATGCGCCTCCCGAAGAATCATTTGCCTCAAATCTGAGTCCTTAGGCATACAAACTCTTCCTCGAAAGCACAACACACCTTTCGTGTTTATTCCAAAATCCTCGATTTCTCCGTTTTCAACTTGCTGAAGTAAAGATCCCAACTTTTCATCTGATGTCTGTTTTTCCTTGATTTGTTCCAGCCACAGAGGCTTCACCTGAAGTTCTGCTAACAAACTCCCATCCTCATACAAACTCAAATGAGTAAACAATGCTCTCAAATCAGATACTGCCTTATGACTTAATGCGTCAGCTACCACGTTAGCCTTTCCAAGATGATATTCGATTGAGAAATCATAATCCTTTAATAATTCTACCCATCTTCTTTGTCTCAAATTCAACTCCTTTTTGGTAAGGAGGTATTTAAGACTCTTGTGATCCGTGTAGATGATAGATTTCTCACCATAGAGATAGTGCCTCCAAATATTTAAAGCAAAGACCACTGCAGCTAACTCTAAATCATGAGTAGGGTAGTTTACTTCGTGCGGTCTCAATTGACGAGAAGCATAGGCCACCACCTTTCCATTTTGCATCAACACACAACCCAGACCCATGTGAGACGCATCACAATAAACGGTGAATTCTTTTCTAGCCTCCGGCTGAATCAAAACTGGAGCTTCCGTCAGGATCTTCTTCAATTTCTCGAAACTCTCTTGTTGTTTTTCAGTCCAATTATACGGAACTCCCTTCCGTAACAGTTTAGTTAGGGGTGCAGCAATCAATGAAAACCCCTCTACAAAATGTTTATAGTAACCGGCCAAACCTAAGAAACTCCAAATTTTAGCTACCGACGTTGGTGGTTTCCAATCCAGAATAGCCTCAATTTTCCTAGGATCTACCCTTATTCCATCAGCTGATACCACATGACCTAAGAAAGTCACTTCTTTTAGCCAAAATTTACATTTACTGAATTTGGCATAAAGTTGCTTATCACGAAGTAACTGCAATACTATACGCAAATGTGTGTCATGCTCCACTTCATTTCTTGAATAAACCAATATGTCATCTATGAACACTGCCACAAACCAGTCTAAATATGGTTGAAAGACTTGGTTCATCATGTCCATAAACACTGCTGGTGCATTGGTTAATCCAAACGGCATCACTACAAACTCATAATGTCCGTAACGAGTCTGAAATGCCGTCTTATAAATATCCGCTTCCTTCACCTTAAGCTGGTGATAACTCGATCTCAAATCAATTTTGAGAAAAGCGAAGCTCTTTTAATTGATCAAGCAGTCGTCAATTCTCGGAGAGGATACCGATTCTTGATCGTCAATTTGTTCAATTATCGTAATCAATGCACATACGCATCGATCCACCTTCTTCTTGACAAACAAAAGCGGTGCTCCCACGGAGACACACTTGGTCGAATAAATCCCGATCCGGCAATTCTTGAATTTGAGCTTTAAGCTCGCCAACTCCTTTGGTGCCATCCTATAAGGAGCAATGGACCTTTGGAGTATTCGAGGCAAAAGCTCAATGCCAAATTCTACTTCCCGATCTGGAGGTATACCAGGAAGTTCTTTGGGAAATACCTCGGGAAATTCCTTCACCGTTCTCACATCATTCACAGATAACTCTTTGGCATCCAAAGCACAGATAAAGGCTAAGAATGCTCCATATCCTTTTCGAACCAACTTCTCTGCCTTCAATGCAGATACCACATTTGCCAAGTAGTTCCTTCGTTCATCAATCATGATGACTTCCTTATCATCCGAGGTCCTTATTGACATCTGTTTTTCGGCACAATCCAATTGCGCCCGGTGTTTAACCAACCAATCCATGCCCAGAATAAGATTGAATTCACCGAAAGGCAATTCCATCAGATTCGCCAAGAATACCTCCTCTTGAATTTCCAAGGGCACGTCTCCAAACATTTTATTAACAATTACCGACTGTCCTAAAGGACTAATTATTGTCATCCCACTATCGGTAATTTCAGATTCTAGATTCAGGTTTCCAGATATGGCGCTAGCAACATATGAGTGGGTAGAACTAATATCTATTAAAGCAATAACAGGTACATCGAAGATGAAGAACGTACCAGTTATCACATCTGGTGCATTGCCGTCCTCGTAGCATCTAACTGCATAGACCAGTCCAGGCTGTCTTGCATCCGCGTTCCCTCTAGGACCATTGCCTCGACCCGGTGTACCTTGACCACGACCAGCCCCATTACCACCACGACACGGTCTCGACCTCTCGGTGGGCTTTGAGTACCTCTGGCGGTTGTGCATCATTATTACGAACTTTTGAGTCGTATCCATACGTCGAGGACAATTTCACATCTTGATGATCCATTGAACCGCATTTATAACAAGCGCCGTTTTCCTCCAACACTCTCCAAAATGTCTTTTTCCACATTCAAGCATAATATCGACTTGATTATTTGTTCTTGGTGTTCTACTTTGAACCGGTTCATCATTCCGAGGTCTCTTCGAAATCTCTTTGAAGAACCGATCATTGTGTCTCTCTCTTGTTTCTAATTCTTTCTCGGTTACGTCGTTGCTCGAGTTCTTAGCCTCCTCGGCTATCTTGGCCTTCTCCACAAGCGTGGAAAAAGTTCTAACTTCGTGGGGCAATCGAACCCTCACTCATCATTAAGCCTATCCTCGAAACGCACACAACGTTCATGATCTGTTGATACTATTGTCCGAGCATAGCGGCTCAAACGTAAAAACTCAGCTTCATATGCTGCTACTGTTTTACTTCCTTGTACAAGATTCAGAAATTCCTTCTTTCGGGTGTCTACATAACTCGTTCCTACGTATTTTCCTTGGAAGGCAGCTTTAAAGAATTCCCAAGTAATCAGTGCAGCTTCGGTGACTTCTCGAACAGTGAGCCACCACTGATACGCCTCGTCTCTTAACAAGGACACAGCTCCTTTTAGTTTTTGCTCAATAGTGCATTCCATATCATCCATAATCTGTTCCACAGCTTCGAGCCAATATTCAGCCACATTCGGAGCTACACCGAAAACTCCTCTAAAAACTTCTGCATTATTTGACTTGAGTCGTTCTGAAATTGACCCACGAGTTGTTGGCCCAATTCTAGTTCCGGCGACCCTTTCTAGGACTCGCAGCATTGCTTGTGTCAAAGCATTATCTTCTTCTATGTGATCGCGTGATCCCGTCTCACTCTCAAATGACGCAGGTGCATCCATTTCCGGCATATGATTTGGTGCTTCAGTCGTAGCACCTCGGCCTCTACCACGGCCACGTCTACCGCGTCCACGACCACGTCCTCTAGTGCTCATGATGGCTTATTCGTTTTTATCTGATTACAAGTTTTATGAATCAGAAAATTGTTTCAGTGTTTATTAACGATGTTTTATGAGATTTGAGAGATAAAGTTGTTTTTCGCAACATATCCTATAGTCTCAATCTCTACGATTTTTCACATCTAAAACTAGAAGTTCTAGAGTGTTCCTATGATCATCATAGTAATCATTAAGTAATAAATACTTACTTGACTTGTTGCCGGATGCTTGTGGTGCCATACTGATCTTTAAAACATTATAGAACGAATTCATACAGGAATTATTTGTGAACCCAAACCACAGCCGAGTTGTTGAAACTGGCTCTGATGCCATTAAAATGTAACACCCCAAACCCGGTCTATGCGTTAAGACTAGATTTAGATTGTTACATAAATCGAACTATCTTAATAATGACAGTGTAACCAAATCTACAAAATTATATTTTTAATTACAAGGTTTAATAAAACCAAAAGAATATTTTAAAATTGATGTATATTAGAAAACATTAGTTGAAAACATCATTTGTATTGTGTTATAAATTTTATAAGTATTTAAAATATATATTAAATGCTAAGAAATTTCATGTAATAGAAAACCCAATTTATTTTAAGAAAACATCATATAATCATAAACCCATATTTAAATGTCCAAAATATAGTTTAAAACCAACCACCCATAATAATCCATAAAATATTAATAGAGGCCCTTATTACATTAAATCCAAATAGTAAATTATAGAAAGTACTTATTTAAAAGTTCAAGTTTAATAAACCCATGTTTTGCAAGATGGCCTCCACGAAGTCATCCTCGGCCCAAGTCCACGTCAATTTCCATTACGAGATGAAAAATTTGAGGAGTGAGTTACATAGAACTCGATGTATAACTCACTTACTTTATCCATTGGGCCGATTATCAAATTATGGATTTGGGCTTAAGCCCATTAGCAGAATTAACAACATGAATAATGATATGCATGCAAAAATGAATTTTCCCTCCCAAACCTAATTTCCATCCGCTACACACCCCTGTACCAACCATCACACCTGTGGGGATCAAGTCAACCCACCCCGCCATCACACCAATCGTAGGCATTAAGCCATTTTATATTTGTGGCGAGCCATGAACTAGATTGTGACAAAGTCACCGAACTAGAGGCATTGAGCCAATTATTATTTGTGGCAGAGCCACCGAACTAGAGCCAAATAGCCATTTAATAATTTTGTGGCAGAGCCACCGAACTAGAGGCAAATAGCCATAATTTTGTGGCAGAGCCACCGAACTAGATTTTGGCAACAGGCCTTTCTTCTCTTCATCATTTTCCCAACCCATGCAATTTGTATGCAAAGTAGTCTATGATCATACAATGATTTTATTAAAAGGCCCATTAACAAGAGTCAATATTTCTAATTTTTTATTAAGGCCCAAAAATTACAAAACAACATTTGGCCCATTTAGCAATTTAACATCTTAGGCCCAAATTTACGATCTAGCAAGAGTTCGCCCATTTATCGATCTAGCGAGGATTTCACCCGTTTAACAATTTAATGTAGATTACGGCCCATTCACGATCTAGCGTAGATTTCGCCCAATTATCGATCTAATGAGATTTCATTGATTATCGATCTAGCGAGATTTCGCCCAATTATTATTTATCAGGGATTTCGGCCCATTTTACTAACAAGCAATATTTTTCGGCCCATCTACTATTTATCAAACTCATCGGCCCATTTTACGAAGACATGAAATTTATATTTTAGCATCTAACTTATCGAGGGCTTTTTCGTAATTTTCACCATATTAACCGTTTTCATGTAATTTCACCAAATACCAATTATTGTGTTTTATATCGATCTAGTCGTTTTTACGATTTTACTCAATACCACGAATGACGTCTAAACCCGAGAAAAGTGTGAAGTTACACACCTTGATATCGTGAGTACTAACCCTTCCCGCTCTTCAACACCTAAACATAATACGATCTTATTAGGACACTATCATGTATAAAAATATGTTATTGATATTCGATCCAAATCCTTACCCTCTTGATTTTGAAACACTTCAATTTTCAGTTTCTCCTCGTTTATCGATTCGTTGATCGCTGAGAATCCACTAACATACAAAGGCTCGGGAGTACGAACTACTTCGAATAATTGATTTCCTTCGGTAGATGGTCCGCAACCCGGTGGAAAATCCTGGACTACCGAAATCGTCCTTCATTTATACTTAGGGGAAATAATGGATCCGCCCTTCTTACGAAGACTAAACACCGCCCTTTTCTTCCCTATTTTGAATGTCTTTAATATCAAAAGATCGTTAATCCTAATAATAATATATTGAAAAATACTAAAGATTTTAAAGGCGAGATTTCCTTACCACAAAGATTCTTGCTCCTCAAAAAGAGAGTCGACCAAAAATGTTTCCCTTAACACCTTAAATCGATTCCAAAGTTCTAAGATACACACGAACACTTGAGTTCCGGTCTTCCTCTATTGCACTACAGTATAACGAAAGAAAACATTAATAGATTGAACGATAATTTCGATCTAAAAGATCCTTCTTATCATCCTCAAGATTCGGCCAAAACCATCATCAACTAAAATAAACTAAAAATAATTCTTATCATCAACTAAAATAAACTAAAAATAATTCTTACCTAATGTCCACGGTTGAGAAGAACGATTGAGAAGGATGTTTATGAATAGAGAGAGATTCGGCTATGAGAAACCAAAGAGAAGAGAAAATGGTTCGGCAAAGGCACATTAACAATCGGCCAAGAGAGAATATAATGGAGAAGGTACGATTGAAAAGAAAATAAAGGATGAGAGGAAAAGATGATGATAATGGTGATTCGGTTTCAAAGAGAAGAAAAGAGAAAGTAAGAGATGTGTTTAGGGGCAAGGTACATTCGGCAATGGAGGAAGGAAGAAAAAGAATGACCTTTGGTATTGGTAATTTCGGCACAATGAAAAGGCACACAAAAGAATGCTAATGTGATAAACAAGAATGACCAAATGGTCAAAAGAATTTAGGCATACCAAAAGCTCAAATTCGGCCAAAGAGAAGGTTGAGAGAAACAAAGAAAAAAAAAACAAAACTTGCACAAGATGATAGGAATGACCAAAAACAAAATCCCTACCCTAGCCAAGCTACTAGCAAAATCAGCCAACCTCCCCCTAGCCACATTGCCGTCCAAATTCATTGGTCAAATGACCATGAATTTGTTTCCAAAACCTTTTCCTTGATACTTGCCTCATGTCCCCATATCTTTCCAAAGTTCCTTGATTCCATACCATAAGTTAAAAATTACCTTTTTCCTTTAGTCTACTTACCTAAAATAAAACAATACAACTCATCCATCCTTATCCCTTTACCGACACATGCATAAAATAAAATTTTCTAGATGCTAACCAAGGGATTCAAACCACTCCCCTCATGCCACAACTCATGCGCCAACACCACCTTACCATTTACTCATCTTATGCTACACTTTGACACTTATTTTTACTTAAGTATCAATGTCACTTAATTCACTTCATTAATTCTTCAAAATTTAAAATTTAATCCATTCCGAATAATTCTAAATTCTTCTTGAACTATAATAAATCTGAAAAGAAGTAAGAAAAATTTTCCTTCAAAATCTAAGCACCAAAAACATGCATTAAAATTGATACTCGAATTTTAGGGTGTTACAAAAACAACCGATAGGCTAGAAAGATTAGGACCAACTGATGAACCCCTACCTTACACCGATAGGTGAACCCTAATCGAACCAATCAAGAGTAATCGCAACCAAAAAAACAAGAAGCTAAAGGACCAAGATCGATCTTGAAAACTCAAACCATCCATTAATGAATCAAATCCTGAATGACCTAATCCTGAGCCATAGAAGGAAAAAAGGATTGAAAAGAGTCAAAAGTACCCGAAGTGGAAGAAGTGAAAACTAGAATGAGTAAGAAAACTCAACGAGCTCACACTCATTGAGAACCTTAGGCAATCGGTGAGAGAGCAGAATGTAAAGAGCAAAAAGTAGTTGAGTTGACACATAATTAAATGATTTATTTAGAGGTTAGAAGATAACTTTTACACATAAAATTTCTTTAAAATTACTCCAATTTTTCAGGCCATTATTTTACTTCATATTTATGTGTACAATTTAATCCATATTATTTTATTTAAATTTAAATGAAATAAGTATATAAAAATAAAATTTATTAATTCAATTAAAGAAAGTAAGTTAACTTATATTTAAGTCCTTAAATTCTAAAATGTTAGAATGATTTTTAATAAATTTTGTTACAATAAAGTTTTAAATATTTAATAAATTATGGATAGAATTATAGTATATAAATATATAATAGAATAATTATGATATTTTGTTTAATTTTACTAAGTATAATGTTTTTATGAAATGTTTGTATAAATGACCGTTTATATGCAATTTTGTGAATTAAAATACATATTATTGTCATTCATCTTTGATTGACTCTATGATTAAATCAAGTCTGATTGGATTTTGATTCAGATTAATCAAGATTTTGATTCAGAGTAATCAAGTTTGGATAAGAATAGATAGTAGTTTTGGTTAGAAGTTGAAACTTTGATATCCATATTTTATTATCAGGTAGTGTCATTTTAAGAAGTTTTAGAAGGTAGATTGATATTGCTTTCTTGGTAGAGCACTATTACAACTGTATAGTTGTTATCCACTGTTGCCTTATGGACCAAATGAAGCTCAGTTGCAAATTTGTATATTTAAAAGGGTCAAAACTTGGTAAGGCCCTTCTTTTTTGGGGTTGGAAAGGGCAAAAGAACCCAGAAAAGTGAACTGGTCTCTATAGCGTAGAATAAGATAAATCTGGATCAACCAACCCAATCACTAATAAGATTTAGAGAGAGAAATTAAGTTTAAAACCCTATACCCAGTCCAACCGCTGGAGTCAAGTTATGTAACACTCTTAACCCGTATTTGTCGCTGCATATGGTTACGGAGCATTATCGGAGTTTACGTTTCAAAACTAGCAAAAAATTTTAAACATTCAATTTACTACATCAATCATAGAAAAATTAATCAATAACATACATGTTGTCCTTTATACGAGCCCTCGAGGCCCTAAAAACACATTAGAAAGAAGTCGAGACTAAATCAGAAACATATAGAATTTTTTAGGAAAAAGTGAAAATTTTCAAAAACTGCAGGAGAGACATGCCCGTGTCTCAGGAAGTGTGGACATTTGAAGTAGGGACACGGCTGTGTCTCAGCTCGTGTCTGTGCCTGTGTAACTCTCTGACTTGGGTCACACGGCCAAGCCACATGCCCGTGTGCCAAGCCGTGTAACTCTCGAAATGCAGCCTTTAAAAACCTACAGGGGACACATGACCAGGTCGCCTGGCTGTGTGTCACACATGGTTGAGACACACGTCTGTGTCTCTAACCGTGTGGACAAAAACTAGGCCATTTCCAAGCCATTTTTCTCACCCATTCTTGCACACACCTATAACCAATTTACCACATGTGATCAATCATCCCAAAGTACACCAAACCATACAACAACAAGCTATCCAAATAGGTACATATTCATACAAACAATATGCCCAAAAGGAACCTCAATCACAATAATTAAACATGTATAACTAAATGCTTAGTTTATCCAAAACTTACCATTTTGTACACATATAAAATCCACACTCATATGCACTTAATTTACCATTTAACATTTAGCATCATAAGCCATAAATACCAACTACATTTTTAATATCAAAATGACCATGTTCAACTTCCATCATCTAAGCATCATAAAGACTATAAAGTCATCCATCAAAAAGCCACATACATATATCCACATATCTACATAACCACATACATATAAAGTCATCCAACATAGTATGATTTTAAATAACTTTCAACCCTTTCAAATTTTATTATTTTCATTTGAATTTCATTACTTTCCATTGCATTTACTTTATTTAAATTAAATAACAACATCAATTCAACTCATCATTCCCTTTTTCATCTTTTTACACTTCAAGTATGAACTTACTATTTCATTACCTTTCCACACCCGTTTCATATGCGTAACACATAAGACATACGCAAATCATTCAACCATAACCACAAGCTAGTGTATTTAAACATAGCTCTTTTGGGAATTAACCACATGATAAATCATTTCATAGGAAATTTCATAATTTAAACCTTACCACTCTTTCATGAACACAAGCACATTTCCATTTGGGCTCTTACCATTTCAATGCAACTTATAAGTAAACATAATACCATTCAACCAATAGCTTGGAACATGCCTAAACATCAAACAACAACACATGTTAGCATACTTGAACATATTTCATATAAATTCAACATGGATAACTATTTATTCTCAACATTTAACATTTGAGTTTATTATTCATCTCAACTTACATAATTTCCATGTATCATCATATCAAGGATGTTCATATATGTACATGTCATAATACATATCATTCTATTACCGTTTCTTATATGAATAATGCCTATTGAACCATTTAGAATACCATTGGATACTCGGGATAACTCACACATAGTGTACTAACTCATATAACTGTAATCCGTCAATTCCTGTACGTGTATGCTCACATGAGCTGTGAATAAGAATGCTCACACAAGCTGTGAAAGATGGGCCTACCCACACGAGCTGTAGGTCGGAATGTAGCTACACTATGCTGCTCACACGAGCTTTGAAGTATCTGCAACACATGCCAGACCTCAGCCATTAGTAGGAAGTTTAGGACCAATACCCAAATCATGTAAACCCTAATGAATTGTCAATTGTATCCTACGAATTTCTAAGGTTCAAACGGGGCTCGGTAATCGTCATACATCATTTCATAACACGATAAATTGCATACTAATATATAAATTTATTTAATTAAATTTATTCAAAATTATGCATAATACATTTCATACAAACTTACCTGGCTAAATTGCAGAAATACTAAATTTTAAGGGCATTTTGATAATTTTCTATTTTCCTCGATTTTTCACTCGATCTTAATCTAAATTAATAATTTCATTCAATATATTAATTAGACAATAAAAATTCATTTTATACAATTTAGTCATTTTTAATATTTTTACAAAATTACCCTTAAAGTTTTACTTTTATTTAATTTAGTCCCTGAGCCCAAAACATGCAAATTAACCATTTTTACCCAAAATTGAGCTTAGACGAATGTTCATGGTATAAAAAACAACCCATTTATGCAACAATTCACATTAAAACCTTGTACTTTTATTAATTTAACAATTTTGTCCCTAATTAGAAAATTCATCAAAAATCACTTAATAAAGTACTTTTAAATATCAAACAACATTTTAAATTCATCATTTAACATCTAAAATAACAAGGTTCATTAATGGAAACATTCAAAATATTTAACAATTTCAAAATCGAAAGTACGGGCTAACTAGACCTAGTTGCGATGATCTCAAAAACATAAAAATTAAAAGAAACGGGACTAAAACGGACTTACATGCATCATTTTAACCATGGCCGAACCTAGTTTCATTTCCATGGAGGTTTCTTCTTTCAAATTCGGTGAAGAATACCTTAAAATGATAACAAAACATTTTGGTTTTATTTTATTTTATTTAATTATCAATTTACCATTTTGTCCCTTTAATAATCATCCAAAATTTCATGCTTTTAATTGCCCAAAACCGTCCACTAAATTCTTAAATGGCCTAATTACCATTTAAGTCCCTTTTCCTTTATTCAATTAACTATTTAATCACTCAAATCAAATAGCAATCAAATTTTTCATCTTTTACAATTTAGTTCTTTTTAATTAATTAATTAACCATCGAAACGATAAAATTTTTCAACGAAACTTTAATATCACCTTAATGACACTCTGTAAATATTTATAAAAATATTTACAGTTCGGTTTATAGAAACAAGGTCCCAATACCTCATTTTCTAAAACCACTTGACATTAGGGTCATATCACTTAAACTTAATAAATCACTTATATAACATAATTTATCAAATCAAAAACCTTTTTAAAACCATATTTGACACATAAATATTAAATAATAATATGTACGAACTTACTCGTCAGATTTGGTGGCCCCAAAACCACTATTTCTGACACCACTGAAAAACGGGTTGTTACAATTTATAAGGTGTTACGATTGTTAATCGTGAATAACATACACAAATTCAACACAAATAATTAATCAATCAATAGCGTTCTTAACAAAAATATTCAATGATTTTAAATCAAGACCAAGTCTTAATAAGCTTACAAAGCTCTTAAACCAACTCGGAAACAAATTATGACTAATTTGAAACTTTTGTGAAAAGATAGGTAAAAAGTGAAAACAAGGTCACACGACCGTGTGACAAGGCTGAGGTTGTGTGGTGCTATCACACAGTCGTGTCCCCAAATCGTGTAATAGACTAATGCCATATATATCAGGGTCACATGGCCGTGTAGCCAGGTCGATTAACAGACTGTGGTCGTGTGGATTAACCTATACCTAAATTCAACAGACCACATGACCGTGCCCTTGACCGCCTCCAGATATACTAATGTCTGGAGTGTGAATAATGCAATAAAATATATAAATACGATGTGGTATTCACAAGTACACGGATCGAGTTGTAATATAGTTTTACAACAGAATAGGTAAGTACTCTGAGGATCGTACCCAAGAGAGACGAGTACTAAATCAATTTCAACCTAAACACTAAAAGATATAATCACTAATTTAAATTAGTTATAGTACGAAAACATAAAATAAAATATTTTTAGGGTTTTTATAATGGTAAAAATAAAATAACATAAAAAGATAAAAATTCAAAAGACTAAATAGTAGAGTAAAGCAAAATTTAATTATGGGTGATTAGCTCACTTAGGTAATCCCCATAAACTGCCTTTTCGGGTTCTTGGTCAATCAACTAGTCGTTACCCTAGCAGGATCTTCCAATCTTCCACTAACATAACGAGTCAGCAAAGACTACATATCTTTCGACCTTACAGTCTAGACTGGTTTGGGGTAAAGGTGTTCACAGATGGGTCATATCAATTTTGGGCTAATTCGCACCTTGATGACTTCTTAGGGTTGTTAGGCCTAGGGTTTGGCTCATGTTCTCCCTTTCCAAAATAGCTGATCTGTTGAGTGACCCTACAAAACTGTTAATAGATTATACCTCCACTCGCTAATCCCCCATAGAGGGATTAGTTCCTCATGGCTTCCATAGCCAATATAAGAACAAAATAAAGAGCAAACATGCTAAATAAATTTCCATTATAGAGTTTAAGAAAGAGCCTGATTGTATTAAGAATTTATTACGAATCCACGAAGTTTGACGATCTCCCCAAATCAGATATCTTGAAAACAAAGAACAACTGAAGATAATTTCCAAAAACCTACAAAAGAAAGATAACTAAATTAAAATTAAAAGACAAATTCTAAATTCAATGAATCATCCCCATAGCATGTGCCAAATGAGCCTATTTATAGATTCTAAGTGGCGATCGTCCTTAATCCTAGGTTAGCTGACGTTCTCGAGCTTTAAGTTTGATTGTGCAGACCAAAACACCCCTGTTTCTTGTTTATCTCCCATCCAGAGTCGATGTCGCGACACACTAGGACCTGTGTCATGACATAGTAATTAGTGAGCTCTTCTTGGGATATCTTTAGGGGTATGTCACGACACCCTCAAGCTGTGTCGCGACATTGAAGGCAATCTTGAGATTTTTCCATTTTGCTCCCTATGTTGCGGCATCAAAGATCCCGTGTTGTGATGTAGTGACCAATATCAGTTTAGTATGCCTTCTAAAGGTCTCTTGTACACTCACAAAGTGCATTAGCTCCCCCTAGGCCTCATTCGACACTAAGGCCAATAAAATACTCAATTTGCACATTTTATTCACTTATTAAAAACTTAAGAAAACATAATCCAAACCTATTGAAAATGCTTGTTTTCAAGCTCATAAAGTGCGATAATTAGTTTAATATACTACACCGAATTACGGTAGATTAGACTTGCAATCGTGTATGGCACACGACCGTGTGCACCTAAACATGTATTCTAAACCAAGCAATCACAACTAGGGTCACTTATGCCACAAGTTATGCATTACACTCTATTTAAACTATTAAAATGCATCAAGAACCTACTAAAATATACCAAATAACACACATGAAATGTCCAGCCTAAGTGTCTAACCAATATGCCACTATTGACATCACAATTGAAGTATGTTCATGAACTATTCAAGCATAAACATGTAACGCTTAGGTTTGTGCAAGTGCAGACAATCATTTTCAAGTAATAAATTAAGAAAAAGAGTTATTGTCTCCACATGGACTGTGTATGTTAATCAATTAATTGTAAAATTAAAGTTAACAATTTGGTGATAAAAACACAATATTTTGAGTGATGATGTTTAAGCTAAATTAAATTATCTAAATGTAGGATGATCCCTAATGCAGTTTAATCTAAATGCAAAGTATGAGATGAGATGTATGAAATGAGTTTAGTAGCAAAAACACAAATTTCAACAATCAATAACATGAATATGCTAGAATAATTACACTATTCAACTTAGTTTATTTTCTCATGCTTAATAGTGTTCGGAAAACATTCCATTACAACTCGATCTTTCATGAGTTTGGAAACCAAATTAAGTCCTTTAGGAATCTTTTACTTGGTGAAATATACATTTTACTGACCATATTAAACTAGGGGTTTCTTAGAATTCATATGAAGTAACAGGGACGGATCAAGTTTGAACAATTTAATCACATGAATCTAAAAACTATGCAGAATAATAGAGATCGTCAGAGCTCTTATGAACTTTTAATTTAGTTGGACCAGGATCTAAATTAAGCATGAAATTTTTAATTATTATGTCCATTAGTCGTTGTCTGGTCAGGATCGCTTAGCTAATTCAAATACATCCAATCACGTATGAATGAAATGCATACTTGGATTTAACAGAAAACATGATCGACTAATGCATAAAACACTATAAACATGATTTAACAAACTTCATTAAATAAATGCAATCATTCTAGCTCAACATATTAAGCTACCATTGTTGATGACAAGATCATAAAACACATTGCAGACATGATTAAATCAAAATAAAAAAGTAAAAGAAGAATAAACTCTGTTCAAATCGGTAGTCTCATCAACCCCGAAAAAAGATGTTTTCCTTCGATCCTTGTGTTGCTCCTTTGTTAATGGCTCCTCAAGATGGTCGGCCAAGAGACAACCTTATCACGATTTTGCTAGCTAAAAAGTTCTAGGCATAGAAAGAAAGAAGAAAATGAGAGAATGAAAGAAAAATGAATGGATGAGTAATGAATGAAGGAATGATGGATGATTTTTAGGGATGAAGGGATGATTGAAAATGTGAGAGGAGTGTGGTATTTATACTTGAGGTTGGTGGCTAAATTTACTAGAAATGGTGTCAAAGATCCCTTGGTTCTCTCCCATTAACGGCCAACCATAACAAGTGGAAATAAGGGTGAATTGGTTGTTTGATTTAAGCATGGAATCATGCTAAATTTAGCCATGGTGTAACACCTTTAACCATTATCTATCATCGAAATAGGATTATGGAGCATTGCCAAATAAATGTAACCTAAAATCTTTCATTTTCAAACATTTCATTAAACATAGCATTATCCATTTATAAACATGCATATCGTACCTTAATTGAGCCTTCGAGGCCTTAGAATCACTTTAAAAATAATTTGGGACTAAATCGAGATCACTTGAAACATTGAAGAAAAAGATAGAAAATTTTAAACTGCAGGGTTCACACGGCCGTGTGAATCACATGGCTAAGACACACGCTATTGTCTCAGGCTATGTAATAATCAAAATAGGGACACACGGCTATGTCCTAGCCCGTGTCCGTGCCTGGGTAACTCTCTGACTTGGGTCGCATGGCCAAGCCACATGCCCGTGTGCCAAGCTGTGTAATACTCGAAATGGCCTCACACACCCATGTGCCAGGTAGTGTGCGAGGCTATGTAACTACCTGACTTGCAACCTTTAAAACCTACAGAGAACACACGGTCGTGTCACATGGCCATGTGTCACACACGGCTAAGACACAGACCCATGTCTTAGGTCGTGTGGACAAGAAATTGGCCAAATCAAGCCATTTCTTTCACCCAATTCAAGCATGTACCTAAACATAATTTGTAAATATGACCAAGACATTAGAAAAAGCCCAAAACATGCATAAAATGACCAATTCACTATACCATTAATCCATACAACCAATATGCCAATAAGGCACCTCAATCGCAAACCATCAAACATATCTAAACTTATGCATTACTACACTAAAAACATACACTACTAGTTCAATATCATCTTAAAGTATACCACAATTGAGATCACAAGCAACTTAACATAACATACCATTTTAATGACCTAAAAACAATAAAGCAATGTTCCTTCATAGACACCAAAATTAAATTCAACATGAACATCTAACACATATAAACCTTGATCCGTTTCTATCATAACACTTAATTCACTCACAAACCAAAACAATTCACAAGTGTGCAATTTCATACCATTCTAACTATACAAAAAGATACCTATCAACTTGGTTAGTATATTGTCATATTGTACCAAAGCAACCTATATAGCCATATATACATGCCATGACCATAAAGGGACACAAGGACTACCAACATCAAAGGATAGTGTGAGCCGTAGATTTGATCCGTCCAAACGTCAGTAAAAACGATCTACAAAACAATTAAAAAAATGTATAAGCTTATAGAGCTTAGTAAAAGCATAGTTTATCATTAAACTTAACAACAATTGAATACAAATCATATTTTACTCGATTTAAGGTTGTACATAGGGCACATAGGTGTTGTTCAGGGGTACTGAAGTACAAACAGGGGCACATATGTGTAATTTAGGGGTATCAAAGTACAAACATGGGCATGTATGTGCAATTTAGGGTTATTGAAGTACAAATAGGGGCACGTATGTGCAATTTAGGGGTATCAAAGTACAAACAGGGGAATGTATGTGCAATTTAGGGGTACCGAAGTACAAATAGGGGTACATATGTACAATTCAGGGGTATCAATGTACAAATAGGGGCACGTATGTGCAATTCAGGGGTACCGAAGTAGAAATAGGGGCACATATGTGCAATTTAGGGGTACCGAAGTATAAACAAGGGCATCTATGTGCAATTCAGGGAATAATTAAGTATAAGCAATTAATTACATAACTATATTGTAAACATACAAGTAGAAATTCAATTACATAAAGAAATACTATGAACTTACATTGACAACTAGAGTGTAGAAGTACGATCGAGCTAATCCGTAATTTTCGCCTTTCCTCGGTTTAGATCCAGTTGAGATTTATCTTGATATGCACGCCTTTGAACTTGCCAAAATTAAGAACCCTAAAATGGCTTATTTCTTCTCTTCAATTTCAGTGGAATAACCCCTTGTAGAAGATAAGCACAAATTTTCTTTTATTTGTTTTTAGTTTATTTTACTAATTACTAATTTAACCTTTATTTTTAACCTTCAAAAATCACTTAAGCCATGTCCATATATGTCCACTAACATTTTTGATGGGCCAATTATATTTTAAGTTACTCACTTTAAATTCCACAGCTATTTAACCCCTTTAACTAATAGAACACTACTTTTGTAGTTTTTACGATTTAGTCCTTTTTAAATAATTGAGCATGCAAATGTCAAAATTTCTTAAAAAATTTTTTATATGACCCTATTAACATACCATAGACATTATAATAATAAAATAAAAATTTACTCATCGGATTTGTGGTCTTGAGACCACTGTTTTGATTTCACTGAAAATGGGCTAGTACACATGGGGTGGACGGTTTCTTGAGCAATCTTCATATGTTGATTTTGAATGATTTTGAATGATTTTCAAAGTGTAGGGACCTCCAAATAATTGTCCCAAAATTGATGTTTGGGCAGCCATAGGCTTGTACCGAATTTGGGCTTGACTCCCTCTTGTTGGACGGTTTCAAGACCCAATGAATAACCAAACATGTCCACCTTATAACGTCACTTTAACTGAGTCAAATTAACATCCTTATGACCCAATTTTGCATGGCTTTTTCGTCCAAGTAGGGTGGATTTGTTCATGTCCATGCAAGAATTGTACTGAGCTCCATATTATATCACCTCATGGTTCCACTATATTATTAAAAATATTATATTAATAAATAACATGAAAATGATTTAATTTATGCACAAAATTCATATAATAAAGCACAAATTTGCATATTTCATAAATTCATGTCCATGATTGAGATTTAAGAAAAATTCACTAAATTCATTAACAATTACTCAGGATTAATGTTATTTTTAAGTAAAAATGTGGTAAAAACGACTAGAAAAACCTTATACAATTTAGAGTTTACAAAACACACCTAACATTTCATGCCTATTCAATCATCAAATTAACAATATTTTCCCATGCTACATTCATCAAACAAAGTTCACCAATTAAAAAAAGTACATAAGCAACAATTTATAAGAAATATAGCATAATAAGTACCAAATATGCCTATACCAACACAAGTCACAAACCACCAAACAACCATTATATCTTGCATCATTACACATAATTCTTATTCAAAATGGCAAAAAACATAACCAAAATACTTATAAACATCCATTACCATAACCCTATTTACATGCCATTTATAATTGGGCCAAGATAAGTAAATAGCTACCAAAAGAATTGACGGATAGTGTGATCTCCAAAGATGATCCAATCAATAGCTCGAGTTTGGCAATCTACAAAGAAGATAAGACGAGGTAAGCTTATTTAAAGCTTAGTAAGTTCGTATAATTAAACATAACATACCTACCATTTAAAAGTATTGGAAATTCGGGTTTTGAAAATGCAGCAGAAAAATAAATTTAGGAAAAATTAGAGTTTTACTTTTTTTCCAAAACAAGAACTTGGTTATGATATTTAAAATAATAAACACTTAATCAAAATTGTACCTTATCAATTCGTCTAGGATGAATGCTTCAACTGAGTAGTCTTATCTGTTATCCTTAAGCTCAAGTCTACCGAGTGTGGGCTCGCTTCGAATCAGAAAATTTTTCAAAAAATTACCAGTGAGGTAATTTGACAATTTTCTAATTTCCCAGTAGAAGTGTAACTCTTCCCTGCTCAACTACCAAAGAACCACCGCTGACCATTTGCTGGCCATTGAAATGTTGTTGTCGTAGCCCCAAATACCCCGAGCTGGTTTGGTTTCTACTGGTTCGATCTAGGCTAGTGGCGGCCCGATCAGTTCGGTCCAACCACTAGTTGGACTGTTAGTTCAGTTTCACATACCAGACTCGATTCAACCAGTTTTTGGATCTTAGTCTCAGGTTTGGGCTCCTAGGCCCAATTTACAATATTAGGTCCAATTTTCAAGTTTAATTACCTATTAGGCCAATTGTCTGACATGAAATTTAATTTCCAAAAATATAATATTAATTTTAATTAATTTAATTTTATTTGATCAAAATTAATTTTTTGAAAAATCACTTAGATTTCCAAATTAATTTTTCAAGAAAATTCTTTAATCAAATTTTCTAGTTGAACAATTCTTACAATCGCCCAATTTAATTCCACTTCGATTACAATCACTATTTAATATAATCACTATTTAATTTTCAAGAAAATTAATTTGTCCAATGACCTCGTCATGTGTGTGTTACCCTCATATGATATCCTTAATTCCTTTGAGTTAAATCTGTTTACTTAATACAATCCTATTTTATCTCATTATCACTATTGTGTCTTCTTAATGATTAATATAATCACTGCAAACAAATGATTGTTATAAATTGATCATTCGAGAACAAGCAACCAGTGGCCATGTTCCATATTTATCAATCCGCACAATGCCAATGAGAGGATATCGTTAAATTTTTAATTGAGCTATGAATTCCACTGTTTCTAGTAAAGCCATGCCATACACAAGTCATGTACCCAACATCCCGGCTATCAACTAGATCATCTTTAGAGCATAAGCCACCACTTATATCAAAGCACATGAGTTACATACACATGGTTAATGACTAACTCAGGATTTAGGTAAATCACACCATGAATGTCACAAGTGAATTAATTCACAAAAGTATTAAAAATTAATTCATCTTGGGTCTAGTCCAATATATCATTCTGCCAATGAATACATCTATGTCTCAACCCATGGAGTCAACTACTCTGATAGCCAAGACTATACATCTCCTCAATTGGATTGTAATGCCCCGATTTTCTTAATTTTAGCTTTTGTTAATTTGCTACACAATATCTGTCTGCTTTAGTGGTTATGTGTTTTGGGTGTGTTTTGGGTGTGTGTGGGAGGTCTCAAGTTCAAGCCTTGACTTAGGTAAATTTTTGTATTTTTATGAAGTAAGCCATAGCTCTGTTCAGTAGGCTTTTATTTGATTATTGGGAAAACATATCAGAATGGGCCTATTGGTTTGGTGGTTAAGTGGTGTGCTATTATGATGGAGGTCCTATGCTCGAATCCCTAGATAAGCAATATTTTTGCTTTGAGCGTGTAGCGCAATAGAGTCTAAGTGGAATTGAAATACTGAAGTGTTTGAGTTGTGGTGTAGTGGGTAGTTGAGAGTATCAAATCAATTTTGATTCTTTTTCACAAATTTTCCCCATTTGACATTTTCTCTCCTCACCTTCTCCATCTTTTTCGAAAATTCCACCACTAATTTGACCTTGTACTTCCCTTGCGGCAGCCGATTTCTTCAAGCCTTCTTCTTCTCCTTCAACGCTTATTTACATTCGTACGGTAAGTGGCCACTTTGCTATTTTCTTTTGTTATTTTGTGGATAGCTCACTAAAAGAGGACGATTATGGTTCTTTTTGGTTTAGGTAGAGGTTTTTGAGTAGTGAATCCGTCTCTGGGATTGAGAAATGGCTGTAAAGGTTCTCTATCAGCTGTAAGTCAAGTTTGGGTAATTCCTTAATGACGAATTCGTTAGTTTTAATCTCTAAATTGCTAAATCATGGCTTTGTATACTGATTTGTAGGCTTTGGAGTGCTGGCACATCAAAACGATATAGGTGTGTACCTAGAAACGCAAAAAATGAGGTTTCTGCAAAAGCCAAAAACCTCACTATCGATGCCACACGGGCATGTGGTCGCCCGTGTGGTAGGCAGTGTGTAAGGCTGTGAGCCACAGCACGACCGTGTGATCGACGAGTCAGGTCGTGTGCGAGTGACGCAGCCGTGTGATAGCCGGGTAAGGCCATGTGTAACACATGGGCTCGACCTATTGGGCCGTGTGGGCCACACAGACGTGTAAAATTTTGGGCCAGGCCATATGATCCACACGGCCAAGGCCAATTTGGGTTGTCTGTGCCACACGGGCGTGTGGGCCTACATGGGTAGGCCACATGAGCGTGTGAGCCCATTTTTTTGAAATGTTCTGTAAGGTTGTACGGGTCGCCCAAGTCGACTGTGAACCTACTGAAGGGTCGGTGAGCAATACTTAGGCCTGTAGTTATGTGAATTGATTATGTGAAATCCGTACGAAGCATGTATACTGATCTGAATGTATGTACTTTTAATTGCATAATAGCATGACATCCTTTGTATGTCGGGGTAGGTTGATGATATTTGGAGGAAGTATCTAAAAGGCTCTTAAGCCTGTTATCTGGCAGCTCAGCTGCAATTATCTACTTATGTGCCGTATTCGGTACAGCATGGTGTGTAGGGATGGGTGTGTTGATTTTATCCCCACATGGTGTGTAGGGTTGAACGGAGTTGGGGTGTTGAGGTTGGTGGGTAGGACTCTGCTATTCTATTCTGATCTGCATACTATGTTTGAAATGGGCTAAGGCCCTAGTATATATCTGATTCTGTATTTGAGTGGGCTAAGGTCCACACCGATTCTGTAATGGGCTCAGACCCGAACTGTGAATATATGATGGTTTTTTATATTATGCTGTGTGCATATTTTCTGTGGGAATTACACACCGAGTTTGTGAAAACTCACCCTTTTCTGTTTAATCTGTTCAGGTAATTCCCAGCATTAGACGGATTAGTACAACAGAAGACTTAACAGTGACCACTGCTTTTGCTTTGCAAAAGACTCACGGTTTTTATTTATGGTTTTGTTTATATTTGGGAAAGGTTTTGTGTAATTATGGCCTTTACGAATTTCTATTTAAATTTAGGGTTTGCAGCATTTACGATTTTATTGCTAGTAAAAGGAAAACTCAGGTTTTCAACACGAACAAACTATTTATCAAAATACACGTAAATTTGCAAATTATTTCAAAAGCTTCAGCAATGTATAACATTTTGAAAATGGTTATATCATAATTATGTTTTCTAAAAGCACTATCATGTGACATCGCCAGATTCGGCCATAACGTCTAGGCTAGATTTAGGGTGTTACATTTAGTGGTATCAGAGCTAGGTTGCAAAAACTTGGTTATGGATTTGGATTTTAAAAATTAGTTTTTAAGAAATAATTTTAAGTAATTTAAAATATTTTTGGACTGAGCATATAGTACACCAAGTCTCCGACACCAATCCTATAAGTGTTCTGAAATTCTGTTTAAATTTATCTGAAAATACTACTAGCATGCTTGAAACAGCCATATGTAGTATACTGTATTGAAAACACTCTAGATAGTGTAAACCAAAAACTGTAGTAAGACTGCAATTCGTGATAACAAATTTTGAACTCTTGATACTGTCTGCATAAAATATCTGTTAATGAATTTTGAAACTATAACTAATGCATAAAACTATTAATACAGACAAACTCTAAATTTACGATGAGCGCACAAGGTATCCGCGAACAGGGTACTAGAGGCCGTAGAGGGGCTGGAGCTGGATCCTCATCATCTGAAAATCTACCTAATCTGGATACGAGCGAAATGCCGATCTCACTCGCTACAGAGATTGAGTCTCAAATCGTGTGGCTAAGGACGTTGTACTATCCCAAGCCATGTTACGAATTCTAATGAGGTTCGTTGGGCCTAACACTAGATTTGGGGGCCGAGGGTCGATTAGGGAATGGCTTCGGTCCAATGGGGTTAGATTATTCAGGGGCGTCACTGGAGTCGCCCCTAATGTGGTCGAATATTGGCTGGAGGCCACGAAGAGGATTATGGACAACCTAGACTTCACCGCTGAGCAGAAGCTTAGGGGGGTTGTTTCTTTGCTTTGCGGTGAAGCTTGCCAATGGTGGCTGACGGTTAAGGAGGGCACTCAGCCCGATCGACTGACTTGGAATTACTTTAAGACGGCTTTTCAAAGTAAGTATGTGGAAGCCAACTATATCGATGCTAGAAGGCGTAAGTTTCTTAATCTCACACAAGGGGATCATTCAGTGGCTGAGTATGAGGCCAAGTTCCTAAGACTGAGTCGTTATGCCCGGGGCATAGTGGCTATCGAGTATGAGTGATGCGTTCTTTTTGGGGATGGACTCAGGGACAGTTTGCGAGTTCTAATAGCTTCACAGAGGGAGTATGAGTTTGCTACAGTGGTTGAGAAGGAGAAGATCGCCGAGGAGGTTAAGTGCGCTGAGCGCCAAAACCAAGAGAGAGGCAAGAATAAGAGGGAGTCGGAGCCTTCGAGTTTTGTAATGAGGCCTAAGAAGAAGGCCAGGCCTGATGGGCCAGTGAGAGTTGGGCCTCTTGTTGCACCTTCTAGGGTGACGCTTTGTAGACACTGTGGTAGACGCCATTTGAGCAAGTCTTGGAGGATGACTGGGGCATGTTTGAGGTGTGGCTCTACTGAGCATTGTGTCAGGGATTGTCCGCTGAGAGCCGATCAGATGCAAGCTACGGGTACTAGTATTGCGTAGTCGCTGAGAGTATTTCAGCAGCCACTTAGGGGCCGAGGTCAGGCCAGAGGTGGAAACATCATAAGTCGAGGGCAGAGAGCAGTGGGCAGAGGTGCTGGACTGACTGAGGTGAGGCAGCCTGCACTAGTTTATGCTACTCATCGCCGTGAGAATCGAGATGCTCCGAACATCATCACGGGTATGTTTCTAATTTATAATGTACCTTATTTGGCACTGATAGACATAGGCTCTACACACTTTTACGTAGCTAGTTTAGTGTCCAAAATATTTGGGATTTCGGTTGAGAATACCTCGAGTGTGGTAACCGTTATGAGTCCATTGGGGTAGTCTATTCGAGTGGGTAAACTATATAGAGACGTCCCGTTGGAGGTTCAAGGGACAGTATTTCTGGCTGGTCTGATGGAGCTTCCGTTCGGGGAGTTCGATTTGATTCTGAGAACAGATTGGCTGGTCAAATACCGGTTAAGTCTGGACTGTACAACAAAAAGGGTTGTGTTGAGAATCGATGAGGACAATGAGGTAGTGGTGATTGGGAAACATCGAGACTTCTTGACAAATTTTAATTCTGCATTGGTGGCGAAAAAATTGGTACAGAAAGGATGTGAGGCATTCCTGGCCTACATCAGTGTTTCTGATTCTGGAGACTCTTTAGTTAAGGACATTAGAACCGTAAGAGATTTTTCGGATGTTTTTCCTAAAGAACTATTGGGTCTTCCTTCAAGCCGAGAGGTGGAATTTGGGATTGAGCTCATTTCGGGTATAGCTCTGGTGTCTATTGTGCCCTACCGAATGGCACCGAAGGAGCTTACAGAGCTTAAGGCTCAAATTCAAGAACTGTTAGGTCATGGATTCATTCGTCCCAGTATGTCTTCATGGGGAGCACCGGTGTTGTTTGTGAAGAAAAAAGATGGGACAATGAAGATGTGTATCGACTACCGGCAGTTGAACAAGCTAACAATCAAGAACAAGTACCCACTATCGAGAATAGATGATCTATTTGTCCAGTTCAGAGAGGCATCTGTGTTCTCCAAGATTGATCTACGGTCAGGATACCATCAATTGAAGGTTAAGGAAGTCGATGTGCATAAGATGGCATTCAGGACTCGGTATGGACATTACGAGTTCCTGGTTATGCCTTTTGGGTTGACCAATGCATCAGCGACATTCATGGATTTGATGAACCGTGTGTTTCAGCCTTATCTAGACCAATTTGTGGTGGTATTCATCGATGATATCTTAGTGTACTCCAAGATTGAGGATGAGCACGATGGGCATCTTCAAGTGGTATTACAGACTCTTCGTGAGAAACAGTTGTACGGAAAGATCAGTAAGTATGAATTCTGGCTCTGAGAAGTAACCTTTTTAGGGCATGTGGTTTCTGCGAAGGGGATTCGGGTTGATCCTTGTAAGATTGAGGCTGTGTTGGATTGGAAATAGTCAAGGAATCTGTCTGAAATTCGTATCTTTCTGCGGCTAGCGGGTTATTATCGACGCTTCGTAGAAGGATTCTCCTTGATCGTAGCACCGTTGACCAAGCTTCTGCGCAAGGGAGTTCCCTTTTTCTGGACTGATAAGCAATAAGAGAGCTTTAAGAAATTCAAATCTGTTTTGAGTTAGGCTCCTGTTCTGATATAGCCACAGCCTGGGAGAGGTTTCGTGGTATACAGTGATGCGTCTCATGTGGGTCTGGGTTGCGTTCTGATGCAGGATGGTAAAGTGGTAGCTTATGCGTCTCGTTAGCTCAAGACGCATGAGGCTAACTATCCGACACACGATTTGGAGTTGGCAGCGGTAGTCTTCGCTTTGAAAATTTGGAGGCACTATCTGTATGGTGAAAAGTGTACTTTCTACATTGATCACAAAAGCCTCAAGTATCTCCTCACTCAGAGGGAGTTAAACCTTTGGCAGCATAGATGGGTGGAACTACTTAAGGATTATGACTGCACCATCACATACCATTTTGGTAAGGCCAATGTGGTGGCAGATGCTTTGAGCCATAAGGCAATGACTGATCTGAGAGCGATGTTCGCTCACTCAGTTTATTTGACGATAGGAGTCTGTTAGCGAAACTTTAGGTTAGGCCTACATGGGTTGATTAGATTAGAAGTAAACAGATGGGGGATAAGTTGCTTGAGTTGAGGTTTCGTCAGGTTGAGAATGGGGATACTACTGATTTTGGGATTAACAGTGATAGGGTACTTTATTTCCGGTCGATCGGATCGTATGCGAATCTTTGAAGATTTAAGATCATCAATTCGAGGAAATGCATAGTAGTCCTTACGCTATGCATCCCGACGAGAATAAAATGTACCGAGATCTACGAGAGTTATACTAGTGGCCAGGGTTAAAGCATGAGGTTACTGACTTTGTTGCTCACTGTTTGACTTGTCAGCAGGTTAAGGCTGAGCAACAGTTGCCTTCGGGATTACTGCAGCTAGTAAAGATACCGATGTGGAAATGGGAGCGAGTAACGATGGACTTTGTTAGTGGGTTGCCTTTAACACCCACTAAGAAGTATTCTGTCTGGGTTATCGTGGATTGATTGACCAAATCTGCTCATTTCATTCCAGTCAGGATGGACTTTTCTCTCTAGAAATTGGCCAAGCTGTATATATCTGAAATAGTGAGACTGCATGGGGTTCCTGTTTCGATCATCCCCTATAGGGATCCACACTTCACGTCTCGATTTTGGACGAAGTTGCATGAGGCTCTGGGTTCAAGGTTGGACTTCAGTACTATTTTCCATCCTCAGAAAGATGGTCAGTCGGAGAGGGTGATTCAAGTACTGGAGGATATGTTGAGGAGCTGTGCTATAGACTTTCGAGGCAGTTGGGAGGAGTATTTTTCGTTGGTAGAGTTTGCCTATAACAACAGCTATCAGTCTAGCATCCAGATGGCACTATACGAGGCCCTGTATGGCTGTATGTGTCGTACTCCCTTATGCTAGATTGAGTTGAGGGAGCGACGTGTTCTGGGTCTGAAATTGGTTTTTAAAACTGAAGATAAGGTTCGATTGATTCAAGATCGACTGAAAGTGGCATCTAATAGGTAGAAGAACTATGTTGATCTGAAGAGAAAGGATATGAGTATTCTGTGGGGGACTTAGTCTTTCTCAAGGTCTCGCCATGGAAGAAAGTTTTGAGGTTTGGTCGCAAGGGTAATCTGAGCCCTCAATTTATTGTGCCGTATCGTATTCTAAAGCGATTAGGGTCAGTTGCATATTAGTTGGAGCTTCCTCCGGAGTTGGATCACATTCATGATGTGTTTCACGTCTCAATGTTAAGATGCTACTACTCTGATCCCACGCATGTTGTTCCTATTGAGGATATTGAGGTTAGACCGGAGCTGACGTTTGAGGAGGAGACGGTCCAGATCCTGGATCGCGACATTAAATTTTTACAAAGGAAATCGATTCCCTTAATGAAAGTGTTGTGGCAAAATCATAGCACTAAGGAGGCCACTTGGGAGCCGGAGGATTCGATGTGTCAGCAGTATCCTCACCTTTTCTGATCAGGTAAAATTTCAAGGATAAAATTTTCTATTAGGGGGTAGAGTTGTAACGCCCCGATTTTCTTAATTTTGACTTTTGTTAATTTGCTACACAATATCTTTCTGCTTTAGTGGTTATGTGTTTTGAGTGTGTTTTGGGTGTGTGTGAGAGGTCCCAGGTTCAAGCCTTGACTTGGGTAAATTTTTGTATTTTTATGAAGTAAGCCCTAGCTCTGTTCAGTAGGCTTTTATTTGGTTCTTGGAAAAATATATCAGATGGGTCTGCTAGTCTGGTGGTTAAGTGGTGTGCTATTATGATGGAGGTTCTGTGTTCGAATCCCTAGATAAGCAATATTTTTGCTTTGAGCGTGTGGCGTAGTAGAGTCTGAGTGGAATTGAAATGCTAAAGTGTTTGAGTTGTGGTGTAGTGGGTAGTTGAGAGTATCAAATCAGTTTTGATTCTTTTTCCCAAATTTTCCCCATCTGACATTTTCTCTCCTCACCTTCTCCATCTTTTTCAAAAATTCCACCACTAATCTGACCTTGTACTTCCCTTGCAGCAACCGATTTCTTCTAGCCTTCTCCTCCTTCTCCTTCAATGCTTATTTACACTCGTTCGATAAATGGCTGCTTTGCCATTTTCTTTTGTTGTTTTGTGGATAGCTCAATAAAGGAGGCCGATTATGGTTCTTTTTTGTTTAGGTGGAGGTTTTTGAGTAGTGAATATATTTCTGGGATTGAGAAGTGGCTGTAAAGGTTCTCTATCAGCGATAAGTCGAGTTTGGGTAATTCCTTAATGATGATTTCATTAGTTTAATCTCTAAATTGCTAAATCGAGGCTGTGTATACTGATTTATAGGCTTTGGAGTGCTAGCACATCAAAATGATACAGGTGTGTACCTGAAAATGCAGAAAACGAGGTTTCAAAGAAAGCTAAAAACCTCACTGTCAACACCACACGGGCGTGTAGTCGCCCGTGTGGTAGGCAGTGTGCGAGGCTGGAAGCCACAACACCATCGTGTGATTGACGAGCTAGGCTATGCGCGAGTGGCACGGTCGTGTGATGGCCGAGCAAGGCCGTGTGTGACACATAGGCTCGACCTATTGGGCCGTGTGGGCCACACGGGCATTTGAACTTAGACAATTAATGAGCTAATATTGCTTGTCACAATTTTGCTATGCATGCAAAATATGAAAGACAACAATATAAAAGACATAACAATGAAATGTGAAATTTATTTATTCATCGTTCAAATACATAGAAAATAATTACATGTTTACTACAATATGAGCATATTTTCCAACAATCTCTCAATTGCCTTAGTGAAGTAAATGTATCATGTTTCGCATTCACATATTCTCAATGTGTATGATGGAGCCTTTGCATAAGTAAGTCTCTACATGAGGAGTCTGTATGGATAAGTTGGATGTATGGAAGAGTCTTTTCAGTATGAGTTTGCATAAAGAGTCTGCTTGCGTGTGAGCCTGTCGGAATAGTAAACACAAATTTTGGCCATCAAAAGAAGACCATATTGTGTAAGGCATATTCATTTTCTATGGCATCATATGGCAAGTGAAGATTATATATTGTAAGACCTAGTCTAGGACTATGGTGTCATGTGGGGAAAAAGATAAAGGACGGTTGGGCAAGTACTAGGCGATGAGTGGTAAACATGAAGATGTTGATTTTAGGCAAATCTCTATAGTTAAAAATATCATTTACCAAAAAGTGGAAGCCTTTGTGGTTGTTCTTTGGTAAACAGAAGCCTCTATGGTCGTTCTCTGATATGTGGAAGCCCTTGTGGTTGTTCTATATTATATATGAGCCCTTGTAGCGGAATATGTTAAATGTGGAAGCCTTTGTGGTTGTTCTCCATTATATGGAGCCTTAGTGGCCAACTCTATTAATGTACCCTCGTGATGAAGTATGTTATATGTGAAGCCCTTATGGCTGATTCTATTATGAGAAGAGCCTTTTTTACTGTATCTGTTAAGTGCACCATTGTGGCGAAGTCTTTTATATGTGGATGCCTTTATGGCTATCTAATGTTGTATAAGAGCCTTTGTGGGTATCTGATGTTATGTGGACGCCCCTGTGGCTATGCCTTTATGGCTATCTAATGTTGTATGAGAGCCTTTTGTGGGTATCTGATGTTATATGGATGCCCTTGTGGCTATCTATCTATGTGGACACCGTTATGGCTATCTTGGGTATGTGTTTGACCACCTTGGTGGCAATTTAATGTGAGTAGTGCCTTTGTGGCTACTGAAAGTTGTGTGGACACCTTCGATGCTATCTACTTATCAAGCGAGTGTCTGAAGCTTCCAAGAAGCAAGGGAAGACATTTGAAGTCAATAATACGCCTTGGTGGCATTGTTTGCAAAATGACCTAGGAATAACGACCCGAAGGCAGTGCTAAGTTGGCAAACTCAAAATGAAAGTGCAACTATCGAGATAGCTATGATTTAAGGTTGGTGAGGAAACTTTTCATGCTGAGAAATACACAAAGTCTACCCTTTCATAGAATGAAAGGTGAAATGAAAGTATGTCATGAGTTCAATAGCACAAGTAAGTTGAATGATATTAACTGGGGTAAGATTATTTACAAAATATGAAAGAGGTACAAGGTATGCTTAGATTTAATACCTGTTCTTGTTGAGTTTGATGAGTATCTGTCTGGTTCCATAAAGTAAACTACAATGTTTTATATTTACTATGAAATGGCGAATGAATATATGATAATGTCTCATTAAGTTCTTGTGAACTTATTATGGTTGCTTCTAAATGTAGGGTTTATACAAAAGAGTGTACCGAGAGATGATGCCAAGGCTACACTAAGAAGTGGTGGTGCATGCGAATATGCATACAGGGGAAAAATGAAGGAGAGAGGAAAGCATAAGGAGAAAAATGTATGAAAAGTCCTAAGACTATATGATAACGACTACGCTAAGCAAAAAGCCATTAGGCAAAATTGAAGTCTGCGCATAAGATGTAATTATGTATAGTGATAGAAATAAAGCAAAGATAATAGTTGTAAAATTCAAATTGTAAACGCAATTTTACATTGTACATGTAACACCCCTATCCCGTATCCGTCATCGGATTAGGGTTGAGGGCATTACCTGACAGATCGAAAACTTTAACAAACAATTCGTAAATTAAACCATCATATAACAATCATAAAACACCCTCTATAGGTCATCAAGACCTAAAACATGCTTTGTAAAAGGGTTAGGACTAAACCAGAACACATACAGAAATTTTCAAAAATTTAAAACTTTTCTAAGTTTCAGGGATTACACGCACATGTGGGCAGGCCGTGTGCCTCCCACAGCTGTTAGACACACCCATGTGTCCTCCCCGTGGTCGAACCTGACTTAACTCCACGACCGCCAAGCACGCCCATGTACCCTGGCCGTGGTCGATCCTGACTTGGCTCCACGGTTACCAAGCACCCTCGTGTGCTAAGGCCGTATACTCATAGGCCTTATACTGACTTCTTCACACGGCTACTAGGTACGCCCGTGTACCTTGGTCGTGTGCTCTTAAACTAGCTACTGACTTATCCCCACGATCACTAGGCACACCCGTGTACCACTACCGTGTGACATTATAGTCCATTTGCAAGGCCAAAATGCCACCCAACTAAAGTCATTCCTACAAGAAAATTATCAACACATCTCATGCACATATGACAACCAAAAACATATCAAAATAATCATCCATCTCTACAATCCAATCCAATACTAATCATGCCAAGTTTACAAGACTAAAACTTATGAATAGACAAGCATAATTTATCCATACTTACCATTCACAAGTTCAACTTTTTGTTGAACATATATGCTCAAAATTTCATCTATAAACTTACCTTAATCTTAACCATTTCTTGTTCTTTCAAACCATACCAAAATATGCATCATATAACACATTTATTTAAGCATATTACCAACACATAACTAGCCAAATCACATGGCTAAGTTCAGCTCTCATATTTATACAAATAACTAGCCTATACATGCCATATCTAGCTATATACATTTCCAAAATGTACCAAAACAAGTTGAGTAGTGTGATGACGATCCTTGATGGTCTCGAGCCTTCAGTAGCTTTGATGATCTATAAAACAGAGAAAAACACACACACAGAGTAAGCTTTCAAAAGCTTAGTAAGTCATATACAAATAAACTTAACACACTATGCATATAACCAAAATTGAATCATTGGTACTTAAAAATCTCATAGCCATTTCATTTCATAGACTTTGGCACATTTACTCACTCAAAGCTTACCACATTTTCATTTCACAAATCACATATATACTTAGCTTACTCATAACCATTCTTGTATCTCATTAATATTCTCATGTTCAATTATACAACTCTTCAAAGTAACTTTACATAAGTACTTACCTTTTATACACACTTAGTGTACATACCAAACGTACCTGGAACGAATATACATTCACATTGTTGTTCATAGCTTGGATTTTCCCGTTGAATCGTCAGGAACGTAATAGGATACTCAGTAGACTCAAAATAGTCATACAATGCCAACGTCCAATATGAGGTCTTACATGTTCTCAGATATCGATGCCACTGTCCCAGACAGATTCTTACACGAATCAATACGATGCCAATGTCCCAGACATGGTCTTACACGTAAAGATCATATCGATGCCAACGTCCCAGACATGGTTGTCAAAACCATTTTTTTATCGGGTTTTGAAAAGCAGGAATCGACTTTAAAAATTAGGAAATTGAGTCGCCGCCGATCTTTTATTCAAGGTGTGATTGGATCACCTTGAGATGGATTATTTTAATAAAACATTTTTAGTAAAACAATAATTTTGGTCTACGAAATTTAAGAAAATGGGTTCGGGAGTCGGTTACGCATGAGGAAGGATTAGCACCTTTGCAGCGCCCAAAATTGGTACCAAATTGATTAATTAATGTCCTGATGTTGAGAATTTGAAAAGATTCTAGATTACGATCCGTTTGCTTAAGATACATTTGGACAAAATCATATTGGATGCCAAAATTTTTTATTTCGAGGAAATAAAATGTCATACTCAGTAAGTTAGGGCACAACATCTTATATTCTCAAAATTAGATTCATCTTTTCACATTCAATATTCATACATTTAAAAATAAGAAGGATATTCAATTATTTGGGTCAAATGAAAAATCGCAACCTAGTAAGTTAGGGCACTATTTCTCAAAATTCTCGAATACGGAATATTGCCTTTGTTCTTTTGAAATTCTTATCTCGAGATGATAAAATATCACACCCAGTAAGTTAGGGCGCAATACCTCAACTTCCCGAGAATAAGTTTTTTATTTAAAATATCGTGCATTTTGATTTAAGAGAGAAAGGATACTCGGTTACTAGGTTTTAAACGAGGAGAATCGGAACTCAGTAAGTTAGAGCACGATTTTCTAGAAACCCTTAAACATGAGCATTGCCTTGTGATCTTAAAACCAAAATGACATTAAACACAACATTTTTCATAAGGTGCAATGGAATACTAATATACAAAGCCAACATCAATTATTATAATGATGAATCACGAAAAATAAACGGTCACAACTTAAGAGATATAATACATACAATAACAAATAAATGAACATCTAATGCATAAAAATAGTATCGTCAATTGAAATAATGTATACGTAATAAAATTTGATATAAAATAAATAATAATGATATATAAAAGTATTTAAAATAAGATCTTAAAATGAACACTTATATTTATATAAATATATATATATATATATATATATATAAATTTTAAAAGAGAGTGCATACATAAAATAAAATGATTTTTATATAAATTATGTATATAAAATATATAAAATTTAAGAAAATAAACCATACACAAAGAGAAACAAATAATATCTTGCATGATTTAAAATATATAATATATAATATTAATTTTAAAAGAAGAATAATTTAAAAAAATAAACAAATGATTAAATAAAATAATTGAAAGACCATATTGAAATCAGAACAAAATTACAGAGCTAAAAAATAATTTAAAGAAGAAATCGAAAAAGGATTAAAATGCCATGCGCGTGAAGTAAAAGGGACTAAAAATGCTATTTACCCAAACTATTAAGTGTTGCGTTTAAAGGAGGATTAAATTGAAACGACGTAAAATTTAAAGGCGAAATTAAAATAAAATAAAAGTTAATTGAAAAACAAATAAATTGCAGAAGGATTAAAAAGTAGATAACCCATCAGAACTAAAACACGCGGATCTTGGCCGCAATCGGGTCAGGTCACTGGGTATAGGCCAATACGGCACCATTTTAGAGCCACTGAAACAGGCCTTAAACGGTGCCGTTTTGTACATCTCAATAAAACTAAAAAAAATTAACCCTAATCACTAACCCTTTAGCCATTTTAAACAGAAAAAAATTCTTAACACTCCTAGCCCCTCCATTTAATCGGCCGACTCTAAAATCCAATGTCAGAAACCATCCGACGACCATACACCACTGTAATCGGAGACGACGCTGAGTGAAGACCAAATCTGGCCCTATTTGGAGCCATACTTAAGGAGTTCTGCCATTTCAAACCCGAAATCCCCATCTAAACTTCGATTTTGACGAAGAAGATAGGGATTCGACGGCAACTCCAATCGTAAGTCCCTTATCCTTTTTTATTTATTGCATGCAAGAAGAAAGAACAAATCGGAAACCCACAGAATAAGATTTGAAAAATTGAAAGAAATTCAAATTGAAAAATGACCTCTTGATATTCTATTTTTTTTTACTGTATTTTTGTATCAAAAAATCCCCCTTTACAATAGTTTGTTTTCGGCCTTTTTAATGCCGAAATCGAAAATAAAAAATAATGATAAAATACAACTATTTTTTTCTTTATTTTCTTTTTGTTTGCTATCTTTGTTAGTCCATTATTTGGTGCAGTACAGAGAAGGCGTGGAGCATACGAGGCTATTGCGGATGTGGCATCGCATTTGAGGTGAGGTCTTTGGAGGTTTCTTGTTGGAGGCTTGGAAGCTCCCTTAGGGTTTTCTAAAATCGAAAATGTTTGGGCCATTCAGGCCAGTTCAGCGTTGGGCCTTGGGAATTAGGTTTAGTAATTGGGCCTGTCATTATATTAGGTTATGATTTGGACTGTTGGGCTATTTTTGTTATAAAATTTGGGCTCGGGTTTGTGGGTTTGTAAAAAACTGTAAAAAAAAAAGGACTGTTTTGGACTTTTATGATTATTATATTTTTTCAGTTTTTACTTTGGTTATCATTTTTTGGTTTTTTGGTTATAAAATGGGCCCGGGCAAATTTTGGGCCCTACAAACATGGTCTTACACGAAATCTCGAATCAATGCCAACGTCCCAAATGTGATCTTACATGATAAAACAAAACAAATGCCTATGTCATGACATAGCTAATCCTATCTATTCTTAGGTTCGTATAGGACTTCTCGGACATTGTCACTAAGTCAATCTTATCTCGAAATTCATATAAATAGCATCTCATAAGCATTCACTATCATTAATAGTCAGATGAATATGCTCAATTCAATACAATTACATTTATTTGCAATATGACTTGCCTCGAGTTCGGTTTAATTGAAACAGAAATGACTACTCGGTTACTTTCGCTTTCCCGCTATCTAAGTCCGATTTCTTCGGCTCTTGATCTAAACATATTCAAATTTAACCCTTTTATTCACTAGTTCATCCAATTCAATCAAAATACACATATTTTGGGCAATTTTCAAATTATCCCTTACAATTGCACATTTTATCAATTTAGTCTATTTTTCTCAAAACATCAAATTCACAAAATCATCATTTAACCATGCTTAGCCGAATGCTTATGAACATCATACAAGCCCATATTTTCCATCAAATTTTCAATTTAGTCCCTCAAGTTACTATTTTCTTAATTTAGCCCTAATTAGCTAAATTCATCAAAAATTTAAGAACAAAGTATGTTCATCTAGCATAAATCTTTCAATTAACATTTAAGCTCATCACAAAGCTTACCATTTTATCAATGCAACATCTCATGAACATCATCAATACACAAAATTGAGACATGGGCTTGATAGTAGACTAAGCAACAATCTCAAAAACATAAAAATCATCAAAATCTAAAGCCAAAACATACCTTAATTGAACCTTTCAATGGTCGAATAGCCTAGCTTCTTTCACCTTTCTTTTTCTTTGCTAATTTCGGCCAAAATAGGATGAACAAATGCCACTATCTATTTCTTATGTTTTATTATAAACATATTAATATACATTTTACTATATTAACCTTTTAATAAACATATTATAATATATAGTTCAAGGTCATTTTTGTCCATTAACAATCCACTAACTTATGAATGGCTTAATTTCCATATAAGGCCTCCACCTTTACAAAGCCACAACACATTGGTACTTTAACAATTAGCATGCTAGTGTTGCACTTGATGCAATTCAATCTTTTTATCAAATTAAACACATAAACGGACAAACTAGCATACGAAACTTTACCATATGCTTAATCACTTATCAATGACACAGAAAATAAAATTAAAAATATTTTACTGACTCAAATTTGTGGTCCCGAAACCATTGTTTCGACTAGGGTATAAACCAGACTGTTCAGTACAAAGATATATGTAATAAGAATATACGAGGTAATTCAAGAAACAAAGATAAAGAAATTTCATTAAGCCACCACTAAAATAGTTATATAGGCGAGTAGAGAATAAAGTAGGAGTCTAAGTACATTTGTCCTTAGGTGTAACACCCAATACTTGGATCCGATTGATCGGGTTAGGTGGAGGGCGTTATAGTTATCATTCAAAATATGCACATATTTCCATACAACATAATATCATGGAGTAAAATGAACTGTTAAATCATGCCATGATCATGTCATGCATATTGACATATAGCAACGATTACTCATGCTACCATACATACATGTGATACTATCCCAATAAGAATCAGGCTAGCCATTCTTGGTAGTTCAGCTAATCATTTTTGCTAGAGTTTCCTTCTTCCTGGCTAAAGTTTCTTATTCCTCTATTGCTAGACTTGGATCCTTATGATGGTAACGTCATGCAAAACCTTCCACAACTACCTCCTCTTCTTCTTCAGTTTACCTGAAGAAGATGTTTGGTTTTTAAGAAGACAAAATTGTGAAAAATTTTGTTTCCAGTCTGACCTATTTATTTTCCCTTGGCATGATCTGCACAGACCGTTGCTACCACTTAGTCCTAATTATTGTGTGTTTCACTATGGAACTAGCCGATTCTAATCTAACCAAACTGGTTTTGATATTCAACTTTTCCCTAACCAACCACTTAAGTTTCTAAATGCCTTATTAGTGCCCGTGAATTTCTACTCCTATTTAGTTATGTCCCTAACTCTTCCTCGAGATTAGGTATTTGGGATATCCAGGTGTGACAACTCCCCCAACCTTAAAGAAAATTTTGTCCTCAAAATTTTTGTTCGTGGTAAATCTAGAGTAGTCCTTAAGAAAACATATCTTCCTTTGACTGCCTACTATAAGTTTAGGGGCATACATTACTACTTACCTAGGTAGTCTAGCCTACTCCTAAAACATCTTAAAGTACTCTACCCACATAGCAGGTTCGGACTTCTCACATGTGGAGGTTATCTTCCTACAAGTGATTTGTCAGCCCTTCTAGCAGGGTCCTTAACTGACACCTTGTGCTAGTTGGTTTTCGCATATCAATTCTAGCAAATTCTCTACGAACAATTCACTCTGATGAAGTTTTCTTGCTTTTTTTTCTCAATCGAGCTGTTGAAATAAACCTTTCTCCTATTGACAGGTGTCAAAAATTGGTTCGAGATTTGAAGAATTTTCGTACCCCTTTTCAACCAAATCTTCTTTCTAACGTTTGGTTTTTTGAATCGAGATTTGTAAAAATCTTTTTTTATCAAACACCAATATTTTAAACAATCATTTCCTTGCCATTTGAGTTCTTTTTTAACCTAAAGTTTGCTTCCTTCATCTCTTTTCTTCATCCTTACTCCTTCCACCGGAGTTACTTGTCGTAAGCCCTTATTTATTTTTAAGTAATCCTCCTCCTTCCTTTTTCACCTATTTCACATTACACTATCATGTTTGGAGTTCTACCAACAGCGAGTGGATGGGTCAAGGGTTTTGATCCTCAAAATTAAAGGGGTCCTACGCAAGGTTCTACGGTCTCAAATGGTGGTGACCCATATTTCCCCGAGGCCGATATTCTTTTAAGGATGACTTTATACAGGTGTTCCACCACTCAGGAGGAGATGGTGAACCATTTGATAGCCCGTGGTATCCATTTGCGCAAATTTGCATATCATTTTGAAATTGTCATGGGGGAAAGACGCCTGAACAATTCTAGTAAGGTTCTCCTTCTACCACTCTATTTGTTGGAGGCTAGCTTCCACCTCCCTTTGCATTCTTTCTTCTATGGCGTACTCAAGGAGTATGGAATTACACCAGGACAATTGTCAAGCTTGACTTGGTGGACATTGATGGCGTACTTCCTTCTTTGTAGTAGCCGTAACAAGCCATCTCTTCTCGTGTTTCAATGCTTTTACTAGTTGAAGGTGGTGACTCAAGGGCCCTCAGTTGGAATGGCTTATTTCAGTGTCCACCAAGGTTATAAACCCATACTCAAAAACTAGATTCCAAACCAACATTTAAAATTAATGAAATTTATTCTAGTGAAAAATAAACTTTCTAATGGTTTCAATTTCCCCATAAGGTGGTGTATTCCTATCAAATCCATTTGCCGCCAATCACAATCCTTAGACATAGAAGTTGTGATTGAGAAACTTGAAAGGTTGAGTCTGGGGTGGACTCTAGAGGTAAAAAATCTCCATGCTGTTAGGAATGTTTTATGTTATTGCTTGGAGGGTAGGATCCCCAATGTTTGGCATGTCTTTGATTGTTATCATGGAATGAATCCTAAAATGGTTCAGCCCGCTAAAGAGGCGTGACCATTTGGTGCTGATGGTGAGTTAGCTAGGGTCTTGTAGGGAGAAAGAGGGAGCCCATAAATTTCTTTTATACCATTTACAGCATTCTATCCCCACTCTTGGCTTTCCTTAACTCTAGGATTTGGGGTGAGTTTTTTGATAGGAATTTAATTGAAGGCGTTGCTAACCTAGTAGTTCCTCCTGCAGGTCCTATTCATCTATTGCCCCCGTCAGCTTTACCCAAACCTTGGGTCATGGATATTGAGGCCTTATTTGAGAGTGAACAATAAGCTGTGGATGTGGTCGCCTCAAATGCGCAAGCTAGTAATAGCAGCTAAAAAAGGTTGAGACTTCAAGGAAGTTCCTCTAGTGTTAGGGAAGGTGGTGGCAATAGGTTGCCTTATCACTGACCTAGCAAGTGGCCTGTCCATCTAGAGGATGAAATTTATGTTTCTCAGTTTGAACCTAATACCATAGTCCTCGACTTGATTCTCCATCACTCTCTTCATTCCCTCCTTTAGCCATCCGGTTGAGTTCGCCAAGAGGATAAAATTCCTATTCCTTAGTTTGTGCCCAATACCACACTCCCCACACTTGATTGTCCATCACTCTCTTCATTCCCTCCTCCAGCCATCCCTAGTCTTCAGGTTGAGTTCGCCAATGTTGCTAACCCACATACTACTATTTTGGCTCTACCTCTTGTCTCTCTTAGTGCAATCACTTATGCTCCCCATCTAAAAGAAGTTCAAACCTTTTTCTCATATCGACACTATTTCTATACATGCCAGTATCCTTTTGCTCCTTTTGCAATTTGACAACGCCAGGATCAAGAGCTATCCTCAGAATTGAAAGATTTCACCTATCCCTCCTCCTCTTCTTTTAACATTCACAAAGCCTACGCTACGTGAGATAGCACGCTCTGCCTCTATGTTATTTGTGGAGGATGGCTTGGTCACTTGGGCCTTCCATCAAGCCTATGCTAAAATCGAGGCCAAATAGGCTAAATTTGAAAGGGCCCTTCTCTCTAAGGAGCAGTCCCTTATCGAACTTTTCCAATCACATGAAGCTTTCACCCAATAGATTGCAACGCTCTCTGAGCCTGTCTCCACCAAGAAGACCCAATATCAATCTTTAGGGGCTAAAAATAGAGAGTTGGAGGATAAGGTTTATCAACTCGAGTCCTATAATCAATAACTTCTCATCGTTGTATAGCACATCTAGAAGGAGAATGCGGAGGTACTAGTGAAATACAAGGCAAACACTGAGTATGGCATTCAAGATTTTTTGCCCAAGTTATAGGCCAACTTTTTGCTACATGTTCATGTGGCTGGAGGTCCCCTTAACATAAGTCAAGTAAACTTTGGCTGCATGCACCACTTTACCAAAGCTAGCATTGACTTCAATTTTCACAACCCTTTGGGAGCTAGCTGGAAGGAATTTCAGAGGGAGCAGAGGGAAACTTGAAGTCTCTTTTATCATTTAAACATGAAAACAACCGGCCCTGATTCTCCAAAGGAGTTCACTCCACGAGAGAACTAAATGTCTTATGTAATTTACACCTACTTTCTAGCTTATAATAAAAATTCACCTTTTTTATGTCTTTATTTTCTTCATGTGTTGCCTCGAATTTCTTTTCTTTTTGCCATGGTAAGCCTGCCACTGGTTTCCATAGTTCACAACATTGCATGCACTTTTGATAATACACATTAATCTTATGTAAGGACTTGAAGGACTAATACATAGCCACTATATCATATATATAGGGGTGGTCTTCTAGCTTCATATTTCTAAATGATTGACTAAATTGAAGCTCTGATACCACTAAATTGTAACACAACATACCCAACCTATCTACCGAATTCAAATACCAAGTGCCACAATTCTCGAATCTCTTAATAAACTCCTAACTGATTATTTACAACCCTAATTAGATTAGATACATAAGACTAAATTGTAACACTATTAATCGATGCAAATTTTTCATAAGTAATAATAACTTCCCATGTTTTAACATCGACTATGTAACACCCCAGTTCTGGCGGGTACAAGGTTTGGCGTATAGTCCTAAGGTAATATGATTGACAGAGTAGGCTTCACCCAAGTGCCTCTTTCAACGAGTAGTGTGAACGCATATAGTTATGTGATTAAGTTAATAAAGGTTCCTTGTTAGGTGGCTATATTAGGTGGAATAAGACTAGCGATCACATAAAACAATATCAAGAGTTTGAGTTCATGCTAGGGCTATGGTGCACCTAAATAATTGGGGTATTGTGCAAGTTAAGTTGTAAGGTAAACTAGTTAGAAGCCAACTAAAAGTGAACTAGAATAGTAAAAAGATAAGGGAATTCTTGATTAGGATTCTTGGAATTTTTAAACTTTTGATAAGATAATTCGATAATGATGTGACATTAGTCAAGTTCCAATAAGGACTTAGATTATAATAATAGATATTCAAGTTTGGGAAAGGAAGGTATTCTTCTTTCTTTCTTCTAAGATAAAGTTATCCGAGGCTCGAGAAATCGAAGGCATTTTCTAAGTTGAGGTTGAGATCCCAAATTTTATCAGTAATTGCTTTATGTCAAGGTAAGTTTTATGACTCTGCATGTTGTGCTATGTAAGAGTGGGTTTGAATAAGTGCATGAACAGTAAAATGAAGGTGTAAGGCTTTGTATGAGATTCATCTAGATTTGAAATGATAGTATGGTTATTTTAATAAGCTTTAATGGTGTTCCTCTATTTTGTAAGTAGTGGTTACTACAGTATCTTGATGTTAGATCTAGAGTTCAAACTGCTATCCGTGGTTGTCAAGTGAGTCTCTAAGCTGACTCTTGTATGAAATATTTCTGTAAAAACTGATTGAATACTGAAACCAAAGCTAGAAAAGTATAGTATGATGGTAATGTAGTTGTATGAGTGATTGTTGAAATAGAGTACTTGCTATGATATTGATTCTGATAAGTTTAAGTTTAGTTACATATGTGTGTTATGAGGCATGATATGTCAAAAGATGAGTGTGATTTGTGTTAGTGCAAAAATAGTTTATAAAGTGAGACTGTTTTTGTCTCCACGATTTTGTTTAAAAGGTTTTATCGGGACTTTAAACACGTATCCTGAAAGGAGAAGTCCACGACCATGGCACCTTCTGAAGAGGAACTAAAGGAAGGTTATTACCTAATGGGGTTCCTTACGTGTCCCTGGATGATGATGGGCAAACCTTACGTAGTATGAGTCTAGGCTAATCCATATCGTAAACATGTCAGAAAAGAAAAGCTTTTGTGTCGAAATATGAAAGAAGAACCTTTGCAGCGTAATATGAAAGGAACGCCTTTGTGGCAAATTATGGAGGGATAGCCTCTATGGCAAACCTTGCAATGATAGCCTTTGTGGCAATAATTCGATAAATAAGCCCTTGTGGCACACTATGAAGGAATGTCTTACATGGAGAATGCTTAAAATAAAGCAGTTGTTGCGTATCATAGTAAGGCTCTCGATGGCATACCCTAAAGGAATAACTGTTGTGGCAGATTCTATATTAATTTTCTTTGGAACGTTTAATATAGCTTATAAGTGTGATTAGAAATATCAATAAGGCACAGTGTCTCTATGGGCTATGATAAAGTGTTATACAATACCATGATTCGATTATGAAAAATGAAGTGATGAAGTATAGAAGAAGTTATAGGTAAACATAAAATAAGCGTATTTCGAATAAGGATTTCTCTAATCATATATTTCAAGGAAGGAACTTATATGTTATCAAACATGAATCATGGTGAAACAATGACTTAAAAGTTACGTATCCAATAGTAACAATGTTTAGGTCGTGTCACATCTCGAAATTGGGTGTAGAAGTTTCGAGGGAATTTTTTAATTACGGCTTAAATGGGGTTCGAGAATTCAGAATATGCAACCCAAAAATATCTTCGTTTATGGCTTTTGAAAATTTAAACTAATTTATGAAAATAATGTGGAAAAAATATTCAATTTTAAAAATAGGACTTTTTTGTAAAAGAGTTTAATTTAGGAGTAGTTTTAAAGCAACTATACTAAGTTTTAAAATCAGCCCATTTTCCCCCATTTCACCTTACTTTTGAACTAAAAAAAAAAGAGAGAGAAACAACTTTCGTCCCTTTTCTTTGTGTCGTCCATTAGAGAGAAAAATCCCTAAGCATCATCTTTCAATTTTTGGTTTTCATTACTCTAATCCCTTGTTTTCTATTATCTTTAAAACCCCTTTGAATTAAGAGAAAAACACCAAAAAACCATTAATTTCGTTGATTTTTCTTCAAGTGAGTTTTCTCAGATTTTCAACCAATCATTTGTTTTTCCCTTAACTAAGGTAATTTTTTTAATAGCTTTCAAGTAATCTAGTTATTTGAATAAAGTTTTAATATATTGAATCAAGGATTTTGAATGGTGGTCGAAGTTGGAGTGGTTAGTGGTGAAATTTGAGATTGTAGACGAAAATATTGTTTCTAAGTGTTTTTCAACTTGTTTTTGATGTGTTTAGAAGGTTTTTAAACTCGTTTAAAGTTTCGGTAAAAGATTCAAATGTTTTTTTAAGTTTTCATAAAAATTGCCATGAATGTCAAATTTTTTGGAACCATTAATTTGAGGAGTTTTGAGTGTTTTGAAGGTTGATAATTGTTCTTAGATGAGTAATTGAATGTTTAGCATCGATTTTAAGTGATAAGATTGAATAAGGATTAAGGAATTTGAGTTTCAACTATGATAGTTAAAAATTTCAATTCCATAAGGAACTAGCCTTAGACATGCATTTTTGGTTGATTGAGGTGTGTATATAGTTGTGAATTAATTTTGTATATTGTGTGGTTTATATGTGTGAAGCTTCGGAATCATTGAGACCATCTTCGAGTAAGGCAAAAGGCAAGGAGAATCTAGTTTAAGCTTTCGAAAAATAGGCGAAAGTGTGAAATGTGATTGTTTTGGAATCACTGCTTGTAGACACGATTCATAGTGCTAAATGGGAGCTTAGGAGTAGCATAAAACCCTATCCTAAGTTCTGAGTGTGAGCTTTCTTACTCCTTTTGTGTACTTTACGATATTGTAAAGATGTGATTATGTGAATAAGTATTATGGAATTTCTGTTTCATGCATGTATATGTGACTTATTATGGTTATAGCTCATTGAGTTATATGTTAACACTTGTAAGTGCAGCAACAAAGAGCCTGGTAAGTGGTTGTAACATTTTTGTGTGTATGATGTAAAAGAATAGTGAAAATGTGCAGAAATTGGTAAGTAAATATGTGTATAATTGTGGATACTTTTGCCCTATAATCTTTTAAGACCGTTGGATATAGTTGGCATGCCATAGGATTTTGTGAGTACTCACCCTTATGTTGTGATTTGGGGCATTAAGGCCTGAGATAGTTTGGAGAGATAAGAGAATGTGAGCTAAACTTAATTCATTGATATATGTTGGTGTGTTGGAGAGTTTTAGCTTGATGCTCCACTTATGGGATATTTTCGACTCTTCGAGTCATTGTGTGATAGAGAATTGTGTATCTAATATGTGGTGATAGAGCCCCATTTTATGTTTCATAGTCTCAAGTTGCCAAAATATCACTTAATGAATTGTTTATGAAACATGTTATATGTATATATATATGTGATTTCAAAGTTAGATGTATTTGTAAATGATGCGTGATTAAGTTAGTTTTGCATTATAGTTGAGTATTGTTGTATTTGTGCTTTAGTTGCTTTCGTTTAACATATGATATTGTGGTTGTTTGCGATAATTCTAATCATTCATTGAGCTTGTTAGCTCAAACACTTCTTTCTAAACTATTGTAGATAATTAGTGTTTTCGGTGTGAGTGGTGTGATTCCAAGGAAAATCCAAGTAAGGCTTGGTTAATTTGAGTAGGTGATATTTTTATTATTCTTTTGAACTATAAAAATAAAGGCAATGTAGTTAGAGATTTTGGCTAGTATTGTTATGTTTTAAAAGGTTTATTATGAATTTAGGTTTTTAGGATTTGATAGATGTTTGTTACTGTAACACCCCTCACCCAGGTCCGTCGCCAGAACAGGGTACGAGGCATTACCGAACATGATTCATACTACTATACAAAATTTAAAATGTAAAATCCATATAAATTTAAAACTTTTTCCATAGATAGTCGTCAATACCCATAAGCAAAATAATCATTCGTTATTACAAATAAAAAAACAATTAAGCCTTCTATACATGCCATAATTCCCAAAATATTGTTTTCAAAATACCAAAAGAAGACTGATAGTGTGGATAGATCTCCGACAATCACCGAATCTCGAGCTAGCTTGATGTAACACCCCAAACCCGGCCCAAACACTACAACCGGATCTGGTATGTCACTAAGAAAATTTTTAGTAAAACCAATCGTGTTGACGGAAAGCCCAAATATAATTTATATAAAATATGCCTAATAATCAAAAGCCTAAAACTGAATTACATGTCTTAGTTTTAAAATAAATAAAAATAAACAATAAAGGGCCATAACAAAACAAAAAGGTAAACTAGTGGCCCATGGCCTTATTACAACGTAGTTCAAATCCATAACATAGAATACTTAAAAAAACTAATAAAGGAAAACTTTTCGCTGGATCCACATGTGCTTTTGCATGGCCACATTGTGCTCCACTCCGGCCCAGTCCGATGCACTAATTGTCACCTGAAAGGTTAGTTTAACTGGGTGAGTCGCAAGACTCAGTGTACAACCCTCATGCACCACTAGATTCGGGCCTCATAAAACATAATAATAATTTCATTTACATGGAAACAAATAATATGCAAAGCCCAACCCATTTGCCTAGGTTTCCATCCGCTACACGCCCCCGTACCAACCAAACACACCATTAGGGATTTCTACAATCAACCTACACTGCTACACGCCAACATGGCAGTCATGCTGCTCATCAACATATATTGGCCGAAGTCCTTATAACAGATCACGGCATTAGCCGCTACAATAAATCACAGTAAAAATTGCTACACATATACATATACATATACTTCCTCCTTTCATCACCCAACCTATGCAAACATGTACAATAATTTAAAAACATGTACAACAATTTACTTGTAACATATAATCACATTATTTACTAACTTGAGGGTCCGCTGTTTAAATCTGAGATTTTCGCTTTTAATGTAACATATAAAACTTATGAACATATATATATATAATTAATCAGATCTAGACGGTGGGGAAGTATTACACACGATTCACGTACTCGAAGCTTTCGCTATATCTACGCTACTATCACTCGAGACTACCACTATTGGCCCACGATCGACTTGATTTCGCCCACTCCGATGGCCAATCTCGCACTCTTGAAATAGATCGCTTCTTGTATTTGAGTGACGGTTTTATAGATCCAACCTCTCTCGCTTGGTCGTTAGTTGAGTCCATAACAATCCCTTAATTACTAAACCAAATAAACGATGAGATCTAACTCATGAATTAAATATAACCCTTAAAACGAGCACTTACTTAGTTAGTCGAATCCCGAATGTCCTTGAGAAATCGTCACCACCAACCTACCTTTGGCTTTTCCACCAAATCGACACTTAGAATAAAACAAGACAAGATTAAACTTCAGGATAGAGAGAGTGAAATTGACAAGCCTTTGGAATTAATGATTTGGTTTAGAACTTGATGAAAAATAAAGAAAACACAAAGAAACAAAATCTCAAACTCACCAGTTAGAGAGGAGTATGCAAACTTATGGTACACCTTGAAATAGAGATCTCACTTGTAGATTCGGCTATGGGGAGGAAAATAAAGACTAGGGTATTCGGCTTTGAGAAGAAAAGAGGGGAAAATAAACTGTGTTGGAGAGTTGCGGCAAAGAAAAGAATTTGAGAGAATAGGAGAAGGGAATTTCGGCTAGGTGAGGAAGAAGAGAAAAAAAAAAGAATGGATGATCAATTGGCTTAAATAGAATTCGGCAGTGCACCCCCTATCCCAGAGTTGGATTTTCGGCCAACTCTAGAAACACCTGATAGCTCAAATTCCTATCCCTTATCATGATCTGCTGACTCATTTAAAAGAGTCTCAACTAGATCCAACTCTTCATCCTCTTAATTATTAGCTTTTATCACTTAAATAAAAATAAATAAAGCTTCTAAATGCTAACAAGTGTGCCGTTCACTCCCCCTCCTTGATATGTCGAAATTTTGCCCCCAGTTCTTGGGCCTCAAGTGCCCACACATGGCCCAATAACCTTCCTAAGTGGCGCCACCCTAGTGCCCACTCAAAGCACTCCAAATTTTTGGGCCACAAGCCCAACTTGCTACCAAACATAACTATTTACATTTAATTACTACTAACACCATTTTTAATCATTCTAACCCAAGTTTTAAAGCCCAAAATATCACTTAAACTTCTCAGAACTTTAATTTAACCTCTAATCCATATATTTAATCAAGGCCTCAGCCCGAGCCTTAAATTCTCAAACTAACATGTTAAACCAACATATAAATGCACAGGCCCACATTTAGGATGTTATAGTTCTACCCCCTTAAAATAAATTTCGGCCTCGAAATTTTACCTGATCAGAAAAGATGGGGATACTATTGGCGTATAACATCCTCTGGCTCCCACGTCGCTTCTTCTGCGCTATGATTTTACCACAAGACTTTGACCAATGGAACAGACTTCCTTCTCAACACTTTCACATCTCGATCCAGAATTTGCACTGGTTCCTCTTCAAAAGACAAATCCGGTCTTACTTCTATCTCTTCTACCGGCACTATGCGTGATGGATCGGATCGATAACATCTCAACATCGAGACATGGAACACGTCATGTATCCGCTCCAACTTCGAAGGCAACTCCAACCGATAAGCTACTGGGCCCATACAATCTAGTACCCGATAAGGCCCAATAAACCGTGGACTTAACTTACCCTTCTGTCCAAACCTCATTACCTTCTTCCACTGGGATACCTTTAAAAAGACTTGATCTTCTACCGTAAATTCCACCTCTTTTCGCTTTAAATCCACGTAAGATTTCTGTCGATCGGATGCTTACTTTAGCCGAGCCCGTATTAACTTCACTTTCTCCTCTATTTTCGAAACTAATTCTGGACCTAACACCTTACGTTCCCCCAACTCCGTCCAACAAGTTGGAGTATGACATCTCCTTTCATATAATGCTTCATAAGGCGCCATCTGAATGCTGGCTTGGTAACTATTATTGTATGCAAATTCTGCCAAAGGCAAATACTCTTCCCAACTGCCCCTAAAGTCGATGATGCAACCCCTTAGCATATCCTCCAAAATTTGGATTACCCTCTCAGACTGACCATCAGTCTGTGGGTGAAAAGCAGTACTAAAGTCTAACCTTATTCCCATTGCTTGATATAGAGCCTTCCAAAATCGTGACGTGAACCTAGGGCCCCTATCTGATATGATTGGCATCGGCACACCATGCAATCTTACAACCTCAGCCACATACAATTTAGCCAGCTTTTGTAAAGAAAAGTCCACTCGAACCGGTATAAAGTGAGCAGACTTCGTTAGCCGATCTACAATCACCCAAATCGAATCTTTCTTAGTGGGTGTAATAGGTAACCCACTAACAAAATCCATCGTGATTCTCTCCCATTTCTATTGGGGAATCTTCACCAGCTACAACAATCCCGATGGCACTTGGTGTTCAGCTTTGACCTGTTGACACGTCAAACATTTTCCTACGACTCCTGTTACCTCTTTCTTCAGCTGGCCACCAAAATTGCTCTTGTAAATCACGGTACATCTGGACTCCTCCAGGATGCATAGCATAGGGGCTACTATGCGATTCCCGAAGAATCTTCTGTCTTAGCTCATCATCCTTAGGCATGCAAATCTTCCCACGATAACACAGAACTCCATCATTGTTCAGACTATAGTCCTCTATTCCACCATCCCTTACTCACAACAGTCGAACACTCAAGTCTTTGTCTCCTAACTGCTTATCCTTAACCTGACTTACCCATGTTGGCTTTACTTGCAACTCAGCCAGCAAACTCCCATCGTCGAATAAACTCAAATAAGCAAACATGGCTCTTAACTCCGATACTACTTTACGGCTTAGCGCATCTGCTACCACATTCGCCTTTCCAGGGTGATATTCGATCGAACAATCATAATCCTTCAAGAGCTCGATCCACCTACGTTGTCTTAAATGCAGCTCCTTCTGGGTAAGGAGGTACTTCAGACTCTTATGGTCAGTGTAAATTACTGACTTCTCCCCATCTAAGTAGTGCCTCCAAATATTTAAGGAAAACGTTACCGCCGCCAACTCTAAGTCATGCGTAGGGTAGTTCAACTCATGCGGTCTCAACTATCAAGACGCATACGCCACCACCTTTCCTTCTTGCATCAGTACTCACCCTAAACCTATGTGCGACGCATTACAGTAGATGGTAAATTCCTTTCCTGCCTCCGGTTGAATTAACACTGGCATTTCTATCAGGATTCTCTTCAACTTCTCAAAGCTCTCTTGCTATTTGTCGGTCCATACAAACAATACTCCCTTCCTCAACAACTTAGTTAGAGGAGCCGCTATTAGAGAAAACCCTTCAACGAACCTTCGGTAATACCCTACCAAACCTAAGAAACTCTGAACCTCCGTCACAGACTTTGGTGGTTTCCAATCCAATACAGCCTCTATATTTCGAGGGTCCACCCTGATTCCCTCGGCCGAAACTACATGTCCTAAGAAAGTCACTTCCTTCAGCCAGGACTTACACTTACTGAACTTTGCAAACAACTGCTTCTCCCTCAGAGTTTGCAACACCACGTGAAGATGTTTGTCATGCTCCTCCTTCGACTTAGAGTAGACCAGGATATCGTCGATGAACACCACAACGAACCGATCAAGATATGGCTGAAACACCTGGTTCATCATATCCATAAAGACTGCTGGCGCGTTCGTCAACCCGAACGGCATCACCAAGAACTCATAATGCCCGTACCGAGTCCAAAATGCCGTCTTATGAATGTCTCCTTCTTTAACCCTTAATTGATGATATCCGGACCGTAGGTCAATCTTAGAAAAGACTGATGCTCCTTTGAGCTGATCGAACAGGTCGTCGATTCTTGGTAATGGATACTTGTTTTTGATCGTCAACTTGTATAATTGACGATAGTCCACGCACATACGCATGGATCCGTCCTTCTTCTTTACGAACAGGACCGGCGCTCTCCATGGAGACACACTCGGTCGAATGAACCCACGATCCAATAGTTCCTGAATCTGAGCCTTGAGCTCCACCAATTCCTTTGGCGCCATCCTATAAGGAGCAATAGATACTGGTGCTGTACTCGGAAGTAGGTCTATTCCAAATTCTACCTCGCGATCCGGGGGTAATCCTGGCAATTCCTCAGAAAGACATCCGCGAACTCCTTGACTGTTCAGACCTCATTAACAGTCACCTCCTTAGCATCCAATGCACTAATAAAAGCTAGATATGCACTACATCCCTTCCGAATCATCTTAATAGCTTTTAAGGATGATACCACATTGGACAAGTAATTCCTCCTTTCTCCTAACACTACCACCTCCCCGCCTTCCGGGGTACCCAACACCATACGATTGTTCCCACAGTCCAACTTGGCACGATGCTTAGTTAACCAATCCATTCCCAAAATAAGGTCAAACTCTCCAAACGGTAATTCCGTTAAATCTGCTGGGAATACTACCCCTTGAGTCTTTAAAGGTACATCCCTAAATAGTTTTTCCACCACCTTAGATTGTCCTAAAGGACTAGCCACGGTCATCTTCCTAGTGGTTGTTTCAGAGTCTATACCTAGAGTCTCAGATACTTAACATGCAACATAGGAGTGGGTTGACCCAATATCAATTACGGCAAATAAAGGATTATCAGTAATAAGAAACATACCGGTTATAACATCTGGTGCATCAATGTCTTCCCTTCGACGAGTCGCATAAACTAAACCCGGCTGCCTTGCATTCGTTTTACCTGTACCTCTACCAGATGCTCCACGACCCTGACCGGATCCATTTCTTCCTCTAGATGTACCTCTACCCTTTGGTCCAAGCAGATCACCTCTCCTAGTCTGATCAGAACCTCAGCCCATTGGCTGCCCACGATCCATCTGAGGACAATCCCTCATCAAATGTTCTGTGGATCCAAACCTAAAACATCCACCGATTTTCACCCAACACTCTCCATAATGGGTTCTCCCACATATAGAACATGCTTGACTCTGGCCCGATAGGGCACGAGCTGGCCCATCAGTTCTAGGCCTCTTCTGAAAATTTTCAGTTGCTTTGGAGGGTCCAAGACTCCTCTTACTCCTACCCCGATCCTTATCCTTCTCTTGTCTCTCCACCCGTTTCACTTCCTCAGCTATTTTAACTTTATCCACTAGAACCGCAAAAATTCTCTCTCGTTGTGGCGTAATCAGAACCCTTAGCTCATTCCTTAGCCCATCCTCGAATCGAACGCATCGTTCATACTCTGTTGCTACCATTCCCCGAGCGTAACGACTCAGGCGTAGAAACTTAGCCTCATACTCAGCCACAGATTTACTCCCCTACATCAAATTCAGGAATGCTTTCCTTTGAGCATCCATATAACTAGCCCCAACGTACTTTCCCTGGAATGACTCCTTAAAGAAATCCCAGTCAATCAGGTCCACGGCCGTACCCTCTTTCACCGTGAGCCACCATTGTAGGCCTCGTCTCGAAGAAGAGACACGACCCCCTTCAGCTTCTTCTCCACCGTGAAGTCTAGGTCATCCATTATATGTTCCACTGCCTCTAACCAATATTCAACGAAACTTGGGGATATGCCGAGACTTCCCTAAATACCTCAGCCCCATTGTTCCTCAGTCTTTCAGGCACAGATTTTCGGGCTCCTATGCCCATACCAGCTTCAGCCGCTCTTTCCAAAACCCTCAGTACAGCCTGAGATACCACGTCCTCTCCATCTATCTAGTCCTAGAATTCCACCTCAGCAGCTGGTGGAGCCGGTATCTCACTTCCTGACCCATGACCCGATCCTACGGGTTCTGACACGGTCATTCTACCTCTACCGCGTCCACGTGGTGGATGTCCTTGACCTCTTGTACTCATTCTTTTGGTTTGCGTTTATCTGATTTAAAAATTTTATGAGTCATTAATTGTTTCCACTAATTATCCCCGAACAATCTTATGAAACATAGTTTTAAAAGTGATTCTTTCGAATTCGAACTTATCTACAGTTTTCAGTCTTCCTATTCTAGGAGTTATGCACACACAACGTTCATATAAGTAGCATTCATCACCTAGGGGTATTTTCGTCATTTCGCTATCTAGAGATATTTTTGTAATTTTATCCTACAGGGGTATTTTTGTAATTTTCCAAAAAAAGGTTCCGGGTGATTTGGCGAAATAAGGGTATTTTGGTAATTTCGCAAATCGGAGGATATTTCGATAATTTTGCAAATTCGGGATATTTCGGTAATTTATAAAATCTGGGGTTATTTCAGTAATTTTAAAAATCTGAGGGTGTTTCAGTAATTTTGCCAATCAGGGGTATTTTGTTCATTTGCAAATTAAGGGTGTTTTGGTCATTTACAACTCAAGGATATTTTGATGTTGTTGTTTTTGTTTTTGTTTCCTATGGAAAGATTCTGTTGACTTTGTAAATCGGGGTATTTCTGCAAATCATGGATAATTTTTTTTTCAAAATAAGGATATTCTAATAATTTTATAAGAAAAAAGGTGGCTGGTCCCTTTCGAGTTTTAATTATAAGTTTTGGCACGTCAACACGTGCTCGTAGCTAGGGTGAATAGTCACTATGCAGGTAGGATTCTAGTGGAAAGGGGTGAGTCACTAGGATCGCTTAAATACCAAGCTTTCTCAATCCACTCCTAGACATGCATATGCCTATTGCCACACCTGTCATGGCTAAAGTGAACAATCACTATGCACGGTGAGATTCAGTGAAGAGGAGGTGAGTCACTCTGACTGCTTAAATACCAAGCTCTTCTGGATCTACTCCTAGACATTCATATGCTTGTTACCATACTTTAATCTTGTGATTGGTTTACAGGTTTTGTTTAATGAAGTTAAGTATTATGGATTTTTAAGAGTTTGTTTGTCTAAGCCTAGAGTCCATCAAGTTCTAACCTAAATAGTCTACGTCACATAAGCCCGTTAACCCCACATTTATATCACACAATAGTTTAAAGTACTTACCTGGCGAACTTGGCCTGAGACGCAGGTGCCATGCTGGACTAACAAACCTTTACTAAGAGAAATCCATGTTTTAAAAAACCCATTTTTAGAAAATCTTTTGGGCCCAAAATCCCAAAGCTGAGTTTTGAATCGGGCTCTGATACCAATTTGTAACACCCCAAACCCGGCCCAAGCACTACAACCGGATCTGGTATGTCACTAAGAAAATTTTTAGTAAAACCAATCGTGTTGACGGAAAGCCCAAATATAATTTATATAAAATATGCCTAATAATCAAAAGCCTAAAACTGAATTACATGTCTTAGTTTTAAAATAAATAAAAATAAACAATAAAGGCCCATAACAAAACAAAAAGGTAAACTAGTGGCCCATGGCCTTATTACAACGTAGTTCAAATCCATAACATAGAATACTTAAAAAAAACTAATAAAGGAAAACTTTTCGCCGGATCTACATGTGCTTTTACATGGCCACCTTGCGCTCCACTCCGGCCCGGTCCAATGCACTAATTGTCACCTGAAAGGTTAGTTTAACTGGGTGAGTCGCGAGACTCAGTGTGCAACCCTCATGCACCACTAGATTTGGGCCTCATAAAACATAATAATAATTTCATTTACATGGAAACAGATAATATGCAAAACCCAACTCATTTGCCTAGGTTTCCATCTGCTACATGCCCCCGTACCAACCAAACACACCATTGGGGATTTCTACAATCAACCCACACCGCTACACGCCAAGATGGCATTAATGCTGCTCATCAACATATATTGGCTGAAGCCCTTATAACAGATCACGGCATTAGCCGCTACAATAAATCACGGTAAAAATCGCTACACATATACATATACATATACATATACTTCCTCCTTTCATCACCCAACCCATGCAAACATGTACAATAATTTAAAAACATGTACAACAATTTACTTATAACATATAATCATATTATTTACTAACCTGAGGGTCCGCTGTTTAAATCCGAGATTTCAGCTTTTAATGTAACATATAAAACTTATGAACATATATATATATAATTAATCAGATCTAGACGGTGGGGAAGTATTACACATCTGATTCGCGTACTAAGGCTTTCACTATATCTACGCTACTATCACTCGAGACTACCACTATTGGCCCACGATCTGACTTCGATTTTGGCCCACACTCTGATGGCCAATCTCGCACTATCGAAACAGATCGCTTCTTGTATTTGAGTGACGGTTTTACAGATCCAACCTCTACTGCTTGACTGTTAGTTGAGTCCATAACAATCCCTTAATCACTAAACCAAATAAACGATGAGATCTAACTCATGAATTAAATATAACCCTTAAAAGGAGCACTTACCTAGTTAGTCGAATCCCGAATGTCCTTGAGAAATCGTCACCACCAACCTACCTTCGGCTTTTCCACCAAACCGACACTTCCGAATAAAACAAGACAAGATTCGGCTTCTAGGATAGAGAGAGTGAAATCGACAAGCCTTTGGAATAAATGATTTGGTTTAGAACTTGACAGAAAAATAAAGAAAATGCAAAGAAACAAAATCCCGAAACTCACCAGATTAGAGAGGAGTATGCAGCTTATGGTGCACCTTTGGGAAACAGAGATCTCACTTGTAGATTCAGCTATGGGAGAGGAAAATAAAGACTAGGGTATTCGGCTTTGAGAAGAAAAGAGGGGAAAAAAAACTGTGTTGGAGAGTTGTGGCAAAGAAAAGAATTTGAGAGAATAGGAGAAGGGAATTTCGGCTAGGTGAGGGAGAAGAGAAAAAAAAAATAAAAGAATGGATGATCAATTGGCTTAAATAGAATTCGGCAGTGCACCCCCTATCCCAGAGTTGGATTTTCGGCCAACTCTAGAAACACCTGATAGCTCAAATTCCTATCCCTTATCATGATCTACTGACTCATTTAAAAGAGTCTCAACTAGATCCAACTCCTCATCCTCTTAATTATCAGCTTTTATCACTTAAATAAAAAGAAATAAAGCTCCTAAATGCTAACAAGTGTGCCGTCCACTCCCCCTCCTTGATATGCCAAAATTTTACCCCAAATTCTTGGGCCTCAAGTGGCCACACACGGCCCAATAACCTCCCTAAGTGGCGCCACCCTAGTGCCCACTCAAAGCACTCCAAATTTTTGGTCCACAAGCCCAACTTGCTACCAAACATAACTATTTACATTTAATTACTACTAACACCATTTTTAATCATTCTAACCCAAGTTTCAAAGCCCAAAATATCACTTAAACTTCTCAAAACTTTAATTTAACCTCTAATCCATATATTTAATCAAGGCCTCAGCCCGAGCCTTAAATTCTCGAACTAACATGTTAAACCAACATATAAATGCACAGGCCCACATTTAGGATGTTACATTGATGACACTATAGAACAAGGAAAAGAAAAGAGAGTAAGCATATAGCTTAGTAAGTAAGTATATAAATAATAAATAATGGATTTAATATGTTTACAAGATAACACAATCATATCTACATTTAAAGTCACTATTAATTCAAATTCGGAGCAAGCTGTCTATTCAAGCCACAGTCACTAAATTATTTTTATCTAGAGCTACAAAACTCAAAATTAAGATCCGTAAATTTTCCCTAAAACTAGATTCACATATATTTTTACCATAAAATTTTAAGAATTTTTTGTTTAGCCAATTAGTACATTTTATTCTTCAACGCCTCCCCTATTCTGCTGTCTGACAATTCTGACCATTCTTTGCTAAAATTTAATTATCTTTTTGTACAGAATTAAAATGATGTTATAGTTTGCTTATTCTAAAAATAGACTCAATAAGTAATCTAATCATATAAATTATGTCCCAATATTATTTTTGTAATATTTTCAGTGATATTTCCAAGTCAGAACAGGGGATCTCGAAATCACTCTGAACCAGTCTCAAAAAAATCTAAATATCTCAAAATATACCAATCCTTTGCTTTCGCTGTTTCTTTTATATGAAAATAGACTCAAGAATATTTAAATAAATGTCTCATACAACTTATAATTCAATTTATACCATTTTTGGTGATTTTTCAAATTCACATCACTGTTACTGTCCAAAACAGTTTTATTGTAAAATTTTGCTTTCTCTCACTTTTGTTGTATTCATTACTTACCTATAACAACCATTCAAATTTCCAATCACATATTGAGCATATTGCTCATACATTATACATACATAAAAATATACATATACTTATCACTACAACATCTCACATAATTTCATTTAGTCAGTTTTCCCGTTGAATGCTTCGGAATAATAACGAATATGCGGTGGTTTACATTTTGACCCACCTTTGAAATCGAAGCTCTCTTGTACACATAGTGGCCTACACTCAGTAACACTCATGTGACCTAGCTCAATTGTACTTATAATTCTGGCTCTCTTGTACATATGGTGGCCTCCACTTAGCACCACCCATATGACCTAGCCTTCTCGTATCTCTCTTGTACACATAGTGGCTCACTCCATATACCACACATGTGACCTAGCTACATATAGCTTTCTTGGACACATGGCGTACTCTCGGTACTACACATGTGACCTAGCTACGTATACAAAATCTCTTGTAGCTCTCTTGTGCACATAGTGGCCTACACTTAGTACCACTCATGTGACCTAGCTACATGCCAATTACATCTTTCGATTCCGAAGGTTCAAACGGGAAATAACTCACTTTTTAACACTTTATTTCATTCCTTCAATAGTAAATTATGATCCAAAAATCAAATACAATACATTAAACATGCTGAAATATAAAACATCAAAAAAAATAATGAATTATTTACATACTACTTACCTCGGTGCAAAATATGGCAAAATTTGCAATTTAGTCCTTAACTTTTCCTTTCCCTCGTTCAAGATCGATTCCACGTTCTACTTGATCTATAATAACACATTTAGCTTATTTAATATTTACATTATTTAATTCAATCCAAAATCACATTATGGCAAAATTACGTTTTTGCCCCCTAACTTTCACAAAATTACAATTTTGCCCCTAGGCTCAAAAATTAAACTTCATCCTATTTTATTACATTTTAAGACATGTTGAACATTTTTCCCTTCTACGGCAACATCAAATTCTCACTCTAACATGTACTTATGAACATTAGATATTTTTACCATTATGTCATTTTACTCGTTTTTACGTAAAATCACTTAGCAAAAGTTGTTTAACATAATTTCAACCTTCATATTCTATCATAAAACATCAAAATAAACACATTTCACCTATGGGTATTTTTCCAAATATGAACCCTAAGTTAAATTATTGCTAGAATAATCTAAACCAAGTTACCGGGATTCCAAAAACGTAAATAACATGAAAAACGGGGCTTGGATTGACTTACTATGGAGCTTGGAAGCTTGGAAACCCTAGCTATGGAGTCCCCTTCCTTGAAGTTTCGTCCTAAGGAAGAAGATGAGCATATTTTGCCATCTTTTTCCCTTTTAATTTCTTTTTATTACCAAATGACTAAATTACCCTTCATTAAAAACTTTGGTTCTTTCTACCTATATTTGTCCATTTTTGTCCATGAAAGCCTAATCGTATAATTACCATTTAAGGACCTCTACTTCAATTATGCTCTTCAATTAAATCCTTTAGTATCTAGAACTCTCATTTATCAACTTTTACAATTTAACCCTAATAAGCAAATTAGACAAGAATTTCATAAAATTTTCTATCAATACTCTAACACATGCATCCAATCAATTAATAAATCATAAAAATTAATCAAAATAAAGTTTTCTATCTCAAATTTTTGGTTTTGTAACCACTGTTCCGTTTAGGCCCTATTTCGGGATGTTACATTTCTCCCCCCTTTAGGGATTTTCATCCCCGAAAATCTTACCTGTGAAGAGGTTTGGATACTATTTTCGCATAGCCTCTTCAGGCTCCCATGTAGCCTCGTCTACCCCATGTCTATTCCATAATACTTTCACAAGTGTGACACTTTTGTTCCTTAGTTACTTGACCCATCGAGCTAAAATCTTAACTGGTTCCTCTTCGTAAGTCATATCTGGTTGAATCTCAAACTCCTTCTGAGGAATCACATGTGACGGATCAGAACGGTAATGACGTAACATGGATACATGGAGCACATTATGAATCTTCTCTAACTCAGTTGGCAAAGCTAACCGATATGCTAATGGCTCAACTCTCTCTGTAACCTCAAATGGCCCAATAAATCGTGGACTTAGTTTGCCTTTCTTGCCAAATCTGAGGACTTTCTTCCACGGGGATACTTTTAAAAACACTTTGTCACCAACTTGATACTCAATCTCTTTTCTCTTTAAGTCTGCATATGACTTCTGTCTATCTGAAGCTACTTTCAAGCATCTCTGATGACTTTTACTTTCTCTTCTGTTTCTTTAACTAAATCGACCCCATGAATGTGATTTTCCTTAAGCTCTGTCCAATATAAAGGTGTACGACATTTGCGTCCATACAAAGCCTCATAAGGTGCCATCTTCAAACTCGACTGATAACTATTATTGTAAGCAAACTCTACTAATGGTAAATACTTTTCCCAACTACCTTGAAATTCTAATACACAGCATCTAAGCATATCCTCAAGCACCTGAATTACTCTCTCTGATTGATCATCGGTCTGAGGATGACAGCTGTACTAAAACTCAACTTTGTGCCCAAAGCTTCCTGTAACTTCTTCCAAAACCGTGAAGTAAATCTCGAATCTCTGTCTGAAATGATCCATAATGGTACCCCATGTAGTCTAACTATCTCTGAGATATATAATTCAACCAACTTATCTAGTGAATAATCCATACGAACTGAGATAAAATGAGCCGACTTCGTTAGCTTATAAATTACAACCCATATTGCATCTTTCTTTCTCGGTGTCAACGGTAGTCCTATAACAAAATCCATAGTAACTCGGTCCCATTTCCACTCAGGGACTAACACAAGCTGCAATAAACCTGAAGGTACCTGATGTTCGGCTTTTACTTGCTGACATATCAAGCATCTAGAAACAAACTTTGAAATATCTTTTTTCATTCCTACCCACCAATACATTTTCATCAAATCATTATACATCTTTGTACTACCTGGGTGAATAGAAAAAGAACTATTATGTGCTTCCTAGAGGATCTTCTGAATAAGCTTGTCATTCTTCGGTACACATACTCTGTCTCTGAACAACAAAAAACCATTAGAACCGATCTGAAAATCAAACTCTACACCTGACTCGAACTGAGCTCTTTTAGCTTGCAACTCACTATCATTTTTCTGAACTTCATGGATTTCTTCAAGAAACATCGGTTTAGCTCTCAACTCAGTTATAATGAAACCATCATCTGATAAAGCCAAGTTAGTATTCAAAGCTCTCAATGCAAATAAAAATTTTCTACTCAAGGCATCGGCAACAACATTTGCTTTACCCAGATGGTAATCGATCACTAACTCATAATCTTTAATCAACTCTAACCATCTTCTTTGCCTCAGGTTCAAGTCTTTCTGAGTCATCAAGTATTTCAAGCTTTTATGATCAGTGAATATTCGACACTTCTCGCCATACAAGTGATGTCTCCAAATTTTTAGAGCAAATACAATAGCAGCTAGCTCTAAATCATGCGTCGGATAATTTTTCTCATGTGGTTTTAGCTGTCTAGAGGCATAAGCAATTACTTTACCTTCCTACATAAGTACACAACCCAATCCATTTAAGGATGCATCACTGTAGACCACAAACTCTTTACCTGGTTCTGGTTGTACTAAGACAGGAGCTTCAGTCAACAATGCCTTTAACTTGTCAAAACTTTGCTGACATTTCTCAGTCCATTCAAATTTGACATCTTTTTATAACAATCCTGTCAATGGGGTAGCTATTATGGAACATCCCTCTACAAATCGTCTATAATAACCAGCTAATCCCAGAAAACTTCTAACCTCAGATACATTCCTCGGAGGCTTCCACTCAACAATGGCTGAGATCTTGCTCGGGTCAACTCTAATGCCTTCACATGAGACGATGTGTCCCAAGAATCCAACATCTCGAAGCCAAAACTCACTTTTACTAAATTAAGCATACAACTGGTTATCTCTCAAAGTTTGTAAGACAGTTCTCAAATGCTCTACATGCTCAGTCTCAACATGAGAATAAATTAAGATATCATCAATAAATACGACTACAAACTTATCCAAGTAAGGTCTGAATATTCAGTTCATTAAGTCCATGAAAATGGCAAGAGCATTAGTCAAGCCAAATGGCATCACAAGGAACTCATAATGACCGTACCTAGTCCGGAAAGTAGTCTTCGGAACATCTGTCTCTTTAACTCGCAACTGGTAGTATCCGGATCTTAAATCTATCTTAGAGAACACAGTGATTCCCTTCAATTGATCAAATAAATCATCAATTCTAGGTAGTGGATATCTATTCTTTATTGTTACCTTTTTAAGTTGTCGATAGTCTATGTACAATCTCATCGAACTGTCTTTCTTTTTCACAAATAGGACTGGTGCACCTCAGGGTGAATAACTAGGTCTTGCAAAGCCTTTATCAGTTAATTCCTGCAGCTGAGCTTTTAATTCTTTCAATTCCAACGGGGCCATTCTATATGGAGCAATAGAGATGGGTGTAGTACCTGGAATCAACTCAATACCAAACTCCACTTCTCTAATAGGAGGCAAACCGGTAATTCTTAGGAAACACATCCGGATACGTGATACCATCGGCATCGACTCAATTTTCAGCTCAATCTTTAGTGTTTAACACAAAAGCAAGATAAGCTTCATACCTTTTTCTCAAACATTTCGAAAGCGGACATAATAGAAATCATAGCAAATGAACTATCGGCTCATCCGAGTTAACCCAAGGATTTCACCATTTCACATTTCATTTCGATGAATTTCTTCCCACAATTCACTATCACATCATGTGCGTCACCAATCCATACCAAGGATCACATCAAACTCGTCAAATGGCAATAGCATGAGGATACCGAAACAATGACCTTTAATCATTGAAGGGCAATTTCTACATACTTTATCTACTAACACATGCTTGCCTAATGGATTTGATACTTTAATCACAAATTCAGAGATTCTATAGGCATACTTATACTAGGCATCAATTTCAAGCAAACATAGGAATAGGTCGAACCCGGATCAATCAAAGCAACAACATTAATATCATGTGGAGAAAATGTACCGTAATTACATCGGGGGAGAATGCCTCCTCACGAGCTCGGATGGCATATGTCCTAGAAGGTGTTCTAGCTTCTGATCTCGTGGCTGGGTCTTTCATCACACTTTTACTGCTAGCTCCACTTCCAGTATTTCTCGAAGGTCTACCTCTATTAGCAGTGTTAGTCTGTCTAGCACTGTGAAATTTCTCTTCCTTAGTTCCCTCCAGACAATCTTTAATAAAATGATCACGAGAACCACACTGAAGCAAGCTCGACCAGTTCCCCAACACTCACCAAAATGTTTCCTTCCACAATGCTGACACTCGAGTTTACTAGACTTCACATTGCCCACACTTGCCACTGAAGTAGCTTGAGTTTTAGGACCCGAATATGATCTCCCACGGTCTCGGTGTGAATGTCCCACTGAAACTGTAAATCAAGGATTCATCTCTTTGAACTTCTTTGATTGAGATTGGGACGACTTTCTCATCAGTCTCTTTCTTGTATCTCGGGCCTCGATAGCAGCTTTCCTTCTTTCTTTGTTTAATTCCTCAGCTTTAAGGGCTCGGTTGACCAATACCACAAATTCTTTTAGCTCAAGAATTCCCTCAAACATTTTAATGTCCTCATTAAGCCCATCTTCGAATCTCTTGCACATAATAGCCTGGGTGGACACACACTCCTGGGCATACTTACTAAGTCTAACAAATTCGAGCTCATACTCTACCACCGACATCTTGCCCTGCTTCAATTCAAGGAACTCTTTCTGTTTCTGATCAATAAATCGCTGACTTATATATTTCTTTCTAAACTATTCCTGGAAGAAATCCCAAGTGATCCTTTCTTTTGGCACCAATGCTACTAAAGTTTTCCACCAATGATAGGCTGAATCTCTCAGAAGTGATACAACACATTTTAAACACTCCTTTGGTGTACACGAGAGCTCATCACATACACGGATAGAGTTTTCAAGCCAAAACTCTGCTTTCCTAGGATCATCATCAATATTTGCTCTAAACTCTTCTGCTCTTAGCTTTCTAATTTGATCGATTGGAGGCTTGTTCATTCTTACCAAATCCATGCCCTGGGGAGCTACAGGAACCGTCTGAGGTATGGGAGGGGGTGGAGGAGGTCGAGCATTCAGATTCGCTTGAATAAACTCAATATACCAGTTACTCATCATTTGGAGGATGTAACATCGTAAATTTTTAGGCCTATGCATTTAATGGGTGAATATGTGAAATGGGTTAATTTAAGTGTTAGGGGTCCAAATTGGGCTCAGGCTTAGGCAGAGGCCTTGATTAAAATTATCTGTTTGGGCATTATAGGGTTTAAAAGGTAGTATCTATGTTTAAAATACCAAAGTGGGCTTGTGGCCCAATCTTAGGAGGTGACGCCACACACAAGGAGTAAGGGGCCCAAATTTAAGTTTCATAGAGCCCAATTCTTTTAATTTAAGTTAGCTAAATTTTGGGCATTAGGATTAGGTGGAGTGGATGGCAACAAGGCTAAAATTTAGGGGTTTTAATGTTTAAAATATGTGGATAATAAGCAGATAAAGGCTATTATTTAGAATTTATTTTATGTGGATAATAAGCAGATAAAGGCTAAGATTTAGAGATTTTAATGATTAAAATATATGGATAATATACTGATAAAGAAGGGAGGAGTTAGAGATAATTAAGTCTCTTTTAGATGAGCTAGTAGATTAAGATAAAGGAGAAAAGTTAGGAATTTATCTACAAAGAGAGTGATGGCCAAGAATCCATCACTGAGAGGAGTAAAGAAACCAGCTACTACATGGCAAAGGGTTGCCGAATTTCCTATAAATAGAGGGGGCTAGCTTCTTGTTTCTGACATTAAATCCTCTCCCTTTTGTGCCGAAATTCCTTAGCTTCTTTTCTCTAAATTTCTTTCTCCAATTTCTCTAAATGCTGAAAACTCCATTATTCTCTTATTTCTTCTAAAAGCCAAAAACTCCATTATTCTCTCCTTTCTCCTAAAAGCCGAAAACTCCATTATTCTCTTCTTTCTTCTAAAAGCTGAAAACTCCATTATTCTCTTCCTTCTCTAAAAAGCTAAAATTTCTATAGTTTTTATTTTATTCATCCTATTTGAGAAATTGTTCTATACGTTCGGCATTTAAATCCTCCATTGACATTGTCGAATTCTCTCTCTAGTACTAGCCGAATCTCCTAAGTTAAGGTAAGAGTAGATTTTTGATTAGTTCTCATAATCTATTCCTGATTTTTGAAAAGGCAAAAGCTGAAAGCTAATAGTTTAATGGTTTATGATGGGCGGCAAGTCAGGATTTGAAGGAAGCCTAGTCGACTAGATCTAAAAGCCAAAATTCATAAGTCTCCAATTTTGAGATTTTTAAGGTAAGAAGATTTTCCTAGATTTCTATTAGATTTCATCATTATATACAAGATTTTAACTTTATAAGGAGGATTAACGATTAAATATTATTATAGTAACTCTGATAAGGATTTATAATAGAATTAAATATGGATCAGGCAAAAGAAAGAATCCCTAAGTTTAAGAAACGAAAAGATCTTACATTCGAGATTGGCCAATTGGTTGTGGACCGGCTTCTGAACAACACCTTAGGCAGATAGCAGTTGTGTCGACTAAGTATAGAGTCGATATAGAAAGCCTTATTTTATCGATAATCAGGTGTGTAGATTCTTGACACATAAGCTTTGTTATATTATATGTATGTTATGGGCTAAAAGCTGGAAAAGGTGTGTAGATCTCTATCACACTAGTTAATCAATTATATGTATGTTATGGGCTAAAAGCCGGAAAATGAGGTGTATGAGCAGTCAGTATTACCCGTAAAGGGTAGGCAAGGGATGCAGTGCGTAATCATAGAAACTTCTATGTGTATCAAGTATGTAAAAATATGTGATCTATTTAGATAGTTTAATGTTTTGATTCTTGCATGTATGCATGGGATGGGATTGATTGATTTACGGAAGGGGAGTAGGTCGCGAGGCGATCGGTGGCTTTGCCATATAGGTCACATAGTGATCGGTCTTTATGACAAGCAAAGCACAACTGTCGATATATTATTAAGGTCGATAGTTGATCGGTGGCTTCGCCACATAGGTCACATAGTGATCGGTCTTTATGATGAGCAAAGACAGCTTGTCGATATGGTGTGTAGCGGATGGATGGTTGATTGTAGAAATCTCACGGTGTGATGGTTGATAGGGGTGTGTAGAGGATGGACTCATAGGTTTGGGATGGGCCATGTTCCATATTTTGTTACCCTTGTATACGGGCCAAGGCTCATAATGTGTTTGTGGGCCTCAAGCCTTTTATGTGTTCTCGGATTTGCACACTGAGTCTTGGTGACTCAACCTTTTATTTTCCCAACATTTCGTGTGAGCGTAGATCGTGAACATAGGAGCCGAAGCGCACTAGAGGGCAATCAAGTTTTATTTCTACAAATTATTTCGGATTTCTTTAAGTTTATTTTATTTTTATTTGGGATTTTTTAAGGCCCCTAGTTTTTATTCAACTAAGAAGTTTTCAATGTTATGCAACTTATAAATTTTATGTCAAGGTTTATTTATACTTAATAATACTAATAAAAGATTTTATTTTTAAAATGTCATTTATTTACTCTAATAATGTCTAATTAACTTACGACTTCCAAAACCAACAAGGCAAAAGTTTTTAATGTACAAGCCATGACACGCCAGATCCAGTCGAAACGCATGGGCCAGGTTTGGGGTGTTACAGAGGAAGGCTTCCCGAGCCCCCTCTCCTTGTCCACGTGTTTCAGATCTATTTTCTACTGGAGCGGTCCCTTGCGTGGGAGCAGGCACATTACTTTCAGCATCGTCAGCAGTAGCTCGGTCGGGATCCATTTACTATAAAAAAACATTTTAAATTGTCAGGAGTCATCACACTATCACAATATATTTATGGCATGTATAGCTAGACTTTTACACACGCTATGTTAGTCCGAGAACCGACTAAACCATAGCTTTGATACCACTAAATGTAACACCCCTCACCCAGGTCCGTCACCGGAACAGGGTAAAAAGCATTACCGGACATGATTCATACTATTGTACAAAATGTAAAATGTAAAATCCATATAAATTTAAAACTTTTTCCATAGATACTCGTCAATACCCATAAGCAAAATAATCATTCGTTATTACAAATAACAAAACAATTAAGCCTTCTATACATGCCATAATTCCCAAAATATTGTTTTCAAAATACCAAAAGAAGGCTGATAGTGTGGATGGATCTCCGACGATCACCGAATCCCGAGATAGCTTGATGACACTATAGAACAAGGAAAAGAAAAGAGAGTAAGCATATAGCTTAGTAAGTAAGTATATAAATAATAAATAATGGATTTAATATGTTTACAAGATAACACAATCATATCTACATTCAAAGTCACTATTAATTCAAATTCGGAGCAAGCTATCTATTCGAGTCACAGTCACTAAATTATTTTATCTGGAGCTACGAAACTCCAAATGAAGATCCATAAGTTTTCCTAAAACTAGATTCACATATATTTTTACCATAAAATTTTCAAAATTTTTGGTTTAGCCAATTAGTACAGTTTATTCTTCAACGTCTCCCCTATCCTGCTGTCTGACAATTCCGACCATTCTTTGCTAAAATTTAATTATCCTTTTGTACAGAATTCAAATGATGTTCTAGTTTGATTATTATAAAAATAGACTCAATAAGGAATCTAATCATATAATTTATGTCCCAATATTATTTTCGTACAATTTTCAATGATATTTCCAAGTTAGAAGAGAGGATCTCAAAATCACTCTGAACCAGTTTCACAAAAATCTAAATATCTCCAAATATACCAATCCTTTGCTTTCTATGCTTCTTTTATATGAAAATAGACTCAAGAAGATTCAAATAAATGTCTCATACAACTTATAATTCAATTTCTACCATTTCTGGTGATTTTTTAAATTCACATCACTGCTGCTGTCCATAACAGTTTTATTGTAAAATTTTGCTTTCTCTCACTTTAGTTGTATTCATTACTTACCTATAACAACCATTCAAATTTCCAATCACATATTGAGCATATTGCTCATACATTATACATAAATATACATGTACTTATCACTACAACATCTCACATAATTTCATTTAGTCAGTTTTCCCGTTGAACGCTTCGGAATAATAACGAATATGCGGTGGTTTCGCACACCGCCCACCTTTGAAATCGAAGCTCTCTTGTACACATAGTGGCCTACACTTAGTGCCACTCATGTGACCTGGCTCAATTGTACTTATAATTCTGGCTCTCTTGTACATATGGTGGCCTTCACTTAGCACCACTCATATGACCTAGCCTTCTCGTAGCTCTCTTGTACACATAGTGGCTCACTCCATATACCACACATGTGACCTAGCTACATATAGCTTTCTTGTACACATGGCGTACTCTCGATACTACACATGTAACCTAGCTACGTATACAAAATCTCTTGTAGCTCTCTTGTGCACATAGTGGCCTACACTTAGTACCACTCATGTGACCTAGCTACATGCCAATTACATCTTTCGATTTCGAAGGTTCAAACGGGAAATAACTCACTTTTTAACACTTTATTTCATTCTTTCAATAGTCAATTATGATCCAAAAATCAGATACAATACATTAAACATGCTGAAATATAAAACATCAATAAAAATAATGAATTATTTACATACTACTTACCTCGGTGCAAAATATGGCAAAATTTGCAATTTAGTCCTTAACTTTTCCTTTCCCTCGTTCAAGATCGATTCCACGTTCTTCTCGATCTATAATAACACATTTAGCTTATTTAATATTTACATTATTTAATTCATTCCAAAATCACATTATGGCAAAATTACGTTTTTACCCCTTAACTTTCATAAAATTACAATTTTGCCCCTAGGCTCAAAAATTAAACTTCATCCTATTTTCTTACATTTTAGGACATGCTGAACATTTTTCCCTTCTATGGAAACATCAAATTCTCACTCTAACATGTACTTATGAACATTAGATATTTTTACCGATTATGTCATTTTACTCATTTTTACGTAAAATCACTTAGCAAAAGTTGTTTAACATAATTTCAACCTTCATATTCTATCATAAAACATCAAAATAAACACATTTCACCTATGGGTATTTTTCCAAATATGAGCCTTAAGTTAAATTATTGCTAGAATAAGCTAAACCAAGTTTTCGGGATTCCAAAAACGTAAAGAACATGAAAAACGGGGCTTGGATTGACTTACTATGGAGCTTGGAAGCTTGGAAACCCTAATAAGCAAATTAGACAAGAATTTCATAAAATTTTCTATCAATACTCTAACACATGCATCCAATTAATTAATAAATCATAAAATTAATCAAAATAAAGTTTTTTTTATCTCGGATTTGTGGTTTCGCAACCATTGTTCCGTTTAGGCCCTATTTCGGGGTGTTACATTTACTATTTTATTGGTTCTATTTTGGTTTGAATAATTGAAATATTGATGTTGCTTTGAATTGTATATATGGTCATTTTGATGTTGGATGTTGAGGTTGTTAAGGACAATGTTTGAGTATGAAAATTTTCCATGTTTGCTGTGATTTTGTTGATTTGTATATAGGTATGAATATTCGGGGCCTAAATGTCGATACCGCCATGTTGGAATGAATGTGCAGGAAAATAGTAGCTCAATTTGGTATTGATACCCCTTCACGAGTATCGGTACTCTGGGTAGAGATACCTTTGAATAGGTATTTATAAAATTTTTTATTTCAAAGTTTAAGGGAAAATAGAATGCTAAAAAGGTATCGATTTTCTTAATGACATCGATACCTATCCTGACAAATATCGATACTTGCGTTTGCGTATTGATACCGAGGTGTTTTATTTGGAAATTTATTAAATGGTCCTTAGGCATGTTTTTAAATTGTTTCTAATGTCGATTAATGATGGTTAAGCCATGAACACCTCTGTAATCGATTAAGATATTAAAAGTTGACATTGCTTGAACGTTATATGTGTATGTGTAAGTTTCATTGGTTGATGTGGCATCCTAATACTCGGGTTCAACGACCAGGTTGGGTGTGAGGTGTTACAATTCGTATAGACCTCTGTAAAAGATGTAGGTAAAGACTTATGCAAGATCAGATTGAAAAAGGTTAGTGGCATATTGAAGGGTTGAAGGGTAAGTAATGAGTTCAGAGTAAGATGTGATATCTAGCAATGAGTGGCATCTAGCAATGCATCATTGCTACCTAAGATACAAGAAGTCATGATTCGACATAACTTTTGTGATTAACTTTTCATGCATTAATCCTTAAGTCCTTTATCTCTGGAATAGATACAAGTCATGGAATAGTCACACTTGTATAGTCCATCCCATGTTTCTTGATATCTTGAGTAGACTATGATATACAAATTAGTATGACATCTCATGTCAACTTATTTGAGCATGGCCATGCATTTCTAGTCTCACTCAATCAAGTGGCCTAAGATATTACTCCCATTATGTGGGAGGACTTATCCTATATTGATCAACAATATCCTCTACATTGATTGTGATATATCCAACATCGACCTTTATAGAACAACCGATTACGATTGCACGTTTGATGTATCAAAATATACAACTCACGATGTTGGGATAATGATTATCTCAAGTCTAAGGATCATATACATATTAATCACTATGAGTAATGTTGTGACAATTACATAATAATCCAAGAAACATACTCATAGCGGTCAGGTCCAATATGTTGTTCTCTAACACACATATTCATGCATTGATTTTGACACTCCATATCAATGACAACTCTTTATCATCAATCAACTACATGTTAGTCTTAATGCATTATTGTTGTCCTAGTCAACAATAATACTTGACTAAGGATATTTTAAGAATAATCATATTATTCTCGTGACATTATTATAAAGCAGTTTATTTGTACACGGAAGGAAAAACCAAATAATAATGACAACGCTTTATATTAATAAACATGGTAAATCAAGTATGTTATTACAACCATCTCATGATTGATCTTTGGGCATACTCTTACAATCTCCCACTAGCACTAAGACCAATCAATCATATATCTAATACCAAGAGACTTAGTGTGACGATCATGCTTTGCATTGTGTCGGAGGCTTGGTCAAGGATCAACAATGTTATCATCTGTAGGTACTCTACATATCTCAACATCTCCTCGATCGATAATCTCGAATAAGATGATAGCGCCTAAGTATATGTTTGGATCATTGGTGAGATCGGGTTCTTTTGCTTGTGCAATAGCTCCATTGTTATCACATCGGAGTTCTATAGCATCCGATATGCTAGGCACAACCCCTAGTCCAAGAATGAACTTCTTGATCCAAATCGCTTCTTTTTTTGCCTCACTTGGTCGCAATATACTCGACCTCTGTTGTAGAATCGGCTATTGTACTTTGCTTTGAACTCTTCCACTCACAAAGACCACCATTAAGGCAAAACACAAATCTCGATTGCGATCGAGAATTGTCCTTGTCGGCTTGAAGCTAGCATCGGTGTAACCTTTACACTTAACTCGTCCTCACCTCCATATATTAGGAACGTATCCTTAGTTCTTCTTAAGTACTTAAGGATATTCTTGATCGTGGTCCGATGACCTTCACTGGGATCTACTTGGTACCGCTCGTCATACTTAAGGCATCTGAGACATCCGGACGGGTACATAACATGGCATACATGATAGATCCAATAGCAGAAGCATATGGAATTTTACTCATGCGTTCTCTCTCTTGTGGAGTTGAAGGACACATTTCCTTCGAGAGTGAAATACCATGTCTCATAGGTAGAAATCCTCTTTAGATTCTTCCATCTTGAACCTTTTCAGTACTTTATCTATGTATGTACTTTGGCTTAGACCTAGTAGTCGTCTTGATCTATCTCTATAGATCTTGACTCCTAAGATGTAAGTAGCTTCGCCCAAGTCCTTCATAGAAAAACAACTTCTTAACCAAGTCTTAATAGACTGCAAGGTAGGCATGTCATTTCCCATGATAAGTATGTCATCCACATACAGTACCAAGAATGTGATAGTGCTCCCACTAACTTTCTTGTAAACACATGGTTCATCTTCATTTTTGATAAAACCAAACTCTTTAATTGCATCGTTAAAACGAAGATTCCAACTTCGAGAAGCTTGCTTTAATCCATAAATGGATCTTTGTAGCTTACAAATCTTTCTAGCATCCTTTGGATTGACAAAACCTTCAGGTTGTGTCATGTACACATCCTCTTCAAGTTTCCCGTTAAGGAAAGGCTTTTTGACGTCCATCCGCAGATTTCATAATCATGAAATGCACTATGGCGAGCAAGATCCTGATGGATTTAAACATAGCTACAGGAGAAAAAGTTTCATCATAGTCAACACCATGAATTTGGCGAAAACCTTTAGCGACTAATCGCCCCTTGTATGTTTGTACATTACCATCCATGTCGGTTTTCTTTTTGAAAACCCACTTGCACCCTATAGGTTTAACCCCTTCGGGTGGGTCAATCAAAGTCCATACTTGATTTTCATACATGGAATCCATCTCAGATCTCATGGCCTCAAGCCATTTCTCAGAGTCTGGGCTCGTCACCGCTTCTTGATAAGTCCTAGGCTCATTTTGATCTATAAGAAGAACGTCACCATGTGTTGTAATGAGAAATCCATATCTCTCAGGTGCATGGAGTTCTCTTAAAGATCTTCGCGGTGGTTGTGTTTCTACAGTAGTTACTTGTTCCTCAATTTCTTGTGGAATTTGATGTTGCTCTATCACTGGTTCAGTGGTATCTTGTGATTCTCGAATTTCTTCAAGTTCAATCTTTCTCCCACTTCCTTTTCTAGAAATAAATTCTCTCTCTAGGAAGACACCGGTCAGAGCAACAAACATTTTGTTCTCGGTGGGATTAAAGAAATAATAACCTTTGGTTTCTTTCGGATACCCACAAAATACACTTTTGATTTGGGTTCAAGCTTAGTAGGCGTCGGCGTTTAACATAAGCTTCACAACCTCAAATTTTCATAAAAGACATACTGGGACGTTTCCAGTCCACATCTCATATGGCGTCTTTTGAACCGATTTAGATGGAACACGATTTAGTGTGAAAGCAGCTGTCTCAATTGCATGTCCCCAAAAAGAAGTCGGTAGATCAGCATGACTCATCATGGATCGAACCATGTCTAATAAAGTTCGATTTCTTCTCTCAGAAACTCCATTCCATTGAGGAGTAGCAGGAGGAGTAAGTTGTGAGACAATCCCACATTCCTTCAATAGATCATCAAACTCTAGGCTCAAATACTCTCCACCTCGATCAGATCGAAGTGACTTGATAGTTTTGCCTAGTTGATTTTGTACTTCATTTTTGAATTCCTTGAACTTTTCAAGAGACTCAGACTTATGGCGCATGAGATAAATATACCCATATCTACTGAAATCATCAGTGAAGGTAATGAAGTATTGAAATCCACCTCTGGCCTGTGTATTTATTGGTCCACATACATCAGAATGTATTAGGCCCAATAAATCACTAGCTCGTTCACTTTTACCAGTAAAAGGAGATTTAGTCATTTTTCCTAATAAGCAAGATTCACATACTTCAAATTGTTCAAAAACAAATGAATCTAAGAAACCATCTTTATGGAGTATGGATATGCGTCTCTCACTTATGTGGCCCAAACGACAATGCCAAGATAAGTTTGATTTGAGTCATTTATTTTAGATCTTTTAGTATTTATGTTGTAAATAGGGTTCATTTGATCTAAAATATAGAGGCCATTAATCAATTGTGCCGAACCATAAAAAACATTATTGAGATAAAAGGAACAACAATTATTCTTAATAATTATCTCAAAACCAATTTTGTCTAAACAAGAAACTGAAATAATGTTTTTAGTCAAACTGGGCACAAAATAACAATCCTCTAAAATTAAATCAAGTCCACTAGGCAAAGATAAAGTATATGTTCCCACAGCTAATGCAGCAACCTTTGCTCCATTTCCAACTCGCAGGTCCACATCTCCTCTAGCCAACATTCTACTCCTTTGTAGTCCCCTGATGAAGTACAAATATGAGAACCACAACCAAAGATATCTAATACCCAAGAAGTAGTAGTTGATAAATTAATATCAATAACATAAATACCTAAAGCAGACGTTCCGCTTGTTTTGGCCTTCTTGACTTCCTCAAGATAGATAGGGCAGTTCCGCTTCCAACGTCCAGTCACACCACAATGAAAGCAATTTCCTTCCTTAGACACTCCACCTTTAGGTTTCATTGCAGCCTTTCCTTTGCAGGGCTTGGGCTTACCTTTACCCTTGGGCTTTGTCGAATTTTGGCCTTTCCTTGCCCTTGTTGTTACGGACCATCAGTATGGGCTTGGGTCCAACCTTTTTCATGTTACCTTCAGCAGTTCGTAACATACTGAGCAACTGTGGTAGAGTCTTGTCAATTTCATTCATATTGAAATTAAGAACAAACTGGCTGTAGCTATCCGGCAACGATTGCAGAATAACATCAGTGGCCAACTCTTGGCCCAATGGAAAACCAAGCTTAGACAGACTTTCAATATAGCCAATCATCTTAAGGACATGAGGTCCTACTGGGCTTCCTTCAGCCAACTTACATTGGAATAGGGCTTTAGAGACATCGAACCTCTCTTGCCGTGCTTGCCCTTGATAAAGTTCTTTTAGGTGCTCGATCATATCATAAGCAACCATGTCCTCATGTTGCTTCTGAAGCTCAGGATTCATAGTGGCAAGCATAAGACATCCAACATCTACCATGTCATCGAGATACTTCTTGTAAGCATCTTTATCAGTTCTCGAGGCATTAATAGGTGGTTCATTAGGAAGTGGTTGTTCAATGACATACAATTTCCGTTCTTGTTTGAGGACAATCCTCAAGTTACTGGAACCGATCAAGAAAATTCAAACCATTCAATTTGTCCTTCTCAAGGACCGATCATAATGAGAGTGTGCTAGTATTTGCACCATAATATATCTACAATAATTGAATACGCGTGTGAGTAAATTTACCAAGTTTATATCAATCATTAAAAGACTTTATTAAATGATGATCCCACTATTTTATTTCAAAATTAATAACCCCATATATTAATTTCGGAAAAACTTTTTCCAAAGTATTTCTAGTGGGTTAAGGATCCATATTTCACCTCCTCTTAAGTCGACTTTGGCTTTACTCTCAAGACTAAGGTTATTTAGGTAAGCAACCTTTGCTAATTACATCATATGTAACTCCTAATATTTGGTGAACAACTCTTGTTCTAATCATCTTATGATTTATCCAATTTAATTGCCTCTAGGTTTCTAATCCTATTAGAGTAACCTAGTTAAGTCATTAACCAATTTTTAACCAAATGAATATCACTTGTTTATTCTTCGTTTAACCAAGATAAATACTAGTACTTTGCTTTGGCATAACCTACATAGTATTGATCGAGGCCTTAACGAGGGCAAAATTGGAAGGCCATGTTGACTTAATATTTTAATAGAGGATTTTATTAAGGATGTTCCATCTCACCAATTATGGTCTAATTTAGTCCATTTAGTCTTTTAATTGATCTCATCAATTAATTGGGTTTATTATTAAATTTTAATATATAAAATTGGCATGCTTTAAACATCCATAGCATCTCATACATGAATAAATAAAGCAATAAATAAATGCAATAGTTATAGCCCATAAACTAAGGTGATTCAACCCAAGCCAATGGGAGAACCAAAAGGAAACCTAAAGGTGTAAGCGGTTTCATAAACTATCATTCTTCAATAGTTGTCCCAACTTCCTTCTCGTCGGCCCATAGCAACTTTTGCACATTACAATATACTGAAACTCGTTTTACATACGAGGGAGTAAGATGAGAAGAGAAATACAAGAGAATAGTAGTAAGGCACTACACGCAGCAGTATTTATATATATAAAATTACAACCTTTTATCAAATGGGTCATCGGGCTATAACTATGCATTTCAAACACGTGCATGTCAAAAAATAGCATACATAATTCAATGCTCTTTTGCTAAGGTGAATTATAAAATATCCTTTCAACCTTATGTGGCCCATCAAGTTTATATATATTTCTTTTATTAACAAAATATACTATAATAAGAAAATGGGGTCCGAGGCGGTTGGAGGAAGCGGTCGAAGGCCGCGCCGAGTTGCCCTCGATCCCCATCCTCAAAATATGAGAGGGATGTTACAGAGGGAGGCCGGGGTGCAAGGCGAGCCCTCATAAATGGACCATGCGGTACAAATCGCATACCCAGTCAAATGAAACCTCACGATTTGATAACTTTTATCAATGTAATCGTGTTTTCAAGATTTTAATCCTTGAGGTTCATATCGGAACAACCCTTGTTCCACTAGCCAGTTAACCCTTACTCGAAACTGTAAATACCACCGTCGCAATATTAAAGATTTGTTAATAGTTAACAGAAATAACATAAGATCGAATAGGCCACAACACCATGATTAACATTTAATCAATTATCGAAAGGAACAGTTATCAGGTTATGCTTAAATGATTTAAACAACCGAAAACGTGGTAAAATAAAAGCTTGCATCTCATACAATTGCATCACCCAAGTATTTAAACCCGAGTCCGTATCACACAAGTGGCTCTGATACCACTGTTGGAACACCGGCACCCCATGGCGCAGCGAAATAAAATTAATCCCGGCGATCCAAACCATGAATCCATGTGTGAGGAACGAATCGGGGTGAAATAAAGGTTTCGAAATTACCAAAGTTTCAATCGAGTAGATAGCGATGCCTCGGCGACAAGATATCGATCTCTTGTCGAACCAAGCCACAACCTTTACGATGTCGGCCTCTACGTAATCCACCGGTTTGACTATAAGCAGTAAATCTCCAAAACTAATTTTTAGAGGTGTTTTGCTTGACTACTGCTAGACTTTTTAAGCAAAATTCTTAGGGTTTTCTTCACTTATTACCCTTCTTATAATCAAGATCTCATTTATGAATAATAAAATTAAATAAATATAATAATGTTTTAACCAAAATTATAATTACATTAATTATACCCAAAAGTTATAATTACATTAATTATAACATGGATTTCGATAAACTATATTTATTTAAATTTATATACTGAACCAAATTCATATATTAATTCTCATTATGTGTACAACATCCTTGTACATATAATATATTCAATATTTGATTGCCCAATTAAATTAATTCTTTAATTAATTTAATTCATGTGACAATCAAACACAATACCAACTATGTTTCATTCCGTTCATTTCAACCATAGGGTGTGACCTCAGAGGTTCTTGTAACGTTAGTAGTAATACTAGAACGATTCTAATGTCACAAACAATGAGTGGCATCTAGCAATGCATCATTGCTACCTAAGATACAAGAAGTCATGATTCGACATAACTTTTGTGATTAACTTTTCATGCATTAATCCTTAAGTCCTTTATCTCGGAATAGATACAAGTCATGGAATAGTCACACTTGTATAGTCCATCCCATGTTTCTTGATATCTTGAGTAGACTATGATATACAAATTAGTATGACATCTCATGTCAACTTATTTGAGCATGGCCATGCATTTCTAGTCTCACTCAATCAAGTGGCCTAAGATATTACTCCCATTATGTGGGAGGGACTTATCCTATATTGATTAACAATATCCTCTACATTGATTGTGATATATCCAACATCGCCTTTATAGAACAACCGATTCTGATGTACGTTTGACTGTATCAAAATATACAACTCACGATGTTGGGATAATGATTATCTCAAGTCTAAGGATCATATACATATTAATCACTATGAGTAATGTTGTGACAATTACATAATAATCCAAGAAACATACTCATAGCGGTCACCCAATATGTTGTTCTCTAACACACATATTCATGCATTGATTTTGACACTCCATATCAATGACAACTCTTTATCATCAATCAACTACATGTTAGTCTTAATGCATTATTGTTGTCCTAGTCAACAATAATACTTGACTAAGGATATTTTAAGAATAATCATATTATTCTCAGGACATTATTATAAAACAGTTTATTTGTACACACAGAAGGAAAAACTGAAATAATAATGACAACGCTTTATATTAATAAACATGGTAAATCAAGTATGTTATTACAACCATCTCATGATTGATCTTTGGGCATACTCTTACACTTCACTTGCTTGGCGAATTCTTACTGCATTATCCTTACTATGTCCTTTACACGTGTTAGCTCATGCTTGAACCTTCCTATGGGATAAAACCCCCTTCAATCCACCTTGTAGGCCATCTAGCTTGAGAGATTTGGTGAATATGCAACTCTCCATTCTTTATAATTTCATACTCGCATATTGAACCTCTTCCTCAGGTTTTCCTCGATAAACTTATTTATGTGCCCATACTCCCCATCCATCATGGCTTTGGCGAGTCCCTTATTGACCTGATGGTCTATGCCTTTTGTACATTCCTCGCCTAATCATTCTTGTAAATTATCATGCCGTTCATTATTCTTTCGATCCTAGTCCATGGTGTATCTCCTATGTAAAACTCCCTCATTGGGGGGTCCCACGCCTTATATCTCGACATACTTTTCTGCCTTATCATTTCGTTAGACTTTCTGATATGTCGTAGCGCCATATTACCATGGTCTAACTTAGCTTAATACCTATGTTTAATGTCATGGCAGACTATCTATGCTTGCTCACCTGCAGACTCTTTTGGTTGCCTTAATCAAGTTAAGGTCTTACACCTTTCTCACCACGTGTTCATTAGGTCCTGGTGGACCACCTCTTGTTTACTATCTTGGCGGACTGCCTTTGTGGATGCCATGGAGCCTCTCTCCCATGGTCTTACACTAATTCGCCATCCTGGTGTGATATTAGTTGGTGCCTTGGAGTCTTTCATCCATGGTGTTACTCATTATACATGTCTGTCATAGCATCTTTCATCTATGGTTTTACACCTTATATCGGGCCGCTATGACATGTAACAGCTCGATTTTGGGTCTAGTCGGAACAGTGGTTTCGGGACCACAAATCTGACGTAGTAAAATTCATTTTATTATATTTTTATGATCTACAGTTTTATGGAACGATTTCATGAAAATTTCGTTTGAAAATTTTGATGTTTGGGCACTCAATTTAGTTAAAAGGACTAAATTGTAACAAGTGCAAAACTTAAATTCTTTATGTTAAATGTGTCTAACTGCTATGAGATTTTAAATTAGAGGTCCTTAAATGGTAATTAGACCATTGGTTAAGTTAGTGGACAAAAATGGACATGGTTAAGTGTGTTTCTAAAGTTTTTCATTAAGGGCATTTTAGTAATTTGGTAATTAAATGAATTAAAAGCCAATTTTTGTCCATCTTCTTCCTCATGGCCGAAATTCACAAGGGGGAAGCCATAGCTAGGGTTTGGCCACTTCCAAGCTTGATTGTAAGTCTGTTCTAGCCCAATTTTTAATGATTTTTATGTTTTTGAAATCCTTGTAACATGATCTATCTATTTCTACCACTAATTTAAGAAATAATCAAGGTCTAAAATTTTACCTGTGATGGATATTTGTGTATTTTGATGTCTAATGGTAGAAAATGTATGTTTGGTGTATGATAAATGACTTTTGCTAAGTCATTTTCAATAAAAATTGCCTAAAAGGACTTATTTGTAAAAGTTGTAAAATTTGTTGTAAAATTGATAATAAATTAGAAATTTGGGCTGTTATGAGTATAAAAATGGTTCGGCTAGGCTTGGGTTTTGAAGAAATTGAATGAAAATCATTTTACGAGCATAGGGACTAAATTGTAAGATGTCAAAAGTTTAGGGGTAAAATTGTATTTTTTTCCATAATGTGATTTTGGGCTGATTTGAATAGTATAATGATTAGATAAGTTAAATGTGATATTATAGATCAAGAAAAAACGAGGTTCGGACCTATAACAGGGGAAAAACAAGTAATTGACGATTTAGTCATTTTTGTCGTTTCTATGTCGAGTGAAGTTCGTATGTAAATAATGCAATGTTATATTTATATTTTAATTTTTTGATAATGCATGAAATGTATGATTGATTCTATGAGCATATTCTACGAAGTTCTAGCAAGAGAGAAATCTTGGTTGAACCTTGGGAATAAATTAGGATACAAGTGACATGTCACTAGGAACCCATGTGATTATGTGATTTATGTGTCCCGGCTGCTGATCCTGTACGTCCTACCGGTGGCTAGGTATACCTGCATATGTTGCAGATACCTGACAACTTGTGTGGGCAGTATTGTGTAGCTACGTCTTGACTGATAGCTTGTGTGAGCAAGCCCATGGATTTGCTCGAGAGCGAGCTTATATGTGTTATGAGAGTTGTGATAACATTGGCTACATATGTGGCACTTATGTGCAAAGTTTTTCGTGTATCTGATAGTATTCCAAGTGGTTCAACGGGTATGTCAAAGACGAGAAAGTATGTGAATATGTTATGAGATGGTACAGGTATGTACGTAAAACTCAAAGAAAATGAACTTAGTATATGATGAACAATTGGTAAGATTGTGATTAAGTTGTGCTCATGAAGCTTAAATGATATTAAATGACATTTATGTTCATATGACATTTATGAAGTTTTAATGACAATTATGTTAATATTTGTTAAGTTATTTAGATGTCAACTGTATGAATAATGTTTTGTATTATTTGCATATGAACTTTCTAAGCTATATAGCTTACCCCCTTTCTTTCCCTTATCTTATAGTGGCACCAAGCTAGCTCGGGTTGGAAATCGTCAGAGATCCTATCACACTATCAAGCTATCATTTTGGGTATAAATGAATTCAAGCATTTTAAGTTTATGGCATGTATAGGGGACTAGGCCAATTTGTTATGTGTGTCATTATTAATTTGGCCATATGTGTTAGATTGTAATTGTTAATGCTTCATCTTATATATAGCCATGAATGATGTCTTATGTTGATCATAAGTTTATTCATATGTTAATGCCCTCTTATGAATGTGAAATAAGTATGTTTTTAACAGGCTAAGTATGATGTTTTAAACATGATAAATGATGGTATAACAATGACATGTTATTGTCTTGTTTGTTGGTGTTTGGTTGCATTTATATGCTTAAATTTGTGTCATGTGATGTTGTGTAGATAAGTTCAAGCGAGGGTGGCAAAATAGCTTGGTAAATAGCCTTATTTTTGTCCACACGGGCGTGTGTCTAGACCGTGTGTGACACACGGTCTGCCCCAAGGGCATGTGATCCGACCGTGTGTCCCCTGTACCTTAATTGTTACAAAACAGAATGTCCAAAATTGAGCATGTGTGTCTCATCCGTGTGTACTACACGGCCTAGCACACGGGCATGTGGCACAAGTCAAAGAGCACCCCTAAATCGAACACGGTCTGAAGCACGGGCATGTCCCAAGGTCACACGGGCGTGTCCCTTGGACCACACGGACGTGTGAGCCCTACATCTAGCAAAAATTTTCTAGGTTTTGTAAAAATTTCTAAAGTTTTCGATTTAGACCCGAACCGCTTCCAATACATGTTTTGGGCCTCGTAGGCTCGTATAAGGGACTTTATGATTGGATATGGATGGTTTTAACTTGGACGCAAATTTATGACTCGGAATTGGGTGAAGGCTTGTGTTATAAGTCCGGTAATGCCTCGAGCCCTATTCCGGTGTTGAATACGGGTAAAGAGTGTTACATGACATCTTTCATCCATGGTCTTATGCAATGTATGACATATCAGACTACCATAGCATCTTTCATCTATTGTTTTATGTTATATACCGTCATCACGGTATCGCTCCGAGGGGCCAGTTAGGTACCGCCGTCGTGGTAAATACCATTCAATGATTCATATTACCCTAATGCACTTCCCATTACCTCTTTTACACCACCTAACCTTGACACTCGAACACTTCAGTGCTTCCTCCTCTAGGCCTGGAGCTTGGCCCGAGGCGGTATATAATAGGGTCACTCTCCATTCCCGTCTTAACTTCATTTAACCTGTTTAGGTTTTTCCCCACAGTTATCATTCAGAACATGCACATATTTTCATACAACATAATTGCTTGGAGTACAACGAACCTTTAAATCATGCCATGATCCTTCATATTAACATACAATGACAATTACTCATGCTATCATGCATACATGTCTTTCTATCCCAACAGGAATTAGACTAGTCATATTGGATACTAGAATCTCACATCAATTCCTTATTCTTTGTAGTTCAGCTTGTCATTTTTGGTAGAGTCTACTTCATCCTAGCTATAATTCCTTATTCTTCTACTGCTAAACTTGGCTCCTCACGATGGTAATGACATGCAAAACTTTCTACAACTACTTCCTCCTCCTCCTCCTCTTTTTCCTCCTCTTTCTCCTCCTCCTCCTCCTCCTCCTCCTCTCTCTTCTTCTTCTTCTTCTTCTTCTTCTTCTTCAGGTAAACTGAAAAAAATGCTTGGTTTTTAAGAAGACAAAATTATGAAGAATTATGTTTTCATTTTGTCCTATTTATACTCCCTTAGCACGATCTTCGTAGACCGTTGCTACCACTCAGTCCTAATTATTGTGTCTTCCACTATAGAACCAACCGATTCTAATCTAACCAAACTAGTTTTGAGATTCAAATTTTCCCTAACCAGCCACTTTGAGTTTCTAAACGCCTTATTAGTGCCCGTGAATTTCTACTCCTATTCAGTTAGGTCCCCGACTCTTCCTCAAGTTCAGGTATTTAGGATATCTCAGTGTGAAAATTGCGTCATATAGTGTGCCAATCATACCATTTGTGCATCATCATCGTATTTATTTAGTCATAAAATTGCATCTCATGAAACAACATACATCACGCCAAACCATTCATCTATTCAATCATGATCAGATTCATCCAATCGGTATTTACATTCAATACCACATGCACACACAATACATCAATACTTTGCCACGAGTTGGTTCGCTATTGGTAAAACACTAGTTCATCATATTCAGTACATGAATGACATAAAATACATCCATTTAAGATCTGAGTCTGAGAACTCACTTGGGAGTTGCCGCCAAATCCATCTTCTAAGCCTTTTTCCCTTACTACATGAGCCTCTATAGTCAATACAACATAACAACCAAATTCAGATTCTTTAATCATCAAAAGAATCATACTTTACTTGCATGCGTAAACCATTTAAGCAACTATTCATAATTTCAAATCAAAACAAAACAAATTCGACGGTTAATTGACATCTTTACCTTTCTTCCTTTTCCTTAAATTCGTGCATACAAAAAGATTAGGAAACTTACCAGCTCGATAAATCATCAGTTACTTGTGCACAATCCTTAGCTTCTTTCCTCCATACAGACTGCTCTTTCATATTTCTTCCTTGCAACCCCAACCAATGAAGATGGTGAAAAGAGATCAAAGAAAGAAAAAGACAATCCCGGAGGATAACATATCTCCCTTACATAGTACTCCCTTACTTCCTTCACCAGTCTCTGTTTCAATAGCCAAGTGTACAACCTCTTAATTATCATGTCTCCCACTAACTTATTTCTAGTTCATAGCCAACCGGACTATGGTTGAAATCCAACTTTTTCTCAACCGGCCTACTACTTGTTCTTATTTGCAAAAAGAACCCGCTAGATTAGAGAACCTTTTAATTTAGTATGTCAAACTCTTTTGCTACTTAAGACCTTACAAATCCGGACGTGACAACTTGAATTTAATAACTCATAATAAATTAATCAATTTAATTTGATAACTTATATTGATTAGTTGAAATTTTTAGATTTATGAACTTTATAATTAATCATGAAAGCAAGTGTAAAATAAAATATTTATAAAAGTAATAATGCATGACACGTTTTACATCGCTTAATTTTGTTGATTTTATTCTCACTTTCTTTCTTTTTCCAACATAATTCTCACTTTATTTATTTAATGAAAATAATTATATGAATTCTATGGTAGATTTAGAACAAGTATCCTCAGTATAATAACGTGTTATTATAGGTGTATAATAGTTATATCTCTATATCGGTAAAATCTTGATAAACAAAATTAGACTATTATAAAAAGATTGACTTATATGTGAAGAAACACGAAAATTTGAAAAAAGAAGTTAAAAGTAACAAAATTGAATAACATCATATTTAATAAAATCTATAAGTTAGGCTATGGCTAAATAAGATATTATTTTAATGAATGTTTTGAAATTTAATATTAAAAAATTGAATAATTTATGAATATAAAATGTTTTCCATGATATATGAATATAAAATGAGGAGTGCGATGGATTTGGAAATGATTTCCCAATTCCACTGCCAAAATTTAATTTCATCAAAAGAGGGGAAAGTGAAAAGACTTATTAAATTGAAATAACCAAAGTCTTATGTAAATATAAAAGAATCGAATAAATAAGTTATTCAATAGATTTAGGTTAAAATGGGTCATAAGTTTTTGTAATTTTAAAAATTAAAATTAGTTTTTATATTTTTATTTCATGAAATTTAATTTTTCTTTATTTTTAAATTTTAAAATTTAAATTCAACTATTAATATTGTTAATTTCTTTTGTTAAATTTAAATTAATTACAAAGTCATTTTTTAATTACATGACTTCCAAATAAATATTTTTATTTAAAAATATCACAATAACGGATTTAATAAAAATTTAATAATGTTAACAGTTAACCTTAAATTTTAAATTTTAAAAATAAAAAACTAAATTTTATGAAATATAAGTACAATATCTAAATTCTTATATTTTAAAAAATACATATACTTGTAACATATTTTAACCATAAATTTAACATAGAATTGAATGAAACGAATTTAAATGAACCAATTACGAACCAATATTTTATCGGCTTTATTTACTCATTATACTAAACTTGCAATTTATTTATTTATTACTTTTAAAAGAAGTGTTGGTAGGTAGGTTTTTGTTTTATATTTTCTTATCTATGTGGTGTGGCTCGTGGCGTGCGGAAAGGGGACAAGCCGCCCTTGTAGACCTTTGACAAAACTCTAGGAAAAATGCTAATGCGTAATAGTTTCTTTTTAAAATGTATCGGCCTATGATTGGGCCACTTTTTTATGTGGGCCTAATGGTGTCTTCAATTGTACAACTTGAACCATTGAAAAACACCCAAGAAAGCTGTTGCGTATTCCATTTTGTATATTCTTCAATTCGGCTTGAAACATTTCACAAGCAAAATAATATGTAAGTTATACCTATAGTCACTTTAAAATAAGGTTTGTCCTATTTCAATTACTCTAATATTTTCTTAATTTAGTCACTCTAATTAATATAATTGTCTAAATTAGTCACCATCGTCAAAAGTTTTGTTAATATTGCTAACGTGGAACATTAGCCCATTAAATGACTGACACATGACATTGTATTTGTAATTTTTACTAAAGCTAGGGACCTCTCTATAATTATCCCAAAATACTTTGTTGCTATTCTTTTTTGTTCTCTCTTCTTGGCTTCTTTTTCTTTTGGTTTTCTAAATGACAAATGAAAAAGTCTTCAATTTGCACTTGAAAAACAATTTCATTCTAATTATAATTGGAACATATTTAGACAAATTAAATTAATGACAAAGCAAACCAAGGAGCAAAATAAGGAAAAAAACCAACACACAATAATTTTTAATGACATTATTCACCAATCCTACTCTATGGAGCCTTGCTCAGAGAATGATTCTTATTCAACAATTCAACCAAATCACTTATTGGCTAAAGCCAAAAAAACTACCCTTACAGTAATAGGCATTTGCAGCTCCAACAAGGAATCAAATTGTTACAAATTACTCTCCCAAATACCTCACAATACAATCAATAAACGTCTCCAAATAATATCAAAAAAGAGTGACATAAAGTAACCCAATGGAATAGCAAAATGTAAAAGCCAAAGAGACTTAAAAAACAACACACCATGTATGGCACAAAGCAGCCTATTTATATGTTGGACCTGGTGCCCTGGGTGTAACTTATTCGTTTGTAAACTTATAATTTTTTTTTGAATAGATTGATTAATAAAATAAATTCATTGATTACAATTAATATACTTTGTATTATTGTCCTCAAATGGTTTTTGCACACAAAACAAAATGAAAGCAAATGTTGCTCACTGCTTGTCTAATGTTTAACTAATACTAATCAATATTGCTTGGTTAGATCGTAATATGAAAAGACAAATTTTATTAGTAGACGAACCTCAATACGTCCTTAGCCTAATTTAAAATGAGCAAACAAATTGAAAGACCAATATGTCATCTATTAAGTCTAATTGGGGAGATGTTTTGTCTTGGGCATCGAAGCGGATGACTCCCAGAAAATAGAGAAATTGTCAAACCCAATTTCCTTTAAGTCCAAAAGTTAGGAACAATTGGGGGTTAAATTGAAAGGAGTCATAAGCTAGTGGCCTTGTAATAACCCAATTTTGGTGAAATCAGAACAGTGGTTTCAGAACCACAAATTCGATTCGAAAATAAAGTTTATTTTTATTTTATTATATGGCCCGTATTATGATAGACGTGTCGTGTGAAAATTTTGATACGAAAATTTTATTGATTAAGTGTTTAATTACGAGAAGGACTAAATCGCATAAAATGCGAAAGCTGAACTCTAGTAGCTATAAGGATTAAATAGCTATGGAATTCAAAACTAGAGGTCCTTATATGGTTATTAGACCATTAAAAAATTATGTAGATTTTTGGTGACTCATCCAAGGAAAAATTAGAAAAGAGTAGGGACTAAATTAGAAATTGAAATAATTAATTAATTAAAAAGATGATAAAAGATATCATCTTATTATTTTGCCATCTTCAACCCCAAAATTATATGGAAACCCTAGGAGAGAGAGAAGAAACTTTCAAGGCTTAATTGGGTATGTTTTCTTGTCCCGTTTTTAGTAATTTTGATATTTTTGAAATCGAGATAGTCTAATCTATCTATTTGGGGGGTTAACTTGAAAAGTTATCAAGGTATGAAATTTGGTTCATGGATGAATATGCTAAAAATTAGAAATTTATGGTACAAAATGAAAGGTGGTTGATAGATAAACAACTTTTACAAAGTGGTTTTTGATGAAAACATAATTTAGGGACTAAAATGTAAAGTTGTGAAATTTGATGAAAAATTCTAAATTTTTATGAATACATGTGCTGTAAATTTTTTAATGGGATTTTGGTTAGGCTTGGAATAGGGAGTAAATTGCACAAGTTTCATTTTCCGAGCCTAGGGACAAAATTGAAATTTATGAAAAAATTAGGGGTAAAATGGTGATTTTTCCTAGGACGTAAATTGAGTCCAAATGAATACGAAATATGAGAAATTGATTATTAAAGCTATTTATGTAGATCCAGACAACACAAATTTGAGGTTAGATTGAGGAAAAGAAAAGGTTTCGGATTAATAGATTATTTACGCGAACAAGTGTCAAGGTAAGTTCGTGTAACTTAATCGAGCATGTAATTATGTTAATTGAATGTTGTGTTTGTGTAACACCCCTTACCCGTATTCGAGCCAGAACATGGTTGGAGGCATTACATAGCTAACCCTGCTTAAACATCTAGAATAGGGTTATAAAATTTCGTTTAACTCTATCGCCTGCACATATTCGACCTAGGAGGCCCTAAACATACACCCGAGAAGTATCAAAATCTTTCCGGGAGCTTTCACGAGTTCGAGAAACTTTTTGACAAAACAGAGGCCACACGCTTGTGTAGGCCTAGGGACACACTCGTGTACCCTTGAGGCATGCCCTTGTCTTCCACCCGTGGTCGACACTGACTAATTTCACACGACCATGGCACGCCCGTGACCCTGGCCCGTTTGTAAAACCTTAACATTCTGACTTATCCAAATGGCCTATACACATGCCCGTATACCCCAGCCGTGTGGTGATTCAAATCCCAAGTGCAAGGTGTAGACTTCACATGGCCTGGGTGCACGCCCATGTGCTAGCCGTGCCTCCCACACGGTCTAGACCTACACCTGTATGTCTACTTATGTGGTCAATTAGCAGGCTATATACCAAGCCATTACCACCCTAGATTCATCTACTTATCCCACTATTCACAAGGGGTAGTCAAAGATGTGTGTTTATCATCATTACTATAAGTATAAAGCCAATGCCACATCCTCGAGGTGGTCTTACATGGAGTCACCTCTGGATGCCAATGCCATATCCCGAATATGGTTTTATATGGAATTTCCTACCATGTATTGATGCCATACCTCATATACGGTCTTATATGATTTTCATGTTCATTACTGAAGCCATATCCCAAATATGGTCTTATACGGGATCTCAACTCGGTGCTGAGGATATGTCCCGGACATGGTCTTATATGAAACCTTATCTACTTCATATCTCAATGATAGCATTTCTATAATCAATATGGCCTATTAGGACTTTAACATCTCATTCACATTAACTACTCAATTTAGTAGTGCATCATGCATTAATATAATGCCAAACATTTCTCAACATGCTAATATAAACGTTGCTTAAATCACATGCAAACATACCTCGTTTTCAGAATGAGCTAGTTCTTCGGTTCAATCCAAGACTTTAGTCTTTTCCCGATCGAGGCGAATTCTTGACTCCTCTTGCTCTATAATAGCAAATTAGCTCATTTTAATCACTACATTAATGTAAGCATTCCAAAAATCATGTTTAGGCAAAATTGCTATTTTGCCCCCATACTTTGGCAAAATAACCATTTTCCCCTATATTTGGCAAAATGACCATTTTGCCCCTAGGCTCGAAAATAAATTCTAATCACATTTCTACCTTCAACAAGCCTAGGTGAATATTTAATGCTTTTAAAACTATCATCAAAAATCAACATTTTACATATTAATCACAAACTTTATAACCTTTTCGTCATGGTCCAATTAGGTGCTTCCAAGACAACACCTTTAACAAAAGTTGTTCATCTACCAACTAAGACACAATTTCTTCCATAAAAATGCATCAAATAAATAAGATAGCTCTCATGGTATAACTCTAAACTTTTCACAATATTGCACGATAGACCCCTCGTTTGAAAGCTTAAGCTTTGGGGGTCTCAAAAGTACAACTATTTTCAAGAAAAGGTCACTAGAACACTTACTTGAATGGATGAGAGCTTGCAGAAATTTTGAGCATCCAAAAACCCCTATTTTTTTTCTATTTCTAGTGGAGAAGGATGAGCAAAAAGATGGATATCATCTTTTCTTTATTCTAATATTAAACTAACAATTTAGTCCACCAAACACTACTAACTTTGGCCAATTTGGTCAATTCTTGTCCCCTATGAAGCCTATGGCCGACCAAGCCTTTAACAAGGGCTAAATTGCCTTTTAAAGACCCCAAATTAACTATCTATGGCTATTTGACACCTCTAGCTTATAGAATGGAACTTTCGCACTTTATGCGATTTAGTCTTTTTTTGCGATTAAACACGAAATCACTAAAATTAAAGTACCAAAATTCTCATGTACATATGCTATCATGTTCTAACTCATAATATAACATGAAAATAAATTTCTCAAATCTAAAATTAGTGATCCCGAGATCACTATTCTGATTAGTCCCTAAATCGGGCTATTACAATTCTCCCCCTTAAGAATTTTCGTCCCCGAAAATCTTACCGGTGAAAAGATTGGGGTATTGGTTTCTCATCGATTCCTCGAGCTCCCATGTAGCCTCTTCTATACCGTGCTTTTTCCATAGGACTTTCACTAGGGCTATGATTTTGTTTCGTAACTGCTTAACTTCACGAGCCAAAACTCTAACTAGTTCTTCACCATACGTCAAATCTGGTTGTATCTCTACCTCTGTCGGTTCTATGATATGTGAAAGGGTTCGATCGGTATCAACGTAACATGGATACATGAAAGACGTCATGAATCTTTTCTAACTCTGGTGGTAAAGCTAACCGATAAGCTACCGGTCCTATCCTCTCGGTAATTTTATAAGGTCCGATAAAATGCAGACTCAATTTGCCCTTCTGGCAAAATCTGAGGACTTTTCTCCAAGGTGATACATTCAAGAACACTTTATCACTGACTTTGAATTCTATTTCTTTCCTTTTTAAATTCGAATAGGACTTTTGTCTATCTCAGGCGACTTTCAAACAATCATGTATCACTTTTACCTTCTCTTCAGTTTCCTTAATCAAGTCAGCCTCGTGTATTTGTTTCTCTCTAAGTTATGACCAATACAAGGGTGTTCGACACTTACGCCCATACAATGCCTCATAAGGAGCCATTTTCAAACTTGACTGAAAGTTGTTGTTGTAGGCGAGTTCCACCAATGGTAAGTATTTTTCCTAATTACCGTGAAATTCCAAAACACAGCATTGAAGCATGTCTTCTAGTATCTGAATTACCCTCTCTGACTGCCCGTCAGTTTGTGGATGGAAGGCTGTACTGAAACTCAATTTCGTGCCCAATGTTTTGTGTAGCTTTTTCTAAAACTGTGACGTGAATCTCAGATCTCTATTTAAAATGATCGACAACGGTACACCATGAAGTCTTACTATCTCAGACATGTACAAGTCTGCCAATTTATCAAGTGAATAGTCGACTCGCATTGGTATAAAGTGGGTTGTCTTAGTGAGTCTATCAACCACTACCTATACTGCATGTTTCCTCTTGGGAGTCAGCGGTAAGCCTGTCATGAAATCCATAGTAATATGGTCTCACTTCCACTCAGGATTCATAATGGACTGAAGTAAACCCGAAGGTACTTGATGTTCAACCTTCACTTGCTGACAAATCAAGCATTTCGATACAGACTCAAAAATATCTTTCTTCATACCCAACCACCAATACCATTTCTTCAAATCATTGTACATCTTCGTGCTGCCTGGGTGTACATTCAAACATCTGTTATACGCTTCATGCAAGATTTTGCGAATAAGCTCATCATTCCTGGGTACACAGATCCTATCTCGAAATGTCAGACATCCATCAGGATTTACTTGAAAGTCTGACCCAACATTCGACTCACATAAAACTCTTTTGGCTTGCAAACTATTATCATTTCCCTGAGCTTCACAAATATCTTGAAGGAACAATGGTTTAGCCCTCAACTCGGCCAAAATGGACCTATCATCTAACAAGGTCATCTGAGTACTCATGGTTTTTAGTGCGAATAATGATTTTCTGCTCAAAGCGTTGGCGACTACATTCACCTTCCCCGGATGGTAGTCAATTACCAACTCATAATCCTTAATCAACTCTATCCACCTTCGCTGCCTCAAATTCAATTCTTTTTGAGTCATCAAATATTTTAGGCTTTTATGGTCAGTGAAAATTTGACACCTTTCACCGTATAAATGATGCCTCCAAATTTTTAATGCAAACATGATTGTGGCCAACTCTAAATCATGAGTTGAGTAGTTCTTCTTGTTCGGCTTCAACTGCTTAGAGGCGTATGCAATCACTTTACCCTCTTGCATAAGTACACAACCCAATCCGTTCAAGGACGCGTCACTGTAAACCATAAATTCTCTTCCTGGTTCTGGTTGCACAAGAATGGGAGCCTTAGTCAACAGTGTCTTCAGTTTCTCAAAACTCTATTGACACTTTTTTGTCCAATCGAACTTTACATTTTTCTACAAAAGTCTCATCATCGGGGTAGCTACCATGGAAAACCCTTTGGCAAAACGCCTATAATAGCCTGCTAGGCCAAGAAAACTCCTTACTTCAATTACGCTCCTCGGCGGTTTCCATTCAACAATTGCCAAAATCTTACTCGAGTTGACTCTAATCCCTTCTCCCGCGACAATGTGCCCCAAAAATCCCACTTCCTTGAGCCAAAATTCACTCTTACTGAATTTGGCATACAGTTATTTTTCTCTCAAAACTTGTAGAACCATCCTCAAATGCTCCGCATGATCGTTTTCATCCCGAGAGTAGATCAATATGTCGTCGATGAAGACCACTACAAATCTATCCAAGTATGGTTGAAAAATACGATTCATCAAATCCATGAAGATCGCAGGGGCATTCGTTAGGCCAAAAGGTATGAACAAAAATTCATAATGGCCATACCTAGTCCTAAATGCAATTTTCGGCACATTCGAGTTCTTTATTCTCCTGATCTCAAATCTATCTTGGAAAATACTGTGGCTCCCTTTAATTGATCGAATAGATTATCAATTCTTGACAATGGGCACTTGTTCTTCACGGTTACCTTATTGAGTTGTCGATAATCTATACATAGTCTCATGGAACCATCTATTTTCTTCACGAACAAAACGGGAGCACCCCACGGAGAAAAACTCAGCCTTGCGAAACCCTTATTCGCTAATTCTTGAAACTGTGCTTTCAATTCTTTCAGCTCAGTTGGGGCCATCTATATGGAGCAATAGAAATAGGGGCAGTACTTGGAGCTAATTCAATCCCAAATTCAATCTCCCTATCCAGAGGTAGCCCTGGCAACTCTTCTGGGAAAACATCTAGGTATTCGCATACTATGGGTACTCACTCAATTTTCAACTCAATCTCTTTAGAGTTCATCACAAAGGCAAGATAAGCCTCATACCCCTTCCTTAGGTACCTCTGGGCTGACATGGTTGATATCACTATTGGTGACCTATCCAGCTTATCTGATTCAATACAAATAAAATTACCATTTTCATCTCTCAATTCAATATATTTCTTCCCACAATTCACACACTCCATGGGTAACTAACCAATCCATCCCGAGGATGACATCAAACTCGTCAAACAGTAATAACATAAGATTGACTGGGAAACAACGACTGTACAAACCCATTTTGCCCGGCCCAAACCCAAAACCTAATCCTAAAACCCATTTACCCTAGCCCAAAACCTAACCAGCCCAAACCCAAATAAAAAAACAACAGAAACCCTAGCCCCTAGGTGTGCCGTAGCCTTCTGACATCCACTTGTTCTGACCCCTGACACCCACTTGCCCTGGCCCCTGCTGAAGCCACCTGCTCCACCGCCCATGCCCAGCACCGCCACTCGCGCCAAGAGCACCTGCAAACATTAAAAGAGAAATGACAGAAAGTTTGTAAAAAGGGCTATATAAGCAGATTTAAACCAGTGTAATAAGGACCTTTTTTTTCTTTTTTTTTTCGATTATCAAAAAGGAAACAAACAGATTAAAACAACAGAGCAAAGATCAGAAACTAGTGGGCATCAAAAACGCAAAAGAAAATCTAAAAGGTAAACAGAAATCGAAAAGGTGAATTTTTTTACCATTTTTAAATTTTTGTTTTCACCCTCTCTTGTTTTAACACACACATACATGCATATTGTGTAAAGAAAAGAAAGATAAACAAAATAAAATTTTTTACCTTTTTCGGCCACTATGGGCGGTGGCCGGAGCGGCGGCGACGAATAAGTCTGGCGGCGGCGACGAGCCGGAGTTCCCCCCTCAGGCTCTGCAGAGAAAAAAAGAGAAAGGAGTTTTTTTTTAAACTCTCAGTGCAAATGAATTTTTTTCAGGGTTTTGGGCCTTATATAGCCCCCTGAAACGACGTCGTTTTGGGGGCGGCCTTTAACCCCAAAACGACGTCGTTTCACCTGGTCTGACCCGAACCCGACCCGCTCCAGGTAGGATCCACATTTTTTTTTAACCAGAGGGGGAAATTGTGCAATCAGCCCTTCCGCATTTTAGGTTTCTAAAATCAAGTTTTCCATTATTGCAATATTGACCCAGAGATTTCACACGGTTTGCGATTCAGTCCCTCCCTCAAACGCTACGTTTTAATTTATGGGAAAATTGCCTCTTTGGTCCCCCACTTTCACGCGCGTGTTTTTCTAGCCCCGAACTCCTGTTTTATTTACAATTCGACCCGAAACTTCCATTTTTAATGCAATTTAGCCCCTTTTTAAATTATTTTGCAGTTTTCATTATTATTACTATTATTTGATATTTTATTTTATCATTATTGTTATTATTATCATTATTATAAGATATATTTTCTTAGTTTAATACTATTATCATGTATTTGATTTTTATTTATCTATTTATATTTATTTTATATATATATTAATTCTCACTTACATAATTTTCATATTTTATATATTTCTACTTCTATTTTTATGTTAATATTGATATTATTATTATTATTATTATTATTATTATTATATTTACTATTACTACTACTATTATTATTATTATTATTTACCTTTTACCATCATTGTTACTATTATTACTATTTTATTATTATTTATATTACTCTTATTATTGTATTATTACTGTATATACTTACTATGATTATTGGTATTATTATTATTATTATTATTACTAGTGTGTTAATACTACTATTATCTATTTTATTATGTCTATTTATTAATTAAATCAATATTATTATTATTTCTTTTCTACTTTAACATCGATTTGTCGTATCGGTTTATCCAATGCATCAAGTTTTCAAATAATCGATATTTCAGTATTAAGGGTTTGAGAAAATCGTGCCTAACTTCTTTGGTTTCGATTTTTCTTGTTCAATCTTAATAACGAAATACCTTTTCTTAAAATCTTAATACAAGTTTTAAATAAAATACTTATTCCCGAAAATTTGAAATGTCGCGCCCTAACTTACTGGACTCGACATCTAGATACTTCAAGATAAGTTTCTTTTTCCTAAAATAGAGGCAACGTCCCTAATTTGGCTTTTCGAGAAAACAAGCCCTAACTTACTGGGTTCTGACTTCTCGTTTGACAAATGACGGGAGATCCTCTTCAAATATAAAGCCAAGTTTTGAAAGGCGAGCTTAGTTTCGGGAATCTAAAGTATCGCGCCCTAACTTACTGACATGATGCTTTATCTCTTCGAAAATAAGAGAGCCTTAGCGTCCCTTCTAGTGCCTTCAAGTTTTAGAAATCAGAAGTATCTATTTTCGATTCATTTCAAAGTTTTCAACATTAGGACATCGATCAATCAATTTGGTACCAATTTTGGGCGTATCAAGGGTGCTAATCCTTCCTCGTGCGTAATCGGCTCCCGAACTCGTTTTTTGGATTTCGTCGACCAAAATCGTTGTTTTGATAAATCAAACTATTTATTAAAAACAACTATTTTATGAGGTGACCCGATCATACCTCATCAAAAAAGATTGGTGGCGACTCCTTTCTTTTTCGTTTTCAAAACCCGAGTCGACCGCATCGTTTTCTATTTTATCAAAAAATGGTTACGACAGCTTGGCGACTCCGCTGGGGACTCGAGGGTCAGGCCATATATTGATTGATTTTGGTCCTTTTAATTAAAATTGGAAAATGGTTTCAAAAAATCATGCTTCTTTTAATGCACTTTCAATATTGGGTCTCGTAAATACTTTGGCATTGCATTGCATGACCGTTACAGTCACACCTTTAAGTGGGAGCGAGAAGCTATGCCTTCGTGAGGTTTTCACCTCCGCATGGGCTAGTGGACTACTTTCGGAATACATCCGTACCTATGTCTTCGTGCAGTTTTCACTTTCGCATGGCCATAGGGAAATGTATTCCCCTGAACCGAACTCAGTCCGTATGAGCCTATAATGGGTGAGGATCGAGGAATCTGCTGGTTCGGGTACCTTGAACTTTAGAACTCAACCACATGTAAAGAGCCTAAGAACCCATCTCGAGCCAAACTATGCCAAACCTTAGTAGTTACCCAGATAGGCGTTTGTGTATTTTACATACTTTATATCTCATTCTGTGGTACTAATTGATGATGTTTTATTTCCTCTGCATGTCATGCCATTTTTAAGAGGCATCATTCACGGTCTGTTTCTGAGTTAGCTGGTTATAGAAAGCGAATTCCTTGATAAAGTGGAGGACAATACAGCCGTCCACACCTGGTCAGAGCAAAGCCAATTAGAAAGAGGGGACAGCTTAGCTGATAGATATGTGTCAGAATTTCGGGATTTCACCAATATCAGTGTCACGCAGAACGAACTCCAAGAGTTGAAAGAAATATAGACCCAGTGGGATGACGAGGCAAAGCAGTTGTTCCATAGTACCTACAGCGATCTGCCATACCTACTTGATGTCAAAATAGATAAGCACCTATTCCGAAGCGTTGACTCGATTACGGAATGTGCTTATAGTCATTTCTCATTCGAGAAAGTAGATTTGGTTCCCACGGTGGAGGAATACATGACCTTGCTACGTTGTCCGAGAATTCAAATTGATAAGGCTTATTCCAAAGCAGTTAATAGCCCGACTCTTGCGAGGAAATTGATGAATATCACGGGATTGAGCGAACAATGGGTTTCAGCTAGAATGCAGAAAAAAGGCGGGGGTAAATGCATACCTTGGATATATTTGAGGGACTTGATCCTAACGCATCCTAATGCAAAGAAAAAGATTGACGTCTTGGCCTCGTGTATTTACAGTTTGGTAGTCTTCCCAAAAGCTCTAAGACACATTGATGAAGCAGTTATTGATCTATTTGGCCGATTAGACAAAGGGGTCACGCCTGTTCTCGCTATCTTTACTGAAACGTTCAAATCTTTGAATGCATGTCGGAGAATGGGTGAAGGCAGGTTTGTTGGATGTGCGCAGCTGTTATTGGCCTGGTTCCATAGTCATTTCTGGAAGGTGGATAAAGTGTCTTATCATTTTTTGTCAGAGAATTGTTCACCATTGAAAGAGATAGTAGCTACGCCTAGAAGAGAAGACGTATCCGAAGAAAACTGGATAGCGCTCCTCCAAAACCTTCAAGAAGATGACATCGAGTGGAAGGCTCCTTGGATGATTCCTGACAAGGTCTTTTATCGCCGTGGAAACTTTGATTGGGTTCCTCTACTGGGAATTTGGGGTTCCACTGCATATGCCCCTTTACTGGTCCTAAGACAGTATAGTTCAAGATAGTTTGTACCAACGACATACGGGCTAGCTCAATGCGAGTTTCATACGAAGGGGGCAGTTATAAGAAAAAGGTTAAAGAGATCTCTAGTGCCTGGATTCAGATTCACAGAATGAGAAGATTATCCGCAGGACTGAGGACGATCCCGAAATACAGTGAATGGAGGGCTAAGAGAATCAATGATAACATTCCCGAGCCAAATCCAGAATGTGCCCGATCGAGAGAAGAATGGTTGTGAGTGGTCCCGTCAGAATTAGAGATCATGAAACAAGATTTTGAACGGATGAGTTCGAAACTTGGAAAAATGATAGAAAAGCTGGAAGAAGAAAAGATGCTCCTCCAATTAGAGGTGGACGGTCAAAAATCAAAGGCTGAGAAACTCAGAAAAGAAAAATAGAAGGTAGAGGAAGACCGAGATAACTTGAAGACGGAATACAAGAAGATCGCTGACGATAAAAAATGCTTTGGGTTAGGGAAAACTTGAGCGATGGCGACAAGAGATCCGAGAGGAAAAGCCGAGTTAGCAATTGGAGAGAAAGTTTCAAGAAATCTGAACGCAAAAAGAGGACTTAGAGAAGGGTATGACAGAAAACCAAAAGGAGAAAAAGGGACTAAAAGCTAGAATAGTTGAGCTTGGGCGGTCTCTACACCACTATCAAAGTCAAGACTCGAAAAGCAAACTAAAATCAAGTCTGAATAGAATCGAGGAAATGAAGGGTAAGGTTGAAGAGCTAGAATCGGTACTACACAGTAGTGAGCTCCAGATTGAGCTTCTGGAAACAAGAGAAGGGCGTTGGGAGGAGGAGCTTCGCCATTCTTGCGAGCAAGTTAGAAGCCGAAACTACCTCATGGGTGAAGCGATAATCCAGAATCGAGAGGTAGCTGATCACTTACAGACTTTGGCTGCGGAAGCTGACATATTAAGCGTGAGATATGGGCTACCGCCGGGTCATGATCAAGAGCTAATCTCTTTGCTTGGGAAAATCAAAACCTTAGGCCTTAGGGCGAAAGCATATTTGTAATCTACTTTATGTAAAGGGTTTTGCCTTCTAATAAAGTTTTCTAAAATGAAGTTGATTAGAATCGATGTCTTCTTCCTACATTCATGCATTTGCATTGCATCATATTACATGCATTTAAGTTTATAAAAAATAGGCCTAATTAGCTAAAATTATTAGAAAGAGAGAGAGAGAGAAAAAAGAAGTAAAAGGGGAAAATCTGGAAGCAGAACATCACTACGGAACGAGCGCTAAAACCAGGAAAATGGATCAAATGTTTGAACAATTCCAGAAAGAAATGTAGGAACAAATGCAAGAGCAAATGTTAAAACTCCAGCAGGAAATGAGGGACCAAATGTTGGAGGCCCAGAGGAATATGGTGGCCCAAATGGCCCAAATGATGAACGGGGCAATGGATAAGGGGAAAGGCCCTATGCCTCCGGTCGAAGAAAGTAGTGAAGGCATCCCCTCGGGTTTTACCCCGCCACATGCAAGAACAAGGCCTGAGGAGTATGTCCTAAGGCCACCAGTTGCGATCAGGCCCCAACAAGGGTAGGACGATGCTAGACCTCCCATGAGCTTCCACGCAGGCTCCGGATCCCAGCAAGGAGATAACCCGGACAATCCTGTTGTACCCGATTTAGATATGGTAGAGAAAATGGGGTCGAGAGAAGAATCTTCAAGGCAGTTAGAGGATCGTTGCAAATGGCTAGAAGAAAAATTCAAGGCGCTAGAAAATATCGATCATCATCATAGGATTGACACAAAAGATTTAAGTCTGGTTTCGGATTTGGTGCTGCCTCATAAGTTTAAAATGCCTGAATTTGAAAAATACAGTGGGACTAGCTGCCCGAAAGCCCACATCACCATGTTCTGCAGGCGAATGGCTGGCTACGTGAACAATGATCAACTCTTAATCCACTGTTTCCAAGAAAGTTTAGTGGGCGCAGCTGCTAGATGGTATAACCAGCTTAGTAGGGCCAACATTAGCTCCTGGAGAAATCTGGCTCAAGCATTTCTAAACATTACAACCACGTTACAGACATGGCACTGGATAGAATTACTTTGCAAAGCATGGAAAATAGACAAAATGAAAGTTTCAGACAATACGTGCAAAGGTGGAGGGAGGTCGCCATGCAGGTCCAACCACCCCTCTTAGAAAAAGAGACTACCATGCTCTTCATTAACATCCTGCAGGCCCCTTTCATAACTCATATGATAGGGAGTACGAGTAAAAGCTTTGCCGACATAGTAATGGCGGGAGAGATGATTGAACATGCCATAAGGGGTAGCAAGATCGAGGTAGGAGAAAGCGCTAGAAGGGCCGCTCCTAAGAAAAAAGATGGTGAAGTAAATAACATGAGCACACACAAGGCGATCACAGTTAATCGGCCAAAGGCAGTCACCTCTAGACAACAAGGTTTGGCAAGACAGGAATCGGGAATTAGACCGAATATCAAAAAAATTCAATTCACACCAATTTCAATAACGTACATATACCAGACCTTGTTCAACGAGCATATCGTGTCGCCGTTCTATCTACAACCATTGCAACCTCCATACCCTAAGTGGCACGACCCTAACGCTCAATGCGATTACCATGCAGGGGTGGCGGGGTATTCAATAGAGAATTGCCTCGCCTTTAAAAAGGTAGTCGAGAGGCTAACAAAGATGGAGGTTATAACACTCGACGATTTGATAAAAAAGGGGAACCCCCTACCCAATCACAAGGGTAGAGGGGTAAACACGATTGGTGAGGAGGTGGTGAGAAAAATTAAGAAGGACGTCACGGAGGTGAAAACCCCATTGAGAGTAGTCTGGAAGGAAATGGTAAAGAGAGGATTGACAGATTCAGACCCTGCGGGAAACTGGAGGTACATAAAGAACTACTGCGAACTCCATAAAACAAAAGGCACGAGATTCAAGAATGTGCCCAGTTTAGAATCTTGGTACAAAACCTTATGGACAATAAGGAACTAGAGTTTTATGAAGAAGGAGTAGAGGAAAAGAATGTATGTGTGACCGAGGAAGAATTGATGAAGCCTGGAGTCAATTACCCGAGAATCATCATCTCGCGAAACACGGAAGGTAGGGTGCAGAGAAGGCCGAAGATTATAATTCAGAGACCTGTTTCTTTTCCCTACAAAGATAGTAAAAAGGTACCTTGGGACTACAATTGTAACGTGATGATACTAGGGGTGCAAAGCTCCACTAGCATTTCTGAGGAAGTCAAAAATGAAGGGTCCTATACGCGTAGTGGGAAGCGGTACGACCCTAAGAACAAAGGAGTAGGACCAGTGAAACCAAAGACTGTGCTGATTGGCCAGAAAAAGGAATCCGAAGCCCCTGTCAATGAACCCATAAAAGAGGAGGAGGCCAAAGAATTCTTGAAATTCTTGAACACAGCGAGTATAGCGTGGTAGAACAGCTGTGCCAACAACCAGCTCGCATATCCGTGCTAGCTCTGCTGTTAAGCTCAAAAGTGCACTGTGAAGCACTGATGAAAGTACTGAATGAAACTTATGTTACTAAGGATATATCCGTTAATAAATTGGACCGTCTGGTTAGTAACATAAGTGCTGACAATTTTATTTACTTCAGTGATGATGAAATCCCACCAGGAGGCATGGGATCAACAAAGGCCTTGCACATAACTACTCGTTGCAAGGGATACACTCTGCCAAGTGTGTTAATAAATAATGGATCAGCTTTAAATGTCTTACCTTTGGCTACACTGAGGAGGTTGCCTATAAATAGCTCTCACATGAAAGCATGCCAGAACATAGTGAGAGCATTTGATGGCACCGAAAGAAGAGTGATGGGAAGAATGGACGTGCCATTATTGATCGGGCCTAACACATATGAAGTAGATTTTCTAGTCATGGATACCAAACCCTCTTACAACTGCTTGTTGGGAAGGCTTTGGATTTATTCGGCAGTCTTTGTGCCTCGCCATCGCACCAAAAATTGAAGTTGTAATGTAAAACCGATCGGTAACTATAAATCAAGAAGACATCATAGCAACTGTTACCAACGAAGTTCCATATCTAGAAACAAGTGAGGAGGCCATTGAATGTTACTTTCGATCCTTAGAGTTCGTCAATGCTACTTTCATCTTAGAGGGGAATGAAGTCCCGATGCCTAAACTATCCAAGACCACGAGGATGGGCCTACGAATGATGATAGGAAAAGGGGCTCTACCAGGAAAAGGATTGGGCAAACATCTCCAAGGGAAAGTTCAGATCCCGATGCTGAAAGAGAAGAGAGACTGTTTTGGTTTGGGTTTCAAACTAGATGCAAAACAAATAAGGAAGGAAATAGAGAAGAAACAAGAAAGGAGAAGGGCAAGGTTGAACGGAGAGGACGTCAAGTGGGAATCAATGACATTCCCCCACATATCCCGTACCTTCATGTCAGGAGGAATAATCTACCCGGAGAATCTTCCTCACATCAATGCCATACACGACGAGGAAACCAATCAAGGAAACCTGTTGGGCATTTGCCTGTACGAACCTGGAAGCATTCTAAACAATTGGACTGCAGAGGAATTTCCTGTAGTTTTTAGATATTATACAGAGTAATATTCAGAACGCACTCATTGTTTTAAGCCTAGAAACAATGAGATTTTTTTTTTGTGAAACAGGCTCATGTTCTGATATTTTGTTCCAATGAAATGCATCTTTAATTCTAACAAAAAATTTTTCATTTCTTGTTCCTATTCATATCATGTGAATAGTTATCCTTTAATTCATTTATTCTTTGTACATCCCTTGATACCCTTCCCAGGTCCCTAGCCATCAATGATATGAGCAATGATACTACAGATTCAGAGGTCCGTTTTGAGCAAGACATGTGTTTAGAGGAATCTCAGGATTTTGAAAGTGACAGAGAATATGACTTGCCTCCAGATTTGTTGAGAATGGTAGAGCAAGAAGAAGGACGTATCCTACCGTATAAAGAGTCAGTGGAAGTGGTGAACCTGGGAGAAGGACAAGAAGTGAAGATCGGAGCTTGTATCATGGTAGAGACCAAGCGAGACCTCATCGAGTTACTTCAAGAATTCAAAGATGTATTCGCGTGGTCGTATCAAGGTATGCCCGGATTAAGCACTGATATCGCAGTACACCGGTTGCCCATAAAAGAAGAATACAAGCCCGTCCAACAGAAGCTTCGAAGAATGAGACCAGATGTTTTGTTAAAAATAAAAGAAGAAGTCGAGAAGCAATTTAATGCCGGATTCTTGCAAGTGGTTAAGTATTCGGATTGGGTGGCTAATATCGTCCCCGTCCCTAAGAAAGATGGGAAAGTACGAATATGTGTAGACTACAGGGATATAAACAAGGCTAGCCCAAAAGATAATTTCCTGTTGCCTCACATTGACACTTTAGTAGACAATACGGCGGGCTATTCGTTGTTCTCTTTCATGGATGGTTTCTCAGGATACAACCAAATAAAGATGCATCCTAAAGATATGGATAAGACAACATTTGTGACCATGTGGGTGATGTTTTGCTACAAGGTGATGCCGTTTGGGCTAAAAAACGCGGGAGCAACATATCAGAGAGCCATGGTAACCCTATTTCACGACATGATGCACAGAAAAATTGAGGTTTACGTCGACGATATGATCACCAAGTCCCGAACTAAGAAGGAACATGTGCAGGTCCTAAGGAAAGTATTCTTGAAATTGAGGAAATTCTAGCTAAAACTTAATCCAGCAAAGTGTACCTTCGGAGCTCGGTCTGAGAAGTTGCTCAGATTAGTGGTCAGTAAAAAGGGGATTGAGGTTGACCCAGACAAAGTCAAGGCCATACAAGAGTTGCCTCCACCACGTACCCAAAGAGAAGTTAGAGGTTTCTTAGGAAGGCTAAATTACATCGCTCGGTTCATTTCACAACTAACTGAGAAATGTGACCCCATATTTCGTCTTCTTAAGAAACGCAATCCGGGCACGTGGGATGAAGAATGCCAGAAGACCTTCGACAAAGTAAAGCAATACTTGTTCAATGCCCCAGTATTGACACTGCCTCATCCAGGTAGGCCGTTAATCCTTTATTTGACGGTGCTCGATAATTCAATGGGATGTGTGCTTGGTCAGCATGACGATTCGGGAAAAAGAGAGAAGGCAATATACTACCTTAGTAAAAAATTCACTGAGTGTGAAACAAGGTACTCACTAATCGAGAAACTATGTTGTGCCTTGATTTGGACAACTCGAATATTGAGGCAGTATATGTTGTATCATACGACATGGCTTATCTCGAAGCTAGATCCTCTGAAATACATGATGGAGTCTACCGCTTTGAACGGAAGGATGGCCAGATGGCAGGTTCTGCTTTCTGGATTTGACATAATCTATGTGAACCAAAAGGCAGTAAAAGGGAGTGCAATAGCGGACTTTTTAGCCAGTAGAGCCCTTGAAGATTACGAGCCTTTAGACTTGATTTCCCTAACGAAGATTTGATGTATGTGGCAAACACTGGAGAGGGTGCCTCAGAAGATCATCCTTGGAAGCTGAATTTTGACGGAGCATCAAATGCCGTGGGCAATGGAATTAGGGTAATTCTGATATCCCCAAAAGGATACCATTACCCATTTGCTTGCAAACTGGATTTCGATTGCACTAATAACATGGCTAAATATGAAGCTTGCATCATGGGTCTCCGCGCCGCTATCAAACGCAAAATCAGAGTATTAGAAGTGTATGGAGATTCTGCCCTCGTAATTTATCAACTTAAAGGGGAATGGGAAACCAGGGATCCAAAGCTGGCCATCTACAAAAGATTGGCCCAAGATTTGATCATAGAGTTTGACGACGTCACTTTTCGCTATTTACCCAGAGACGAAAACCAGATGGCTGATGCTCTGGCCACCTTAGCCTCCATGGCCCGAATAAATGAAAATGAGGATATGAAGCCTATACGTATGAGCATTCATCAGGACCCAGCCCATTGCTACAATATTGAGGAAGAAGAGAAAACTGGCCTACCATGGTACCACGATATACTGCGATACGTAAAAAGTCGTGAGTACCCAGACCAAGCAACTGAGAACGATAAAAGGACGTTGAGAAGACTGGCTTGTGAATACGTCATGGATGGAGAGGTCCTATACAAGAAAAGGAAAGATCAAGTGCTACTGAGATGTGTGGATGCCGCCGAAGCTAGGTTAATCTTGGAAGAAGTCCAAGAAGGCGTCTGTGGAACTCACGCCAATGGTTTCACAATGGCCAGGCAAATAATGAGGTTTGGATATTATTGGTCCACCATGGAAGAAGACTGCATCAACTATGCAAAAAAATGTCACAAATGCCAGATTTACGGAGACAAGATTCATGTGCCTCCGTCACCTTTACACGTTATGACTTCCCCATGGCCATTTTCCATGTGGGGCATGGATGTCATTGGACCAATCTCATCGAAAGCTTCCAATGGGCATCGGTTCATCTTCGTGGTCATCGACTACTTCACCAAGTGGGTAGAGGCCGCCTCATATGCTAACGTCACTAAGTCAGCGGTCAGTCGGTTCTTGAAGAAAGAAATCATTTGTCGATATGGAATGCCTGAGAGGATCATATCAGACAACACATTGAACCTAAACAATAGTACGATAGCGGGAGTTTGCAACCAATTCAACATTTAACACCACAATTCGTCTCCGTATCATCCAAAAATGAATAGGGCAGTGGAAGCGGCCAACAAAAACATCAAAAAGATAGTGGGGAAGATGACCAAGACTTACAAGGATTAGCATGAAAAATTACCGTTCGTGCTCTATGCTTATCGAACGTCCGTCCGAACCTCTACTGGGGCAACGCCTTTCTCATTGGTCTATGGGATGGAGGCAGTTCTACCTATTGAAGTGGAAATACCTTCTCTTCGGGTATTGTCAGAAGTGAAGCTAGATGAGGCTAAATGGATCCAAGCTCGATATGATCAGTTGAACTTAATTGAAGAAAAGAGATTGAGGGCTATCCGTCACGGTCAGATGTACCAAAAGCGAATGATGCGAGCTTACGATAAAAAGGTTCACCCAAGGGAATTCCATGAGGGCGACATGGTGCTGAAAAAGATCCTTCCCATACAAAAGGATTACAGAGGAAAATGGATGTCGAACTGGGAAGGACCGTATGTGGTAAAGAAAGCTTTCTCGGGAGGTGCACTGATTCTGACTGAGATGGACAGGAAAAGTTTGCCTAATCCCATAAACTTAGATTCAGTTAAAAAATACTTTGCTTGAAATGGAAGAGGCCAAGGTGAAAACCCGCAAAGGGCACTTTGAGACTTCAAAAAAAAAATGGAGAGGCCAAGGGGAAAACCCGCAAAAGGGCACCTTGAGACCAAAGGGCTTTTTGAGTTGAAAATTTGAAAAGGGCGGCTCAAATTTTGCATGGACACGTCACGATCTTGCAGCACTAGAATCAATAGAAGAGGAAGCACGTTGCATATCGGGGCATCGACAAAATACTTTGAGTCTTCTAAACACATGACAGGCTCAAAACAGTCTTCTTGAAGTTTGTATATAGAAGCCCCAATTGGCGATGTCTAGGGCCTCTGATCCATGTTGTTTATTTTACTATTTTTGAGTTCTTTTTCTCCGTAAAAAAGGGGAAATGTTCCCAGTCAATTTTTCTTTGTTTCATAGATAATTCATTTTAACTCTCTTTGAAATCGACCTACTATTACCCATCATTAACATGCTACAGTAATTGATTTCACAAAGAAAAGTTCCATGTATTACTTTGAAAATCTCTAGATAAAATAGGAAACTGAAACAGGACAATTGTTTAGAATTTCCACGAACACAGGATAAAGACATTGGGAAAAGGGGGTCTTAATAGAGACCATTTCTTCAAAGTTCCTCGCCCGATTCAGTAATCGTGGTAGGGTGAATAATGTTACTTGGTCACTTAGAAAAGGTATGACAGGCCAATTTTCGATAAGGAACGGTTCAAAAACCCTAAATTGCTAAGGAACAAATCCAAAACGAACCAAGTCAGGTATTCTCCAAGTGGGAGTTGTGACTCTCGGGGAAGACAGCTAGAAGTCAATACAGGCCCGTGTTCTGAGGCCTAAAATGGGCTTTGAAATTTCCACAGGGGCAAGTCATTCTTGCGAAAACGATTACTGTAAGGGAAACGAAGATAAAACCTTGACAGATAAATGAGTGATAACACCTTAATAGGAATCATACTCATAACATTTTAACTCATTCCAATCATGGCATCCTAATCATGAGGCATGAGCATGTACTCTACAGGTTATGTCCTTAAAAGGACACTATAGGAACAGATGAAGGAATGGTAGATTTGACCTCCTGAAGTTGCAGGAAGCAGATCGAAGATATCAGTCTGGTGGTCCTTGAGTTTGCAGGGATCAGGTTGAAGATAGCAGATTTGACCTTCCTGAAGTTGCAGGAAGCAGATCGAAGATATCAGTCTAGTGGTCCTTGAGTTTGCAGGGATCAGATTGAAGATAGCATATTTGACCTTCCTAAAGTTGCAGGAAGCAGATCGAAGATATCAGTCTGGTGGTCCTTGAGTTTGCAGGGATCAGATTGAAGATAGCAGATTTGACCTTCCTGAAGTTGCAGGAAGCAGATCGAAGATATCAGTATGGTGGTTCTTGAGTTTGCAGGGATCAGATTGAAGATAGCAGATTTGACCTTCCTGAAGTTGCAGGAAGCAGATCGAAGATATCAGTCTGGTGGTCCTTGAGTTTGCAGGGATCAGATTGAAGATAGCAGATTTAACCTTCTTGAAGTTGCAGGAAACAGATCGAAGATATCAGTCTGGTGGTCCTTGAGTTTGCAGGGATCAGACTGAAGGTAGCAGATTTGACATTCCTGAAGTGGCAGGAAGCAGATCGAAGCCATAGATCTTGTCTCTCTAAATTTGTAGTGGAGCAGATCGAGGATAGAAAGTTTGGCATTCCTGATGTTGCAGGAAGCAGATTGAAGATGGCAGATCTTGTCTCCTTGAAGTTGCAAGAGCAGATTCAAAACAAAACCTTATCTCCCTGAAGTTGTAGTGGAGCAGGTTGAAGTTGCAAGTCTTATCCCCCTGAAGTTATAGTGGAGCAAACTAAAAATAGCGAATCTTATTTCCCTGAAGTTGTAGTGGAACAGATGGAAGCTATAAATAAACAGATTCTATCTATCTAAAGCTGCAGTAGAACAGATCAAAACAAGTCTTATCTCTCTAAGGTTGCAGTGGAGTAGACTGAAGACAGTTAGTCCTATCTCCCTGAAGTTGTAGTGAAGCGGATTAAAACAATGAATCCTATACCTCTAAAGTTGTAGTAGGTAGGACTAAATCAATTACAACTACAAACTTCATCTTTCAAGGTTGCAGTAAAGTGGATCAAAGCAACAAGATGCGGTGGACTGAATGAGGCTACCTGAAGAAAAGATCACCAAAGAAGTTAAAGCCCACCGAGACCGGGCAAAATGGGTCTTTCTTATGTCTTTGCTCTATTTCCGTTACACGACAATGAACAAAGAGGGGCAGCTGTAGAAACCCATTTTGCTCGGCCCAAACCCAAAACCTAATCCTAAAACCCATTTACCCTAGCCCAAAACCTAACCAGCCCAAACCCAAATAAAAAAAACAACAGAAACCCTAGCCCCTAGGTGCGCCGCAGCCTTCTAACATCCACTTGTTCTGACCCCTGACACCCACTTGCCCTGGCCCCTACCGAAGCCACCTGCTCCACCGCCCATGCCCAGCACCACCACTCGCGCCAAGAGCACCTGCAAACATTAAAAGAGAAATGACAGAAAGTTTGTAAAAAGGGCTATATAAGTTGATTTAAACCAGTGTAATAAGGACCCTAGTGGTACTTCCCGATCTTGCATTCTGAGACTTTTCTTTCTCGTCCATCTCGGGACAATTTCTGATAAAGTGGTCTAAGGACCCACATCTGAAGCAAGCTTTCTCATTAACTCTACACTCACCAGAATGACGCCTGCCACACAGAGGGTATTTCGATCTACGTGGTCGGACATTGCCCACGCTAGCAACTGATGTGGTTTGCCCTTTCGACCTCAAAAAATACTTGCCTTTACTTCGGGTTGAAAACCCTGCTGAAGTGACTGATCGAGTAGTGAAATCCCTCGATTTCTTAGATGAGGATTGGTGAGACTTGTTCAGTTGTCTCTTCCTCGAATCACGAGACTCGTACTCAGCTCTTCTCTTCTCTTTAGCCAACTCCTCGACTTTACAGGCTCTATCCACCAACACTACAAACTCCCTTAATTCGAGAGCTCCCACATATAGGCAGATATCTTCATTCAATCCGTCCTCGAATCTCTTGCACATGATAGACTCAGTGGACAGGCACTCTCGTTCATACTTGCTAATCCTTACGAACTCCTGTTCGTAGTCGGTTACTGACATACGGCCTTGCTTCAGCTCCAAGAACTCCTTTCTCTTGTGGTCGATGAATCTCTGGCTGATACACTTCTTTCGGTATTCCTATTAGAAGAATTCCCAACTAACTCTCTCCCTTAGCACGACTAACACAAGGGTGTTACACCATCGGTAGGCTGAATCTCTTAGAATAGACACCACACACTTTAAGCACACCTCAGGCATGCAAGATAACTCATCGAATACCCGGATGATATTCTCGAGCCAAAATTTCACTTTCTCTGGGTCATCATCCTTATTCGCCCAAAATTCCTCGACTCCTTACTTCCGGATCTTATCCACTAGAGGCCTTTCTCTTCTCACCACCTCAACCACTTGAAGAGCTACTGGAGCGGGTTGAGGAATAGGTGGGGGCAGAGGGGGCTGAGCGTTAGGATTTTCTCGAGTATACTCAGTATACCAGTTGCTCATTATGTGGACAAAAGCTTCTCGAGCCTCTTCGCACTGACTCAAGGTCTCGGGTCTACTATTAGATGGCGCGTCCCTTGAGCGGGAGCCGGCGCGTTAATCGTAGCATCATCAGCTACAGTTTGGTCTGGATCAGAATCCATCTACTACATAAAACGCAATTTTATACGTCAAGAGCCATCACATTATCATTACTCAGACACTCTTACATATGGCATGTATAGTTAAACTCATACTTACGCTACGTTAGTCCTAGAACCGACTAAATCGTAGCTCTGATACCAATAAATGTAACACCCATTACTGTATTCGAGCCGGAACGGGGTTGGAGGCATTACATAGCTAACCTTGTTTAAACATCTAGAATAGGGTTATAAAATTTTGTTTAACTCTATCTTCTGCACATATTTGGCCTAGGAGGCCCTAAACATACACCCGAAAAGTATCGGAATCTTTTTGGGAGTTTTCATGAGTTCGAGAAACTTTTTGACAAAATAGAGGCCACACACCCGTGAATGCCTAGGGACACGCCTGTGTGCCCCTGAGGCATGCCTGTGTCTTCTACCCATGGTCGACACTGACTAATTTCACACGGCCATGGCATGCCCATGGCCCTGGACCGTGTGTAAAACCTTAGCATTCTGACTTATCTACACGGCCTGTACACACGCCCGTGTACCCCAGCTGTGTGGTGATTCAAATCCTAAGTGTTAGGTCCAGACTTCACACGGCCTGGGTGCACGCCCATGTGCTAGCCGTACATCCCACACGGTCTAGACCCACGCCCTGTGTCTACTTATGTGGTCAATTAGCAGGCTATATACCAAGCCATTACCACCCTAGAATGCACACATACATACTTCCATTCAAAACAGTACAATTCCTATTCCATAAGCAAGTTTAAGAACTCATTCCAACATACAAGATAATTAAAGGGACATACACTTCGTGAATTCCATCTTCATTAACAAAGGAGTTTGCTAAGTATTTGCCTAACTTATAAGGCCATTTACAAAATGACTTTTACTAACTTACATAGTCAACACTTTGACTAACAATTACAACTTAACAAAATAATTGAGCCCTACACATGTCATACTCAAAATAAGTCTAAAATTGTTATACCAAAGTGCTGTCGATAGTGTGATTTCTAACTCCTACGTCCACGATCCTCAAGTTACCTTGGCAATACTACAAGAAAGAAGGGCAATGAAAAAGGGGAAAGCGTAAAGCTTAGTAAGTTTTCATGGAAATAAATAGCAATAATAAGCTCATAAAATATTCCATCCATGATTTTAGCTAACCGTATGCTAGTCAAGGCTTCTTGACAATACTTACTTACAATTGCCCTTATCTAGCACATACCGTGCCACATATCAAAGTCGATTCTTCATGACTCATTCATGTGTGCCTGTATTCACTCATTCACATGACTTAAATATCATTCACATTTCTACTTCTAGATTCATCTACTTATCCTACTATTCACAAGGGGTAGTCAAAGACGTGTGTTTATCATCATTACTATAAGTATAAATCCAATGCCACATCCTCGAGGTGGTCTTACATGGAGTCACCTCTGGATGCCAATGCCATATCCCGGATATGGTCTTATATGGGATAACCTCTAAGTGTTAATGCCATATCCCAGATATGGTTTTATATGGAATTTCCTACCATGTATCGATGCCATATCTCATATACGGTCTTATACGATTTTCGTCTTCATTACCGAAGCCATATCCCAGATATGGTCTTATACGGGATCTCAACTTAGTGTCGAGGCTATGTCCTAGACATGGTCTTATACGGGGCCTGTTCCACTTTATATCTCAATGATAGCATTTCTATAATCAATATGGCCCATTAGGACTTTAACATCTCATTCACATTAACTACTCAATTTAGTAGTGCATCATGCATTAATATAATGCCAAGCATTTCTCAACACACTAATATAAATGTTGCTTAAATCACATACATACTTACCTCGTTTTCAAAATGAGCTAGTTCTTCGGCTCAGTCCAAGACTTTAGTTTTTCCCCGATCGAGGCGATTTCTCGACTCCTCTTACTCTATAATAGAAAATTATCTCATTTTAATCACTACATTAATAAAAGCATTTCAAAAATCATGTTTAGGAAAAATTGCTATTTTGCCCCTAGACTTTGGCAAAATGACCATTTTGCCCTTAGGCTCGAAAATAAATTCTAATCACATTTCTACCTTCAACAAGCCTAGGTGAATATTTAATGCTCTTAAAGCTATCATCAAAAATCAACATTTTACATATTAATCACAAACTTTATAACCTTTTCGTCATGGTCCAATTAGGTGTTTCCAAGACAACACCTTTCACAAAAGTTGTTCATCTACCAACTAAGACACAATTTCTTCCATAAAAATGCAGCAAATAGCTAAGATAGCTCTCATGGTAGAACTCTAAACTTTTCACAATATTGCACGATAGTCCCCTCATTTGAAAGCTTAAGCTTTGAGGGTCTTAAAAGTACAACTATTTTCAAGAAAAGGTCACTAGAACACTTACTTGAATGGATGAGAGCTTGCTAAAATTTTGAGCATTCAAAAACCCCTATTTTATTGCTATTTTTGGTGGAGAAGGTTGATCAAAAAGATGATATCATCTTTTCTTTATTCTAATATTAAACTAACAATTTAGTCCACCAAACACTACCAACTTTGACCAATTTGGTCAATTCTTGTCCCCTATGAAGCCTATGGCCGGCCAAGCCTTTAACAAGGGCTAAATTTCCTTTTAAAGACTCAAAATTAACAATCTATGGCTATTTGACACCTCTAGCTTATAGAATGGAACTTTCACACTTTATGCGATTTAGTCCTTTTTCGCGATTAAACACGAAATCGCTAAAATTATAGTACCAAAATTCTCATGTACATATGCTATCATGTTCTAACTCATAATATAACATGAAAATAAATTTCTCAAATCTCATATCAGTGATCCTGATATCACTATTCTGACTAGCCCCTAAATCGGGCTATTACAGTTTGTATGTAATGTGACTTATATTGATATGCATTACTTGAATGCTATAGTCAAAAATTTAATACATGCTTGAAATGATGAACAAGGGGTTAAGTCCCGATTGAATATTGAATTCTGATGAATATATGCGCTTTCCCAAAATGAATAAGGTCCTGCATTTTTTGTGGACGGGATTTAGCTCGGACGAGCAATCCTATTGACCTTGTTATAGAAAGGATTTAACCCAGACGGGTAATCTTGATTTAATACCTCTTGAGTACATATTACGATTAGGGTTTAGCCTGGACTGGTAATCCTAATTGATCTCTTTTGATCATACATTATATAAAGGATTTAGCCTGGACTGGTAATCATGTGATATGCGGCTCGAGAGTGTGTTTCTTAATTAAGTGCCCTTATGGGTACCCTCGAATAAGAATTTATGGATTGTTGAATCTTACACCCCGAGTGTACTACTTTAGTATTCATCGAAATTTCAACGATTCAACGAACATGAAACTCTTGACATGGCATGAGAGTTATGAGATGAAATGATAATTTCTTGAAAGAGTATTGCATGATGAGCTCATCTATCCTTACTTAATGTATATGTAAACCTTGTGAATAACATGTTTGATTGGATACATGTGTTTAGGCAATTTTTCCAAATGGATAGAAAACATGTTGTTATATGCTTAGATTCAATAAACGAGATTGGTAAGTTTAGTTTCTGTTATACGAACTTACTAAGCATATAATGCTTACTCCATTTTATTTTCCCTATTTTATAGTGCTCAGAAGCTCGCGGAGGTTGGACATCATTGAAACATCATCACACTATCCACTAGCTTATTTTGGTATATGTAGTAAAATCATTTTGGTATAATGGCATATATAGGACAACTTGGCCTTTAGTGGCTTGATAATGATGTTTGTAATCTAGCCATTGGAATGGCTAGTAATGGTTGTTTTGTTATACTTGTAATGCCATGCTATGGTAGCTATATATATATATATATATATATATATATGTTAAGTAGTTGATCAAATCATGTTTGATACATAGATTGAACCAAGGTAAGATAGTAAACATGTATGCATGCAATGATATGCCATGTTGAATGATGGAAATTTCTTAAATTGAATGCTTGAAATGGTAGGAATGTGTTTGGTAAGTTTTAGTGCAGGAAAATGGTAAATTTGGGTGACAAATGAGGCTAGGAAATGGCTTTATTTTGTCCACATGGGCAGACACACGGGCGTATGTCTAGACCGTGTGTGACACACAGCCAGGTACATGGGTGTGTAGTTAGGCCATGTGTCCCTTGCACCTTAATTTTGAGAAACAGAATGCTCAGAATTGAGCACACGGGCAAAGACACGGGCGTGTGTCTCAGCCATGTGTGCCACACGGCTTAGAACATGGCTGTGTGTCTTGGCCGTGTGAAACCAACACCTACTTTTGAAATGAATTAATTAACCACATGGCCTAACACACGAGGTTGAACATGGCCTACAGCACGGGCGTGTCCCTTGGAGCACACGGGCATGTGAGCCCTGCACCTTGGAAAATTCTTTAAATTTCGCAAAAAATTCTTACAAGTTTTGATTAAGTTCTGATTCGATTCTAATGCTCGTATTGGGCCTCGAGGGTCCATCTATGGGATGTTACGAATGATTTTAGAATTTGAATAGCAATTTACATGAATTATTTGTAAATGTTTTAAAAGTTTTGGTAATACTCCATAACCCTATTCCAGCGACGGATACGGGTTAGGGGTGTTACAGACCATTACTGAAAAGTTAGGAAAATTTAGTGACTAAACTGGACATGGTTGAGATCCAATTCTGGTTCAATTGGATTAAAACCAGTTGCTTCCTTAGTGGGAGACAAAATGATTACCAAAAGATGATTTTTATAGGTTTAATAACCAAGCATAAAGGGCGATAATAGTTGGGAAAATGACTTCCTAGGGAGAATTCTTCTGAAATCTATTTCACCTTCTTCTCTTCTTCATCTTCTTCCTTGGTTGCTCTAAGGAAAAGATAGTTATGGGAAGCTCTACATGGAGCGATGGTCATGAGATTTGAGTTAGAAAAGTAAAGAATCTAGTGAGCTGGTAAGGTTCTAAGTCTTTCGGTGTACGTGAGGTTTAGAAAATAAAGTTAAGAATTTTTAGTACCTTTTTAAGGGTTCTGTATGTTTTTGGAAAACTAAATTTCACCCATGATTTTTTTATAACGATTAGCTTCCAGGAGAATGGAAGCTCTGACATACGAAAAAGTTAAGCATAGGATGTAAAGAAACATATGTTTAGTTTATATACTCCATATTTGGGATGTTGCATGACTGGCATGAATCTGTGTTGAGTCTAGGATGAGTCCTATGATGATGTGTAATCTTTGTTGTTTGAGAATGCTACGTATACACAAGGTTGAGTAGGTAATTGAGTGTTTGCATTTGTGTCGAAATGCATAGAATGGTTGTGGAAATTCATATCTAAGTTTCCATGTTCCATGTTATTATGTTTATGTGATCATATTTATGTGATTGTGTGCTTATAAATTATGGAGTTCGGAGGGAAAGGTATTGATGGGTTAGATAAAGTTAGGATTTAGGAAATGGTGTTTTTGTATACCATCATACGGTGTTGCTGGGCGCAAACTGTGATTTGCAAAGCTCCAAGCATTGCATAGGGACACTACAGTATTCGAGCATCAATGTTAGAAATGTTGAAATAGAGGATTGGGCAAACGAATAGGCAAATCGAATTCCATTAAGATTTTTCCATACGGTGTTATTGGGTGCAAATTGTGATATACAAAGCTCTGGGCCTTGCGGAGGGGACACTACGGTGTTTGAGCATCAAGGTTAAATATGAAACGATATGTTACCAACTAGCTCACTAGAGCAACAACGTGACAATGGCTATTAGGTTGCATAGAGCAACACCATGATGGCAGCCAGTAGGCTCTATGAGGTGACACAGCGACGGCGATAAGTCCTTCGAGGTGACACCTCAAAGTGCTTTAAGGTGTAAGAGTATAGCTCGACTATGGCAGCATTTAGAGTCTATCAGGAAATTAAACATGGGATAGTCCACTGAGACATTAAATACAGGATAGTCCGCTAGGACATTAAACATAAGGTATATTTTGTAAGACTGTAGCTCAACTATGGAAGCATTTGGAGTTTGCCGAGACATTAAACACAAAGAAGTCTGCTGGGACATTAAATATGGGGTAGTCAACCAGGACGTGAAACATAGGTTATATTGTGTAAGACCATAGCTCGGCTATGACAGCATTTGGAGTTCGTCGGAACATTAAATGCAGAGTAGTTTGTTGGGATATTAAATATGGGGTAGTCTACCAAGACATTAAACATGGGATTAGGTTGTGAAAGACCACATCTCGACTGTGGAAGAGTATGGTAGTCCGTTAGGACAATAAACATGGGGTGTCTGTCGGGACAGTAACATGGGGTGTCTGTCGGGACAGTAACATAGGGTGGATCCCAAGATAGAGATCGTGGGAAATCACGCAATCTAAGAAAAATAGGGTTGGAAGGAAAATGTAAAGCGTTGGCAAAAAGATAGTTAACCAGCAGATTATTAAGGAATCTATCGAACAAGGCAAAAGAAGTAGAAAAGGAAACAATCCACTAAAACAGTAAACGAAGAAACCGTAGGGAATGTGGGTAGTAACCCAGCTAGATTCAGACATTGAATAGACATGCCAAGAGTGCCTGGAGTATATGCAAATGAAAGAATATTTATTCTATATGCAAATGAAAGAATATTTATTCGAGGATCATGGATAAGGATCTGTCATTAAGTACAACCAAAAAGTGTTGAGCGGAACTCTATATGTTAGAAGTTCAATCATAAGTATCCCGGGTAGTCTATTTGATAAGGAGGGGTCAGTTAGAGCCTATTGGTAGGAAGAGGTAATATGAAGGTTAATCCAAGTGATAGATATGTCTGTCAAAACTATTCCTTTTTTAGGAAAACCTAATGTGGGAATATCTGATATAGAGTTAGTTCCATAAGGAACCTTCATATAAGGAGTATTGTGAACTCAAATGATTAATAGTCTACTAGAAACTGTAAGCTAAAATGTTCCAATGCAAACAGATTTGATGCACCTTAAACGCAAGGCATCGTAATTAGTTCGGTTTACAATGGAGTAACCCAATTAACATTTCAATCCGAGTGTAGGGTAGAAATGGACAGGATAAAACAAGGTTAAGACAGCCAGTGCAGCATGGCTCTTTTCTAGAAGGACTTATGAGTAGAATGCTAGTTTATCCGCCTCAGCTATGGCGTGTTTACGAGCTAGGATGAAACTAAAAAGTATAATCATGATAAGAAGTAAGAGGAAAAAGGGAACAGAATGTGATATGTGCAAGGAAAATGAAAACACGCAAGGATGATAAACCATCAAGAATCCACCAGAATTGGTTGAACGGTCATAAGCCAACCAGGTAACAATCGATCAACAATCAATCCCCCATTAAAGTAAGATACAAGCTAAATAGGAGTCTGACACTCCAATTAAAATGAAACCGTCTAAAGGAAACATGGAGTAATGTGTTTGGTTCTTTTTTATTTAGAACCCCCTCTGAGATGGGGTCTATTTTTGAGTAATGTAGTGTTGAAAAGCACAAATATGAAATATATGGATATGATAATTGTTATGAGAAGTGTAAATGTATAAATGATATATATATGTTATATGAAAGTGATAGTGTTTTGCAAAAGATGCTAACATGCAATGATAGTGCTCGGATAATCGGTAAGTAATATGTGTGTTAAATTAGATATTTTGGCCTTGTGATTCTTGAAATCGTTGGATATAGTTGGCATACCATAGGATTGTGGGTACTCACCTATATGTATAGTGATTTTGGGCATTGAGGCCTTGGGACATGTTTGGAGGGATAAGGGAATGTAAGCTAAGCTCCATTCAACAGGACATGTGAGTAAGGAGAGTGTTAACCATACGCTTCACTTTTAGGATATGTTTGACTCTACGAGTCTATATGGTGTGATGGATATCCATTTATCCGATGTGTGATGATAGAGCTCACCATAAGTTTCATAACTCAAGTTCCAAATTATCTTGTATTATGTGTGTGTGTGTGTGTGTGTGTGTGTGTGTGTGTGTGTTGTGTGATAAATGCCTTAATAAATATGTGGTTGCTATGCAAACTATCCTTATCAATGTTATGCAAATGAACTATTAGACGATACGTGTTAAAGTTTTATGTGTTACTAAACAAAATACTCTAGCATCGTTTATGTATGTGGTTATTGTGGATGCATGAAGGAATGTTTGTGTTGTGTTTATTTCACTCATTCACTGAGCTTGTTAAGCTCACCCACTCTTTTCGACATTTACAGATTAGTAACAGTTCGGTGTGGGTGGTGTGGTTTTCGTAGGGAGTGATCTAAGGAAGACTAGTTTATTCTCATAGGTGTTCTTCCAGTTATTTTCGTATTGGGAAATAAGGCAATGTGGTTAGTGCCATGATATGTTTGTATTATTTACCGACTCTGTTGTATTTCAGTTTTGGAAGTTTATGAGATTACATGTTTGCTTATGTTCATAAACTTTAATAATGTCTTGATGTATCTTGTTTGGACATGTTTTGACACTTGAACTGTTAAATTTAGTCGTTGAATTATTATTTATCGAAGTAATTTATGCATGATGCTTAGAAACTATTTTAGAGTGAGTTTGTAATAGCCCAAATTTCAGCGATGTCGAAAATAGTGGTTCGACCACTAAATCCGAAAAATGAACTCGTAGATTATATTATTTAATATTTACGAGCCAAATGTAGCTTTTAAAAGATTTTTGAAATAGTAAATTGTGTTTTATAAAGATTTATTTGGTTAAGAAATTGAGCAAAAAGAGGTATCGAGATATCGGTGTTATAAACCAAGTCATAAATATTTTTATAAATATTTACGGAATGTCAATAAGGTAGTATTAAAATCTCGTTAGAAAATTTTGACGTTTGGGTGGTTAATTAAATAAAACGGACTAAATTGAAAAAAGTGTAAAAGTTCTAGAAGGATTAAATAGCTTAATTGTCAAATGAGGAAGGACCAAAAGTGAAAATAAGCCCAAAGGGGATATTTTGGGCGGCAATAGCTGAGAAAAATCAGGAAATGAGTGAAATAATGGCAAAATTGGAAAATTGCCAAAATTAGCTAAATAAAAATGAGACCAAATTGGAATATCTAGAATTCCCTTCATTTTCATCAGCTGAAAAATAGCCATGGAAGAGAGTTCAAGCTGGTCTTCATACTCTAGCTTCATGTAAGTTTAATTCTTGTTTTCTCCTTGAAATTTCTATGTTTTTAGACTTTTACAATTGGGTCCAACTTACTATGTCATTAGTTTTTGATTCTATGGCTAATTTTTAAGGTTTCTATGGATGAGTGCTGGAAACATGTAATGAATAACATAGAATTGAAGCTTTAATTTTGATATATGATGATTTTATCAAGTAAAATTGATGGAAATTGCTTTTAGGACCTAATTGTGTAAGAGTTTGGAATTATGGTCTAATGCTAAATTTATAATTCTAAAGGGTTATGAAGTAGTTTAAAATGATAGAATAAAGTATTAATTGAGAAAAATTAGCCCAATTTAGGGGTTAATTGGATAAGGACTGAATTGTATGAACTATGAAATTTGGGGTAAAATGGAAATAAACACTTTGCACTAAAACAGTTTTGGACAGCAGCAGTAGTCTAATTTTGAAAAATCACCAAAAATTGTAGAAATCAAATTAGAGGATGAATAAAATATATAATTAAATATTATTGAGTCTAGTTTCTTATAGAAGAAATGTTGTAAGAATGGACTTGTAAATCATGAGATATAATAGATTTTGTGAGACAATATCAGAATGAATTCGGGTTCCCCTATTTTGACTTTGTAAAATCATAAAAAAATTGAGAAAAATAATTAGGGGCTTAAATTTATATATTTAGAGTTTTTAATGAGTCTATTTTCAATAGAAACAAACAAAAACCTCATCCAAATTTTGTATGAGGAGATAATCAATTTTTAGTGAAGAAGGGTCAGAACTGTCAGACAGCAGAACAGGGGTAACTTTAAAGAATAATCTGTACTTATTGGCTAAACCAAAAATTCTAAAAATTTTATGGTAAGAAGATATGTGAGTCTAGTTTCAGGAAAAATTAGGTAATATTAATTTGGAGTTCTGTAGCTCAAGATAAAAATAATTTAGTGTCTATGACACGAATGAACAGCTTGAATATTCACATAAATATATAGTGAAAAATTATAGATAATGTTACTTACAAATGTGTTATTTATACTAAGGATGTGGAATGGAGAGGAGGAGGAGGAAAATATATGAATGACTTATGCATAAATTGATCACATGCCCGATTATAATTGATAAACGTTGAAGTAGAAATGATATAATGTTTTATTTCAAATATTTATTATGAAACTAAGATTATCGTTATAGTATAAAAATCAATTGTAAGTTCATGTAACTTGAATTATATTCTTAAATGCTTGAAATGTATGTTATTAATGTGAATATAATTTGAATGTTCATTGTATGAAGATTGATGAAATATTGATATATTTGATGAAAATGGAAAATAAATCCCGGTTGAATGAAAGGAAAATTCGATGGATATATGAAAAGGAATTGACGGTAAAAAGGATCTAGCCCGGACGAGTGATCCTATCTCGATATAGCCCTCCTGAAGAATATGTGTGAAAAGGATCTAGACCGGACGGGTGATCCTGATATAAGCTCTCCCGAAGAATATGTGAAAAATGGATTTAGCCCGAACGGGTAATCCGAATTAGGGTCTGAATTTAGCCTGGGCTAGTAATTCAGATCCAAGCTCATTAGAGTAATTGTCGTTGTAGGGGATTTAGCCTGGATTGGTAATCCTGAAAATACTCTATGAGTTTATATTACAGGGGATTTAGCCTGGACTGGTAATCCCTCTGTAAGGATGAGGTTCGCAGGAGTGTGCTCTCTTACAGGGGATTCAGCCTGGAGTGGTAATCCGCTGTAAGGATGAGGTTCGCGGGAGTGTGCTCTCTGAAATGGAAATGTGCGCACATGAATATGAATTGACGGACTCGAATTTGTACACTAAAGTGTACCCCTAAAAATCCATCAAAATTCCGAGAAATTAAATGGGATAAATATGGAAAAATATCAAGGGAATGGAAATCATTGTATATATTATGTGATATAAGGAAATACAAGTTGATGAGACATGAACGTAGAACTTGGTTGACGAATGAGTTCATTTGTGATTATAAAGTTGTACATCCTTGAGTGTATTATTTGTATGAATTGGTATTCCAAATGAGTTAATGAGAAGAGTTCTAATATGAAATAATCTTAATTCTAAATGAAATATTATGAAAACGTATTTGAAATACATTAGTATGTCTTGTATATGTTATTTGAGTTCATAATGTGCAAGTAATGTATGTGGAAATATGAGATGATGATACCTGTACAAGGAATTTATTAGTGGATACGTGCATCCAAATTTATATAATAGATTGTAGTGAACATTGAAATTGGGCTCAATAAGTGATTTGTCAATTTAAATTGTGATTGGTAGGAAGAGTTAGTGAATTACATGTTTATGAATTGTTACACGTATTTGTCAAAATACGGGAAAATGATGGTAATTGATACATGGAAATATGAGACTATGATATATATAAAAACATGACATATGTTTGATAAATGTGTTCATTCATAATTATGGAATGGTGCACCTCAAGTGCACTATATGTGTAAAGAAAATTTTATAATCAATTTCGGTATTTAAGTGATAAATGGTTTAAATTATCTATGAGTATTATGTACTCCTCGGTAATGCCTCGTACTTTATTCCGGCAACGGATACGGGTAATGGGTGTTACAGAGCTAGTTGCATTTGTGTGTTGCATTTTCATATTCAGGGGCAAAGGTATCGATAATCAGGTTCCAAAATCGATACCTATGTGTTTCAAAATGTGCAGGAAATCAAAATAGGGATTTGGTATCGATATCTTTGCTCGAGTATTGATACTCGGGGTTAAAGAATTTAGGATTTAGTCGAGAAACAGAATGCAGGTTTGGTATCCATTTTCTAGGTGGTATTGATACCACCTATTGAAAATATTGATACCCTAGTGCCAGTATCGATACCTACAGACATGTTTTAAAATTTTTTCTAAATGGACCCTATGTAACACCCCTTACCCGTGTTCGAAGCCGAAACCGGATACGAGGCATTACCTAACTCAACTTTCTTAAACATGATGTTTCGGTCTATAAAATTTTGTTTCGTCTTAAAAACTTTCCATACAAACCCAGAACATACTCATCCTAGGCCTACGAGGCCTTAAACATACGTCTGGAAAGATTCGGGAATTAATCAGAAACTTTTACGCACTTAGAAAAATTTTGCCTAAACAGGGGCCACACACCCGAGTTGCTCAAGGTAAACGCCCATGTGCCCTTGAGACATGCTCGTGTTTTTCACCCGTGGTCGAAACTGACTTATTTCACACGGCCAGACACACGCCCATGCCCTTAGCCCGTGTCTCTCACACGGTCTCGACAAGCCCGTGTGCCAAAACCTTGGCATTATATTTATGATGTCATCACCTCACTAAGGTCACACGGCCAAGGCACACGCATGTGTCCTTAGACCGCGTGTCGAATTAAATTCCATATTTAAAGTGTAGACTTCACATGGCCTGGGCACACGCCCATGTCCAAGACCGTGCCTTCCAAACGGCTGAGACACACGGCCGTGTCCCTAACGTTGTGTTTACTACTGAGCATCCTTACTTTGTAAACCTAGCATGCAGCGGAAGCACGGTCGATCAACAGGCCCATGGGGCTGACCGTGTGTCCCACACAGCCCAGACACATGCCTGTGTGTCTACTCGTGTGGACATAAAGAGGCTATATTCCAAGCCAAATGCCACCCTGCATAGTAGACATACTAACTACAACTCATATAAACATCATTCATGACCCAAAGGCACATCCAAGAACTCAATTCAAAGCATTCACACAAGCATAAACTTCATAATTTCATTATCATTGAATATATATAAACTTAACAAGTGATGGCCCGTTTCCGATGACCATTTACAAAATGACTTTGATTACATACATAGCCAACACTTCGGCTAACAATTACGACCTAAAAAAATACCAAGTCCTATACATACCATACTCAAAATAAGTCTAAATTGTTATACCAAAGTGATGTTGATAGTGTGATTTTCGAACTCCTGCATCTTACGATCCCTAAATTATCTAGGCAATACTACAAGAAAAAGGGAAATGAGAGGGATAAGCACAAAGCTTAGTAAATTTTCATGAAAATAAATAGCAACAATAAGCTTATAATGACATCAATCCTTAGCATTAGATAACCATACAAATTCATAAGCATTTTACCATACTTACTCGTACTTGTTCTTATCTAGAACATACCATGCCACATATCGTAAACATTCCTCGTGAATTTTCTAACGGGTACTTGTATTCACTCATTTACATGACTTTGATACAATTCTCATTTCTATTTCCAAGCAAATCTATTTATCCCAATAAATCACTAATGATACTCATAGATGCATATTCATTATCATCAGCATAAACAAGAAGCCAATGCCACATCCCAGATGTGGTCTTACATGGATCATCTCTGAATACCAATGCGATATCTCGGATATGGTCTTATAGGAACCTCACATCAATATCGATGCCATATCCCGGATATGGTCTTATACAATTTTTCATATTCAATGCTGAAGCCATATCCCGAATATGGTCTTATACGAGATCTTAATTCGGTGCCGAAGCTATGTCCCCAGCATGGTCTTACACGGGACCTCATCCATCTCAACCTTCTCATTCAATACCAAATACTTAATTTCATAGAGCATCATGTATCATTATAACATCAAACATTCTCAGCATGCTAGCATAAATGTTAAATTTATCACATACAAACTTACCTCAATTTCAAAAAAAAGCTAGATCTTCAATCTAGTCCGAGACTTTATTCTGGCCCCTATTGGTTATTCTTTCTCTATAATAACAAATTAGCTTGTTTCAATCATCACATTAATAAAGCATTTTAATAATCATGGTTTGGCAAAATTACTATTTTGCCCTTACACTTTGGCAAAATAACCATTTTACCCCTAGGCTCGGAAATCAATTCTAATCAAATTTCTACCTTTAATGAGTCTAGGTAAACATTTATTTCTCTGATGGCTATCATTAAAACCCAACATTTCACACATTTTACTACCAATTTTACAACCTTTACAAAAAGGTCCATTTAGGTGTTTTCATGGCAACAACTTTCACAAAAGTTGTTCATCTAACAACTATGACTCATTTCCTTTCATAAAAATGCAGCAAATAACATTGAAAGATCTCATGGAAAAACTCTAATCTTTTCACCATATTGCAAGATAGTCCCCTCATTAGAAAGCTTAAGCTCTAGGGGTTCTAAAAGTACAACTATCTTCAAGAAAAACCATTAAAATCAGTTACTTAAATGGAGATGAGTTTTCCAAAATTTTGAGCTTTCAAAACCCCTATTTTTCTTGCTATTTTTGGTGGAGAAAGATGGAGAGAAAAGATGATATCTTTTCTTTCTTTATTTTATTAATACAAGTCAATTTAGTCACCAACCTTTACCAACTTTGACCAATTTGTCAATTTTTGTCTCCTATGACCGACCACTCCATTCTTAGATGTCTAATTGCACTTTAAAGACCCCAAATTAATATTCTATGGCTATTAGGCACCTTTACCTTATAAAATAGAACTTTCTCACTTTATGCGATTTAGTCCTTTTCGCGATTAAGTTTGAAATCGCTAAAATTAAAGCACCGAAATTTTCATGCACTTATATAATCATGATCTAACTCATAAAATAACATGAAAATAATTTTCTCAAACCTCGGATTAGTGATCCCGAAATCATTGTTTCGACTAGCCCCTAAATCGAGCTATTACAATTCTCTCCCCTTAATGATTTTCGTCCCCGAAAATCTTACCGGTGAAAAGTTGGGATATTCATTTCTCATAGACTCCTCGGGCTCCCATGTAGCCTCTTCGATTCCATGTCTTTTACATAGCACTTTCACAAGAGCTATACTTTTGTTTCTCAATTTTTTGACCTCTCGAGCTAAAATCTTAACCGGTTCTTCGCCATAAGTCAAGTCTAGTTGGATCTCTACCTCTGATGGCATAATCACATGTGAAGGGTCTGAACGGTACCGTCGTAACATGGATACGTGGAAAACATCATGAATCTTTACTAGCTCAGGTGGCAAGGCCAAACGATAAGCTACCGATCCTATCCTCTCGGTAACTGCATAAGGTCCGATAAAACGCAGACTTAATTTGCCTTTTCGGCCAAATATGAGGACTTTTATCCACGGTGATACTTTCAGAAACACTTCATCACCTACTTGGAACTCAATCTCTTTCCTTTTTAAATATGAATAGGACTTTTGTCTATCTGAGGCCGCTTTCAGACATTCACGTATCACCTTTACTTTCTCTTCAGTTTCCCTGACTAAATTGACCTCGTGTATCTGATTCTCCTTAAATTCTGTCCAATATAAAGGCGTTTGGAACTTACACCCATACAATGCCTCATAAGGTGCCATTTTAATACTTGACTGAAAACTTTTGTTGTAAGCGAATTCCACCAACGGTAAATATTTTTCCCAATCACCTTGGAATTCCAAAACATAACATCGAAGCATGTCTTCGAGTATCTGTACTACTCTTTTCGACTGCCCATCGATTTGTGGATGAAAAGTTGTACTGAAGCTCAATTTTTTGCCTAAAGCCTCTTGCAACTTTTTCTAAAACTGTGACGTGAATCTCGAATCTCTATCCGAAATGATCAATAACGGTACTCCATGATGTCTTACTATCGCTGTCACGTACAGATCCACCAATTTATCAAGTGAGTAGTCAACCCACACTGGTATGAATGGGCTGACTCCGTGAGTCTATCAACCACGACCCATACTACATCTTTCTTTTTCGGCGTCAACGGTAAACCCGTCACGAAGTCCATGGTAATACGGTCCCACTTCCACTCAAGAACCATAATAGGCTAAAGTAGACCCGAAGGTACTTGGTGTTCAGCCTTCACTTGTTGACAAATTAGGCATCTTGACACAAACTCGGAAATGTCTTTCTGCATACTAGGCCACCAATACCACTTCCTCAAGTCATTGTACATCTTCGTGTTCCCAGGGTGCACAGTTAAACATCTGCTATGTGCTTCATGCAAAATCTTCTGAATAAGCTCTTCATTATTGGGTACACAGACCCTACCTCGGAACATCAAACATCCATCAGGACTTATCCGAAAGTCTGACTCAATATTTGACTCACATAGAACTTTTTTGGCTTGTAAATTGCTATCACTTTTCTGAGCTTCACAAATCTCTTGGAGAAACAATGGTCTAGCCCTGAGCTCGGCTAGAATAGAACCATCATCTAACAAAGCCATCCGAGTATTCATAGCTCTTAGTGGAAACAATGATTTTCTACTCAAAGCATTGGCGACTACGTTCGGCTTTCCCAGATGGTAGTCAATCACTAAATCATAATCCTTGATCAACTCCAACCACCTTTGTTGCCTCAAATTTAATTCTTTTTGAGTCATCAAATATTTTAGGCTTTTATGGTTGGTAAATATCTGACACTTCTCACCATATAAATGGTGTCTCCAAATCTTTAATGCAAACACAATGGTAGCCAACTCTAAGTCATGGGTCGGGTAATTCTTTTCACGTGGCTTTAACTGTCAAGAAGCATATGCTATCACCTTGCCCTCTTGCATAAGTACACAACCCAACCCATTTTAAGGATGCATCATTGTAAACTATAAATTCTCTTCCCGGTTCAGGTTGTACCAAAATAAGAGCCTCAGTCAACAACGCCTTTAGTTTCTCAAAACTCGGTTGACACCTCTCTGCCAATTCAAACTTCACATCTTTTTGCAATAATCTCATCATCGGGGTAGCTATCATGGAAAACCCCTTGACAAAACGTCTATAATAGCTGGCTAGGCCTAGAAAACTCCTTACTTCAGTTACGCTCCTCAGCGATTTCCAATCCACAATTTGTGAAATCTTACTCGGGTTGACTCTGATTCCATCTTTCGAGACAATGTGCCCCAAAAATCCAACTTTCATCAGCCAAAATTCTCTTTTACTAAACTTGGCATAAAATTGTTTATCCCTTAAAATTTGTAAAACCGTTCTCAAATGCTCGGCATGCTCGTTCTCATCCCGAGAGTAGATCAATATATCATCGATAAAAACCACAACAAATTTATCCAAGTATGGTCGAAAAATACGATTCATTAGGTCCATGAAAAGGGCAGGGGCATTCGTTAGACCAAAAGGCACGACCTAAAATTCATGTGGCCATACCTCGTCCGAAATGCAGTTTTTGGCACATCTGAGTCCTTGACTCTCAATTGATAGTACCCAGACCCTAATTCTATCTTGTAAAATACCGTGGCTCCCTTCAATTGATCAAACAAATCATCAATTCTTGGTAACGGGTACTTGTTCTTCACAGTTACCTTGTTAAGCTGTCGATAGTCTATGTATAATCTCATGGAACCATCTTTCTTCTTTACAAATAATACGGGAGCACCCCATAGAGAGTAACTCGGTCTTGCGAAACCTTTATCTGTTAGTTCTTGCAACTGTGTTTTCAACTCTTTTAACTCAGTTGGGGCCATTCTATAAGGAGCAATAGAGATGGGGGCAGTACCCGGAGCTAGCTCAATCCCGAATTCAATCTCTCTAGCTGGAGGTAACCCTGGCAATTCTTCCGGGAAAACATCTGACTACTCGCATACTATGGGTACCGACTCAATTTTCAGTTCAGCCTCTTTAGTATTCATCACAAAGGCTAGGCAAGCTTCATACCCCTTTCCTAAATACTTTCGAGTTAACAATAAAGATATCACTATTGGCAATCTGTCTTGCTCCTCTGATTCAACACGAATAAGATCCCCATTTTCACATTTTAACTTAATAAACTTCCTCCCACAATTTACTATCACATCATGAGTAGCTAACCAATCCATCCTAAGGATGACATCGAACTCATCAAACGACAATAACATAAGATCAATCGAAAAGCAATGACCCCTAATCATCAATGGATAACCTTTGCATACCCTATCTACCAACAAATACTTGCCTAGAGGTTTTGACACTCTTATTACAAATACAGTAGACTCTATAGGCATGCTCATGCTAGAGACTAATTTCATGCATAAGTATGAGTGGGTAGATGCTGGATCAATTAAAGCTATAACACGAGTATCATAAAAAGAAAATGTACCCGTGATTATGTTAGGGGAGGACGCCTCCTCGCGAGCACGAATGGCATATGTTCTTGCCGGTGCTCTACCCTCGACTCTGCCAGTCTACTCTCTGAATGTATTCTTGCTACTCATTTCATTTCTCGGGTTCCTCTGTGGTCTTCCTCTAGTAGTACTCCCCGGTCTTGCATTCTGAGAATTTTCTTTCTCACCCACCTCGGGGCAATCTCTGATAAAATGGTATAGAGACCCACATTTGAAACAAGCCTTCTCACTTGCTCAGTACTCACCGGAATGACATCTGCCACACTACAGGCACTCTAATCTACTCGATCGAGCGTTGCCAACACTAGCAACTGATGTAGTCTAGGCTTTAGACCCAGTAACTATTTGCCCTTACTTCAGTTTGGAAACCCGACCGAAGTAGCTAGTCGAGTAGCAAAATCCCTCGATTTCTTAGATGAAGATTGGAGTGACTTATTCAGTTGTCTTTTTCTCGAGTCACGAGACTCAATCTCAGCTCTTCTATTCTCTTTAGCCTTATAGGCTCTATCTACCAACACTACAAACTCTTTTAGTTCGAGAACTCCGACATATAAATGGATGTCCTCATTTAGCCCATCCTCGAATCTCTTGCAAATGATAGCCTCGGTAGACACGCACTCTCGGGCATACTTTCTAAGTCTTACAAACTCATGTTCATAATCGACCACTGTCATTCAGCCTTCCTTTAATTCCAAGAACTCCTTTCTCTTATGGTCAATAAATCTATGGCTAATATACTTCTTCCGGAATTCCTCTTGGAAGAATTCCCAGCTAACTCCCTCCCTTGGTACCACCGACACAAGGGTGTTCCACCACCGATAAGCTAAATCTCTCAAGAGAGATACCGCACACTTAAGGCACTCCTCAGGCGTGTATGACAATTCATCGAATACCCTGATGGTATTCTCCAACCAGAATTCTGCCATCTTCGGGTCATCGTCCTTACTAGCCCAAAATTCCTTGGCTCCTTATTTTTGGATCTTATCATCCAAAGGACTTTCCCTTCTTACTATCTCAACCACTTGAGGAGCTAGAGGAGTGGGCTGGGGAATAGGTGGGATGGAAGGGGTTAAGCATTAGTATTTGCTCGAACGTACTCAGTGTACCAATTGCTCATCATATAGAGAAAGGCTTCTCGAGCCTCTTCTTCTTAACCCAAGGTCTCGGGTCTACTTTCTACTGGCGAGGTCCCTTGAGCAGGAGCCGGCATATTACTCACAACATCATCAGCTACCGTCTGATCGGGATCTATGACTATATATAAAAACACAATTTAAAATGTCAGGAGTTGTCACACTATCATTAAACAAGTTCTCTTACGTATGGCATGTATACCTAGACTCCTACTTACGCTATGTTAGTTCTAGAATCGACTAAACTGTAGCTCCGATACCCCTAAATGTAACATCCCTTACCCGTGTTCGAAGTTGGAACCGAATACGAGGCATTACCTAACTCAACTTGCTTACACATGATGTTTCGGTCTATCAAATTTTGTTTCATCTTAAAAACTTTCCATACAAACCCAAAACATACTCATCCTAGGCCTACGAGGCCTTAAACACACTTTCGAAAAGATTCGAGAATTAATCAGAAACTTTTACGTACTTAGAAAATTTTTGCCTAAACAGGGGCCACACGCCCGTGTTGTTCAAGGGACATGCCTGTGTGCCCTTGAGACATGCTGTGTTTTTCACCCGTGGTCGACACTGACTTATTTCACACAGTCAAACACACATCTGTGCCCTTAGCCCGTGTCCCTCACACGGCCTCGACACGCCCGTGTCATAGCCCGTGTGTCAAAACCTTGGCATTCTATTTATGACGTCATCACCTCACTAAGGTCACACGGCTAAGGCACACGCTCGTGTCCTTAGACCATGTGTCGAATTAAATTCCACATTCAAAGTGCAGACTTCACACGACCTAGGCACACGTCCATGTCCAAGGCCGTGCCTTCCACACGGTTGAGACACATGGCCGTGTCTCTGCCCGTGTGTTTACTACTGAGCATCCTTACTTTGTAAACCTAGCATACAGCGAACGCACGGTTGATCGACACGCTCATGGGTCTGACCATGTGTCCCACATGACCTAGACACACGCCCGTGTGTCTGCCCGTGTGGACATAAAAGGGCTATATTCAAAGCCAAATGCCACCCTACATAGTAGACATACTAACTCCAACTCATATAAACACCATTCATAACCTAAAAGCACATCCAAGAACTCAATTCAAAGCATTCACACAAGCATAAACTTTATAATTTCATTATCATTGAATATATATAAACTTAACAAGTGATGGCCCATTTCCAATGACCATTTACAAAATGACTTTGATTACATACATAGCCAACACTTCGGTTAACAATTACAACCTAACAAAATACCAAGTCTTATACATGTCATACTCAAAATAAGTCTAAATTGTTATACCAAAATGATGTTGATAGTGTGATTTGCGAACTCCTGCATCCTACAATCCTCAAATTATCTAGGCAATACTACAAGGAAAAGGGAAATGAGAGGGATAAGCACAAAGCTTAGTAAATTTTCATGAAAATAAATAGCAACAATAAGCTCATAATGACATCAGTCCATAGCATTAGATAACCATACAAAGTCATAAGCACTTTTCCATACTTACTCGTACTTGTTCTTATCTAGAACATACCATGCTACAAATCATAAACATTCCTCATGAATTTTCTCACGGGTACCTGTATTCACTTATTCACATAACTTTAATACAATTCTCATTTCTATTTCCAAGCAAATCTATTTATCCCAATAAATCACTAAGGATACTCATAGATGCATATTCATTATCATCAGCATAAACACGAAGCCAATGCCATATCCCGTATGTGGTCTTACATGGATCATCTCTGAATACAGATGCCATATCTCGAATATGGTCTTATACGGAACCTCACATCAATATCGATTTCATATCCCGGATATGATCTTATTCAACTTTTCATATTCAATGCTGAAGTCATATCCCGGATATGGTCTTATACGGGATCTCAATTCGGTACCGAGGACATATCCCCAGCACGGTCTTACACGGGACCTCATCCATCTCAACTTTCTCATTCAATACAAAATACTTAATTTCATAGAGCATCATGTATCATTATAACATCAAACATTCTCAGCATGCTAGCATAAATGTTGAATTATCACATACAAACTTACATCGATTACAAAATGAGCTAGATCTTCAATCTAGTCCGAGACTTTATTCTTACCCGATCAAGGTTGATTCTTAGTTCTTCTTGCTCTATAATAGCAAATTAGCTCGTTTCAATCATCACATTAATAAAATCATTTTAATAATCATGCTTTGGCAAAATTACTATTTTGCCCTTACACTTTGGCAAAATAACCATTTTACCCCTAGGCTCGGAAATCAATTCTAATCAAATTTCTACCTTTAATGAGTCTAGGTAAAAATTTATTTCTTTTATGGCTATCATTAAAACCCAACATTTTACACATTTTACTACCAATTTTATAACCTTTACAAAAAGGTTCATTAAGGTGTTTTCATGGCAACGCGTTTCACAAAAGTTGTTCATCTAACAACTAAGACTCATCTCCTTCCATAAAAATGCAGCAAATAACATTGAAAGCTCTCATGGAAAAACTCTAATCTTTTCACCATATTGCAAGATAGTCCCCTCATTAGAAAGCTTAAGCTCTAGGGGTTCTAAAAGTACAACTATCTTCAAGAAAAACCATTAAAATCACTTACTTGAATGGAGATGAGTTTGCTAAAATTTTGAGCTTTCAAAACCTCTATTTTTCTTTCTATTTTTGATGGAGAAAGATGGATCAAAAATATGATATCTTTTCTTTCTTTATTTTATTAATATAAGTCAATTTAGTCACCAACCTTTACCAACTTTGACCAATTTGTCAATTTTTGTCTCCTATGGCCGGACACTCCATTCTTAGGGGTCTAATTTCACTTTAAAGACCCCAAATTAATATTCTATGGCTATTAGGCACCTTTAGCTTTTAAAATTGAACTTTCGCACTTTATGCGATTTAGTCCTTTTCGCGATTAAGCTTGAAATCGCTAAAATTAAAGCACCAAAATTTTCATGCACTTATATAATCATGATCTAACTCATAAAATAACATGAAAATAATTTTCTCGAACCTCGAATTAGTGATCCCAAAATCATTGTTCCGACTAGTCCCAAAATCAGGCTGTTACATCCTAATCGTGTTTTAAATTATTTATAAGACTAATTATTGTGAGATTTGCATGAAATAATGATAAATATTAAGTTGAATGGTTTAAAACCTTTGCGAATAATGGAATGATGGATCATTTGTTCGAATGAGCTTTTGCTTAATGTACATGATATGGTGGTGTGACATCCTGTATTCGGGCTTGGCGACCAGGCTGAGCATAGGTTGTTACATTTTTTGGTATCAGAGTCCTAGGTTCAATAACACTTAGACCTAGGTGGTTCTTATGTTTTGTGGGGTTACGAAACCCAAGTGATTAAATTATTCCGGTTGCTTGTATTACATGAGATATCTTTTATTTGTGATGCATGTGGGGTAGGAATAGGAACAAATTGCCTTTAATCTTAAATTTTGCTTGTCAGAACGTGACTTGGATCATTCCCCACCATTCATTGTTTATTTGTTTGTTATGTGGTAGATTATTAGAATATGCCTCCTAGACGTGTTAATGTAAGAACTAGTGCTTAAGAGGATGGTACATCCTTTGCACCTCCTGTGTCACTGCATATAATGAACATACCTGATAAGGATGTAGGCCCACTGATGAAAGCTATAATAGGAGCGTTTCAGCTGATTGCTGGTGCTAACCCTGCTCCTGCACCTGCTAATCCTGTACCGATTAATCGAGGGTTGTCACTCGAACCTCTTCTGGCGTTGGGTGGTAAAGAGTTTTCTGGAGTGAAAGGTACTAATCTAACCGTAGCTGAGTACTGGTTGGAATGAGTTGAAAGGATTATAGAACAAATGTCCTATTCTGATGAGAAAAATTTGGGTTGTGTTGTGTCCTTACTCGACAATAAGGCTTATCATTGGTGGATTACAGTTAGGAGAGGTACTATTACTGATAGATTGACTTGGAGCTACTTTTTTAAGGTTTTTAAGAGGAAGTTTATGGGCAAGCAGCATATGGAGGCTCGTAACGGGGAGATTTTGGATTTGGTTCAAGGTGATCTATCTGTGGCTGATTATGAGGCTGAGTTTGTGCGGCTTAGTTAGTATGCACTTGAGTTGATTCTTTCTGAGAGGGACTATTGTAAGAGGTTTCGTTTTAGGCTAAATTGTGAGATTCGAGTTTATTTGGTAGCTCATAATGTGAAGATTATCGATGAGTTAGTTGAGAGACCTAAAGCAGTTGAGGAGACTTTAGCTGAGCCGCCTCATTTTGTGGTTACTGAGTCAGGCAAGAGAGTTTTTAATGGTGCATCGAGATGACTGTCTAAAAGAGGGCGTGATAGTCATGTTTCGGGTAGAGGTACGAAATGTGGGTCTCGACCAAGTCGGTCTAGGAAGTAGAATAGCATTGTGGTTAGTGCTAGTGGTTCAGTGGGTAGTCCTAGTTAGCCGCTTTGTGTACATTGTGAGCGTAGGCATTCTAGAAAGCGTCATAAGTTAACAGGCAAATGTTTTAAATATGGTTCGAAGGAATATTTTCTGAGGTATTATCCGCATAGGGTTGAGGTTTCACAAACTCAGAGTTTGGCACCTGTTTCTACGCCTGCTAGAGGCTGAGGTCGGGGTAGAGGTAATGGGAGACCAGTTGGGTTGTAACACCCCTAGCCCGTATCCGTCACCGAAACGGAGTTACAGAGCATTACCGAAGTTTACAGAATATTTATAGATAAATCATGTCAATCATTGTTTATTTTTTGAAATTATTCATAACGTCCCTTAAATGGACCCTCGAGGCCTAATATGAGCTTTAGAATCGAGTGAGGACTCAATCGGAAACTCTAAGAATTTTTCGCATAATTTAAAAAATTTTCCAATGTGCAGGGCTCACACACCCGTGTTGTCCAAGGGACACGCCCGTGCTACAGGCCATGTTCAACCTCGTGTAACTCTCTGATTTGCGCCACACGGGCGTGTGCTAGGCCTTGTGGTTAATTTTATTTTTCGAAATTAGGTGCAAGTTTCACACGGCCAAGACACAGGCTCGTGTTCTAGGCCGTGTGCACACGTAGTTGAGACACACGCCCGTGTCTCTGCTTGTGTGTTCAATTCTGAGCATTCTGTTTCTCAAATTTAAGGTACAGGGGGCACACAGCCTAACTACACGCCCATGTACCATACATGCCCGTATGTCTACCCTTATGGACAAAATAAAGCCTTTTCTAGCTTCATTTCTCACCCAAAATTTTTCCATTGGCCTGCACTAAAACTTACATCCATAAACCAACCAATTCTAGCATTCAAATTAAGCAAATTCTATCATTCAACATAGCATATCATCACATGCATACATATTTGTAATCTTACTTTAGTTTAGTCTACATGGTAGACATAATTTGATCAACTACTTAACATATATGTAGCTGCCATAGTATAACATTATAAGTATATCAAAATAAACCGTTACTAGCCATTCTAATGGCTAGATTACAAGCATCATTTTCGAGCCAACAATGGCCAAACTTAGCCTATACATGCCATTAGACCAAAATGATTTTACTATATATACCCAAAATAAGCTAGTGGATAGTGTGATGATGCTCCAATCGATTCCAAACCTTCGCGAGCTTTCGAGAACTATAAAACAGGGAAAATAAAATCTAGTAAGCATTACATGCTTAGTGAGTTCATATAACGGGAATTAAAACTTACCAATTCACATTTATTAACATTAAGCATTCAATAACATGCTTTTCATCAATTTGGAAAATTTACCTAAACACTTACACTCAATCAAACAAGTTAGTCACATAAATATTCACATATGCATCAAGTAAGCATAGATGAGCTCATCATACTATATTCCTTAAAGACATCATTCATTTCATCCCATAATTCTCTTATCATGCCAAGAGTTTTATCCGTTGAATCATTGAGATTCCGATGGATACACAGGTAGTAAACTCAAGGTGTACAATTCAATAACCCGTTTTTCATTGGAATTCAATATTCAAACGAAACTTAACCCTTTTTCATAGTTTCAAACATGTATTCAATTCTTTATTATAGCAATCAAATAATTCACATCAATATATGTCATATCCCATACAAACACAACATTCAATTTAACATATTCACTTGCTCGATTAAGTTACACGAACATACATTGACACTTGTTCGAGTTTAAAAATCTACTAATCCGAAACTTTTTATTTTCCTCGGTCTAACCTCGAATTTGTGTTTTTTGGATCTATATAAATGAATTTATTCATCAATTTATCACATTTCATATTCAAGTGGACTCAATTTACATCCTAGGCAAAATTACCATTTTGCCACCAACTTTTTCACAAATTCTAATTTCGTCCCTAAGCTCGAAAATGAAAATTATACAATGTACTCCCTATTCCAAGCCTAACCGAAATTTCAATATACAATTTACAGCACATATATTCTATAAATTTCATAAATTTTCTTCAATTTTCACAACTTTACATATCAGTCCCTAAATCATGTTTCCATCAAAAATCACTTTGTAAAAGTTGTTTATCTATCAACAACCTTTCATTTTCTACCATAAATTTAAAATTTTTAGCATATTTATCCATGACGTAATTTCTATACTTTGATAACTTTTCAAATTGATCCCCGAATAGATAGATTAAGCTATCCCAGTTTCAAAAATATGAAAATTACTAAAAATAGGACAAGAAAACTTACCCAGTTAAGGCAAGAAAGTTTCTTCTCTCCCTCCTAGGGTTTCCATGTATTTTGGGGTTGAAGATGATATAAAATAAGATGATAATTATTTTACATATTTTAATTAATTAAATTATTTTAATTTCCAGTTTAGTCCTTTCCCTTTTTCTAAATTTCCATGTATGAGTCACCAAAATATCTACATACTTTTTTTAATAGTCTAATTACAATATAAGGACCTCAAGTTTTGAATTCCATATCTATTTAATTCCTCTAGCTACTAGAATTTAACTTTTACATTTTATGCGATTTAGTCCATCCTATAATTAAGCACATAATCGGTAAAATTTTCTTATCAGAATTTTCACATGACATCTCTATCATAATACAGACCATGCAATAAAATAAAAATAAATTTTATTTTTGGCTCAAATTTGTGGTCCCAAAACCACTATTCTGATTTCAATGAAAGTGGGCTGTTACATGGGTAGCGGATTGTTGCTCATACTATTTCCACACAAGTTGAATCCAAAGGTCTAGCTCGAGCTTATGTTGCTAGGGAGCCGGAGGATCAAGATCCGACTGACGTCATCGTAGGTACTTTCACTTTACATTCTACTCCATTCTTTTCCTTAGTTGATTCTAGATCGACACATTCATATATTTTGAGTGAGTTGGCATGTAAGTTAGCAATTCCAGTTGAGACTATTGGTGTAACACCTCAAACTCGACCTAGGACTTACGCCCAAATTTGGAATGTCACATTAAAGGCACAATTCAAAATGATTTTACTAATTAACAATTTAAGGCCCAAAAGCCCAAAATCCTTGAGTCTTGTTAAGTAATGATAAAAGCCCATGTTTTAAATAAAAGCCCATAGGTTATAGTTATTTTGAAAACCTTGCTAAACTTTAGAAATTTATTTAAGTTAAAATAAAAATTAAGCAGCGAAAATAATAATAAAACCCATAAGTAACGTCAAATTGGAGATACAAGGCCTTATTACAACCAATGAAAAATAAAGTATTTAAAATAAAGTCATTCAAAACAAATAAACAAAACTTCTAATTAACTTGCAAAGTGGCCATCTTCGAGTCCCCTTCCACGTCAAGCCATCTACTGAGCGTCACCTGAAACATTAAACAAAGGGTGGGAATTTTGAAACTCAGTGTGTACAACCCTTGGCAATCAAATCAACATACAAATATTCACATTGGGCCTAAGCCCTATCAATATCGGTGGTCTTGGCCTTAGCTAACAATGACCTCATATCATATCATATCATATGCAAAATAAGGTAATGCAAAACCCTACCCCAAAAATTCATCCGCTACACACACTATTTCCCTTCCAACCTTATACATCTGTGGGGAATTCTAGCTCGACCCACCCCTCTGCTACACTCCAATGGTAGTACTCACAGCGGCACTACTCAACGTTGCAGCAAAGTTGCTAATCATACAATGGGGTTAAAGCCACCAGTGGATCCACGGTCGTCAAGCGACTATACGATCCTCAAATTCTTCTTCCGTACCATAATTCCCACCCATATGCATCCTAAACAGAATATCATATGAATGCAGCAAACACATAAGTAACATCCATAAAACTTATACTCATCACATAGAGGTATTTTAGTCATTTCACAATCAAGGGTATTTTTGTAATTCTACCCTATAGGGGTATTATCGTAATTCTACCCTATCGGGGTATTATCGTAATTCTACCCTACAAGGGTATTATCGTAATTCTACCCTATAGGGGTATTTTTGTAAATTTCTAAATCGAGGGTATTTTGATAATTCTATAAATTAAGGGTATTTTGGTAATTTTGTAAATCGAGGGTATTATGGTAATTTTCCAAACTAAGGGTATTTTTGGTAATTTTACAAACTTAGGGTATTTTGGTACTTTTCCAAACTAAGGGTATTTTGGTAATTTTCCAAAATAGGGGTATTTTAGGCAATTTTACAAATCTAAGGACATTTTGGTAATTTTTCAAATCAGGGTATTCGGTCCCTCTCGAGTTTTAGTTATAGACTTTGGCCCATTAAAAAGTCCTTGCGGCTAAAGCGAACAAACACTATGCACCAGGTAGGATTCCAGAGAAGAGGAGGTGGGCCACTAGGACCGTTTAAGTACCAAGCTCTCCCTAGATCCAATCCTAGACATGCATATGTCTGTTGCCACACTCTAACCCAGCAACTTGTCCAAGGACATGTTTAATTATTAGATTAAGTCTTATGCAGTTTAAGAGTTGTTCAGAATTAGGCCTAAAGTCCATTAAACCCTAACATACTTTTCTACGTCCCCATAAAGCCTATCAAGCCCCCATTAGGCCCAAATATCATCTATATGGCCTATTAGGCCCAAATCAATTCCAGATCATGTAACATGCATGACTAACTCAATTCGTATAACCAACCAAAAAATTTCATCAAACTTAGCCTCAATGTAATATCCTAGATTTTGGGGGTTATGCGTTTAATGCATAATTCAAGTGATAGCATGCCTCAATGTATGGTTGGATGAGTTTTAGGGGTTCCTAAAACCCTAGGGTATAGGAGAGTGCTTTAGGGAAATTTTGTTTTTAAGTGTTAGTTAAGGGGGAGCTAAGTTAAGGAGGCTTTAAGGAAATTTGTGGGGGAGTATATGACACAAGTAACCAGTTGGCAAAGTGGCAAGGAGGCACCACTTAGGGCTTTGGAAGGTGATGCCACAAGCATTAAAAGGGGGCTTAGGTTCGAATCCCATGGATGGACTTAAGGTGACTTTTATTTTTGCATTTATATGGCATGTGTTGGTCAAACTCTAATTAAGGTAAGGTTGGACTATTGTCTTTTATGGTTAGTAGACTAAGGAATAAGGCAAGTGCTTATTTATGGTATGGTATCAAGGAATTTTGGTAGGATAAGGAGACATAAGGCTTGAAGTATGGAGTGTTGTTTTGGAAACTTTTCTATGGCCTTTTGACCATGAATGTAGACGGTATAGTGGACTAGGGGGTTGGCTTAATTCTGAATGTGATTAGGAGGAAATAAAGAGAAATTTAGGAGTGAGTTTAATTCAAAATTAGTTTGAACTGATGGCAAGAAGAATTTTGAGTGTGGAGGCCGAATGTGGGTCTCTTTTGGGTGATAATTTTCAGTCATGAGTGGGGGGAATAGCCGAATTTCTTATAAGAGGTCTAAAAGTTCTTTTTTCGGTTCTCTTTTCTTTCTTTAGTATTCTCTTTCGAAACTTTCTTTTCACCCTTGCCATTGCCGAAATTTACACCCTGTTTCTTGACCAAAAGCCGAAAGTTGGAAGTCATTTTGTGCATCTTTTTCTTTTTCTTTTTCTTTTTTTTAACTTATTTTCCTTCCATTCACTTCCTAAAAATCGAAACACATCCTCTCATTTGCAACAAAGCCGAAACCTCTCCATCTTTGTTCTTCATTGCCGAATTCTCCTAACTTTCATCTACACTTCTTTTCTTCTTCTTAACCTCGGTTCTATACCTATTTTTGTGATAGCCAATTATCCCATCTCCATTTGAGAGTTCTTGCCGAATCTTTTAGAGCGTTTAGAGGGGGAGGTGTCGACATTCCTTTTCATCAATCTTCCAATCTATTTCGAGTATAGTAAGTATTTTCTTAGCAATCGAATTCTCTTCTTCTTCATTTAGTATGCCGAAACCAATGGTTGGCCTTGGTTTCTAAGGGATGGTCGAATGTATGAAGAGTCATAATATTGTGTTTCTTTTGTGTAGCCAACGGTAAGGAGCCTCTTGGATTCGACTATTCGTGGTAAGGTGGTAAGTGATATGTAGTTCGCCAAAGGCCATCTTCATGGATTTATGGTGTAAATGATTCTAACAATGGTTAAGTAGGGATCTTGACATCTTGAGAGCAAGCAAATATTTCGGATTTAGTCAAGTGTGCCAAAACAGGTGCATAGTTATCGCATTGTTCTCTTGTTGTGTGTATGTATTATATATATAAATATGTATATGATGTGCATGGTAGCCGAAATAATGGCTAAAAGGTGGATACCCATGGTGGGTAATCGATTAAGCAGTGTCAAGCTTTATGACAATAAGTTTCCTATGGTATCTGAATGAAATTGTGATAGTATATGATGTATGCTTATTTTAATGATATTGTGGCATGATACATGGGGCTTGGGATGTGACTATTGAAGGATGGGAGTACATTTATGTATGTGGTCCGATGTTAGCCTTGTGTTACATTGGCGCTTGATGTTAGCTATGTGCTTCATCAAGGTGGGATGTTGGTCATGTGCCTCACCCCGCGGATGATAATGTGTGCATCATCAGTGGATTGAGGATGACCTAGGGTCACCTCGAGGATATTGATATGTGGGGTCACTTAGGTGATCGGTGGCTTAGCTACGGCCTCGAGCGATAAGTCCGCCAAGGTAGGTGTGTAACGGATGGATACTAGGTTGGGCTGGGCTTCATCTTGCATGTTTATGTATGTGGACTGTATGGATATGGGCTAAGCTCATATGTGGAGACATGTGAGATAACTATGCACTGAGTCTGTTTGACTCACCCAAATTTTCTTACCAACATCGCAGGTGATTCGTAATGCTTGGACTGGGTCGGAGCGGATACAAAGGTGGCCCATGCAGAAGATGTTTTACTTAATTTTACGTACTTTATATTTTAAGTAGTTTTGGAATAATTATTTGATGTAATAAGGGCCACTTAAAGTATTTGCAACTTTATTTATGGCTTTGAAGTTTAACCAATTATTGAGCTAATAATTGGCAATATTTTGAATCAACTTATTTTATAACAACTTATAATAAAGCTTTTAAATTCGGATAATTTGTACCAATAAGGTTTTACTTGGAATCTTAAATGTGAATGTTTTTACCAACGACAACAAATTTTATCTTTTATTTTTAAGTAAAAATCTTTTCCAACATTTTCCGCAGTGACATACCAGATTCGGTCAAGGCTCATGGGCCGGGTTTGGGGGTGTTACACTCAAGGCCCACCAGGCCCATTTAGCCACTTTCGGCTTTTCGACATTGTCGATATTGTGTGTGTGTAGTGTTTGTACACACCTGGTTACTGCGGCGTGCTATTCTATCCTTGGTCTTGAACCTACAACCAACCAACCTTCAATCAATCACTAACTCAACACATTTACCAAAAGTCGAAGCCTTAGCGTAACCTTACCGTGTGCCACCGGGTTCTAATAGCCCTTCCTTAGCTACTATTCGTGAATATCCCCTAGATCTGCACTCAAACATATATTGTCAAAACAAGTGACTCATATTCCACATAAGTCACCCATATAGGCCATACTTACATTCGGCCATCCACTAAACCATAACTGAGTTGAGAACACTTACCACTTTGCTAACGATCCTTATCAACCACACTTGCGATCTTTGAACCTTATCCTTGTTATCACAGAGTTAACGATAGGATAGTTGGATAGCCTTTCGGCTTTTAGGAAAATGTACAAGAGAGGTTAACCGAATACTTACCAAATCCACTTTTGATCCTGCGGCCTAAATTTGGCTTTTAACCTTGACTGATAGTAGATAATAATCGATTTGTGATGGAGGAAAACAACAAGGGCTTGGCACAAATAAGAATTTCGGCAATGAAGGCTGATGGTAATTTCGACAATGAAGAATTCGGGTATAGGTGAATTCAGTAATGGGAGATATCGATTGAGGGGGGAGGAAGAAGAAGAATAGAATAATGGAAACTCAAAGAGCCTCTCAAAAGAATTCGGCAATGGGAGAATTCAGCAATGGGGGAGAAAAAAAATGTAATGGAACCCAAGGAACCTCTCAATGAATTCGGCACCCCATTTTTATAGACAAAGCCAAATCCTATCTTCCCCCCACAGTCCCATTCAGCACCAACTCTTCCCACTTCTCACCTCCTAACTTTTATCTCTGATAACACCTTAGCCTTATCCGAATTTCCTTCCAATATCAGTTCACAAGACCAATTCAAACACTTCAACATAAGAGTCCAAATTCCACACAACTCTGGCCGTTCACTATGCAAAATAAACACTCTAAAAACACCTTACCACTACTCGAACCTTGGACCTCTTCATGCCACCGTGTAGCTTCCCAAGTGACGCCACCTTGCCACTGGACCATAAGCCCATTTGTGTCCTATTTTCCCCTTAATCTGATTAAGAGGCCTAATGCCTGAGACTAGGGTCCACTAAAGCAAGAAAAAATAAATTTTTCCCTATGGTCTTCCCTATCTCTAAGACTTCAAATAATCCCGATAATACCTTAAAACTATTACCCTAAGTGCTACTCATACAAACCAACTTTAGTGCACAGAAATTAGGGTTTCAAGATTTTGGAGCATTACAACACAATAGGCCCAAATCTACTAGGCCTAATATCTAAATACGGCTCAATAATTCAAACAAGGAAAATAACAAAGAAACTTACTTGGTTCGACGTCAAGGGCTTGGTGAACCACATTACAAGATCCTGCAAAACTTTTTAATCTACTTTTTTTAAAAAAAACCCAAAATCCAAGGCCCATTTCACAGCCCGAGCTTTGTAACCGGGCTCTGTTACCACTAAATGTAACACCCCCAAACCAGGCCCGGACGTTATGGTCGAACCTGGCGATGTCACATTGAAGGAAAATCTCAAAATGAATTTGTTTAGCGAAAAACTTAAGTTTAAGGTTTAGAAGCCCAAAATCTAAGTAACTTGAAAAGTTATGAAGAAAGCCCATAGGTTATAGTTATTTTGAAAACCTTGCTAAACTTTAGAAATTTATTTAAGTTAAAATAAAAATTAAGCAACGAAAATAATAATAAAACCCATAAGTAACGTCAAATTGGAGATATAGGGCCTTATTACAACTAATGAAAAATAATGTATTTAAAATAAAGTCATTCAAAACAAATAAATAAAACTTCTAATTAACTTGCAAAGTGGCCATCCCCGAGTCCCCTTCCACGTCAAGCCATCTACTGAGCATCACCTGAAACATTAAAGAAAGGGTGTGAATTTCGAAACTCAATGTATACAACCCTTGGCAATCAAATCAACACACAAATGTTCACATTGGGCCTAAGCCCTATCAATATCGGTGGTCTTGGCCTTAGCTAACAATGACCTCATATCATATCATATCATATGCAAAACAAGGTAATGCAAAACCCTACCCCAAAAATTCATCCGCTACACACACTATTTCCATTCCAACCTTATACACCTGTGGGGAATTCTAGCTCGACCCACCCCTCCACTACACTCCAATGGTAGTACTCACAGCGACACTACTCAACGTTGCAGCAAAGCTGCTAATCATAAAATGGGCTTAAAGCCACCGGTGGATCCACGGTTGTCAAGTGACTATGCGATCCTCAAATTCTTGCTCCGTACCATAATTCCCACCTATATGCATCCTAAATAGAACATCATATGAATGCAGCAAACACATAAGTAACATCCATAAAATTTATACTCATCACATAGAGGTATTTTAGTCATTTCACAATCAAGGGTATTTCCATAATTCTATCCTACAGGGGTATTATCGTAATTCTACCCTACCAGGGTATTATCATAATTTTACCCTACAAGGGTATTATCGTAATTCTACCCTATAGGGGTATTTTCATAAATTTACAAAGTAGAGGTATTTTGGTAATTCTACAAATTAGGGGTATTTTGGTAATTTTGTAAATCGAGGGTATTATGGTAATTTTCCAAACTAAGGGTATTTTGGTAATTTTCCAAACTAAGGGTATTTTGGTACTTTTCCAAACTAAAGGTATTTTGGTAATTTTGCAGAACAAGGGTATTTTAGGCAATTTTACAAATTTAAGGATATTTTGGTAATTTTCAAATTAGGGTATTTGGTCCCTCTCGAGTTTTAGTTATAGACTTTGGCCCATTAACAAGTCCTTGCGGCTAAAGCGAACAGACACTATGCACCAGGTAGGATTCCAGAGCAGAGGAGGTGGGCCACTAGGACCGCTTAAGTACCAAGCTCTCCCTAGATCTAATCCTAGACATGCATATGTCCATTGCCACACTCTAAACCAGCGAGTTTTAATTATTAGATTAAGGCTTATGCGGTTTAAGAGTTGTTTAGAACTAGGCCTAAAGTCCATTAACCCCTAACATACTTTTCTACGTCCCCATAAAGCCCATCAAGCCCCTATTAGGCCCAAATCTCATCCATATGGCCTATTAGGCCCAAATCAATTCCAGATCATGTAACATGCATGACTAACTCAATTCGTATAACCAACCAAAAAATTTCATCAAACTTAGCCTCAGGGCCCACCGGGCCCATTTAACCACTTTCGACTTTTCGGCTTTCTGGCATTGCCGATATTGTGTGTGTAGTGTTTGTACACACCTAGTTACTGCGACGTGCTATTCTATCCTTGGTCTTGAACCTACAACCAACCAACCTTCAATCAATCCCTAACTCAACACATTTACCAAAAGTCAAAGCCTTACCGTAACCTTACAGTGTCCCACCGGGTTCTAATAGCCCTCTCTTAGCTACTATTCATGAATATCCCCTAGATTTGCATTCAAACATATATCGTCAAAACAAGTGACTCATATTCGACATAAGTCACCCTTGTAGGCCATACTTACATTCGGCCATCCACTAAACCATAACTGAGTCGAGAACACTTACCACTTTGCTAACGATCCTTACCTACCACACTTGCGATCTTTAAACCTTATCCTTGTTATCATAGAGTTAACGATAGGACAGTTAGATAGCCTTTGGCTTTTAGCAAAACGTACAAGAGAGGTTAACCGAATACTTACCAAATCCACTTTTGATCCTATGGCCTAAATTCAGCTTTTAACCTTAACTGATAGTAGATAATAATCGATTTGTGATAGAGGAAAACAAAAAGGGTTTGGCACAAATAGGAATTTCGGCAATGAAGGCTGATGGTAATTTCGGAAATGAAAAATTTAGCTATAGGTGAATTCAGCAATAGGAGAAACCGATTGAGGGGGGAGGAAGAAGAAAAATAAAATAATGGAAACTCAAAGAGCCTCTTAAAAGAGTTTGGCAATGGGAGAATTCGGCAATGGGGGAGAAAAACAAATGTAATGGAACCCAAGGAACCTCTCAATGAATTCGGCACCCCTTTTTTATAGCCAAAGCCGAATCCTATCTTCCCCCCACAGTCCCATTCGGTACAACTCTTCCCAGTTCTCATCTCCTAACTTTTCTCCCTAATAACACCTTAGCCTTATCCGAATTTCCCTCCAATATCAGTTCACAAGACCAATTCAAACACTTCAATAAAGGAGTCCAAATTCTACACAACTCTGGCCGTTCACTATGCAAAATAAACACTCTAAAGAAACCTTACCACTACTCGATCCCTGGACCTCTTCACGCCACCTTGTAGCTCCCCAAGTGACACCACCTTGCCACTGGACCACAAGCCCATTTGTGTCCTATTTTCCCCTTAATCTGCTTAAGAGGCCTAATGCCTGAGACTAGGGTCCACTAAAGTAAGAAAAAAATATTTTTTTCCCTATGGCCTTCCCTATCTCAAAGACTTCAAATAATCCTGATAATACCTTAAAACTATTACCCTAAGTGCTACTCATACAAACCAACTTTAGTGCACAACAATTAGGGTTTCAAGATTTTGAGGCATTACAACTCAATAGGCCCAAATTCGGGGGGTTACAATTGGTTTGGGTATGACTGTCATTAGTTCATTCGTGATAGTGTGGTAGTGAATAAATTTTATCATAGATGCTCTCTTATGATTCAAAGACATGTTTTCTCTGTTGATCTTATTATTCAAAGACATGAGTTCTTCCACCCAAATTCCTTTAGGCTACCACTGGGATCATGAGACAATTCTTTGTATGAGGAGCATCGAGATGCAATAGACCAATGAGATAACTAGTATGTGGATCGGCTACTAGTATTGTAGGAACATAAAGATAATTGTTAAGCTTAATGCTTTAGAGTTGGGACGATTTACTAAGATGAGTCTTGCGTTGAATACATGATATTGGATGTCCATTATTCTTGAGACAAACCTTAAATGGGGAGAGCGAGCATAGCCCTTAAAGTGGCCCTAATGAGTAATGTGATGGGCTAGAAGTGGCCCTTAGTTGGGGAGCAGCCAATGATCGAGTAGTGCCATTGGGGTCTGGCACATAAGACGCATCAAGCGAGCATGGACTTGGTGTTGGATTCCCCAAACCTTCAGCAAAGATACCTTGTGACTTGGACCGTGATGGTCGATGCTCAACGTCATTGATGGAGATGATGCTTGAGACCTCTTACGAGCATGAGTGCTAAATGTGCGACAAAAGTGGGTTCCCTCCCATGTTCTAATTGGTTGGATGTGAGTGACTTCGTAAGGTCGAAACAAGCAAGAGGCCTTTAGGACAAGGCATCAATGTGAACTAAGATAGTCCACTAAAAAGGACCTGAGAAAGGTTGATCATGGTTATGATTAGTCATCTTGCCACACAAGATCATGCTATTCAGGTCAAGGAATGGGCAATTTGCGACACTAGGGTAGCTTTATTGTATGCAAATTGTGTTGTTTTGAATTTTGTTCCTTTTTTTTTAATTCTAATTCGACTCAGCTTGATAGTGGGAATACGACAAATGGTAGGGATGGGTGTATAGGGTAAGCCTGCTACTTGGGTTTTTGTAATAGTCCGGTTTAGGCCCTAGTTGGAATAGTGGTTTCAGGACCACAAATCTGATACAAAAAAATATTTTAACATTATTTTTCAAGTCTATAGTATATGAATTGGTATGTGTGAAATTTCTGTGATTTGATTTGGTCATTTGTGTGCTTAATTTGTGAAAAGGACTAAATCCCATAAAAGGTAAAAGTGGCCTTTTAATTAATTAAGTGCTGAATTGTTATTGTTCTTATTATGTGAAGTCCTTAAAGTGGAAATGTGCCATAAGAATGATAGATGGACGGTGCTAGACATAAGAAAGTGGGATTTTGATGTTAAATTAAAAGGTTAATATAGTAAATAATTTAATAATATGATTATAATAATAACAAACATTAAATATGACCATTATCATCTTATTTTGCCGAAAGTGAGGAAAGGAAAATTTAGGTTTTACATGTTCAACATTCGGCCATGATCTAAGCATAAATCGAGTATGTGTTTTTGATCGACTTTTGATAATTTCTACTATTTTGTAATCGTTGATTTGTGTTCTTCAAAACCCATGCTTTAATTTTGTGAATTGATCATAGCTTTGAAATGTGCCATTGATGAACACATGAATTTTGTGATGTTTGAAGATGAATTATGAAAGATATATGTTAGATTAACATAGTTTGTCCTTGAGTTTTTGGGGATTTTGAGTAATATGGACTTAATTGAGAAATAATATTTTGAGGGACTAAATTGTAACACCCCTATCCCGTGTTCGATCATCGGATTAGGGTTAAAAGAGTTACCAAATAAATCAGAAACATTTACAGAATTAATCGTACAACCATTCATCAATATCAATCATAATGTCCCTTAAGTAGGTCATCGAGACCTTAAGCATGCTTATAAACCGAGTCTGTAACAGCTCGATTTAGGGCCTGGTCAGGATAGTGGTGCGAGGCCACGAACCCGAGGTGAAATTATGAGTTTTTCTAGGTTTATGCCATGTTTGCATGCTAGTATGAAAGTTTTGTAAAGCAATTTTATTAAGTTGAGGTCAATTGGTCCAAAAAGGACTAAATTACAAAAGTTGCAATATATGAGTTTCTAGAAGCTTTTTGCATGAAATAGCTTTAGAATAATAATTATGAGCCCTTAAATAGAAAATTTCCCAAAAATAAAATTTTGGACGAAATTGGCCTTAAGATGGTAAAATAGAAACTTTTAAGAGGAAGGACATTTTGGTCATTTGGCCTAATTAGTGTTTTAAGTGGGAAAAGATGAGAAAATCCACTCATCTTCTTCCTTGGGCTGCTTAAAATTTGGAGACACCATAGCTAGGATTCTTCATTTTTTCAAGCTCATAGTAAGTTCATCTTATCCCCGTTTTTAATGTTCTTCGTATTTTTGAAGTTCTCATATTATGAATTAGCTAATTTTAGCTATAAAATGAGCTAAGATGCTTGTTCAAAAATCTACCCTTGAATGACATGCTTGTTAAATGATGTTTTATGGAAGTTTAAGAGAGTTTGATGTTAGATAAACATCTTTTCCTTAATGAATTTCATGAAAAAGGGTAGTAGGGACCATTTGGTAATAGTTATAAAATTTGGTCATACCTACTAGAAAGAGAGAGAATTGATGATTATTATAGTAGAGAAAATGATTCATCTAAGCATGAAGTTTAAGAAAGTTGCATGAAAATCATATTACGAGCCTAGGGGCAAAAGTGTAAATATTAGAAAGTATAGGGGCAAAATAGTAATTTTGCCAAAGAATGAGTCATGAGTCAATTTAGTCAATATGGTTTTTAAATGATCCATTTATGATTATAGATCAAGAAAAATGAAGCCCGGATCGAAACCGAGGCAAGAACAAAGTCGAGGACTAAATTGCACATCTACATACATTTTGTATATTGAGGTAAGTTTGTATGATTTCTAAGTTTTATGATTTTTATCATTAATTTGCTTAGTATAATGTACAATAATTGTATGAAATGATCATGTTATGTTCAAGTAAGAAATCACGATAATATGTACAAGCAAGTCCCGATTGAAGATAAATTTCCCTATGATACTCGATCTACCACACAAGATATCATGTAAGTCCAACGCAAGCTTGGCATTGATCAAGTTATCATGTAAGTCCAAGGCAAGCTTGGCATTGATCAAGATATCATGTAAGTCCAAGGCAAGCTTGGCATTGATCAAGTTAGCAAGCAACTTATCATGTAAGTCCAAGGCAAGCTTGGCATTGATCAAGTTATCATGTAAGTCCAAGACAAGCTTGGCATTGATCAAGTTAGCAAGCAAGTTATCATGTAAGTCCAAGGAAAGCTTGGCATTGATCAAGTTATCATGTAAGTCCAAGGCAAGCTTGGCATTGATGAAGTTAGCAAGCAAGTTATCATGTAAGTCCAAGGCAAGCTTGGCATTGAGTATGTTAACAAAAGCAAGACTTCATATAAGTCCATGTCAAGACATGGCTGTAAAACCAATATGAGATAACCCATGTAAGACCATGTCTAGGATATGGCTTTGGCATCATATTAGGTGGGAAGAGATTTAGTATCCTCAGTTATTCACAAAAAATCATCGGGCAAATGAGTAAGCTAAAAGAACATAGCAAGAAAGCTAAAAATTAAAGTTAGTATCAAGATGAAGTTAGATGAAGTTGAGTATTATTCATGTTGTGAATGAGAAAGTAGATATCATGTTTATTGTTATTATAGTATACTGATCAATGTGATCAAGTGATACAGGTATCATGGTTACCTTAGAAGTATGATAATAGTAAGTGTCATAAGACATGTAAGAATTTATATGAGTAAGTAAGTTCTTTAGCTGAAATTCATGATACCATTGTTTATGTGAAATGGTTTAAATTAAGCAATGATGATGCTATGAGTTGTTACATGCAAACTTACTAAGCTATATGCTTACGTTATGATTCTTTCTATCTATGCAGTCCCGCCAAGCTAACTCGTGGATCATTAAAGTCGGAGCTCGCAACACACTATCAACTATTATTTTGGTATAGCATTACTTTACTAAGTATGGCATGTATAGGAAACATTCATTTTGTGGACATGTTTTAAGAAGGGCCTTTGTAAAGGCTATCAAGTTTATTATTCTTTTGTATATGGCTAAGTGATTGGCCGAATTTGATTAAGCATGTATGTTTATTGAGATCAATGAAGCATGTAGTATTATTCATAAAATTGGGTTGTTATTGCATCATTGAATTGGGTATGAATATGATATTCATTTCAAGGTGGTTAACGGCTTGGTAAATAGCTTGTAAGTGCCCACACGTTTGGACACACGGGCGTGTGTCAAGACCATGTTAACCCTGCATCTTAGTATTATTAATCATAATAGGCCACGGGCAAATCCCACGGCCGTGTGTGTGTGTCGTGTAAGGCACGTGATTTGGACATGGGTGTGTTCCCAGACCGTGTTGATTTAGTCAGTATATCAAGGATTAGCACACGGTCTAAGCCCACGGGCGTGTCATGGCCGTGTGAAATTAGTCAGTAACCTCCCACGGTTGGTAGACATGGGCGTGTCTAAGCCGTGTGTAAATAGTCAGTAGCCGTACAGGGTTTGAGGGCATGGGCGTGCTTAAGGGTATACGGGCGTATTCCCAAGCTACACGGGCGTGTGAACCCTGCTAAAAAAATGAGTTATTTGATTTCGATCCCGAAAGTTTTCTGACATGAGTTAAAGGCCTCGTAGGCCCTTGTTATATGTGTTGACTAAGAAAGTGAAGTTTTTAAGTTGGAATGAAATTTTATAGCCCGTAAGTACATGTTTCATTGAGTTTAAGCATAGTAATGTCTCGTATCCAGACCCAGTATAGGTCTTGGGTGCGAGGTGTTACAGAGTCAGGACTAAATCGAAACACATAAGTAATTTCATAAAAATTTGAAACTTTTCTAACATACATGGTGTAACACCCCATCCCCGAAACCCTTGCCGGAATCGAGTACAGGGCATTACTAGACTTGACTATTAACTCGGGGTGTAAGATTTTAAAGCTATCCAACTGCGTCATACTAACCAAATCGACCATAACTTGAGTTGCAAAACTCGAAATTTAGATCTGTAAATTTTCCTTGAAACTAGACTCATATAAATTTTCACCATAATTTTTACAGAATTTTTCATATGGCCAATTAGTACAGTTTATTCATCAAAGTTACCCTTATTACACTGCTTGACAATTCTGACCTGTCTCTACAAAAATACAGTTATCTCATTTCACAAATTTCCTATAATGTTCTTGTTTATACCAATGAAAAATAGACTCATTAAGGGTTCTACACATATAAACCATGCTTCTTAATGATTTTTATACAATTTTTGACAATTTTTACAAAACAAAATAGTGACTCATGAATTCATTCAGAGCAAGTCCCTTAACAAAAACGATTAAACTTTGATTAAGAATGCATAAACATTGCCATCATAAACCAACATACATATCAAGACACAACAGCGTACTTAACTAAAAATTTAGCCATATTCGCATGGCTATTATATACATGAACCTTAAGATTTCATCAAACAAAGACCAAGTCTTTCCTATACATGCCTTCGTTTAAAAATCAAAATGAAAGAGTACCCAAAATGTAGATTGATAGTGTGAGTGACTTTCCTAACGATCCCAAGAGCTTGTAGCTTGCACCTAAACTATAAAACAGAGGAAACATTTCACATGATAAGCTTGCTAGCTTAGTAAGTCCTAATTTCATAAAATAACATTTGAATTTTAACAATTAAATTACTATAATTCAACTTGTGGACTTGTGCTCATACTTATTTTCAAACTTTAATTTTCATACCCATATTAACAAGTATGAATTCAGAGAAACGATATCTCTACCCACATGCTTATGATCAAAATACTTGTTTATAAATCAACCTTTCAAACCCAAAATGTCATCAGATAATCATAGGTACATGCATTTATATACTTAAATGTCAATTACTATAACATGGCATCAATTACACAACCACTCATGTGGCGAATATGCCTAGTCATGTATCCTCATATTAGAAGACCAAGATACAACAATCATATCATTCATTAGTAAAGGCGAGAACACATATTATAACCATATATATATATGTATATATTCCACACTCATAACACATGCCATTTGTAATAAATTACCGATTTTCCTTGTCTCATATAAGTAAGAAATTCATTCCTACTTCACATACTCACCGAGCCGTTAACTCGATAAGTTTGCTTTAATTCGCCTTTGAACATAAATTTTGGTTTCTATTTTGTAAAATACATCAGGCATAAAGCCCGCTAGGCATTTAAAGCCGAAATAAATCACCAAGACTAAGCTCGCTAGGCACTAAGCTCGATATATCACCCAAGACGAAGCTCGCTAGGTACTAAGCCCGAATGTATCACCTAAGACGGTTCGCTAGGCACTAAGCCCGAATATATAACACAATCAACATTCCCATGCACATTACTTAATGCTACAATCACATCCATCTCATATGCTTTATTTTACAATATCATGTTAAACCGAACGTAAGTATCCACATCACATTCAATCAACAAATTCAATACCATTTCATGCCCCACATTCGCCTATATACATTTTTATGCCTTAGTATACTAAATTTTATCATATACTACTTTGGTAATTAAATTCTCAATTTAAATTTGTTAGGACTTACCTCGGTTGTCGATAGGTCGTGCAACCTGGCTTATTCGAGAACCTTCGTCTTCCCCGATCTAAACTGCTTTTTCTTTGCTCTTGATCTAAAACACATTAAAATTCAGCTCATTCAAGTGCAATTCATCTTAATTTAGTCCCTAAGCACATAAATGGGCAAATTACTATTTTACCCTAGCATTTCACAACTTTGCAATTTAGTCCTATTTGCTTAACACACAAAATACACCAAATTAGCCAAAACTATGCAAAGGTCGAATGTTCCTAGGGACCTTACAAGTCCTCACATTTCATTTATTTTGCAAATAGGCCCTCTAAAATTTATTTTTACAATTTAACCCTAAAACTCAATTTCATCAAAACTTCCAACACAAAACATATTAATCCTTTACATATCTTTCATCTAAAACCATCAAATATCAAAACCACATGAATACAACAATGGCCAAACATCAAGCATGCTTAGATTCAAAAATTACAACATGGGCCTACATTACGGTTCAAGCAACGATCTCAAAAACGTAAAATTTACAAAACCGACTAAGAATTTACCTTGAATTTGGCTTGGATATTGCCGAAATTTCAAAGAACTTAGCTCCCTTGTGTTTCTCAATATTCGCCAAAAGATGAATGAAAATATCCATTATTTCTTTTATGTTTTATTTAACATATAATATGGTTTTTAATTTATTTACTATTTTAACCTTAATTCATAAAATTATATAATATAAAACTTAAGGTTAATTTTGTCATATACCAACCCACTAACTTAAAATGGGTTATTTACTCATTTAACACTTCATATTAAAAAGCCAAGCTCAAACTAGCACATTATACTTTAGTATGCCACTTTTACCTATTACGCGATTAAGTCCTTTTATCAAATTAAGCACTTAAACGATAAAATTTTTCTACTAAACTTTCACACACATTAATTCACATATAATAAACTCAAAATATAATATTAAATTATTTCTGGTCTCGGATTCATGGTCCCGAAACCACCGTTCGATTAGGGTCGAATTCTGGTCTGTTACAACTCTCCCCCCTTAAGGATTTTTGTCCCCGAAAATCTTACCGTTAAACAAGGTCGGATATTGTTGCCTCATTGAATCCTCAGCCTCCCACGTAGCCTCTTCAACTCCGTGGCGATTCCATAGAACTTTCACTAACTAATTCTTTTATTTCTCAACTCTTTTATTTCTCGAGCTAAAATACGGATCGGTTCTTCATTATATGTCAAATCGATTGGAGTTCAATCTCTCGGAGTGATCACATGAGACGGATCGATCAGATTTACGAAGCATCAAACGTGAAATACGCCGTATCGTTTCTAACTCGAGGGCAATCTCAATCTATAAGCAACAGCCCAATACGCTCAATGATTTCATACGGTCCGATAAATCTCTTGACTCAACTTGCCTTTCCAACCAAATTGAGTACTTTCTTCCACGGGAAACTTTTAAGAATACACGATCTCCTACCGAAATTCAATGTCTTTACGCTTCAAATCAGATAGGACTTTTGTCGATCCGATGCAACTTTCAAATTATCTTTGATTATGGCTACTTTGCTCAGTCTCTTTAATCAAATCAACCCTGTATCTTATTCTCACGAGCTCACCAAAGATAATGGTGTTCGACATTTTCACCAGATAAGGCTTCATAAGGTGCCATTTTGATACTTGATTGAAAGCTATTATTATAAGCAAATTCAATCAAAGGTAGGTATCGCTCCCACGCACCTTCAAACTCGAGAACGCAACATCTCAACATGTCCTCAAGTATTTGAATAGTTCGCTTCGGATGGCCGTCATTCGTTCATGGATGGAAGGTCAGACTAAAATGTAGTTTAGTACCTAAAGCATCTTGCAACTTCTTCCAAAATCGCGACGTAAATCTCGGGTCTCTGTCTGACACAATGGAACTCGGTACACCATGCAATCTTATAATCTGCGATACATACAATTCAGCAAGTTTATCGAGTGAAAAGTCCTGCATTTAATCGGCACAAAATGAGCTGATTTAGTCACCTATCAACTATCACCCATACGACATCTTTCTTACTCGGTGTCATAGGAAGACCGGATACAAAATCCATTGTAATTTTATCCCATTTCCACTCTGTATCATGATCGATCAAGCAACCTGTAAGGCACTTGATGCTCGGCTTTTACTTGTCGACAAATTAGGCACTTTGAAACAAATTCGATATATCTCGCTTCATACCGTGCCACCAATAGAACTATTTCAAGTCGTTATACATTTTCGTATACCCGGATGTATCGATAGTCGCCCACTATGAGCCTCACTCAAAATCATCTCAGATCAAATCGAGTTCTTTGGAACACACATTCGCTTTTAAAATTCAAATACCATTTGCATCAATCAAAATCGACTGCACCTTTTCACATCGAATTCGCTTAGCAATCATATTCTTGTCAACTTTCTGCATCACAAATTTGTTGGATAAACATCGGTCTTGCTCGTAACTTCGCTATGATCGAACCATCACTAGACATAGCCATCTGTGCATTCATTGTTCAAGAGCAAATAAAGATTTCGACTTAACGATCCGCAATAACGTTAGCTTTTCCCGGTGATAGTCAATCACCAATTCATAGTCTTTCAATAGTTCTAGCCACCCACGTTGTCTCAAATTCAGATCTTTCGAGTCATTAGATACTTAGACTTTTATGATCCGAGTAAACATGACATTTCTCGCCAAATAAGTAATGACGCCAAATCTTGGTCATGAACACAATGGTCGCAAGCTCTAAATCATGCGTCGGGTAATTCCTTTCATGCGGCTTCAATTGTCTTGAAGCGTAGGCTATAATTTGCCTTCCTGCATCAAAACGCAGCCCAAACCATTTAAAGAAGAATCAGAATAAACAACGAATTCTTTACCCGATTCAGTCGAACTAATATCGAGCTTCACAAAAGGCTTTCAACCGATCAAAACTTTTTCGACATTTTTCCGACCACTCGAACCGGACATCTTTTCGCAGAACCTTGTCAACGGGTAGCTATCATAGAAAAATCTTTCACAAATCGTCGATAGTAACCCGCAAGTCCCGTAAAACTTCAATCTCTAAACATTTTTGGTGGCTTCCAATCAAGTATAGCCGAGATTTTGTTCGGATCAACTCGAATGCCTCGATGTCAAACCACATGTCCCAAAAAGTCGAATTCTTTCATCCGTAACTCACACTTACTAAACTTCGATACAAATTGATGATCTCGCAAAGTTTGTAGCACTAACCTCAAATGTTCGCGTGTTCAATTTCATCTTTGGAGTAGATCAATATGTCATCAATAAACACCACCACAAATCGATCCAAAAGCGCCTAAAACCCGATTCATCAAATCCATAAAAATAATAGTGCATTAGTAAGCCCAAAAGGCATTACCAAAACTCAAAATGTCCGTACCTCATCCAAATGCGTCTTTGGCACATCTCGTATCTCGACTCAGAATCGATAATAACCCGATCTCAAATCTATCTTGAAAATATCAAGCCCTTTCAACCGATCAAACAAATCATCAATCCGAGGTAACGGGTACTTATTCTTTATAGTTACTTTATTCAGTTGCCGATAATCAATACACATTCGCATCGTTCCATCTTTCTTTCTCACAAAAAGAACTGGTGCACCCCAAGGAGAGAAACTTGGTCGCGCAAAGCCCCTATCTGTTAACTCTTGCAACTGTGCTTTCAACTCTTTTAGCTCAGTCGGTGCCATCCGATATGGAGCTATTGAGATCGGAGTCGTTCCCGGAGCTAGTTCAATGCCAAACTCAATCTCTCGATCGAGGGTAAACCGAGTAGTTCTTGAGGAACACATCCGGTATTCACATACAATCAGACGGATCCAACTGCTTCTCGGACAATTTATTATCCAAGACATAAGCCAAATAAGCTTCGCACCCTTTTCTCACATACTTCCGCTAACATCGATGATATAATCAGAGGAAACCCACCGAATCACTCGATTCAATTCTAATGATCTCACCGCTCGTGTCTCAAATCAATAAGCTTTCTTTTGTAACTCACCACCGCATCATGCGGTTAACGGTCCATTCCCAAAATTATATCAAACTCATCGAAAGGCAACAAGATTAAATCAATCGGGAAGCAAAAATCCCGAATCATCAATGGGCAACTTTTACACACTTTATTAACAAACACACATCTACCCAAAGGGTTGGATACGCTGAATCACAAACTCAGAGACTCAACTGGCGAGTCTTCATCAATACCGTAGTTTCACATACATATGAATGGGTCGAACCAGATCAATCAATGCAATCACAGTGAGTATCATAAAGGGTGAAAGTACAGTAATGACATCTAGAGAAGCAAGATCCTCTCTAGCTCGAGTAACATAAGCTCTAGCCGGAGCTCTAGCCTCGATCGATCTGTTGTGTTCTTTGTCCCTCTCGACTACCACCTACATTGCCGTAATGTTCGGGTGGTCGTCCGTCTGCATCGATGCACTACTCGGCCTAGAGTTACGTGGTCAGATTCTACCACTAACATCGGGCACTCTCGAATAAAATGGTCGAGGATCCACATTTAAAGCAAGACCGGTCATGAACTCTACAACTCCTGTGATGCCATTTTCCACAATGTTTGCATTCAACTCGATTCGTGGGACGTTACCAACACCGCCATCGAGGTAGCTCGGGAGCCCACCGGAGGTCGATCACGCCTAAATGAATCAAGTAGCTTTGTGTCGATCAAGTCATCTCTAAACTTCTTAGATGTGGAATGGAAATTTTAACCGACGATCTTTTATGGGTGTCTCTAGCTTCATCTCACCTTTCTTTTCTCTTTTCCCAAGCTCTTCACTTTGCAAGCTCGCCGACTAGTGTCACAAATTCTTTGATCTCAAGAATGCCAACTAGCAACTTCAAATCTTCATTCAAACCGTCTTCAAACCTTTTGCACATAATGGCTTCAGTTGATACACACTCCGAGCATATCGGCTCAATCGACAAATTTTCGCTCATATTCGATCACGGTCATTTGCCCCTGTTTTAGTTCAAGAAATTCTTTACATTTCTGGTCGATGAACCTCTGGCTGATATATTTCTTGCAGAATTCATTCTGGAAGAAATCCCAAGTCACTTTTTCTTTTGGAACCACTGATACTAGTGTATTCCACCAGTGATAGGCAGTGTCCCGAAGAAAAGATATAGCACATTTTAAACATTCATCTGGAGTGCAAGATAGCTCATCAAGTACCCAAATAGTGTTATCAAGCCACATTTCAGCTCACTCTGCATCATCATCATCATTAGCCTTGAATTCTTCGCCCTAACTTTCCTAATTTTATCAACAGAGGCCTACTAGATCTCATTGGATCTATCATCTGGAAGTCTTTGAAGGTACCGGAGTTGGATTATTCGGGGTGGAGGTTGTTGTACTGTTGGATTATTCTCAATAAACTGGGTAAACCATTCATTCATCATTTGGTAGAAGGCTTGTTTAGCCTCTCCTCGTGGTTACCCGTAATCGGTTGAGAGTCTAGTGGCATCGATCCATGTGCGAGACCAGCGCGACACTCTCCACATCATCGGCCTACGGCTCTATCAGATCGTAATCCATTTACTATATAAAATACAATTGAAATTGTCGAGTCACCACACTATCATATATACAATTTAAAGGCATGTATAGCTAGACTCTTTCATACTACGGTAGTCCTAGAATTGACTAAATCGTAGCTCTGATACCAATAAAATGTAACACCCCATACCCGAAACCCTTGTCGGAATCGAGTACATGGCATTACTAGACTTGACTATTAACTCGGGGTGTAAGATTTTAAAGCTGTCCAACTGCGTCATACTGACCAAATCAACCATAACTTGAGTTGCAAAACTAGAAATTTAGATCCGTAAATTTTCCTTGAAACTATACTCATATAAATTTCCACCATAATTTTTCCAGAATTTTTCATGTGGCCAATTAGTACAGTTTATTCATCAAAGTTACCCTTATTACACTGCTTGACAATTCTGACCTGTCTCTACAAAAATACAGTTATCTCATTTCACAAATTTCCTATAATGTTCTTGTTTATACCAATGAAAAATAGACTCATTAAGGGTTCTACACATATAAACCATGCTTCTTAATGATTTTTATATAATTTTTGACAATTTTTCCAAAACAGAACAGTGACTCATGAATTCATTCAGAGCAGGTCTCACTAAAACTTAATTATCTCATAATATATAAATCTTTTGCCTACTCTGTTTCTTTTATGTAAAAATAGACACAATAAGGTTTAATTTCAAATCTCATTCACCTTCTAATTAAATATACCCTATTTTTGGTGATTTTTCTAACTCACATCACTGCTGCTACTACAAGCTGTTTTGTTACATTTTATGAAAGACTAGCTTCTAACCGAACCTACCTACATCCCTAATTCAAGGATTCATTTCGTATACAAACATTTCCTTAACAAAAACGATTAAACTTTGATTAAGAATGCATAAACATTGCCATCATAAACCAACATACATATCAAGACACAACAGCAGATTTAACTAAAAATTTAGCCATATTCGCATGGCTATTATATACATGAACCTTAAGATTTCATCAAACAAAGACCAAGTCTTTCCTATACATGCCTTCGCTTAAAAATCAAAATGAAAGAGTACCCAAAATGTAGATTGATAGTGTGAGTGACTTTCCTAACGATCCCAAGAGCTTGTAGCTTGCACCTAAACTATAAAACAGAGGAAACATTTCACATGATAAGCTTGCTAGCTTAGCAAGTCCTAATTTCATAAAAATAACATTTGAATTCTAACAATTAAATTACTATAATTCAACTTGTGGACTTGTGCTCATACTTATTTTCAAACTTTAATTTTCATACCCATATTAACAAGTATGAATTCGTAGAAACGATATCTCTCTACCCACATGCTTATGATCAAAATACTTGTTTATAAATCAACCTTTCGAAACCCAAAATGTCATCGTATAATCATAGGTACATGCATTTATATACTTAAATGTCAATTACTATAACATGGCATCAATTACACAACCACTCATGTGGCCGAATATGCCTAGTCATGTATCCTCATATTAGAAGACCAAGATACAACAATCATATCATTCATTAGTAAAGGCGAGAACACATATTATAACCATATATATATATGTATATATTCCACACTCATAACACATGCCATTTGTAATAAATTACTGATTTTCCTTGTCTCATATAAGTAAGAAATTCATTCCTACTTCACATACTCACCTGAGCCGTTAACTCGATAAGTTTGCTTTAATTCGCCTTGAACATAAATTTCGGTTTCTATTTTGTAAAATACATCAAGCATAAAGCACGCTAGGCATTTAAAGCCGAAATAAATCATCAAGCACTAAGCCTCTAGGCACTAAGCTCGATATATCACCAAGACGAAGCCCGCTAGGCACTAAGCCCGAATGTATCACCAAAGACGAAGCTCGCTAGGCACTAAGCCCGAATGTATCACCAAGACGAAGCACGCTAGGCACTAAGCCCGAATATATAACACAATCAACATTCCCATGCACATTACTTAATGCTACAATCACATCCATCTCATATGCTTTATTTTACAATATCATGTTAAACCGAACGTAAGTATCCACATCACATTCAATCAACAAATTCAATACCATTTCATGCCCCACATTCGGCCTATATACATTTTTATGCCTTAGTATACTAAATTTTATCATATACTACTTTGGTAATTAAATTCTCAATTTAAATTTGCTTAAGGACTTACCTCGGTTGTCGATAGGCCGTGCAAATCGGCTATTCGAGAACCTTCGTCTTTCCCCGATCTAAATCCATTTTTCTTTGCTCTTGATCTAAAACACATTAAAATTCAGCTCATTCAAGTGCAATTCATCTTAATTTAGTCCCTAAGCACATAAATGGGCAAATTACTATTTTACCCCTAGCATTTCACAACTTTGCAATTTAGTCCTATTTGCTTAACACACAAAATACACCAAATTAGCCAAAACTATGCAAGGGCCGAATGTTCCTAGGGACCTTACAAGTCCTCACATTTCATTTATTTTGCAAATAGGCCCCTCTAAAAATTTATTTTACAATTTAACCCTAAAACTCAATTTCATCAAAACTTCCAACACAAAACATATTAATCCTTTACATATCTTTCATCTAAAACCATCAAATATCAAAAACCACATGAATACAACAATGGCTGAACATCAAGCATGCTTAGATTCAAAAATTACAACATGGGTCGGTTACGGTTCGAAGCAACGATCTCAAAAACGTAAAAATTTACAAAAACCGACTAAGAATTTACCTTGAATTTGGCTTGGATATTGCCGAAATTTCAAAGAACTTAGCTCCCCTTGTGTTTCTCAATATTCGGCCAAAAAGATGAATGAAAATATCCATTATTTCTTTTATGTTTTATTTAACATATAATATGGTTTTTAATTTATTTACTATTTTAACCTTAATTCATAAAATTATATAATATAAAACTTAAGGTTAATTTTGTCATATACCAACCCACTAACTTAAAAATGGGTTATTTACTCATTTAACACTTCATATTAAAAAGCCAAGCTCAAACTAGCACATTATACTTTAGTATGCCACTTTTACCTATTACGCGATTAAGTCCTTTTTATCAAATTAAGCACTTAAACGATAAAATTTTTCTACGAAACTTTCACACACATTAATTCACATATAATAAACTCAAAATATAATATTAAATTATTTCTCAGTCTCGAATTCGTGGTCCCGAAACCACCATTCCGATTAGGGTCGAATTCGGTCTGTTACACATGGGACACACGGCCATGGGGGTAGGCCGTGCCTCACCCACGGCTACATGACACTCTCGTGGTCTGCCAAAATAAACACAGTCACCAAGCACCCCGTGTGCTAAGGCCGTGTACTACTAGATCACATACTGCCATTTCTTGCACGACCTGTAGGCACGCCCGTGCCAAGGCCGTGTGCAGTTTAAGCCACATTCTTCTAATTTAACCATGGTCTTAGGCACGCCCGTGTGCCTCAACCGTGTGACATTATAGGCCATTTTACAAGGCCAATATGCCACCCATTTTGGGTCTCACCTACAAGCAATACATACCAAAATATTATATGCATATATGGCAACCAAAACATATCAAATGGTTCACTTCATCCATACATTCAATACCAATTCCATTCATACCATCTTACAAACTAAATCCTACATCATTTCAAACTTGTATCATCCATTTGCTTAACCAAAACTTAACCATTTCATATGCATCAAAACATACTAAATATATGCTTCATAACTCATTCATTCAAACATTTATCAACTCAAAAGCATGCGAATACACATGGCCATGCTCACTTCATAAACATATACACCTATCTAGCCTATACATGCCATAACTAGTTATATACATTTTCAAAAGGGTACCAAAATAAGTTTAGTAGTGTGATGACAATCCTTGACAATCCCGAGCCTTTAGTAGCTTTGATGACCTATAAAACAGAGAAAACACACACAGAGAGTAAGCTTTCCAAAAGCTTAGTAAGTCATATACAAATAAACACCTTGGCACATATATATATCGATCACTTAGCAACTATCACATATATAACTTGGTTCATAAACTTATGGTCACATTTGCCACATTCAACATTTTGAGATTCACATTCTCATTCTCAATCATACTCTTCTTCATATCAAAGTCATATAGGTACTTACCTTTTATACACACTTAATGTGCATTCAACGTACCTGAAATGGATAATCACTCACTTATTAATCATAGCTCGGATATACCATTCGTATTGTAGACTTGCCCGTTGAACCAATAGGAACCTAGTAGGATACTCAGAAAGCTCGAAATAGTAGTACAATGCCAATGTACCAGACAAGGTCTTACATGCACTCGTATATAGATGCCACTATCCCAGACAGGGTCTTACACGTACAGATCTTAACGATGCCAACGTCCCAGACGTGGTCTTACACGAGTCAATATGATGCCGATGTCCCAGACATGGTCTTACTCATAAAGTTCATATTGATGCCTACATCCTAGACGAGGTCTTTTTACATATAATTCATGTCGATGCCTACGTCCCAGACGAGGTCTTACACAAATTTCAAACCAACGCCAATGTCCCGGATGTGGTCTTACATGATAAAATAGAACAGATACCTATGTCATGACATAGCTAATCCTATCTATTCCAAGGTTCACACGGGACTTCTCGGACTTAGTCACTATATCGAATTTTTTCCTCGGAATTCATACGCAAAGTTTCTCAATAGAATTCATGATCAACATCAAACACAAAAACAATTATAATTGCATACATATACATTTATTTGCATAGTGACTTACCTCGGATTTGGTTTATCGATGTAAACGGCTACTCGATTATTTTCACTTTCCCGCGATCTAAGTTCGTTTTCCTCGGTTCTTGATCTAAACATATTCAAAATTAACTCTTTTATTCACTAGTTCATTCAATTCAATCCATAGACACACATTTAGGGCTATTTGCAAATTAACCCTCATATTTGCACATTTTATCAATTTAATCCATTTTTCACAAAACATCAAATTCATAAAATCTACCCATGCTCATGCTTAGCGGAATACTCCTACATCACATATAAGTCCACATTTTTCATTAAATTCACAAATTCATCCTCCAAAATAACATTTTCACAATTTAGCCCTATTTAGCTAAATTCATCAAAACTTCAAGAACAAAACATGTTCATCAAACACATATCTTTCATATTTCACTATTAAACATCACAAATCACATGAGTTCATCAAAGTCTCATTTCACAAACATCATCAATCTTCAAAATTGAAGGATGGGTTTAGAAGCATTCGAAGCAACGTTTACGAAAACATAGAAATTATCAAAAACCGAATCAAATTCATACCTTAATCAAAGAGTGTTATAGCCGAATACCCAAGCTTCATCTTTTCTTTTTCTTTCTTTGATTTTCGGCTAACAAAGAATGATTATGATCATCTTTTCCTTGTTTGTTTTATAATTAACATATTATTATTCCATTTACTAAAATATCCTTTCATTTAATAATTCAAACAAACATACATCAAGGGCACATTTGTCCTTCTAAAGTCCATTATCTTAAAAGTGGTCTATTTGCCACTTAAGGCCACAACTTTCAAAAGCCACATCACTTAAGTACTTTAACAATTAACAAGCAACTTTCACATTTAATGCAATTCAATCCTTTGCTCAAATTAAACATTCAATCAGACCAATTAGCTTACGAAATTTAAATACATGCTTAATCACATATCAACAGCACAGAAAATGTAAATATTATACAGACTCAAATTTGTGGTCCCGAAACCACTGTTCCGACTAGGGTATAAATCGGATTGTTACAATTCTCCCCCTTAGGGATTTTCGTCCCCGAAAATCTTACCGTTAAACAGATTCGGATGTTGCTGTCTCATTAAATCTTCAGGCTCCCACGTAGCCTCTTCCAATCCGTGTCGATTCCACAATACTTTCACTAATGGAATTTTCTTGTTTCTTAACTCTTTCACTTCACGAGCTAAGATACGGATCGGTTCCTCTTCATATGTCATATCAGATCAGATTTCAATATCAGATGGGGAAATCACATGTGACAGATCAGACCGATATCTACGGAGCACCGAAATGTGAAATACATTGTGAATCTTTTCTAATTTAGAGGGTAACTTCAATCTATAGGCAATAGGCCCAACACGTTCAATAATCTCATACGGTCCGATGAATCTCGGACTTTGCCTTTACGTCTGAATCGGAGCACTTTCTACCACGAAGACACTTTCAGAAATACTTTGTCGCCGATCTCAAATTCTATATCTTTTCGTTTTAAGTCTGCATAGGACTTCTGACGATCAGATGCTGCTTTCAAACAATCTCGAATCAATTTCACTTTTTGTTCGGTATCATTTATCAAATCGACCCCGTGTAACTTATTCTCACTGAGTTCAATCCAATATAGAGGTGTACGACATTTACGTCCGTACAAAGCTTCATATGGTGCCATTTTGATACTCGACTGAAAATTATTATTATACGCAAATTCGATCAACGGCAGGTATTGTTCCCACGAACCATTAAACTCAAGTATACAGCATCTTAACATATCCTTGAGAATCTGAATAATTCGCTCGGATTGACCATCCGTTTGTGGATGAAAAGTTGTACTGAAATGCAATTTCGTGCCTAAAGATTCTTGCAATTTCTTCCAGAACCTCGATGTGAATCTCGGATCTCTATCTGACACAATAGATAGTGGCACCCCGTGCAATCTCACAATCTTGGAAATATAAAGCTCAGCTAATCTTTCAAGTGAGTAGTTAGATCTTATCGAAATAAAATGGGCTGATTTAGTTAATCGGTCAACTACGACCCATATCGCATCCTTCTTTCTCGGAGTCAGAGGCAACCCAGAAACAAAGTCCATAGTTACTCTATCCCATTTTCATTCAGGAATCAGAATCGGCAATAACAACCCAGACGGAACTTGATGTTTGGCTTTCACTTGCTGGCAAACTAAGCATTTTGAAACAAATTCAGAAATGTCTTGTTTCATGCTAGACCACCAATAGTGTTGCTTCAAATCATGATACATCTTTGTACAACCCGGATGGACAGATAGACGACTATTATGTGCTTCACCCAAAATCAACTGAATCAACTCCAGATTTCTTGGAACACAGATTTGATCTCGGAATCTCAAACAATCATCAACAACTCGAAATTCAGATTCAAAATTCAATTCAGATTGAGCTCGTTTCAACAACAATTCACTATCAACCTTCTGAGCATCACATATTTGCTGTAAAAATAATGGTTTCACTCTCAATTCAGCTATCACAGAACTATCATTAGACAAATCTAACTGAGCATTCAAAGCATGTAGTGCAAACAATGACTTTCTACTCAATGCATCAGCAACCACGTTTTCTTTACCCGAGTGATAATCTATCACAAGCTCTAATCTTTTAACAGTTCTAACCATCTTCTTTGATGCAGATTCAAATCTTTCTGGGTCATTAGATATTTCAGACTTTTATGATCTGAAAACACATGACATTTCTCACTGTACAAATAATGACGCCAAATTTTAAGTGCAAACACAATCGCAGCGAGCTCAAGGTCATGTGTCAGGTAATTCTTTTCATGAGGCTTTAATTGCCTCGAAGCATAAGCTACCACTTTTTTGTCTTGCATCAAAACACATCCCAGACCGTTTAACGAAGCATCACTGTAAATAATAAATTCCTTACCCAATTTCGTCGTATTAACATCGAACTTCATTAATGTAGTTTTCAACCGTCAAAACTTTTCTGACATTTATCCGACCATTCAAATCTGACATCTTTCTGAAGTAATCTAGTCAATGAAGTAGCTATAGTCGAGAAGCCTTTAACAAATATGCGGTAATAACCAGCTAAACCCAAAAAACTACGAACTTTGGACACGTTCTTTAGAGGTTTCCAATTTAGAATAGCAGAAATCTTGCTTGGATCAACACGAATCCCAGAAGCTGACAAAATATGCCCTAGAAAACTGACCTCATTCAACCAGAATTCACATTTGCTGAAATTTGCGTACAATTACTTTTCTCTCAATGTTTGCAACACAATTTTCAAATGTTCTGCATGCTCATTCTCATCACGTGAGTAAATCAAAATGTCGTCAATGAATACAACAACAAATTGATCCAGATATGGTCTGAAAATTCTGTTCATCAAATCCATAAAAACAGAAGGAGCATTGGTTAGTCCGAATGGCATAACTAAAAACTCATAATGCCCACACCTCGTTCTAAAAGTAGTTTTCAGAATGTCTGAATCTTTAACTCTCAATTGTAGTATCCCGATCTCAAATCAATCATGGAAAACACAGTAGCTCCTTTTAATTGATCAAACAAATCATCAATTCTGGGCAATGGATATTTGTTCTTTATAGTCACTTTATTCAACTGACGGTAATCGATATACATTCTCATCGTGCCATCTTTCTTTTTCACAAATAGAACAGGAGCACACCAAGGCAAAAAATTCGGTCTAGCAAACCCTCTATCAGTCAATTCTTGTAGCTGAGACTTTAACTCTTTCAACTCTGTTGGTGCCATTCTATACGGAGCTATCGAAATAGGTGTCGTACCAGGAAACAATTCAATACCAAATTAAACTTCACGAATCGGAGGTAAACTCGGTAACTCTTCAGGGAACACATCAGAAAAATCACAAACAATTGGTACTGATTCAACTTTCTTCTCGGATGCTTTTGAATCGATCACATAAGCAAAATATGATTTATACCCCTTTTTCACATAACTTTGAGCTTTCAAAACAGATATCACAGCAGGCAATCCATTCAAATCATCAGACTCAATCCATACAATCTCATCATTCGGACTTCTTAAATCAATAGATTTTCTTTTACAGTTCACAACGGCATCATGCATAAACAACCAATCCATTCCCAAAATAATATCGAATTTATCAAATGGCAAAAGCATCAGATCAGTAGGGAAACAAATATCTCGAAACATTAACGGGCAGTTCTTGCATACTTTGTCAAGCAGGACACTTTTACCTAAGGGGTTCGATACTTTTATAGCAAATTCAAGAGACTCTCATGTGCAAAGTCTTACCATATACTAAATTCATGCATATGTACGAATGCGAGAACTGTGGTCTATTAAAGCTATCACAGAAGTATCATAAAGAGTAAAAGTACCCGTTATAACATCAGGTGATGAAGCTTCTTCACGAGCTCGGATAGCAAATGCTCTAGCAGGCGCTCTAGCTTCAGATATTACCATAGTGTCTCTCGTGCACCTCTGACTACCACTAACATTTCTTGTATTCTTTGAAGGTCTACCCCTCCCAGATGCTTTTTCAAGTCTCAGATTCTGAACAGTCTTTGGCTCAACAGACTCAGGAGAATCACGGATAAAATGATCAAGCGATCCACATCTGAAGCAAGCTTTATCATTTAATCTGCAGCTTCCCGGATGCCTCTTTCTGCGATGTTTACATTCAAGTCTCTCAGATCGAACATTACCAACACTGGCCACAGAAGTTGCTAGGATTTTGGAACTCATTTGCGATCTAGCTCTATTTCTGTTCAAATGTCCCGCATTATCTCTAGAATGACTTTGATCATCTTAGAATCTTTTCGGAGTAGTCTAAAATGATTTATTCTGAAATCTCTTTTTCATATCATGAGCTTCAGACTTAGCTTTTCTTTTATCCTTCCCGAGTGCTTCAACTTTGCAAGCTCAGTCAACGAGTGTAACGAACTCTTTTATTTCTAGGATCCCAACCAGCAAACGAATATCTTCATTCAGACCATCTTCGAATCTTTTGCACATTATAGCTTTAGATAATACACATTCACGAGCGTACTGACTCAACCTAACAAATTCCCGTTCATATTCTGTAACAATCATACGTCCTTGCTTTAGTTCAAGAAATTCTTTTCATTTCTGATCGACGAATCTCTCACTGATATATTTCTTCCGAAACTCAATCTGAAAGAAATCCCATGTGACTCGTTCTCTCGGAACAACGAAAATTATCTGAAAGAAATCCCATGTGACTCGTTCTCTCGGAACAACGAAAATTAAGGTTTTCCACCATTGATAAGTTGCATCTCGGAGCAACGATACCACACACTTAATACTTTCTTCTGGAGTCAGAGACATTTCATCAAATACCCGGATCGTGTTTTCTAACCAGAACTCAGCTTTTTTAGCATCATCAGTATTAGTAGCTCAGAATTCTTCAGCCCCATACTTACGAATCTTGTCAACCGGAGGCTTATTTAACAGATTCGGATACATAATCAGTGGCACAACTGTAGTCTGGGGGGGATTAATCGGGGGCGGTGGTTGTGAATCAGTCGGGTTATTTCTCATGAATTGAGTGAACCACTCACTCATCATCTGAAAGAAAGCTTGTTTAGCTTCTCCCTTATGACTGCTCGTAGCCGGTCTCAAATCAGAGGGCGTTGTCCCTTGCGCGGGAGCAGGCACATTACTTTCTACATCGTCAGCTGCGGCCCATTGCTATACAGAATCACATTTTATATGTCAGGATTCATCACATTATCACAGTTCAAATATATGGCATGTATAGCTAGACTCTGACATGCTACGTTAGTCCAAGAATCGACTAAATCGTAGCTCTGATACCAATCAAATGTAACACCCCTATCCCGTGTCCGATCACCGGATTAGGGTTAAAGGCATTACCAAATAGATCGAAAACATTTACAGAATTAATCGTACAACCATTCATCAATATCAATCATAATATGCCTTAAGTAAGTTATCGAGACCTTAAGCATGCTTACAAACTGAGTCGGGACTAAATCGAAACACATAAGTAATTTCATACAAATTTGCAACTTTTCTAACATACAGGGGACACACGGCCGTGGGGGTAGGCCGTGCCTCACCCACAGCTACATGACACACCCGTGCGACCTCTCCGTGGTAGTATTCTGCCAAAATCAACACGGTCACCAAGCACGCCCGTGTGCTAAGGTCGTGTACTACTAGATCATATACCGCCATTTCTCGACGACGACACAGGCACGCCTGCGTTAAGGCCGTGTGCAGTTTAAGCCACATTCTGCTAATTCAACCACGGTCTTAGGCACGCCTGTGTGCCTCAACTGTATGACATTATAGGCCATTTTACAAGGCCAATATGCCACCCATTTTGGGTCTCACCTACAAGCAATACATACCAAAACATTATATGCATATATGGCAACCAAAATATATCAAATGGTTCACTTCATCCATACATTCAATACCAATTCCATTCATACCAACTTACAAACTAAATCCTACATCATTTCAAACATGTATCATCCATTTGCTTAACCAAAACTTAACCATTTCATATGCATCAAAACATACTAAATATATGCTTCATAACTCATTCATTCAAACATTTATCAACTCAAAAGCTTGCCAATACACATGGCCATGCTCACTTCATAAACATATACACCTATCTAGCCTAGACATGCCATAATTAGCTATATACATTTTCAAAAGGGTACCAAAATAAGTTTAGTAGTGTGATGCCGATCCTTGACAATCCCGAGCCTTCAGTAGCTTCGACGACCTATAAAATAGAGAAAACACACAGAGAGTAAGCTTTCCAAAAGCTTAGTAAGTCATATACAAATAAACACCTTAGCATATATCTATATATTGATCACTTAGCAACTATCACATATATAACTTGGTTCATAAACTTATGGTCACATTTGCCACATTCAACATTTTGAGATTCACATTCTCATTCTCAATCATACTCTTCTTCATATCAAAGTCATATAGGTACTTACCTTTTATACACACTTAATGTGCATTCAACATACCTGAAACGGATAATCACTCACTTATTAATCATAGCTTGGATATACCATTCATATTGTAGACTTGCCTGTTGAACCAATAGGAACCTAGTAGGATACTCAGAAAGCTCGAAGTAGTAGTACAATGCCAACGTCCCGGACGATGTCTTACATGCACTCGTATATCGATGCCACTGTCCCAGATAGGGTCTTACACGTACAGATCTTAACGATGCCAACGTCCCAGACGTGGTCTTACACGAGTCAATATGATGCCGATGTCCCAGACATGGTCTTACTTATAAAGTTCATATTGATGCCTACGTCCCAGACGAGGTCTTTTTACATATAATTCATGTCGATGCCTATGTCCCAGACGAGGTTTTACACAAATTTCAAATCAACGCCAATTTTCCGGACGTGGTCTTACATGATAAAACAGAACAGATACCTATATCATGACATAGCTAATCCTATCTATTCCAAGGTTCACACGGGACTTCTCGGACTTAGTCACTATATCAGATTTTTTCCTCAGAATTCATAAGCATAGCTTCTCAATAGCATTCATGATCAACATCAAACACAAAAATAATTATAATTGCATACATATACATTTATTTGCATAGTGACTTACCTCAGATTTGGTTTATCGAACGGAAACGGCTACTCGGTTATTTTCACTTTCCCGCGATCTAAGTCCCTTTTCCTCGGTTCTTGATCTAAACATATTCAGAATTAACTCTTTTATTCACTAGCTCATTCAATTCAATCCAAAGACACACATTTAGGGCTATTTGCAAATTAACCCTCATATTTGCACATTTTATCAATTTAATCCATTTTTCACAAAACATCAAATTCACAAAATCTTCCCATGCTCATGCTTAGCCGAATACTCCTACATCACATATAAGTCCACATTTTTCATTGAATTCACAAATTAGTCCTCCAAAATAACATTTTCATAATTTAGCCCTATTTAGCTAAATTTATCAAAACTATAACAACAAAACATGTTCATCAAACACATATATTTCATATTTCACTATTAAACATCACAAATCACATGAGTTCATCAAAGTCTCATTTCACAAACATCATCAATCTTCAAAATTGAAGCATGGGTTTAGAAGCATTCGAAGCAACGTTTATGAAAACATAGAAATTATCAAAAACTGAATCAAATTCATACCTTAATCAAAGAGTGTTATAGCCGAATGCCCAAGCTTCATCTTTTCTTTTTCTTTCTTTGATTTTCGGCTAACAAAGGATGATAATGATCATCTTTTCCTTGTTTGTTTTATTATTAACATATTATTAACATATTATTATTATTCCATTTACTAAAATACCCTTTCATTTAATAATTCAAATAAACATACATCAAGGGCACATTTATCTTTCTAATGTCCACTATCTTAAAAGTGGTCTATTTGCCACTTAAGGCCACAACTTTCAAAAGCCACATCACTTAAGTACTTTAACAATTAACAAGCAACTTTCACATTTAATGCAATTCAATCCTTTGCTCAAATTAAACATTCAAACGGACCAATTAGCTTACAAAATTTAAACACATGCTTAATCACATATCAACAGCACAAAAAATGATATTAAAAATATTATACAGACTCAGATTTGTGGTCCATAAACCACTGTTTCGACTAGGGTATAAACCAGACTGTTACGTAAATTATGAAATAAATGAAATATATGTACTTAAATGAGCATGGGTGATATTCGGCTAAGCATGAGTGTATGCAAATTTGGTGTATTTTGTGATTTTGTGAAATAAGGGCTAACATGTCAAAATGTGAAAATATGAGGGCTGATTTTTAATTTGCCCTAAATATGTGTTTTTGGATTGAATTGAATGAATTAGTGAATAAATGAGTTAAATTTGAATATGTATAGATCAAGAACCGAAGAAAACGGACTTAGATCGTGGGAAATCAAAAGTAATTGAGTAGCCGAGTTCGTTTCTGTTTATCCAAATCCGAGGTATGTCTATATACAAATAAACGTATTTACATTGATATATGTATGTTTATATGAAAATTCATAATGATGAATGGATATGAGATGATGAGTACATGAATTCTGAGATAGTATCGATATGGTGTCAACATCCGAAAAAGTCTCGTACGAACCTAGGAATATATAGGATTGCGTATGTCATGACATAGGTGTTCAATATGTGATATCGTGTAAGACCACGTCTGGGATGTTGGCATCGATTTGAGATTTATGTGTAAGACCATGTCTGGGACATTGGCGTCGTATTGATTCGTGTAAGACCCTGTCTGGAACAGTGGCATCGATATCTGGATACATGTAAGATCACGTCTGGGACATTGGCATTGTACGACCATTCTGAGTATTACAAGCTTTCTATTTGATTCCGAACGGTTCAACGGGAAAATCTGAGAAATGAAAGACTACGTGAAATGTATAAACGAGTCAGGTACGTTTGAAAGATACACTGTGTATGTGTATAAAAGGTAAGTATATATATATGAACTTACCCAAGGTGAATATATGTATGGACTTGATGAGTTAATATGTGATATATGTTTGAATGTGCTATAAGCATAAGTGATGCTTAGAGGTGTGAAATGTTGGCAATCTATGGCTAAACAAATGAGCTAAAGATCATGTTATGAAATTTCAAATGAGAAATATTAATGTCATTGTGTCAATGTGATTATATTCTTTTTATGTTAAATTTATTTGTATATGGATTACTAAGCTTTTGGAAAGCTTACTTTGTGTGTGTTTGATCTATTTTATAGATCATCAAAGCTACTGAGGGCTCGGGAATCGTCGAGGATTGCCATCACACTACTCAAATCACATTTTGGCACCTTATGTGTATGTATATATTAAGTATGGCATGTCTAGTCTAGTTAAAATGGATTATGTTTATGATATGTGTAACACCCCTTACCTGAGTCCAACACCCAGACCGGATACGAGGCATTACCATGCTTAATCTTACTTAACTCTTCAAATTAGGCAATAAAATTTCGTTTAAGCCTATCACTTACTCAATCTCGGCCTACAAGGCCTTAAACATACCTCCGAGAGATTTTGGGACTAATCCCGAAAACTTTTACAAACTTGAGAAACTTTTCCTCAAAACAAGGGCCACACGCACAGGTTGGTCTAAGGACACACTCGTGTGCCCCTAAAACATGCCCGTGCCTTCCACCCGTGGTCGACACTGACTAATTCACACGGCCTTGACACGCCCGTAGCACTGGCCCATGTGCCAAACCTTGGTATTCTGACTTATCCACACGGCTTGGGCACACGCCCATGTGCTAACCGTGCCTCCCACACGGGCGTGTGTCTACTTATGTAGACAATTAGCAGGCTATCTACCAAGCCTTTTGCCACTCTCATTTGCATACATTCATACATCATCACATAACTTCACATAGCATCAATATGACTCTTGAATTAAGGACATTTAATCATAAAAGAGATAAAGTCTTCATCCCATACACTAGGGAGAACTATTCCCAATACAATTACAAACAACTTAAGCCATCATCTATAGCTATACACAACCAAACTATAAGTTCTCTTAGGCCAACACAATTTGGCTACATCAATTACAACTTAATCAACTTTAAAAGAATCCCTATACTTGCCATGACTCATAAGAACTTGAAACATCATGCCAAATGTCTATTTGATAGTGTGAAAACATCACTGGTGGCCTCTAACTCGAGCTAGTTTAAAAATAACCTATAAGAGATAGGGAAAAGAAAAGGAGTAAGCAATAATGCTTACTAAGATCATCTGCATATATAACTGACAAATACTGTTATCCATTGAATATACACAACCACAAGGTATTATAATGAGTTTTTCTCATAAACTCATGGTTACTTACTCAACCATTCTTGAAGCTTACTCAATCTATCTCTTACCACATTCTAACCATGCCACAAGCTAATTGCTACTTTAATTAGCATACATTCCTGCATTGATTACCACATGATCATATAAAACAACACATCAAGCATTTTCGATAAGCCACTCATACTACTAATCTCTCAGTGGTTTCGCACTTAGCCCACTATCAATCACTAATAGGGTGGTACCGCACACATCCCACCAATCATTTATACTTATGGTGATTTAGCACTTAGTTCATCAATCATTTATAAGCGATGGTATCGCACACAACCCATCGATTACTAATTAATCAGGTGGTTATGCACATAGCCCACCATTATTATACATTCATGGATAGTTATCCACATGCATTTCTCTATTTCAAATGTTCATCCGAGAATCCTCACACCCTACTATTCTTACTTAACTTTCTACGATACCCGTTCGTATTCACACAATGCATTAATAAATCTATCTCATGCAACTAATGTATATCGATTGCACATAACTCACTAAAGGTTTATCATTTACTGAATTCATCTCAATTCAATTCTAACACACACTTGTGCTTCTCATGGTACAACCACAAACTTTCTCTCTTTCAACATACCCCTTGAATCACTCAAACTGTTAAATAACACTCTTGAATCTCATACACAAAGTGTCATATTGACATTATACCCCGATAGGGTCTTACACGTATTAACATATCGATGCCATGTCCCTGACATGGTCTTATACGAATTCTCACACCGAGGCCATATTCCAATATGGTCTTACACGGGACCTTAATTGTCATAATATCATGCTAATTTCTTTCCCATTAGTCTTAGAGTAAAATAAGACTCTCATTTCTTGACATTCCGTCAAAGCGTATTAACGTATACATGAAGGTAATTAAACAATCAATACAACATCCAAATATTAAGTACCTCACTTAGAATTTCATAATTTAGCAAATGAACTTACCTCGATGTCGAAAGGGCTAAAAGGGACTTTTTGCCCACATTTCTCTTTTCACTTGTTCTAGGTCTGAAACTCGTTTTCTTTGATCTAGAATAATGGAATTCACTAATTTAATCACTTATAAATCATAATACACCATAATCTACACTTTAGGCAAAAATGACTATTTTGTCCCTACACTTTGTAAAATTACGATTTTGCCCCTAGGCTCGTAAATAAATTTTCATCACATTTTCTTATTAAAAAAGCCTAGCTAAACTGTAACACCCCTTGCCCAGGCTCTACGTCGGAACCAGGCTCGAGGCGTTACCGTACTAAAACCTCATGACGCCACCTAGGCTTATTGTGACTACTCACTTAAGCCATCTTTACAACTTTATTTTCGACTTACGAAGTCTCACTCATATTTTCAAGGGCTCTCGAGGCTATCACGGAGCTTTTTCTATTATTAAATTTTTCTATTTTATTCTGGGTTCACACGTCCGTGCATGTTGAAACACGTCTATATGCAGACATACATACGCCCATGTCCCCAAACCGTGCTTAAAACTCGAGCATTCTGCCAAATGCTCCACGGCCAAGGCACACATCCGTGTTAGTCCAGGGGCACGCCCGTGTACCTCTAAGGCACCCCCGTGTCCAATGCCCATGGGGAGCTACTGACTTGGTCCACACGGCTTGGGCACACGCCCATGCTCAAACTGTGTGTCTTACACGGCTTATGCACAAGGTCGTGGGATTAATCCCGTGGCCTATTCTATCTAATAATAATAAGGTGTAGGTATGCGACGGCCTAAACACACGCCGTGTGTCTAACTGCAGGGCACTCGAGGCTATCTACCAAGCCTTCTACCACTCTCAATTGCATACATACATATACTAATTCAATGGGAACTTACATCACCAACTAAAATACATGAATTTATACATTTGATTCATGAAAATAAGGTTTTCCTCCCATACAATTACAACAACTTAAGCCATCCTCAATGGCCATACACATTTAAACTATAAACCCTCTTAGGCCAACACAAATAAGCACACTAACAACAACTCAATCAACCTTAAATTCTAGCCCTATACATGTTATGACTCAATAGGACTTGATACCTCATACTAAGGATCTGTTCGATAGTGTGAAAACATCTCCGGCGATCTCCAATCCGAGCTAGCTAAAATAACCTATAAGAAATGAGGAAAGAAGATGAGTAAGCAATAATGCTTAGTAAGTTCATCTGCATAAACTGACAAACACTAATATTCATTGAATATACATGACTACAAGTTATTATAATAAGCTTTTCTCATGAGCTCATGGTTACTTACTCAACCATTGTTGAAACTTACTCATTCAATATTTCACCACACTTTTACCTTATCACGAGCCAACTGCTCGTGCTGAATAGCATTCATTCCTGCACTGATCACCATTTAATCGTATGAAACAACACATCAACCATCTAGATGAATCGCTCATACTACTAATCTCTCAGTGGTTTCACACTTAGCCCACAACTGAATCTCTAATGGGGTGGTATCGCACATAGCCCACCATTCATAATTACTCATGGTGATTTTGCACTTAGCTCACCAATCATTTATAAGCGATGGTATCGCACACAGCCCATCGATTTCTAATGTATCGTGGTAACGCATACACCCACCTATGGCAATATAATTGATGGTATCGCATTACGACCCATCAATTAATAGTTTATCGTGGTAACCTGACCCAATCGATAATAATATAGTTGATGATAATGCACACAGCCCATCAACAACTATCAATGAGGTGCATTTGCACAAGCTCACCGTTACTATACATTCACAAATATTTACCCTCATACATTTCTCAAATTCAATTGTTCATCCGTGAACATCATCACTTACTATCATGCTTACTTGACTTTCTACGATACATATTCGCATTCATGCAGTACAACAATAAATCTATCTCATGCAACTAAGGTGCATTAATAACACATATCCCACTAGGGGTTCATCATATATTGAATTCATCTCAATTCAGTTCTAACACTAACTTGTACTTCTCATGGTACAACCACCTACATTCAAATTGTTAAATAACTCTCTTGAGTCTCATACACATAATTCTCATCGACATCATACCCCCAATAGGGTCTTTCACATATTAACATATCAATGACATGTCCTTGTCATGGTCTTATACGAACTCCTACACCAAGATCATATTCCAATATGGTCTTACTCGAGACTTTAACCATCATCATATCATTCTATATACATTTTCCATTACTCTTAAATTCAATTCTCTTGACATCTCATCAAGGATGTTTCATACATTCACAGTGTAAATCTACTTTCCATACAACATTGGAATATTAAATTATCTCATACATAATCGTAACAATCGCACATGAACTTACCTCGATGTCAAAAGGGCCGAAAAGGACCATTTGCCCACATCTCTCTTTTTATCCGTTCTAGGTCTAAAACTCGATTTCTTTAACCTAGAAAAATGAAACATTCTAATTTATTCACTTATAAATCATAAAATACCGTAATACACACTTTAGGCAAAAATGACTATTTTGTCCCTACACTTTGGCAAAATTACGATTTTGCCCCTAGGCTCATAAATAAATTTTCATCACGTTTTGTTATTAAACAAGCCTAGATGAACATTTAATCCTCTTACAACTATCTCCAATTCCAACTATTTCATGCTTAATGAATAATTTACAACTTTTGCATTTTAGCCCAAATTAGGTGTTTTCATAACAACACCTTTCACCAAAGTTGTTTATCATCATCCTATCATTCATTTTCTCCCATAAAAATTCAGCAACCAAGATAAACTCTCTCATGGCAAGTCCCTAGACTCTCAACCATGTTACAAATTAGTCCCCCTATTAGCTAGTTTAAGCTTTGGGGACGACTCCAAAAGTACAATTTTTATCAAGAAAAATTATCAAAATCACTTACTAGAGAGGAGAATTGCTGGCTGAAATTTTAAGCTTCAAAAACCCCCTTGTTGCTGCCCATTTTCGGTGGAGAGAAGATGGAGAAAAGATGATAGCTTTCTTTTCTTTATTTTTCCCTTATTTTATTCCTTTAGTCAACTAATGTCACCAACGCTTGTTAAATTTTAAATTTCTTGTCCCCTTGACCATCCATCACTTATAGGAAGGCATAATTGCACTTTAAAGACCTCCAATTCATATTCTATAGCTATTTGGCACTTCTAATAAATAAAATAGGACTTTCACACTTTATGCGATTCAGTCCTTTTTCACAATTTAGCTAAAAACTGTTAAAATTAAGGCACCAAAATTCTCATGCATCCTTGTAAACATGTTATAACACATAAAATAATATCAAAATATTTTCTTCAACCTCGAATTAGTGGTTCCGAGATCACTGTTTCGACTAGCCCCTAAATCGGGCTATTACATGAACATTTAATCATCTTACAACTATCCAAATTTCCAACTATTTCATGCCTTAATGAATAATTTACAACTTTTGCATTTTAGCCCCAATTAGGTGTTTTCATAACAACACCTTTCACAAAAGATGTTTATCATCATCCTATCATTTATTTTCTTCCATAAAAACTCATCAAACAATATAAACTCTATCATGGTAAGTCCCTATATTTTCAACAATATTACAAACTAGCCCTCTCATTAGCTAGCTTAAGCTTTGAGGGCTCCAAAAATACAAAAATCATCAAAAACAACCATCAAATTTACTTACTTGAATGGAGTAAAGCTTTTTGAAATTTTAAGCTTTCAAACATCCCTTTTTTGCTAAAAATTTCGGTGGAGAAGAAGAGAGGAAACATGATATCTTTTTCCTTTTTTTGTTTTATTCATTTTTCAACCACTATTACCAACTTTTGACCACAATAAATGCTCTTTTCCCCTATGCATATTATGGCCGGCCAACTCACTTAAACAAGGCCAAATTGCACATTTGGGACCTCATCTATAGCTATCTGGCACCTCTAACAAATAACATAAAACTTTCACATTTTATGCGATTTAGTCCTTTTTCGCGATTACGCAAGAAATCACTAAAATCAAAGCACCAAAATTTTCATGCATCTTTATAAACATGTTATAACACATAAAATAACATGAAAATAATTTTTCTAACTTTGAATTAGTGATTTCGAGATCACTATTCTGACTAGCCCTTAAATCGGGCTGTTACAATATGTAATAGCCATGTGATATGGATAGATAAATGTTGGTGATATGTATGAGTGATCAAGCCTTATGATGTCTAGTTTGGTATGGTTTGTTAGCTAATGAAATGGTCAAGGTAATGGTAAGCTTGATGATGCAAAATTGGTATATGTTTGATGAGATGATGTCTTATAATATGATGGTAAATTGTGAATGAAATTTGCTTAGAAATGTTTGTCATTTAGTTGAGTGACCTCTGTAACTTAGAAAAAATTTTAAATTTCTAAGAATTTTTGTATGTGTTCGATTTAGTCCCAGCTCTATTCTAAAGCATGCTTGAGGTCTCGTAGAGCTATTTAAGGGACACTTTGATTTGTTTCATTGAATTATATTATGAAATGTCTGTGAATGTTTCTGTTTGTCCAGTAATACCTCTTAACCCTATTTCGAGAATGATTATGGGTTAGGGGTATCACATTTGGTTGGTATCAGAGCTACGATTTAGTCGATTCTCGGACTAACATAGCGTGTGAAAGTTTAGCTATACATGCCATATATATGAAATGTGATAGTGTGATGAATCCTGACGTGTAAAATGTGTTCTTCGTATAGTAATAGATCCCGAAAGAGTCGTAGCTAACAATGTTAAAAGTAACACGCCTGCTCCCGCTCAAGGGACAGCACCATCTGATTCAAGACCGGCTACTAGCGGTCGAGAGGGAGAAGCTAAACAAGCTTTCTTCCAAATGATGAACGAGTGGTTCACTCAGTATGTAAGAAATAATATGGCTGTTTCACAACCTCCACTCCCGCCTAATCATCCTCAAACTTCTACTATACCTCCGGTTATGAGCTTGAATCTGTTGAATAAACCTTCGGTTGACAAGATTTGTAAGTATAGGGTTGAAAAGTTCAGGGCCAATAGTGATGATGATACTGAGAAAGCTAAGTTTTGGCTAGAGAACACTATCCGAGTATTTGATAAGATGTCACTGAGTCTTGAAGAATGCATAAAATATATTGTTTCCTTACTTCGAGACGCAACCTATCAGTGGTAGAAGACCTTGATTTCTGTTGTTCCAAAAGAACGGGTCACATGGGATTTCTTACAGACTGAGTTCTGGAAGAAATACATCAGTCAGAGATTTATTGATCAAAAACGAAAAAAGTTTCTAGAATTGAAGCAGGGCCATATGTCCGTCACTGAATATGAAAGAGAGCTTGTGAGATAAATTCAGTATGCTCGAGAATGTGTATCGACCGAGGCAATAATGTGCAAAAGATTTGAAGATGGTCTGAATGAGAATATTAAACTATTAGTTGGCATACTTGAGATAAAAGAATCCGTAGTACTGGTTAAACGAGCTTGCAAAGCTGAGGCACTTGAAAAAGAGAAAAGAAAAGCTTACTTTGAAACTAGAGATGCGAGAAAGAGATTTTTGAGTAAAACATTTCACTCTGCTTCAAAGAAATTCAGAGATGAACAAAGCTGATCGAAGGCTAATGTAGGACATTCGAATAGAGATAGAGCTAGATCACAGTCAAATTTCAAAGCTCCCGCTACTTCAATGGCCAGTGTTGTAAATGTCCGATCTGAGTGACATGAATGTAAGCACTGTGGTAAAAGGCATCCAAGAAGTTGTAGATTGAATGATTAAGCATGTTTCAGATGCGGATCATTAGATCATTTCGTCTGAGATTGCCTAGAGTCTGTTGAGCAAGAGATTGTTCAGAATTTGAGATCTGATAATGTTTCAGTGAGAGGTAGACCTTCCTGAAATGCGAGAAATGTCAGTGGTAGTCAGAGAACTACGAAAGACACTGTTGTGAGATCTGAAGCCAGAGCACCTGCCAGAGCGTATGCCATCTTAACTCGTGAGGAAGCTTCATCTCTAGATGTTATAACGGGTACATTTACTCTTTATGATACTTCTGTGATGGCATTGATAGACCTTGGATCTATACATTCTTATGTATACATGAACCTAGCATCCAGTAAGACTTTGCTTGTAGAGTCTACTGAGTTTATGATTAAAGTATCGAACCCCTTAGGTAAAAGTGTCCTAGTTGATAAAGAATGTAAGAACTATCCGTTAATGTTTAGAGATGTTTATTTTTTAACTGATCCGATGTTATTACCTTTTGATGAGTTCGATATAATTTTGGGTATGGATTGGTTGACGTTGCATGATGTTGTTATGAATTGCAAAAGAAAGACCATTGACTTGAGATACCAGAATGATGAAATAGTTTGGATTGAGTCTAATGATTTGAATGGGTTACCTGCTATGATATCAGTGTTGAAAGCTCAGAATTATTTGAGAAAGGGTTATAAAGCTTGTTTTGCTTATGTAATTGACTCGAAAGTGACTAAAAAAAAAGTTGAATCAGTGCTAGTTGTCTGTGAATTCCCTGATGTATTTCCTGAAGAATTGCTGGTATTACCTCCGATACATGAAGTTGAATTTGGTATTGAATTGTTGCCAAGAACAACTCCTATTTCAATAGCTCCGTATAGAATGGCACCAACAGAGTTGAAAGAGTTAAAGTCACAGTTGCAAGAGTTGACTGATAGAGGGTTTGCAAGACCGAGTTTCTCACATTGGGGTGCTCCTATTCTGTTTGTGAAAAAGAAAGGTGGTACAATGAGAATGTGCATTGATTATCGTCAGTTGAACAAGGTGACTATAAAGAACAAATATCCATTGCCCAGAATTGATGATTTATTTGATCAGCTTAAAGGAGCCACTGTGTTTTCAAAGATAGATCTGAGATCGGGATACTATCAGTTGCGAGTAAAAGATTCAGACATTCCGAAGACTACTTTCAGAATGAGGTACGGGCATTATGAGTTTTTAGTTATGCCTTTCGGACTAATGAATGCTCCTATTGTTTTTATGGATTTGATGAACAGAATTTTTAGGCCGTACTTAGATCAATTTCTTGTTGTATTCATTGACGACATCTTGATTTATTCACGTGATGAGATTGAGCATGTTGAGCATCTGAGAATTGTTTTGTAAACTCTGCAAGATAAGAAATTGTATGCAAAATTCAGTAAATGTGAATTCTAGTTACGAGAAGTTGGTTTTCTGGGACATATTGTATCAGCCTCTAGAATACGAGTTGATCCGAGTAAGATTTCTGCTATTCTGGAATAATAACCTCCAAAGAATGTTTCTGAAGTCTATAGACTAGCTAGTTATTATCGTCGATTTGTAAAAGGATTCTCGATGATAGCCACTCCGTTGACTAGATTACTTCAGAAAGATGTGAGGTTTGAATGGTCTGATAAATGTCAGAAAAGCTTTGATTAGTTAAAAACTCTATTGACTGAAGCTTCAATTTTGGTACAACCAGAATCGGGTAAAGAATTCATGATTTTCAGTGATGCTTTATTGAATGGTCTGGGATGTGTTCTGATGCAGGAAGGCAAAGTTATAGCTTATGCCTCAAGACAATTAAGGCTGCATGAAAAGAACTATCTGACACATGATCTTGTGCTAGCTGCGATTGTGTTTGCATTAAAAATTTGGTGTCATTATCTTTTCGGTGAGAAATGCCACGTGTTTTCAGATCATAAAAGTCTTAAATATCTGATGACCCAGAAAGAATTGAATCTGCGACAGAGAAGATGGTTAGAGTTGTTAAAAGATTACGAGCTTGTGATAGATTATCATCTGGGAAAGGCAAATGTTGTTGCCGATGCACTGAGTCAAAAATCATTGTTTGCATTACGTGATATGAATGCTCATTTAGATCTGTCTGTTGATGGTTCAGTTTTAGCTGAATTGAAAGCGAAACCATTATTTTTACAACAAATATGTGATGCTCAGAAAGTTGATAATGACTTGTTAGCAAAGCGAGCTCAATGTAATCTGAATTCTGATTCTGAATTTGAAGTTGATGATGATGATAGCTTGAGATTTTGAGATCAAATCTGTGTTCTGAGAAATCCAGAGTTATTACAGTTAATTTTGAATGAAGCCTACAATAGTCGCTTATCTAATCATCCGGGTAGTAAAAAGATGTACCATAATTTGAAGCAACAGTATTGGTGGTCTAGTATGAAACGAGACATTTTTTACTTTGTTTTGAAATGTTTAGTCTGTCAACAAGTAAAATTCAAACATCAGGTTCCATCTGGTTTACTACAACCGATTCTGATTCACGAGTAATGGGATAGAGTGGCGATGGACTTTGTTTCTGGATTGCCATTGACTCCGAGAAAGAAAGATACAATTTGGGTCGTAGTTGATCGACTGACAAAATCTTCCCATTTTATTTCAGTATGATCTAATTAGTCACTTGATAAGTTAGCTGAACTTTACATTTCGATATTGTGAGATTACACGGAGTACCATTGTCTATTGTATCTGATAGAGATCCGAGATTCACATCGCGGTTTTGGAAGAAACTGCAAGATGCTTTAGTTACGAAACTACACTTTAGTGCTGCTTTCCATATGCAAATAGATGGCCAGTCTGAATGGTTTATTCAAATTCTCGAGGATATGTTGAGATGTTGCATTCTTGAGTTTAACGGTACGTGGGAACAGTATTCTCCACTGATTGAATTTGCGTACAATAATAGTTTTCAATCGAGCATTAAAATGGCACCTTACGAAGCTTTGTATGGACACAAATGTAGAACACCTCTGTATTGGACTGAGCTCAATGAAAGTAAGATACACGGGGTCGATTTGATAAAAGATACTGAATAGAAAGTCAAAGTAATCTGTGACAGTCTGAAAATAGCGTCTGATCGTCAGAAATCTTATACAGATTTGAAACGAAAAGATATTGAGTTTGAGATCGGCGATAAAGTATTTTTGAAAGTATCTCTGTGGAAGAAAGTACTCAGATTCGGACGTAAAGGCAAGTTGAGTCCAAGGTTCATCGGACCATATGAAATCATCAAACGAGTTGGGCCAGTTGCTTATAAGTTGTTATTGCCACCGGAACTAGAAAAGATTCATAATATATTTCACATGTCAATGCTTCATCGATACAGATATGATCCATCACATGTGATTACTCCGTCTGAGATAAAAATGCGATCCGATGTGACTTACGAAGAAGAACCGATCTGTATCTTAGCTCGTGAAGTGAAAGAATTGAGAAATAAGAAAATCTCGTTAGTGAAAGTGTTATGGAATCGACACGGGGTTTAAGAGGCTATGTAGGAGCCTGAAGATATAATGAAATAACAATATCCGAACCTATTCAACAGTACGATTTTAGGGGACGAAAATCCTTAAGGGGGAGAATTATAACAGTCCGGTTTAGGCCCTAGTCAGAATAGTAGTTTCGGGACCACAAATTCGAGAAAGAAAAATATTTTAATATTATTTTCTGAGTCTATAGTATATGATTCGGTATGTGTGAAATTTCTGGGATTTGATTTGGTCATTTGTGTGCTTAATTTGTGAAAAGGACTAAATCGCATAAAAGGTAAAAGTGGCCTTTTAATTAATTAAGTGTTGAATTGTTATTTTTCTTATTATGTGAAGTCCTTAAAGTGGAAATGTGCTATAAGAATGATAGATAGACGGTAATGGACATAAGAAAGTGGAATTTTGGTGTTAAATTAAAAGGTTAAAATAGTAAATAATTTAATAATATAATTATAATAAAAACAAACATTAAAGATGACCATTATCATCTTATTTTGCCGAAAGTGAAGAAAGGAAAAGCTAGGTTTTACATGTTCAACATTCGGCCATGATCTAAGCATAAATCGGGTATGTGTTTCTGATCGATTTTTAATAATTTCTACATTTTTATAATCGTTGCTTTGTGTTTTTCAAAACCAATGCTTTAATTTTGTGAACTGATGATAGTTTTGAAATATGCCATTGATGAACACATGAATTTTGTGATGTTTGAAGATGAATTATGAAATATATGTGTTAGATTAACATAGTTTGTCTTTGAGTTTTTGGTGATTTTGAGTAATATGGACTTAATTGAGAAAATAATATTTTGAGGGACTAAATTGTGAAATAAATGAAATATATGGACTTAAATGAGCATGGGTGACATTCGGCTAAGCATGAGTGTATACAAATTTGGTGTATTTTGTGATTTTGTGAAATAGGGACTAAAATGTTAAAATGTAAAAATATGAGGGCTAATTTGTAAATTTCCCTAAATGTGTTTTTGGATTGAAGAATTAATTAGTGAATAAATGAGTTAAATTTGAATATGTATAGATCAAGAACCGAAGAAAATGGACTTAGATCGTAGGAAATCGAAAGTAATTGAGTAGTCGAGTTTGTTTCTATTTATCCGAATCTGAGGTAAGTCTATATACAAATAAACGTATTTACATTGATATATGTATGTTTATATGAAAATTCATAATGACGAATGTATATGAGATGATGAGTACATAAATTCTAAGATAGTATCGATATGGTGTCAACATCCGAAAAAATCCTGTACGAACCTAAGAATAGATAGGATTGCATATGTCATGACATAGGTGTTCGATATGTGATATCGTGTAAAACCACGTCTGGGACGTTGGCATCGATTTGAGATTTACGTGTAAAACAATGTCTAGGACATTGGCATCGTATTGATTCGTGTAAGACCCTATTTGGGACAGTGGCATCGATATCTGGATACATGTAAGACCACGTCTGGGACGTTGGCATTGTACGACCATTCTGAGTATTCCGAGCTTCCTATTTGATTCCGAACGGTTGAACGGGAAAATCTGATAAATGAAGGACTATGTGAAATGTATAAACGAGTCAGGTACGTTTGAAAGATACACTATGTATGTGTATAAAAGGTAAGTATATATATATAAACTTACCCAAGGTGAATATATGTGTGGACTTGATGAGTTAGTATGTGATATATGTTTGAATGTGCTATAAGCATAAGTGATGCTTGGAGATGTGAAATGTTGGCAATCTATGGCTAAACAAATGAGCTAAAGATCATGTTATGAAATTGCAAATGAGAAATATTAATGTCATTGTGTCAATGTGATTATATTCATTTTATGTTAAGTTTATTTGTATATGGCTTACTAAGCTTTTGGAAAGCTTACTTTGTGTGTGTTTGCTCCGTTTTATAGATCGTCAAAGCTACTGATGGCTAGGGAATCATCGAGGATTGTCATCACAGTACTCAAATCACATTTTGGTACCTTATGTGTATGTATATATTAAGTATGACATGTATAATATAGTTAAAATGGATTATGTTTATGATATGTAATAGCCATGTGATATGGCTAGATAAATGTTGGTGATATGTATGAGTGAACAAGCCTTATGATGTCTAGTTTGGTATGGTTTGTTAGCTAATGAAATGGTCAAGGTAATGGTAAGCTTGATGATGCAAAATTGGTATATGTTTGATGAGATGATGTCTTATAATATGATGGTAAATTGTGAATGAAATTTGCTTAGAAATGTTTGTCATTTAGTTGCGTTATGTGTTACTTAAGATGGTATGCTTGAGATGCCTTTGAATGTTTGGAAAAGTTGGTTATTTTGTCATGAATTGAATTGGTATGATGCTTGTAGGGATGACCCTATGTGTGGGTGGCAAATTGGCCTTACAAGTAGCCTATAGTTGCCCACACGGTTGAGCACACGGGCGTGTGGCTCGACCGTGTCCCTCGTGGTTTTATTTCGAAACAAGTTAGACTCGACCACGGGCTGGACGCACGGGCGTGTGACTGGCCGTGTGGTGCAAGTCAGTGTTCCGCCACGGGTGTGGCACACGGGCGTGTCCACAGCCGTGTGGATAAGCCAGTATATATGCCCTGTTTTGACACGGCTTAGACACACGGGCATGTCTGAGGCCGTGGAAGGCACATGGCCTGCCCACACGGGCGTGTGACCTCTGTAACTTAGAAAAATTTTTAAATTTTTGAGAAGTTCTGTATGTGTTCGGTTTAGTCCCGGCTCTATTCTAAAGCATGCTTGAGGTCTCGTAGACCTATTTAAGAGACACTTTGATTCGTTTCGTTGAATTATATTATGAAATGTCTGTGAATGTTTTCGTTTGTCCAGTAATACCTCTTAACCCTATTCTGGCGACAATTATAGGTTAGGGGTATTACATTTGTAGTTTTATCCTCCTACATGTTTGTCTCTATTTCGTTGTTTTGTTTAATTGATATTTTACCTTAAGAAACCATTAAAGTAAAAAGGTAAAATTTTAAATGGCATTAAAATGACACAAAAAAATTAGAATTTAACATTTTAAAACATGATAAGAATTGAGTTGTTCATTTTTTATGTCATTTTAAAACAGGACAAGTTATACCTTGCTGCTAGTATTATAAAAATTAATGGTATAAAAACTAACTTACTCGCTTTTATTATAAAAAAAATCGTCTAAATAAATTAACAGAGGTAACAAATTAAAAATATTAGTATACCTCGCCGCTAGGGTTTTTCTCTATTCTCTCTCCTCAGATAAGTAGAACTCTTATGAACATTTCTTTTTATCTTCCCCTCTCGTTTCTTTGGGTTTTTTCCAAGATTAGATTTTTTTTCTTTTCTCATTTTTTAGATTGTTTAAGAGCATTTTTTGACTAGATCTTAAGACTTATCTCAGAATTCTCTTCGCCTCCTTATTTTTCGAAACTTTCGAGTTTTCTCGAATCACACCACCTTTCAAATCCTAAGTTCCCATCTTCTAATTAAGAGTAAGGATAGAAAGGAGTGGAACTTGTATCTTCAGTGGCGCTAATTGTTAAGATCTTATTCCATGTTTTTGTTAAGTTGGAGTTGTTATTTTGTTTTCAAAAGTCTACTATCCTTTTAATTTGCATATAAAATATTGGAGAAATTGAATATGATGGTTGATTCTTGTACTACTAGGCTTAGTTCTATCTATGTAGTTAATTATTAAAGGAATATGGTTATCACTTGCTTTGCTTTGCTTGTCTCCTTATCATTAGGATGGGATGTTAATTAGTATTGGTGTGATGTTTCTTAAAAAATGAATGTTCTTTCTTTTTGTTTACTCGGTGAGTTTGTTGGGTTATGGCTAGTTAAATTGGTGTGGCATTCTCTCCTCTCGTACTCTACTGTTGATGGTGATTAAAATGAAATTTATGTTCCAACAATAACAATAATAATAATATAATTTAAAAAGCAAAAAGAAACATGGACGATTTATGGTAATGTATTTTGTTTGGAATTTTTCTTCATATGGGATCGTATCCGTTCTTACTTTTGTAATGGATTTGCAATAAATGAATTTTGCTATTTTGAAAACAAAAATGGTAACGGTAAGACCAAGCCTTCACTACATTACCTCTCACTCATCGAACAAACTAATATATCAAAACTCGCCGCTTCATCTAAACACAAAACTCAACTTGACATCACTACATTACGTGGCGTCCATCACTGCCTTTTCCCTACACCTTTTTACTACTTTTTCTATTTGCACCTCAAAACCTTTAGTTTTCTGCTTAACATGGCTGCAACAAAGAAAAGAAAGCTTAAATTGTAAGGTTTTGTTTTTAAATTTTTATTCTTTTGGGTTGTTGAGTAACCAAGTTGGTAGCTTTACCTATTTTTAATAAAAAATTGAAACTTTGATGATTAGGTTTTCATGCAAATCACAGTTGCGTTTTGGGAATTAGAGCTTCTTGAGTTCTGAATATGAGAACAATATTTGATTCTTTACTTAATAAGGAAGTAGAATTATGCAAAATTGTTGGCAAGGCTGATATTTTTCTTTTGTTTATGCCTATGCTTGGGAGTCATTCTGGGTTTTGAGAAATTGCAGGGAAAGGTAGTTGAGAATTTTAATTTTCTTTTTTTTTGGGTCTTTAACCATGCTTACAAATCATTGCATGTTTAGGGGATTGGAGCGATTCAGTATTGATTCCTTGTTAATGTGTTATTTTGGAGCGATTCTGCCTTTTGGGTTGAAGAAATGCAGCAAGCATTGGATTTTGAATCTTTTATAAAGCATGATCAAGCTATCTGACTTAGTGGAGCATTTTTAGGGTTTAATTTCGTTGTTTACATCCTACACTTCTTTTTAATATTTTATAGCTGATAGATAAACCCATTCTAATATCAATAATCCTTTTGGCTGTATAGGCTAGCAGAAATGGTGAATGGGGATGAAAGAACTGCAACTGAAGATTGTAAGGGGAGGTTGGAGTTACAAACATGGTCTGATCTTCCTCTAGAACTTTTGGAATTGATTTTGTCCAATCTAACATTTGAGGATAACGTTCGAGCATCTGTTGTCTGCAAGAGGTGGCACAAGGTTGCAATCTCAGTTCGGGTTATGAACCAATCACCATGGCTCATGTACATACCGAAATCTGGTTGCTTGTACGAGTTCTATGATCCATCAGAGCGCAAAATCCACTCTCTTGAGCTACCAGAGCTGCGTGGATGCAGGGTTTGTTACACTAAACAGGGTTGGTTGTTGTTATATAGACGCAGGAATCACCTCGTATTCTTCTTTAATCCCTTCACTCGGGAGACAATAAATCTTCCTAGCTATGAGTTGGCATATGAAATAATGGCTTTCTCTTGTGCCCCAACGTCGACCAACTGTGTGGTTTTTTCAATAAAGCACGTCCACCCTACTGTTGTTGCTATCAGCACGTGTCATCCCGGGGCATTGGAATGGACCATTGTTAACCACCGCAATCGCTTGCCGTTTGTTAGTAGCATTTGGGACAAACCTGTTTTCTGCAGTGGACTCTTTTATTGTCTTAGTCTCACTGGTTGGTTAGGAGTTTATGATCCAGTGAGACGATATTGGAAGGTTCTTGCTGTGCCTCCACCGAGATGCCCTGAGAATTTTTTCGTCAAAAATTGGTGGAAAGGAAAATTTATGACAGAGCACAACGGAGATCTCTTAGTCGTCTATACGTCTCAAAACAAGAACCCCATGATATATAAACTGTATCGATCAGAATTGGCATGGAAAGAAATGGAAAGCCTTTGCGGTGTGACAATATTTGCAAGTTTCTTGTCATCTCTTTCAGGAGCTAATCTGCCTGGAATAATGAGGAACAGTGTGTACTTCTCCAAATTTCGTTTCTTTGGAAAGCGTTGCATATCGTATTCGTTTGATGACTGTAGATACTATCCCCGTAAACAGCAGTTTGACTGGGGAGAGCAACCTCCCTTTGAGAACATATGGATCGAGCCACCCCGCCATGCCTTATCCTCAATTTGAAAGAAGTGAGTATGTTTCAACTCAAGAATATTCTATCTGCTTATATTTTGCAGCATCAATGGAATGCTTGTGGATATGTTTATGTGATTTCAGTCTACTTTATGATGTTCATTCAGGTCTGTCTCCGTGGGATTTTGGAGCCTGCATTAATGGAGGCGTTGGCTCTTCAAAGTTTCTGTTTATGAATGGATTTTGTTCAGTTGCTGAAATTGCAGCCATGTTTTGCTGTAGAATCTGTCTGATCTTAGCATATCTCATAGGTTATAGTAATCAGTCCAATGCATCAGATCATCTCTCTTTTTGTTCAGTCCAATACATTTTTCTTTTCATTGTTACTTCTCTTACAACCATAGTAAATCTTGTCAGTTTCATGTTTTAGTCTATAAAAGATGCGTTCTATGTTCCGATAATTTGGGTAATTTACATTCAAGTCACTCAACTCCACATCAATTTTCAGATTTTTTAATCATGTCTATACACAAATTAGATCACTTATTAGTTCCGTTAAAACATTTTTAATATAAAAACTATTTCTGTGCGATTTATTTTTTTAAACAGGAATTAATTTTGGAATTTCATGTTGAATCATTTGTACATGTGATTTTGCTTTTTCATTTACTTTGAACATAATTAAAATACATTAATTTATTCAACAATTCAAATTATAATTAAAATGTTTTTATCATATTTAAGTTACTTATATAAAAATTAAAATAAAACTTATAAACTTTTATATGAAATAAATATTATACTAGTAAAAATAAATATATGAAATATTTAGTTTCTTATATAAAAAAATTAAAATTTCCTATTTAAAACTAAATTAATATAGTCTTTTACCATAATGATATTTATCCTTAACATTAACCACTTTTGTTAATTTAGCCCTTTTTTTTAATCACTCCAACCCTTAACCTTCAAATTTTAGCTAAGTTGCTTTTATTTGGTTGGAAAATTGATAGACATGTTAAAATTTTAATGGAAATGAATCCACGTAGTAATCTATGTGTGCTTTAAAAATTCAAGAAAATTTAATAATAATAATAATAATATTTATAAAATTATTTAAAAATTATCCAATGACATGCACATGAAATGCCATGCAAATTGCCACATCAATATTGTTAAAATTTTAAAATTTTGAACAAATTTTCCAAAAACAATGACTAATTTTTAAGTTTGTTGGGGAATAAAGTTACTTATATAAATAATTAAAATTTTCTATTTAAAATTAAATTAATATAATTTCTTGGCATAATTATAAATTTACCCTAACATCTACCTCTTTTGTTATTTTAACTCTAATTTTTAACACTTTAGCCCTCATCTTTCAAATTTTAGTCAAATTGTTTTTTTTTTTTTGGAAAATTGATAGAAATGTTGAATTTTTAATGGGAGTGATGTGGTAACCCACATGGTATTTTGTGCATGCTTTAAAAAAATTCAGAAAAGTTAGATAATTTTTTTAAGAAATTATCCATGTCAATAATGAAATATATATGGAGTGTCACATAAATTGTCACATTAATATTGTAAGGCCCAATTTTAAACTCGGGGCCCAAACCAGAAACAAACAAATAAAAGCCCAAAGTTAAAAACAATACCAATTGACCAAAACAAAAAAATAAACAAAGTCCAAATGTCCATTATAATAAGATTTCAGCCCAAATTTCAGCCCAAACTCAATACTAGTTAACCAAAGAATCAAGGTTTCAGAAACCCTAGTAGCAGTTACCGCCAACAGCCCCATCAAGCCACGACGCCTTGACCTTCATAGTATGCGCCTCTACGTCTCTGATAGTGTACTTACAAAATAGGAAGTAACAAATACAGTACAGGACTAAATGGAGAGTCATATTCTGTTGGGATTTGAGGGCTATAAAAACCTTCGAAAACGATGTAAACGGGGATTTTGGGGGTTTACAGAGATTTTTTATAGAAATTAACCAAGATTCTAAAGGTGATTATTTTTTTTCCTCCTTCGATTTTGGGATTGGATTGCTTTTGTAATATTCATGTATGCGCATGAAACAAAAAAAAAGAATAAAAAACTCTTTGAAAAGGCTTCTCATATTTTTTTTTCTCCTTCCTCAACTTTGTTCCTATTCTTCTGATCTTTATCTACCACTGTTAAAAATAAAAAAGTTTAGAAACTTATCTGGTGCCATCGTATTCTTCCTTGCTTTGTCGTAATCAAAGAACAAAGAGAAATTTATTGCGATTCTATTCACCGATCAACAATGGTGAAATGGGATTTAGATGGTGGCATTCAATCTGCCGAATAGGGGTTTGAAAAGGGGTTAAGGCTTGGTTTTTCATGTTTTATTTTAAAAAATGATGAATGCTTTAAATGATGGCAGCAGGAGGTCAGTTTTAAGCATAAATGAAACGGTGCTTTTTTTTGTTTTGGAAATTAGGCTATTTATATGATTGGTCCCTTTTTATTCTGTAGTTATTCGATTGAATCATTTTGTTGTTTCTTTTGTTTTTTAATTTCAACTAGAAATTTGAGTGCTATTACAATTTGGGACTGTATCTTGACGCCGCGTTTTGAGGGGATTTAGGGATATTTTCATTTTTAATCCTTCTTTGTTCATGCGTATTTTATTTTGATACTTGGTTCTATTTTAATATTTTTTTTAGATTGTCCTCTTAATTTTAATTTTATTTCGATTGAGCTATTTTTTGTTTCTAATTTCTGTAACCTTTTTTTCTTTTCTTTTTTTTAGTATTAATTTTGTTTATTATTTAAATTATTTTAATTAAATCATTTTTTGCTATTATTATTTTTATTATTACCTTTATTAATATTTCTTTCTTTTGGCTTATTGTTGTTATTATCTATTATTATTACTAATTTAGTGTCATTTTTTGTAATTATTATTTTAATATTACTACTACCCTTTTTTTAATTTTACCATTATTATTATATTCATTTCTTATCATTTTATTCTATTATTGCCAATTTTCTATATATTATTATTACTATACTATATTTATTATTGTCATATCATCTTATTACTTTTTTTTCCTTTACTTTTATTATTATTTTTCTATGTGTTATTACTATTACTAGTATCATTATTTTCATTCTATTGTTTATCTTATTTTCTTTTACCACATCTTTTCAAACTCATAAAAATGTTTTCTTAAAAATAAAGGCAATGTTTCATGTTTTGGAAATTCAAGGAATCGTGCCCTAACGTGCTGGGTTGTGGTTTCTGTTTGGCCAAATCATTAAATATCCTTTAAAATTGTGTCCGTTTTTTTAAAGAAGGCAATGTTTCATGTTTTGGAAATTCAAGGAATCGTACCCTAACGTGCTGGGTTGTGGTTTCTGTTTGGCCAAAGCATTAAATATCCTTTAAAACTGTGCCCGTTTTTTTAAAAAAAAAATTTAAAAGCAAGGCAATATTTTGTGCTTGGAAGTTTTGAGAAATTGTGCCCTAACGTGCTGGGTTTCAATTTTTTCACTCGTCTAAAGGACTAAATATCCTTTTAAGATTCTGATCACGTTGTCTCAACTTTAGAAATAAGGCAATATTTCTTATTTGGAAATTTGAAGGATCGTGCCTTATCGTGCTGGGTTTCGGTTCTTTCATTTGGCCAAATGATGAAATACCCTTCTTAAAACGACAATGCATGAATTTTCGAAATCATGAAATGATCTTGGTGTCAAAGGTTTGAAACATCGTATCCTAATATGCTGGACGTGATATTTCATCCTTTCAAAACAAGAGAGTTTCGATATCCAATTCAAATTACCCAAACATTTTTCAAAGGATCCATATCTTAAAATCTTTTCTAATTTTCAATATTAAGGACATTAATCAATCAATATGGTATCAATTTTGGGCGTTGCGAGGGTGCTAATCCTTCCTCGTGCGTAACTTACTCCCGAACCCATTTTCTTAAAATTCGTAGACCAAAACTTTTTCAAAAGTGGCACAATTGCACTTCAAAAAAAGATTGGTGGCGACTTCGCTTTTCTTTTTAAAGTCGGTCTGTTTTTCAAACAAAAAATGGTTTCGACAGCTTGGCGACTCCACTGGGGACCAATAAGAGAGTCAAGCCGTAGTATTGACTGATTGATGTCCTTTTATTAAAAATCAAAATTTGATTTTGACTTTTTTCCATCGCATATGGTTTTTACTTTTAGGTGTCTAGGATACATTTGCATCATGTTGCATGACCGTAGTGGTCACACCTTTAAGTGAGAGTGAGAAGCTACTCTTTGTGAGGTTTTCACCTCCGTGCAGAATAGTGGATCGCTTTCGGAATACATCCGTACCTGTCTTCGTGAGGTTTTCACCTCCGTGCAGCCATAGGGAAATGTATTCCCCTGAACTGAACTCGATCCATATGAGCCTATAATGGGTGAGGATCGAGGAATCTGCTGGTTCGAGTACCCTTTTTCCCTTAAAACCAAACCACATATAGGGAACCCTAGGACCCCACTTTAGGTAGAACTATGTTGAACCCTAGCAGTCGCCTAGATAGGTGTTTTATTTCTACTATCTATATATGGTACTAACATGCTTTCTTTTATTTAGGACTGCATTGCATTTCATCATCATAGAAAGGAGGTGTTTATTCATTTTTGATTGCTAAATAGAAGAGTTTGTCATAAGGAAATGGATTACTTGATAAAGTGGGCTATAATACGGTCGTTCGAATATAGTCCAGGTAAACAACGAGAGAAGGCTGATAGTCCGCAGAGGAATACAAGACTTTGCTCGAGGATTCAAGCCGACAAAGACTATCCAAGAGCCGTCACATCTCGACTTTCTTAAAAAACTTATGAGCGTCACGGAAGATAAGTGAGTGAAGAGCTACGGCCTGGATCAAGCAGCAAGGAGCTGGAAGAGGCATCTATTGGGAAGGCTCATGGGACACGACCATAACATCCAGATACGAAGAGAGGGATTGGTGTTTTTACCTGGACTATAGGGATGAAGCCGCATATGTAATCCGTCTTATGTAAAGAAATTTATTTTCTAGAAAAGTTCTTCTAATGGAATTGAAGTCAGAATCAACGTCTCTCTTTCTTTTTGCATTCATTCCTTTGCATTGCATATCATGCATTTGCATTACATCATATAATATGCATTAAATGTCATAAAAGAACCCTATTAACTGGAGATCATATTAAAGTAACCCTGGAACATCACTACTACACACGAATGAAGAAACTGCTGAAGATGTAATGAAGACTTTGAGCATCAATGCCGTATTTGAAGAAGGATTGAAGGAAAGAAACTTATCGGGCATTCGCCCCTACGAGCCTGAAAGTGTTCTGGACAACTGGACTATGGAAGAAATTCTTATAGTTTTTAGGACTAAAACAGAGTAATGTTCAAAACACACTTGTTGTTTCAAGCCTATAAACAATAAGGATCTTTTGTGAAATAGGCTCATGTTCAAGCATTGTTATTTTCAATAAAAAATACATTTTTCCTTTCATATCGTGCAATCATTCTTTTTCTATTCCATTCAAAATCATAACATAAATAAGTTAAATTCATCTCATTGAATATTCTTTCATACTTACTATAGGTCCCCGGATATTGACGTCATGAGTGACACTACTATAGACCCAAAATTCCCTTATGAGCAAGACATGTACCTAGAGGGATCTCAAAATTTTACAGATGGTGAAGATTGTAGTTTATCCCCGGATTTGTTAAGGATGGTAGAGCGGGAAGAGAAGCTGATTCTACCTCACAAAGAGACAATTGAAAATGTGCTCCTAGAATAGGGGAAAAAAGTGGAAATCGGCACCTGCATAACCAAAGAAACAAGGCAGGACCTCATTAGACTTCTGATAGAGTTCAAAGATGTCTTCGCATGGTCATATCAGGACATGCCTGGGTTGAGTGTTGACATTGCGGTACACCGTATCCCCATAAAATGAGAATGTAAGTCGGTCCAACAGAAGCTTAGAAGGATGAGACCCGATGTCGCGGTAAAGATAAGGGAAGAAGTCAAGAAGCAGTTTGATGCTGGGTTTTTACAAGTGGTGAATTAATCAGAATGGGTAACCAACGTTATCCCTGTCCCTAAAAAGGATGGGAAAGTACGAATGTGTGTCGATTACAGGGACCTAAACAAGGCCAGCCCGAAAGACAACTTCCCAATGCCTCACATCGACACCTTGGTGGATAACACGGTGGGGTTTTCATTTTTCTCCTTCATGGACAATTTCTCGGGATACAATCAAATAAAGATGCATCCTGAAGACATGGTAAAGACCACATTCATAACCTTATAGGGAACTTTTTGTTACCAAGTGATTCCATTTGAGTTAAAGAATACGGGAGCAATATACCAAAGGGCTATGGTAACCTTGTTTCACGACATGATGCACAAGGAGATTGAGGTCTATGTCGATGACATGATCGCAAAGTCTCGAACGGAAGGGGAGCATGTGCAAGTTTTGAAGAAACTGTTCTTGAGGTTGAGGAAATTTCAACTGAAACTCAATCCAGCCAAGTGTACTTTCGGGGCTCGATCAGGAAAGCTACTTGGTTTCGTGGTCAGAAAAAAAAATTGAAGTAGATCCGGATAAAGTCAAGGCCGTACAAAAATTGCCTCTGCCGCACACTCAGAAAGAAGTCTGAGGTTTTTTAGGAAGATTGAATTACATCGCTCGGTTTATTTCGCAATTGACTTAGAAGTGTGATATGATATTCCGTCTTCTCAAGAAACACAATCCAGGCATTTGGGATGATGAATGCCAGAGGGAATTTAACAAGATTAAACAATATTTGTCCAATACCCCAATATTAATGCCACCCAGTCCTGATAGACCATTGATTCTGTATCTGACGGTATTCGACAATTCAATGGGATGTGTACTCGGCCAACACAATGAGATAGGGAAGAAAGAAAGGGTGATATACTACCTCAGCAAGAAATTTACTGAGTGTGAAATGAGATACTCGCCGATTGAGAAGCTATGTTGCGCCTTGGTCTGGACAACTCGAAGGTTGAGGCAGTACATGTTATACCACACGACTTGGTTAATCTCGAAATTAAAACCCTTAAATACATGATGGAGTCAACAGCTCTGAATGGAAGAATGGCCCGATGGCAAATTTTGCTCTCTGAATTCGACATAGTCTATGTGAATCAGAAGGCTGTAAAGGAAAGTGCAATAGCTGATTTTCTTGCTAACAGAGCGCTAGATGACTACGAGCCCTTGAACTTTGATTTTCCCAAGGATGACTTGATGTTTGTAGCGGCAACTGAGGAAGATACCTTAGAAGATCGTCCTTGGAAAATGAACTTCGACGGAGCGTCAAACGCTATTGGTAATAAAGTTGGGGCAGTCCTGGTATCCCCAAATGGAGAACATTATCCATTCACTTACAAGTTAGATTTTGATTGCACAAATAACATGGCAGAATACAAAGCTTGTATTATGAGAATTCGGGCTGCCATAGATCACAAAGTCAAGTTACTAGAAGTATATGGAGATTCCGCGTTGGTAATCTATCAGCTAAAAGGGGAATGGAAAACGAGAGATCCCAAGTTGATCAGTTATCGGAAGTTAGTTTTGGAGCTAATCGAGGAGTTTGATGATATCACATTCTTTTACCTCCCGCGTGATGAAAATCAGATGGCTGACGCCTTGGCCACATTAGCTTCTATGATCAGAGTAAACAATCAAGAGGGTATGAAGCCCATTCAAATAAGCATCTGTGAAACTCTGGCTCACTGTTGCAATATCGACGAAGAGGAGGAGAGAAATGATCATCCTTGGTATCATGCCAGTGACTACGTCTTAGATGGAGAGATCCTGTATAAAAAGATGAGGGATCAAGTGTTGCTAAGATGCGTCGATGCTGTGGAGGCCAAGAAAATCCTAGAGGAAGTCCATGAAAGGGTTTGCGGAACGCATGCCAATGGATCTACAATGGCCAGACAGATAATGAGATTTGGATATTATTGGTCCACGATGGAATGAGACTGCATCCGTTATGCCAAGAAGTGCCACAAGTGCCAGATTTATGGAAATGAAATCCATGTGCCTTTTTCACCTCTTCATATTATGACTTCCCCATGGCCTTTCTCAATGTGAGGCATGGACGTCATTTTCCCGATCTCACCGAAAGCTTCTAATGGACATCGTTTCATCTTCGTGGTCATTGATTACTTCACCAAATGGGTAGAGGTAGCTTCATATGCCAATGTCACGAAGACGTCAATTAGCAAGTTTTGAAGAAAGAGATCATCTGTCGTTACGGTATGCCGAAAAGGATCGTGTCGACAA